>JAJHSJ010000003.1:0-643450 GCA_021015155.1 Magnolia officinalis
CATAGGAAACCTGGCCATCCAATAGTAGTTGCGAACGAGCACGCACACACGCGCTAAAAAATTTAACAGGGATGGATATTGCAAAGGGAATCCAGCCATCCTATAAGAGTCGTCCTTGCAAAAGCAACATTTAGAAGTGATGTGGCTACAGTTCTCCAATTTCATCATCATCAATCTCCAATGTCAAGTGGCTACATAAGTTGTTGCCAGTTGAATTTGTGCATCATTCAAGTCATTCTGGTAAAAACCTCAGTCATCTATAAATCAACATATCAGGGTGTCAAGATGCACCTAGGAATCCTGGCCATCCAATAAGAGTTGGAAAAAGGAACATATGAAGTGATGAGGCTGCGGAACTCCAAGATCATTGCCGCCGCCATCATAGCCTTCTATCAGATACTTGGGGAATTTAATCCCTAACATACACATATAAACTAGCAGAACATTGTCCAAATAAAACTCAATGATGTGGGGGGGAATATGGGCATGAACAGCGTGCATCTCCAGGAGATTAGGCCAATGAACAAATATTGACCAGGAAAAGGACATATCTCAAGCATGCTCTTGTATTCGTGATATTTGACTTGCAAAAAAAATGGGATTGACGGAGACTAAGAGCTTACCCCATCTTCGCCATATAAATACGCATGTATTCTGGCAGTAGGGTCCTCAAGCGTGAATCTGATCCTATAGAGACCTGTCTCAGGAGAACGGAAGTCCTCAGGCCGCCAGGGATATATGGCCACAAAACGCACGACGCACTTGAATTTCTGTGTTACCTGCAAGTCCACAATCAATAACAACAGTCAAAAGTACAGAAAATAAGGAATTAAAAAATAATAAATAAATAATAAATAAAAATTGAAGAGAGCCAAAATGACTAAATTATGATTGATGGCCTCCTACTGAGTTAGAACATTCAGTTATCATCATTGAAAAAATGAAAAGGAAAAACGATGATTTGACCCGATTAATATCTCAGCTAACCTTCGTAAAAGTGAGAACTTCCATCAATGATGAGAATCGCACATGTCCATATCCCATTTCTGCAAAAGAGAAGACAAAGGTAAATAGAGCAATTGGGTTAGAAATCGATGCCACAATGTTTCTGAGTTTTACAGGACAAATTAATCAACAAAAGTGCAAACTTCATGAGAGTTCTTGTCTAGCAACCCTAGGATATTTATCACGAAAACATGCAGAAGAAGCCCAGGCAACAAAATATCACACAGAATTAAGTAGAGAATTTCATAAATAGCATGATTAAAAGGAATTCTGCTCTAAAATTCAACATAAAACTTGAAGGATGTAAAGCGACTTTTGAAATAGGGCACGAATTGCAATTATGTGCAATTTAAATGACACCCACTTTAAATAGAAAATGGAGTTTGATTTTGGAAGTACAGAATGGAGAAAGCCCATCAAAGTGACTCCCAATGGGCCATGAGGTACTGTACAATACTCAGGCCAAGAGTTTGTACAGTACGCTCAAGTCCATACAAGTGGGCCCCTGGTTCAGTGTACCAAACCATCAGTATGGCAAGTTTCGGTGACTCATATACCAAAAATCTCTAGACTCTTAGCCATCAAATGTTTGTTCTTCTTCTGGACTAGTGTTGTATTTTCTTCCTTTACAGTCTACTTGTTGGCCACCAATTGAAGGTTAGACTGTTCGCATGGCCATTCACAATGGGGCGCACGATATCAACGGTCTGGATCACTGAACCATTGGGCCCCACTTGTACATACTGAACACCCGAGTGTAATAGCATACTCTAAGCCAAGCATTGTCTCATGCCTCTTTATTTTAATCTTGAAGTCCAAGATACAATCTCAAATCCGTAGGAGAGCCAGACATGAAATCATCCCTTGCCCAAATTCCATGATTCACTTTTAATTGCAAAAACTGAAGTTGCAGTTTCTTTCGAGTTAAGGTCCAGGGCATACAATTTGAAGTATAGAAATTTCCATACATCTAGCACAAAACCTTGCTCCCATTGTGCACCATGACCAATGTTGTTGACATTATTCATCTTGCATATCTCTGAACTTTCTTCTCAATCAACTAGACTAATTTTGCTTGAACCAACATCAAGTTGCACAATTGCCAACATATGGAAGCACTAGAAGTCATTAGGCCTTAACTCGAAAGAAAAGGTTCCTCACTTTAGGGTGCATTTGGTGAGGGAAAATACTCATGGAGATGGTTTCACTTTTCAATATTTTATTATGGAGAGAGAATAGAAAAGAATTGTATAATTATTTGTTTCGGTACTACAATCATCCATACTGCACAAAAATTAAATCATTTAATGCATGGTAACATAGAAGAGGAATTCTCTTACTGCTTACAACCAAACCAAACTATGTTAAGACAAAAATATGCAGGCTACTGAAATCATAAAACTGATCATGAAAAACCAGAAAAGGATTGTCTTCCACTCAGAGTGAGGACAAACTTTCTAATGTTGCTAGAACACAATACCTGTGATGCTTGATGGACGAGGCAAGTGATCCACACCAGTTGATAAACGTTCCGCGTAACATCTAGTTCATGAGAGTGCATGCAATGGAATTAGATTCTGGCAAGATGTTCTTAGAAGAGAATGCTATCTTCCAATTTAATGAATAGAAGAGCAACTACCTTTCACAATGTTTTACAGCACTGTCCTTGTCGGACAAAAGGCGGATTTTGCTAGTAGGTAGTAACACACCTTTCCACAGACCTGATTGCAATTGACATGTTATGTTACGAAATTTCACCCATTGGCCTCTGCCTTGCAACTGCAGGCCAATATCTTCAAAGAACTTGCCAACAGTGAACCTCAAGACTGTTCCGACACATGGAAACGTGCATAAAACATCTCTTGAGAGAGGTGATTGTTCCGACTGTAAAGGCAGGGGCATCCTGGCTTCATCATCAAGGCTGTCATTTATGAAATAGTATCAATATTTCTTTCCTTTCATCATGAGGATATCAACAACAACCTGGCATTAAATAAATGTTGCCTAAAGTTCTATTTGAGAGAGAGCAGGAACTGCATTCAGTTAAGCCTATGCAAAAAAGTAAATATATTCACTTGTTTATAATGAATCACTACAAGACATAAGAAATTGTTGATTCAGTTCCATTGTTTCTAAAGTTCACTACCAAGTCAACTTAAGTTTCCACTACAGCTCAGTTTTAATTGACTCAGCCAAAAAGCTTGAAAACTCCATCCAAAACTCAATCAAGAACTTGAGAAACTCGAAGGATCATAAAGACTGACAAAAGTTTTCCTAAAACAAACCAAAAATTGAACCGAGTCCAATCAATCATTGACTAGTTGACTTGAGATCAGCTCGAGTCCATGTTGGCATCATGATGCAGGACATGAAAATTAAATATGATATGCAAGATTTCAGGCTTTAGATCAAACTAATTCAGAAACATGCACATAAGATTTTCACATCCCACACGAAAGTTCAACATTCAAACAAGGGGAATTGGTGAATCCCTTGGATTAGGGACTGATTGTTGTGCATGTGTGGATGATTTTCACACATGCACAGCAATCAGTCCCTAATCCAAGGGATTCACCAATTTCAATTCAGAAAACCCTAGGATTAGAAAATGGGCAAATAAACTGGAAGTATTGCAATCTAAGGTTAGGGTTAGGGGAAGAGGTATGAGAGAGATAAAATAGGCAGGAAATCTAAATCTGGAAATAATCCCCATGTGCGGACAGCAAGCCAGGCCTAACGCACGTGCGCGGGGGCCTGGCCGCACGTGCGAGGGGGAAACCGACTCTTTGAGTCTGGTCGGCCAGGGGTGGACTCCAAAACCCCCAAGTTTCGAGTCGATCCGAGCCACGTGCAGTGCGTGGTGCTCCGCCGAAGTTTCAGCCCTACTGTAGGGCCAGATTCTGAATCCTGTTGAAGAGAAGAAAATTGATGCAATCAAGGACAGATTTGCAGCGCAGATGATTGTGGGAGATGAGAAGGGTGGATGGTAGAAGATGAGAGCGAATCGGGATATATGTGGCTTCGCACCACGGTAGTTAGCCCTTCGAAGAAGGGAGGGCTTCGCACCCAATTAGGTTTTCATAACTCAGAAAGGAATAAGAAAACGCAGCAATTTTTATTAATCTTCATTGAAAAAAAAAAAAATTTACAAGGGATGCCTATATATAAGAAAACCCTATACCCCAAAACTCGCGCCATGTGCGCAACCTATTACTTGGCGATGAAGTAAACCAAAATAAAACTAATCAAAGAAATCTGAAGTGTCCATGATATTCTAAATAACATTAATAAGCAAAACGTAAAATATGAGATTAATCTGACTAGTGGGTCACGATCATGAGATCCCATGATAGGCTTTACTTGACTACCAGGCCCACTCCAATGAACCAAAACTCAATCTTCTAGCTAAGAGGCCCTCCCTGGATGTCGTCATCGATCCAGATCGACAGTGGGGCCCTCCTCCTCCTTGCGTACGTACGTAGGGGGCGGCGTGCGTGTGCGTGCGCGTGTGATGTCCCCATCACATCAGGTACTAAAACTTAAACAGTTTCCCTAAGAAACTTAGTACATATGTACAGGAGAAATGACAAAGATGTCACCATTGAGAAGTAAAACACCAAACTCTAGTATACTTCTTAGTTACAAGTTACAACTTTAAAGATTACAGAGAACTATATTAACATGTGCTGATCTTCCCTTTCAGACGAGTGTGCTAGCAAAGCAAGTAGGTCCCACCACTGCTTGTTTTCATGTAGACCTCATATGTGCTGTGATTTAGAGAAGATAATATGTGATAAGAATATTTTTTTGAAAGGTATAAATGAAAAGAATATTATGAACTAATAAAAAGATATACCGAATTGATAAATGCTTACTTCATTTCAATCTCTGTTGGAGGAGCATCAGTTCCATCCCACACAAAGAGAATCGACACATCATCCACAACCACGGACATATGAAGAATCTTGTCATCAAAACGAAACGAAGTTAGTCTTTTTATTCCTTTAAAGCAAAACATATATACTACAGTGAAGAAAACAAGATATTAGATATTTGAATTACCTTGCACACTAGATCAAAATACCTTCCCACCTTAATATCTCTTAGTTGCAATGAGTATTCATTCATACCTACACAGAAGCACTTTTTTTTTCTGAAAGTGAAATACAAATTCAAGTATTTGATGGAAGAAGGAAAAAAAAGGGAAAAGAAACAAGAAACATGTAGTACATAAAGGAATTGGATTGAAGGAGATGGGAAAAAGGAGTCAACTTGGTGTGGCTGAGTCAAGCACTTGTTGACATCAGCCAATAGGAAAAGCTAAGAACATGCAAGTAACTTATCTAAGAAAGTAGAAACAGTTGCATGCAATAGTAACAAAATGGCGACTTTTTATCTTTCTGCAACTGAGTTCTAAGTTAGTTGGCCCATTCATGACTTCCTTAAAGCCAGGTCAATGTTTCAGCATCCTCATACCATGTGAAGCTGAAGCAGCTCACAAGATAACAAAGAGGTCAGTCTAAAGTACGACATAGGACTCTCAAAGCCGGAGTCAAAATGCATACGAGCACTCTTTCTACCATGGAGAATGGGCTACAAGAGTATGACATAGGACTCTCAAAGCCAGAGTTAAAATGCACATGAGTGTTCTTTCTACCATAGAAGAATGGGCTACAATATCAAGAGGATTTTTTTTTTGCAATATACGTTAGATCTATCAGAGAATTTTTATTGAATCTTTTTCGACGCATTTATGATAGGTGAATTAGATCCCTTCACAACAATGTAAGGCTCATCTTGTGGCTAAAGAAAATATCATCTCAGGTAATTTTTGGATGGGGATTGTTTGTGTAAGTGGAAATTTCCATTGGTTGTGGTATAAGGTTAATTTCAACGGTTGTTCATTAGGAAACCCTTAGCATTCCATTGAGTGTGTGCATGTGTGCAAGCGTTCAAATCATGTTGAGGTCACTGTTTTGCTCCAAGCAATTATGATGGTGGGTAGCTGTAATTTCTTCCCAATCTTTGTTAGCGGCTACTCCACTAAAACGCCATTGCATGGGCCAAGTCGGATTCCTATTCCTGGAGGGTGTAGGAATCACGATCTTTTTGCAGGTTAATAGGGAAGCAAATGATAAAGTAGATGATGAGGATGTTGGAGTGATAAAGTCCCTCGATATACATTGATACACCACACTCTGACAGCTTAAGCTTTTAGAGTAAATGGTTGTTTGACATGGTATCAAAGCGGAAGGTCCTATGTTCGAATCTCGATAGCAGCAAATATGCCTCGCTAATATATTATTCTCCCACGAGGGGTTAGGAAAAATCAGATCCGGCCCAGGGATCGGGAAATCAAGCCCGGCCTATTTATGGTGTGAGTGTCCCTCCACCCTTGTCAGTATGTTCTTGTGCGGAGTTCCCACCCCACATGTGCGTGGAGGTGTTGGAGTGATAAAGTCCCTTGATATACATTAATACAACACACTCTGACGACTTAAGCTTTTGGAGTAAATGGTTGTTTGACAAAGGACATCTGAGCACCATATTGAGTATATCAGAGGAGACAAGTTGTGACCCACGCCCCGGTTTCTCTATGGCAAGATGATAATTACGTGGGGCCCGGCTCCAAATTGTAGGTGCATGGAAGACCCCGCATGCATATTTGGCACATCATTGAAAACCTTATATTAGGGAAGATGCATGTGGGCTTCTTATTGGAAGCATGGAGATACGTTTTACACGTGGAGACATGTTTTTCATCTTAGCTAGGGGTTATTTTATATTTGTTAGAGAGTTAGGGGGTCATGTCTTATTTTGGTTTAAAAGTAGGAAGTACTTGGGACTTTTCCTTATTGAGAGGCATCTTTTTTGTAAAAGTCCCAATTTGAGACTATTTAAGGGTTATGGGAGCCCTAATTTGGGGATGCTATGATTATTATGAATGAAATTTCTCTGCTAGGGTTTTTCTCCTTGCAATTTCTAGTGATTGGAATGGCGTGATGGCGTAGTCTAATACCATTAATCTAAATCCAAATAAGTTTTCTTCTCTCTATTTCTATTTCTTTCAAATCCTTCTTTTATTTTGCCCTTTTATCAACCCATCTCCACAATATTCATTCTCAATTCTCATCCCTACCAAAACCCAATCCAGACCACATCAAAACCTAACCTAAACCTACACCTTCTCTTTTCCCCAACCTGTGAACAGTGTTGTGAATAGTGTTGTGAACAATGCCGTGAATAGTGTAGTGAACAGTGCCATGAACAATGATTTCTCACTAAAATTCCCCTTTTCTGATATTTTCCTAACTTTTAAACCCCAAGTTCCTAAATCCATAATCCTAAAAACCCTAAATTCCCAACCCCAAACCCTTAACCTAATTCCCAATTAATCCAAACCTAGAATACTTGACACTTGATGGACATATGTGAATCCCCTTGAATGCAGATCAATCCCTATGCTATAAATGGAAGTCCCATCTTCCATTAGGCTTATTTCTCTTTGATCTATACTTTTTAGGATCCATAATGCAGGATTGTAGTTAGATCTTAATATAGTTGCTTACTTGAGTACCTTTTATATGTGGTAGATTATATATTTTTTCTGTTTCTCATTGATATGATAATCCATTTATTCATCTCATGACATCATTTTAGCCTAGTCTTACATCCTGAATCAGTACATCATTTAGCTAAATTGGGAGGGACTAATGTGGGACTTTTTATAATGGATAGAAGATGAGAGATTTCATTTCTCCAAGGGCCTATTGTTTTTCAGATGTGATTTTCTGTTTGTTAACTTCTTTTTTTGTTCTCCTTTCTCTACAGTGTGTTAGTTTAGCCCCTGGTTTTATGTGTATTTTTCTCTCTGTTTAAAAATCTCACGTTATCCATCAAGAAAGAATGCCAAAAACCCAAATTCTTTGAAGCCTTCTACTAGCACGGGAATGAAGGATTTTCATACAGCAAACAAGATGGGGGACACCTCCAAGAGCTTTGTTTGCATAGATCAACTTCTAAAAATTCCCCATCATTGTTAGGATAATCAGAGGTTAAAAGTGCACAACTCAATTCCTAAAAGGAAGTGAGCATCAAACTATCTCAACTTAAAATTCAAGAGATGCTAAATTAAAAGATAGAATGAGTAAAAGATGAAATTACGTGGATTGTCTACCACGGGGCGTGCAGAAGCTTGGCGGATATATAGAATTACGGCTAAGTCCTAGAGGGGGGTTGAATAGGACCACTTTAAAATTCTTTGCCTAATTATCTAATTAACCAATTAAAACAAACAAGACAAATTAACACTAAGGCTTCAAAGACAAAGTGGGTCCAATCACATAAATTACAAGAGATATAACAATTAAGCAACTAATCTAAAAAGATAGTGAGCTTGTGTGAGCTTTGCAAATTAAGTGTCTAGCATACAATCCAATTCGGGCATTCATATAATTTAACTAACCAATCACAAAGGGATGAATAGAATTGTGCTCGAATGATTGTCACAAACACATGCATGTATAGTGGTTCAGTTTCCCTACTCTACTCCAGGCAGACGAACTCTCCTCGAGCGTACGGGTATTCACTATCTTAGGAGTTTTCGATAGGTTCACCCCAAACCTTTACAGCCCTACACAAGGACCTGACGTACGTACGCTCCCGTGTCAGAGGAACACATTTTCACTCGTGTCGGTGGCTCCTGCAAAAGACTTTAGTTGGTTTTCTATCAGCTAACCAACAACCACTAGCGGTCCTAATCGAAGGCCCTACATTTGGCTCCCACAGAGACTAACACGCATGCACCCGTGTCTGATCATTGCGGCCCTAATCCAAGGCCCTATGTACACTCCCACAGGAGGCTCCCCATGGAAACTAACATATACACATCTGTGTCCGGTGAATTCGGCCGTACACAAGAGCCTGGGTCCTATATAAAAACCTATTCGAGTTTGGGTCACAAACTCTACACTCAATTGACAACTTACTTATCAAATTGAGCCTCTTGGCAGCGCTTTCTTGGGTTGCTTGATCAATGCTCTCCCGTGCTTCAATCAGCTCCCCTTGTGCTCCCCCGATCATTGACGCCAATGCTTCAGCTTCTACGATCATTCGCCTTGCATGTGTTGTGCCAATGAGGTAACCAAGGCAAAGGAGGTGGGGGGAATCTCCTACAACTAATGGATAGTTGACTTCCTAGAGAATTCACCTAGATGGGTGTTCTAGAGGATTTAGACAAAGATTTGACCATAGGTTTAGTATCGAATCCCTAGAACATGGAGATCAAGTTCATCTTCAAAGAGAGGTTTGAATGCACATTCAAATGATAAATCACAAGGAAGATGATTTAAATCTCTTTGGTTTAGAGGCTTAGGATGAGCGATATGAGAGGGGAATCACATAGGCTTCTATTGTACCAAAAACTCATCCAAATGTGTAATGCTTGAATGCCCTTTATATAGATTTCGAATTGCAACAGCTATAAAACAGGCAAATAACAGCATCCTCGATCAATCGACGGTCAATCGAACTATGTCGAATTAGGCCAGTGAATTCACTAGACAGTTTTCACCATGTTCGATCAATCGAGTCGATCGATCAAGCTTCGCTCGAACTCGGCTATTGAGTCTGTTGGTTTGGGCAGTTTCATTTCCAATAGCTTAAGACCTCTATAGCCTATTTAAGCATGTTCAAATGAGGCTCTTAAGGCCGTAAGATGATCGAAAGGTTTACCTGTCAAGGTTAGGATCATCTAGAGGTTAAGGTTGTTTTGAGTATAAGGTTAGGGTCCTCAAGGCACCTCAATTTACATGTTCTTCACTTCCTTGATGCTCCAAGTCTTCGTGTGTCTTCGGTATTCAGCTTCCAAGGACTCAACCGACTCACTAACACACAGACGCACGTGATTGACAAACTTATGCATAAATCAGTGCACTAGCAAAAGATATTCAAGCACCTTAGTGGCATAAATCTAAACACATCCTTACATTCTATGTGATTACATCAAGAGGAGGAACATCAAAAACTTGTGATGCTAAAAGGTGTGAGCCCATTCCTTTTCTGGTATAGGTTTGTTTTTTTTTTTTGCCTCTCAAAGAAGATTATTAGTCGCCTTGATGCTCTAAGTCTTCATGTGTCTTCGATATTCAGCTTCCAAGGGCTCAACCGACTCACTAACACACAGACACACGTGATTGACAAACATGTGCATAAATCAGTACACTAGCAAAAGATATTCAAGCGCCATAGTGGCATAAATCTAAACACATCCTTACATTCTATGTGATTACATCAAGTGGAGGAACATCAAAAAATTGTGATGCTGGAAGGTGTGAGCCTATTCCTTTTCTGGTATAGGGTTTTTTTTTTTTTTTTTTGCCTCTCAAAGAAGATGATTAGTCACACAAGAAAGGCACCTTCCCAAAGTCAAGAAGGAAGAAATTTGTCTAATGCATAAGTAGGCCGACAACATGGTGACAACCTTTTTAAAGTGATAAAGGGCTCTCAATTTGCCCTATGCAACGTAGATTTCAACTCATGAAAACCCCACGAATTTCATCAATAAAATTGAAACAATACCGCGGAAAATGCCTCAAATATCAATACAAAATCACCATTATACATAGATCAAGGCAATCATTTTGAGCAACATTAGACATTGGTCCAAAATTCAAATATAATTAGCTTAAGACAAGTAACTTAAATTAGTGCTTGCACAAGAGCGTACCTGCATCAAATTTATAATGAGCCAACCACGTTCTTATTTGCGTTACTAAAACCTCATCGTGATCAGTAATGTGAAAATTTGAATAAATCTGATATGGAATGAAGCCCATACAGGATTTCCCTTCAAATAGAGCAAACGAAGAACACTTCTTGTTGAAAAGAGCTTGTGCATTCCCTTTGTGATCTTTCATCTGCACAAGTCATTTCTCTAATCTTTGTGAGATTCCACCATACACTACTAAAAGCCAAACGATAGAAATTCAGAATTTAAGGTTGGCAATGGTAATGCAGTAAAGAAACAGTATAGCAAAAGAAACAACAAGTGAATAAGTTCGCATGAGAATGCATTTCCTAATTCAGACACACTACATGCATGGAACCAATTATGGAAGTTATATCCAGGCCCTACCAGTACACTTCTAAGGAGTCATCATTAGAAGCACCTGTCAACAAGCAAAAAGTCAAATGATCATACAAAAGGTTCACTTTACAAGGTTTGTTTGGCGTGTGTCATGCGGCTGTGTGGATTGCATTGCTTGAATAAGATTATTTTGTGATAACCAAAACTTTGATAACATTGGATACACAGTTTTTGGCAGTGGGACTACCTATTTGTATAAGCATGTGCAGATAATGCAAAGCATTTAATACTAGATACATCCAACATCACCAAGTGTGCAAGAGGTGAGTGCAATTTTTTGGTCATGCTTCATTCACAATTCATCCAACATTTTGGTAGTTTGGATTGTCTTACAACCATCAAACGTGGAAGTGTACAATTTTCCCAAGCACATGTGTATCAACCACCATGCTCCACCAGCCCATGTTAGCAGCCTTCCCTTGTGAAGTCCAAAACAACATTGACTAGTAAGAGTCCCATCCCAACAGCTTCCTATGGTGTGGCCCACCCGAGTTTTTGGATGGCCCTTATTTTGGGGCTCCAAGGTAAACATGAGGCAGCGTACCCGAAGGAAGGTGTGGATCTTATGCATGTATCCACCACCAAAATGCAAACAACTTCGTGCATAACATCCACACCATTCATTACGTGCGCCACCCCATGTTTGGCCCTAGTCCCAAAAGTCTTGACTAATCCAGAATTCAGGTGGGTCAAACCATTAAAAAAAAAAAAAAAAAAAGAGTTAATATTCCAGCCTAAAATTTCTAAATTCATGCAGTGGAACCCACCATGGTTTTGGATTGGCCTGATTTTTAGGCCGTCCCTTCATCCTAGTAGGGTGCATCGAATGAATGTATGTGATGGCATATACACACCAAAGTGGGACCCAAACAACATTAATGGTAAGAGTCCCATCCCAACAGCTTCCTATGGTGTGGCCCACCTGAGTTTTGGATAGGCCTTATTTTGGGCCTCCAAGGTAATCATGAGGCAGCATACCTGATGGAAGGTGTGGATCTTATGCATGTCTCCACATTCCACATGGCTACATAAGGCGTACTAGAATGGATCCCTCATCAAAATTGCTGGATTCCGCATTTTTCTTGGAACCCAACTGTTAGCATAATGCAACAATTAACACAAGATGAAAAAGGCACAGAATAAATGCTAACTATGCCATGAGCATAGCATATTAAGGCACTAAACACGAGATTGTGTATGTTCATAGCACTATTTTTATGCTAATAGCGCTACAAAGCACGCCAAACAAGCCCTACGATTAGGGGCTGTTTGATTTTTAATTTACCCGTGTAAATACACGGAATTACCTGATTATTACTTACTACACCTGTTTGAAAGTCGCCAGGAATTACGTTTCGAAAATCAGTCCATACAAACGTTTTTATTACTGATTTAAATATGTGGGCCCCACCATGATATATATGAGTTATCCACACCATCCATCCTTTTAAAAAATACATTTTAAGGTATGAGCCCAAAAATGAGGAAAATCAAAAGCTCAAGTGGACCACACCTTAGGAAACAAGGATCATTAAAACGTCAATGGTTGAAAGTTGTTTTCTCCCTAGGGCTCGCAGTGATGTTTATTTGTCATCCAACCCGCTAATAAGGTCACATAGTCACGGATAAAGTGGAAACAAAAATATCGGTTTGATCCAAAACTTCCAGGGTCTTCAAGAAGCTTTCAATGGTATGAGTTCAATTCACATTGTTTCCAGTAGTGTGGTCCACTTGATCTTTGGATCTGCCTCTTTTTTTGGCTCATACCCTAAAATAAGTTGGCTAAAGGGATGGACGGTGTGGATAATACACAAACATCAAGGTGGGCCCCACAATTTAACTTTTTTTCTCCTCGGGTGACGTGAGGAGTGCTATAAATGAAAGGTGGCGGTCAAATCACCTTGGAAATCCAACCGGAAACACAGAGGTAAATAATTATTACCCATTTACCTAGAATTACCTCCGTAATTAGAAAATCAAAAAGGCCCTTAGAGTTCCCCACGACGAGTAAATATAGGAAAATGGAATCCACCAATGCCATCTCCATCATGCATAATGAAAACACCAATAATCTAAACACATGCCCTACGCTAAAGAGAATAAGTAACACACAAAAACTCAGCACCTAAAGGAATTTGGGGGATTAGGTACAAAAGAGACAATAGAAGACTTTGGAATCAGTAACTACCAGAACATTATGCAAGGCAATTATATCTCCCAAGGACCTGACTCGTGGCAGCATTGTCATCTCTTCGGTGAAAATATTCACAGAAAGTCCATGCTCCTGAGACGATGCATCAACTATCTTCAGAGTGCAGAAATAATCTGCAACAAAGTGCTAATTTTTTTAATGCAAACAAGTGCCAATTTATCCATGTTGTATAGACCTTGTCAACTGAAAGCATTTTCTGTACATGTATTTAAAGATGACAATTCACTCAAAAAATTATGAGAAACAAAATGTTGATGTTACTAATTTAATGAATAAAAAGCATGCTAGTAAAAGAATAAAGTTCTATAATGCAAAGCATGGGTTTAAGAAGTGAAATTTCAAAACTAATAAAGACATAATTTTGAGAGGAAGCAAAATTATATAGCAGATCCTTGAGTAAGAGCAAACAAAGGAGAGGAAGTAAACCAAAAAATTCCATGCATTTCAAAGTAAAGGGTCTTCCAAATTGAAGCCATAACAAACTGAGGAAGGGAAAAGAGGACCTGGAACTTCACAACTTGCAGTGGGCAAGCTAATTTTCATCATCCAAGAAGACAATTCGTATGCACACCAAACTACATGAAAACATGGTGAAATTGGCACCTTCAGATAGCCTATTGAGTTACCTATCCAATTGGCCCCATATTTCATGATTTGGCCAGGAAGTGAACTATGGCGTATTGCGTCATTTGGCCAAGAAGTGAACTATGGCCAAGTTACCAGTAGCTCACATGCTTGTGACAAGATTTGCTCTTGATGTCATCATGTCAGCAGTCAGCCCCATCAACGCACAGCTGCGGTTGATCCATTACAGTCAGGTATATTTCATTTAACCATAGTTAGTAGGTGGAGATTGTTTACTTAAGGGTTAGAAAGAATCAATCAGTTGGTCAATTAGAAACTTAGTTTTGAATTTTTTTTTTTTTAAAGGATAACTGGAATATATTAAAAAGAAAAAGATACAAAAGAGGAAAGAAATCTCCTGAGGAAGCAGAAATCTAACAACCTAAAAATAACAAATCATAATCCTTAAGCCTGTTTACAATGCCCACCCATTCAAGTAACAGATATTTTGCTCTGGACCAGACAGCTTGAACCGAAGCAGATCTGTCGTTGAAACATCTATCGTTTCTTTCCTCCCAGACTGACCGCCAGATGGCGAGAATAGCCAACCTCCAAATGCGCGTCCTGGATTTACCTATCTTGACCCCATGCCAAGCCGAAAGCAGATTGCAGGAAGACATCGGATTACACCAGCTGATTTTGAAGCGAGAGTAGAATTCAGCCCAGATTTGGGAAACTTAGTTTTGAATTTCATAGTTAGCGTTGCTTTTTATAGGAATTATATAGATAAATAATAGAATTGTCATGGAGTCTTAAGTTACCAACTTTATCTTTTTAATTTTTATGCAAGTTACAAGTTTATTTAATTAGGAAAGCATCCAAAGGATCAATTCAACATTTTCATTGTTCACTTTGTACTTTTTTGAGAAATGTTGCTTCTTTAATACATTCAAATTGATCTATTACCATGGTTGTGTTTATCTCTATCTAACATATATTGCTCAATTTCTATTTCTTCCCATGTGTTCACTCGATTATTGCAATTCAAAGTTTTTTGAGTCTTTTGAATCGCATCCAAATATCTAGGTTCAATCAGTCCATTACATCACATTATGTTCATGGGAATAACTTTTTTCCTTACATAACATTTGCCGTTCTTGGGATGGAATAGGAGAACACAATTTGGGTTAACAAACCCAAATTAGTTGGGATAAGGCTTTGATGATGATTTACAGTCTTTTGGGTGTTGTTCCAGTTTCTTTAGCTCTGAAAGCAAGCAGGGCCCACCAACAAGAGCTCAGTTGTTGGCTACCATCTAGCAAGATCACGCCTCTCACTTTTGGAATACAGGGATCTTAACTTTTACTAAAAAAGCTGGCATTATAGAAGTGAAAGGCATTCTCCTTGTTTAGCTTGGAAATGGATTCCATTGGTAAAGGCTAAATTTTTGTTTCATACTGGGAAAAGGTGGGAAAACGATCGAGTCTTTTATGCTTCAAGCACCTCTCCTCTCCGAACACAAAAACTGGATCTCTGAGAATGGCTTTCCTTGTTCCCAAATATCATAGACAATTTCTTTCATCAGGAATCTATTTCCCGGAAACAAATTCATGACCACATTTAAGATTATACGCAGGGCCATGGCATTACATTTTATAGTCGGCGCAGCTGATGAACAGCACAGATCTCACACAATTCTCTTCAATATGCCACTGCAGGGTACCACTACGAGCTCTCGATCCCATGTATGGTTAAGTAACAAAGGCACACCAATTATATTGGCTAACATATACTATTCCAACGCGCTGGAAGTAAAAAAACATCAGTTCCTTCCTTGGAAAGAGGAAGTGCGGATTTCTATGGTGACGCCTCTGGCTCAGATGTGAGTGCCTTTACCCCAGTGGCAGCTTGCTCTCCCATCCCTCCCACATATATATTTAAACTTTAATTGAATAATACGAAAATCATTTCAATTATTATTATTATTATTTTAAACGTTCTTTAATTCCTTTCCTAGAGAAAAGTTTGATTCGGTTGCTTCCATTTGTTGCCTTCTACAACTAACAGACAACGCCGAGATGGGTCAATCCAACCATAAGGAATATTGCTTCACCCGCTTTGTGTTTCCCCATTGGATTCAGGGAGATGAAGGAAACTGGACTGGAACGTAAAGAGGTCCGTGGCTAGATTTTCGCAAATGAGGATTTTCTTTCGAAGACATGCCAGAGGAAGGAACCTTCTTTTTTTCTTTTTGGAATGGTCCCTAAATTGCAATAAATAAATAAAAAGGATGGCGTCCTGGGAGATATGAGATTAATCCCATCACATGTAGACGGAAATCACAAAGAGTATGAGAATTCTGGCGAAAATTTTTTAAAAAAAGAGCAATGGATTTTTGGGAAAAGGAAATACCAGATCCTTTGCTCTTGTTTGGGAACCCAAACTCGACAACTGCACCACAGAGATTCACCTTCACAGCCTTATTTACGTATTCTACTGCATCTTTCAACAGAACATACGATTCTCCTCCGTTCATCCCCATTTCATTGAAAAAACCTCCTCCAAAACTCTAACCCTAGTCACAAGAAGAAGAAGCAAAAGAAAATGCAGATGGCAGTGAGAGAGTACGCGCGAAATGAGAGGAGAACGTATCTGTCTCAAATACCAGCGGTCCGTACACTTGGCTACGCGTGCATAAGAAATTGACGTCCGCGAGTGCACTCGCTCGACTCGCATGTGTAGATACGTGTGAGAAATCTCGACCATCGAGTAGTCCTCTTCGCAGACTCAAAAGTTTTACTCTCATCAACACGTGACACATACTTGCTCGTTTGTTGTCGGCTCAACAATGCTTGCGTTCCTTGTTTTCACGCGAGTATACTTTCAGATTTTTAAGAAGCCTTTTTAACCGGGACAAACATCAGTTGATAGATACGCCGGCGATTGTGTAATGATAACTGCTAAGTATCACTCTCGCGTGGAGGAAGTACCATACATCACCGACCTTCACGATTGGTACGTGTGAAAAAAGCTACGTGTGAACAACTTACATAAAAAGCCCAACAGAGCTCTACTTGTACAAGTTACCATACAGGTGTGAGCAAGGCAACGGCTTTCATGTGGGAACGGATTGGCTACTCCCCCTGACACCAGCCATTGGCTAGTGGTCGGTGCTCTGTGGGGCCCACCATGAAGTATGTGTGTCATCCATGCCGTCCATATCTTTTTATATATCATTTTATGATACGAGAAAAAAAATTGAAGTATATCTCAATCTCAAGTGGACCACATTAAAGGAAACAGTGTTGAATGAATTTTGACCATTAAAAACGTTTTGAGGGTGATAAAAGTTTTGGATCAAGCTGATATTTTTCGTTCATCTGGGTCTTTTTGACCAAATCAATAGATTGGATTTCAAATAAACAGTACAATGGGCGTTAGGAGGATTTTAATAGTGCATATCCATTCATTTTTTTTTCTTGTGGTGTGGCCCATATAAGATTTATATCCCTATCATTTTTTGAATTAAGCCCTAAAATTATCTGTAAAAATGGATGAACGGAATGGATGAAACACGTACATCATGGTGGGGCCCATATAGCACTGACCACCAGCCACCGGGGTGGTGTTAGGGGGAGTAGTCAATCCATCTCTCTTTCGTGTATGACACGTAATTAGGGCCCGTTTGGGAGCGTGGATTTGAAACCCGTGTTTGGAACCCTGGATTTGAACCCCCTGAATTTGAAATCCTGTTGTGTTTAGCACCCTAGATTGATAATCAAATTTAATCCAAAAGTAGTTATTTATTTTATATTCATAGGGGTATGAATTTAATTTCTAAATCAACTTTAACATTTCTAATTAGTGAACTTATGTAATTTTTGATACAATGGTTGTAATAAGCCTATTGAAATATATATTTTGCTAAAAAATGATGAAATTTCAAGTCTTGAATAGGCTACAAGCACAAGATCGTATTAAAGTAATTATAGTGATGCAATTGATAATCTAATTATTTTAGGATATCATTATTGGGTCATGTGTCCAATAGATTAATAGTTTAACGATACACATGTTACACATGTAACTATATAAATTATTTTAGATGTAATCCAATGTTACACCTTGGATTTCAAACCTGATTGAGGATATTTGAAACCCCTAGTTACTTTTACCGTGCAAAACAACTTGGGAGATTTAAAATCCCCTTGAATCCCCCACTATCCAGTTTCATTAGTAGATGCCATTTGGCTGATTATATTTTTTGACCTGAAAGGATTATGTGGACTTTTTCTCTTAACAAAGTCAACTTTTACCAATCATACTTGTAACTAGTGGAATGTCATATGATTCCCTTATCCGGTCTGCCTCCCACCTTATCTTTTGGTTTTATATTCATCAAACCCCTGGTTCCCAACGAGATGCTTAGTTCCTTTTGTTTTCTTGACTTGATTTTTAGGGAATAATCCGAGAAATTTTATCACGTGTCACTGAACAATCGATTCCTTGGCCATTGTCAAACAAAAGTTTGAATCCATGTACGAAATGATTTTTAAGAGGGATGGACAAAAGATGAACTCACATGATTACATGGTATCCTTACATATCATAAATACCATACATTTTCTAGCCATGGTCGGATGGGCAATAAATAAAGATAATGTGTATATCCTATAGGCAATATTGGTTAGCATCAATGGATCATTTTTTGTTAGATGGACAAGTGTTCAAAGGTGGGCTCTAATTGTTAATCACATGGCAAAAATGGATTATCCATTTCTCAACCACTAATCCGATGGTAGTGATGATCCAGTCAAAGTGATCTTTTGGGATGGATCAACAATCAAAGGTGGGTCCCATGTCATGGATGATATAGATCCCTGATTCGACCTTCTCTGCTATAATAAATATAGATAGTATGATTGGTACTCGTTGTGGCCTTTGGGAGGTTATTGACAATCAAATATAACTTGCATGTGATGGATGATTCTAATAAAGATTGTAACCTTTTCAAAATACAATGCAGACCGTCCATTCCCTATGTGTTTATTGGATGGTGAGGACCATTTAATTAATATAATCTCCAGGAGGAATAGACACGATGAGACAGGATGGTAAGATGGATGACTGACGTAAAGTGGATTGCGGACACTTTCATGTCCAAGATGGATCAAAGAAAGCCCGATCAGAGGCAGAAGTCATCAAGATCGTCAGAACCTTAAAATAAGCAAATCTCGCAAACCGGAATGAGTTACTCAACGTACCATATATGATTTTGAGGTGAGACGAGCTACTTTCGCCAACCAACCCAAATAAGTCAGGTTGCATACGCCGAATTTGTGAGATTCCGTCATATCGATAGCCGAATTTCATGTTTAGTTCCGTTTTTACTATAAATAATAAGTTTTAGCTAGTTTCCTCTGTTGGGCTTTCGGAGTTGTGTCTAACATGAAAAGTGCTTAGAATAATTAGGAGAATACAGTGGTTAAGCCACATAGGACACTAAAAAAGTAAATTTACTATTTATAGTAAGTTGCAAATTTTATGGAGTTTTAGTTATAGCTTGTTTCTAATGTCTCTCTTATTGCTTGGTATCCCTATTTAAAGGGTTGTAAACTTGTTTATTTCAATCTATCAATCAATGCTTTCTTTTCTCGTGGATTCGGGAAGTCTTTGTGAGGAGTCCAGAGAAGCTCCGTGGATTCGGAGTAGTTATTCTTGAGGAAGACGGTGATTGACCTCATCACATTCATCCCTGCGTCAATTGGTATCAAAGCGATGATTCCCCTCGGGCTGATGGCAAACGACGAGGGTATGAGCCAAAATCCTATGAACGGTGATCTAGGGATTCGTTATTTTTCAGAAATAATGGAGGCTTTTCCACCGGAAGAGTCAGTTAACCATGCAAGGGTTACAGGTAATCCTCGACCATATTGCAGATGCGTTAATTCCGCCCCGAGCTCAGAGCGATGCTTAACCACCCATGGTCACTATACGACACAACCCCGATTTCTACAAAGCACCATCAAATGATGGTAAATCGCAGGCCACCACTTTGATCGTGAGAAAGTCATTATGCATGCCAGATGTATAAATAAAATTACAGTGAGACAATATCTTTCAAACGAGTTGTACTATAAGCCAAAAAGTATGTAATGTGATCATTGATGTCAGGAGTAGTGAGAATTTTGTGTAAAAAATAATGGTGGAAAAGCTGCAACTGAAAACACAAAAGCATCCATCTCCATACACAATTGGATGAATCAAGGAGATCAACAAAACAAATGTAACCGAACAATACACTGTCTCATTTTCAATTGGTAAAAATTATAAGGATCAAGTATTTGTGACGTAGTCGATATAGAAGTTTGTCATATGTTATTTGGTCGACCATGACAAAATAACACTGATGCTATTGCTACGCATAGAGGTCAGGATGACGTATTTAAATTGACTAAAGATGGTAGAAAGATTGGTCTCCTTTCTATGGGAATGGAGAACCAATTCAAGACTTCTAAAGTTGAGGAACAGTCTCTCACAACTAAACAGGCTTTTGTTAAAACATATGAGGAAACAAGATATGTATATTAGGGTTGAAAGTTGGGCGGGTTGAACCCGATCGACCCGTGATCGACCCGACATTGCATTGGGCTTGGGCAAGATCTATTGTGTCCGATCTTAGGCTTGGGCTATACAAACACTAACCCGATAAATCTTATGTCGGGCTCGGGTTGAGGTTTTGGATCGCCCGACTTAACCCGAACCTGATCAATATATAAGTTACTTATAAATTATAATTGAGTGTAGATCGTATGTGTCAAAGACTGTAGACATTGAAAATCGGCGTATATGCTGATTTGAAATGTTGTGGTTTGGTGGTGGGGGTGATTAGGCTGAGTATGGATGTTGGAGTCGCCACTAGCCAAATAATCTCAAAATCCTGCAGTCGGCTAGAAACCGCTGAATATGTAAGATTGGAGAAATCCGAAAACTCTCCTACCTTAGAGTAACTCCTGATCTGCTATCTGGGATTCCGGGTAAGGGACCTCGGTTACAAAGAGGGAAGGTGTTAGGCACCCTCTCTGCCCGTACTAATGTACGGTATCTATTTAGTGTGGTAAAATAATCTCAAGGGATGATGATGATGATGCTGTGGTCATGATGGGACTAGTCACACGTGAATTTTTATGCAGTAATATCTGAGGTTTCGGCAGGTCACAGAGCATACGTCCAACAATGTGTCTAGAGGACGAATGTAGTGATACTTATACAAAGAGGGAAAAAATATATTAGATCACTAGAAATTTCTGATGTGATAAGATCCGATGTACGGTAAGTTATAGAGCATACATTCACTAGAGATCGAGATAAGCAGGGGGGTTGAGAAGGGAATAGATGTCGTGATGAATGTTTGTAGGATGATAGATCTTTGGCTTGATTCTTGAATAGGCTAAGACATAGACTGAATCATGATTAAACTGGGTTAGGCTTATGGGTTGGAAGAGTTGAGAAGAGGGCTAGGGGTGGCTAAAAAAAATCAGAACTTTGAGGGTCTGGGAGCTCCTTCCCTTTCCCTCACTCTCTTCCTTACTCACTCTTTCTCTCTCACTCTCTCTTTCTCTCTTTCCTTCTTAGTTGTTGTTGGAAATAAGAAGGGGAGAGGGCTATTTATAGCCTTCTCCAATGACATTGCTGTAATTACTGGATTTGAGAGGGTTAAAAGCTGAGGTGGCAAGTGTTGATTGGTGGAGAGGAGAGAAATGCCACATGACACACTCTCATTGGCTTATGAGGCCAGTAAAATGGTAAATAACGGAGTTAGAGAAGGTAAATTTGAGTGAAAGTTGACTTTTGGACGCTAAGACAACTGTCCACACGCGAGCCGCGAGCGGCGGCAGTCGAAGTGCCGCAGGCGGTAGTCAAACTACCGCCCGGACCTGGTTTGGGCCAGATTCGCACGTGTGGGTTTCGTGTGGTGCTCTGGTTCGTCCGGTGATCTCTGTTTTGGGTTTTCGGGACTCAAAGTAGTGGATCTAGGTACGGGTAGAAGGTATTGGTGGGGCTATAGGGTATAGGTTAGGCTGTGTGTATAATAGATGACTTGGATTATGGTTTTGGGTTGCGACTTTGAGAGTTTTAGGGCTTTTGGGATTAGGGTTTGGGTTTAGGTCAGGATTAAGGTTAAGTCATGATCATGGTTCCCGGATTGTCTTAACTTTCTCAAGATGTTAGCTTGGGTGGGGTGTCTACAAGGACATAGGAAATTCCGGTGTTGTCGGATCTCATTGGTCCACATCATTTCTGATGACTCAAGCTAATAAGAAATGTTGGATTTCTCTCTCCCACATAAATTATGTGCTACACAACACGACTTTTAAATGAGTAGTTGTCCTATATTTTAGCTTGTTTGTTTAGAATAAATGAAGTTCTTTATGATAAATAACAACACATGTAATTATAAAATTATAAATATAAAAAATAAGATGTGTATTAGAATGTAATAAACTAACGTAATCATTAAAATATTAGCATGTATTCACCCAACCAACCCGACCGAACCCGCTTGTGTTGGGCTTGGGTTGAGAATTTCCAACCCGAGGTTGGGCTGGGTTGGGTTAGGGCTGAGGTACAAGAACCTTAGGTTGGGCTAGGGTTGAGCACCAACCCGCTCGACTTTCAGCCCTAATGTATATGCATTAGTTGAAAAGAAAGAATATATGGAGCTTATGTACATCCCAGGGAATTTGGAACCAGTGTTGCAGGAGTTCAAGGAGATGGTGCTCGATGAACTCCCTAATAAATTGCTTCCTATACGAGATATACAAAACCACATTGATCTTGTCACAGGGATAAGTCTATAATGTAGGGGCATTTTCACACCAGATTCGAGTGGGGTCGCCTGTGGGATGTAGGGGCACACTTAAGGTGGGTGACCTGTGTGATTTGGGGCCCACGGGGGAGGTCTCATGTTCGAGACTCTTCACCGGGAGTGATCAATGCTCGTTTCACACCGGGCTCGAGTGGGGTAACTTGTGGGATGCAGGGACACACTCGGGGTGGGTGCCCCATGGATTTGGGGCCCATGAGGGAGGTTCGGCCGAGGTCCTAACCCATGAGACGTGGGGCCTGGGCTATGAGAAAGAGGGATTGATTCGCCACACTCTAACAGTTTGAGCTTTTAGAGCAAGTAGTTAATTGTCCTGCATCAAATTGGTATCAGAGCAGGAGGTCTCGTGTTCGAGATTCCTCACTGGGGGTGATTAATGCACGGGCATTTTCACACCGGGCTCGAGTGGTTTACCACATGAGATAATGAGAAACGAAAGTCTACCATTGAAGCCTATGCTTATATGTTATCTAAACCATTCATGGGGTTATTAAATCATTCACGAGGTTATTATCACTCAAACAATCTAAATGTCATCCAACTTTAAAAACTCATGTGGCCCACAAATGTCATCCTACATTTTAGTATGGCGTGGCTTACATGAGTTTTGATCTGCCTGCTTTTTGGACTATTTTCTTATTGTTATCTTATCATCTTGAGAAACTGATTGACAAAGTGGAATCATCATTCCAACTATAGGAGTTGCATGTTATTACCCTATATGCATTCCGTGCTCATAATTTGGCTAGTGCCGGCTAGTTGGTGCTTTGTGAACCCCTACCATGATGTATATATTTCACTGATGCCATCCATACACTTTTATAGATCATTTTATTGCATGAGCTAGAAAATGAGGTAGATCCAATCTCAAGTGGACCACATAATGGAAAACAATGTTAATTGAATACCTATTGTTAAAAACTTCTCAGAGCCATGAAAGACTTGATCTATTTTTTCAATAAACATTACAGTGGGCTTAGGGCCTGTTTGGGAGCCTGGATTTGGAACCCCTGGATTCGGAACCCCTAGGATTAGAAACCCCCTGGATTTGTAATCCTCCGAGTGTGTTAGGCACCCTCCGAGTGTGTTAGGCACCCTGGAGTGTGATTCAACTTTTATCCAAAAGTACCTATACATGGTATATTTACATGGGTTTGAATTTAATTACTAAATCAACTTCAATATTTCTAATTAGTGAGATATGTAATTTTCGACACAATGGATGTGATAAGGCCGCTGAAATATATGCTTTGCGTGAAAATGATGAAATTCCAAGTCTCGGATGGGCCACAAGCACAAGATCATGTCTAGGTGACTAATCAACGATTTTTAATAGTTGATTTACATAGAAAGTGTTTGGACGGTGCTTATCATCATTAGTGGGCCATGTGCCTTATAAAATGATGGTGTATGGTGACACACGTGTTACATTTGCAACTATTGAAATGATTTTAGGTGTAAACCAAGCTCTTACCTTGGATTACAAACCCCCTCAGGGTCTGTTTGGCCGGACATATCCCATGGTATCGGGAGGATGGGATGGTAAAACCCTGGTTTTTTTCTACGATGCCATAAAAAAATATTGGAAAAAAATGAAGGGACGATGGTTTTGGATCAAGATGAAATTTTTTTTCCCGTCATCCGTGTGACCAACTCAACAGGTGTAAAAAAAAAACATCACAATAACCCGAAGAGATTTTTAACGGTGGAGATTCAATCACTACTGTTTTTCTGTGGTGTGGTCCATCTGAGATTTAGATATGCCTCGTTCTTGGTATGAAGTCCTAAAATGATGTTTAAAAATAGTTGAACAGCGTTGATTAAAAAAAAAAATACATGATGGTGTGGTCGGCAGAGCACCGGCGTTACTAACTAAAAGGTGGTCCCTGACAACCTAATCGGCGTCCCTGAACTGAGGACCTAGACCCAAGATCCAGAGTCCACACCAGACACCCTTATTAGCTGGGGAAAATGGGGCACCGACTCCTTTTATTTCTCCTTCCTTCCCCACCCAAACCCAAATCACTCGGCTTCGCCACCAACATGCTCACTCCACAAATAGCCATGCGCTGATCTCTCCCTCTCTCTCAAGCCCAAAGAGCGGCAGCAGCAGAGCATGGATTTCTTCCTCTACCTGGGTTTCCTCTTCTATCTGACTGGTATCTTTGTCTGGGCAGAAAGCGGTGAGCTCTCTCTCTCTCTCTCTCTCTCCATATGTAAGGATCAGGGTCCCATCATCATCATCGTTGTCGTCACCATTGGCAGTGGTATCACCACCACCACCACCATCCTTATATTTATAGGCGGAAAATTTGAATAGATAACCATCTTCGAAGAAGCTAACATCTGTTTTCAACCCCCACAAGCAACATTCCCGGAAACTACACTCTGCAAAATAGCTTTAGTATATTGTAGCAAACTTCTTTAATTAAGTAAGCCAGCTGCTGAAATAACAGAAAGCAGCTTTCTTCCTATCAAACTAGGAAACCCCAAAATGACAACTGGAGTAGATTCTATCAACTTGGGGAAGGAACCCTCTTTTTTTTTTTTTTTTTTTCCAAATGGATTCGATTATGCATCAATGTGGTGATCTGTTTCTAAAATGGACTCGGCTTCTGATTCGTGGGTGGATATCTTGACTGGGTCAAATTACAAATCACAATTTTATATATGATTTAAGGGTGAATTTAGGGCTATTTGTAGCGCGCCAACTTACAAATTCAAATGCGGCCTTGTTTGGGGAAGTGCAGCAGCCCTATTCAGAAACCTGCTCACTGGGAAAGTCTGTCAAACTCGCACAGAATCACAACTTAGCCATGTTTAGATGGTGTCTGTATCTTGTTCAACACGGGCAGTCGATCAAAACGAAATCATTAATATCCAACTCTGCCCTTAAATTTGAATAGCCAAGCATTTCCGGATGCTGGAATCCAATCATAGACTTCACTCATGCTTCTAGGATTTTTAAAAACATTTTAATCTAATTGTTGAATGTACTCTCTGGTGGAATTGACTTCAAGGGAGATGTTAATTCTCGAAAGAAATGGATCGTTGAATTTCCATTGATCAAGATCAGATGAAGGGACATTCATTGTATTACTATCTGCTGATCAGATGTGTTTGTTTAAGCTGCAGACCCCATATGTATTTCTTTGACATGTCCATACTCTCCATGGATAATGTACTTTTTATCTTTTCCCTAAATAAATTTTTGATTGTTAACAGAAAGTTTATTCTGTTGTACTTACTTTTTAAAAACCCTTTTTTTTGGTCTTGTTTTGCATATCTTGTACAGCACTATGCCCCACTGGTTGGGAAGTGGGCCCCAATAAGAGCAAGTGCTTTGGATATATAGAGAAATCTGACTCTTGGGATGGGTCGGAGGCTACTTGTCAGGGCTATCGTGGTCATTTGGCAGCACTGACGTCAGTGCAGGAATTGAATTTCGCTCAGAAGCTCTGCATCGATAAAGTCAATGGCTGCTGGGTTGGAGGACGAGGCTTCAATTCTACAATTGGATTTAGCTGGAAATGGTCTGATAATGTGTCGAGTTGGAATGAGTCGGTCTTCCCAGGGGCACCATTTCACTTCGACTGCAACAATGCCTCATGCCACAATATTAATTCAGTCAATTCATGTACACTGGTGACTAATGGCCATGCAGCTCTTGTTGGTGAGAGATGTAATACGTCTCACGAGTTCATATGCATGCTTGATATAGGTATCCTCTGGCACAACATTAACATTCCATTGTCCAATCTTCATTCTGTTGTTCTGTTCTTTAGTTTAGATTGCCCACTGCATCTTTTCTTTCTTTCTTTCAGATTAGAGTAAATATAATGTGATCTTCTGAGTATAATAATTTGTGCTGCATGGGTTTTCTTTCTAAAACCTGGGTATCTGTTGTATGTGATTAGTACCCTATGCAATTTTTTCTAATCTCTATACGAATACTATTTTGATCCAGAAAACAAATGTTACCACATGCGCTGCCACAAGGAGTATCTCATAATCCTTGCAGTTGTTAGTGGTTTGATCCTCTCCACTACACTAGCTGTTGTGATTTGGCTCCTTGCATATAGGCGCAGTAAGAAACGCAGAAGGTCACGGAAAGTATCTAGTCCATCATCAGCTGCGTTAGTTCCTCCATCATGGAAAGTCTTCACCAATGAAGAGCTTAGGTCGATTACAAAGAATTTTAGTGAAGGAAACCGGCTTCTTGGAAATGCCAAGACAGGAGGCACATACAGCGGGCTTTTGCCTGATGGATCAAGAGTAGCAGTGAAGAGACTGAAGAGGTCCAGTTTTCAGAGGAAAAAGGAATTTTATTCTGAGATTGGAAGAGTTGCAAGGCTTCATCATCCCAATCTTGTGGCCGTGAAAGGATGTTGCTATGATCATGGTGATCGCTATATCGTTTATGAGTTTGTTGCAAATGGGCCCTTGGACCGATGGCTTCACCACATCCCAATGGGCGGCAGAAGCTTGGATTGGGCAATGAGAATGAGAGTTGCCACGACACTTGCACAAGGAATTGCGTATGTATACATTTTTTGAACCTTTTTAAATGTCAACTGTTTTCTTATCTTTATAGTGCACTTTTTTGTTAGTTTTACTTTGGTATACAACCGTCTATATGTGCTTTTTATAAAGAAATAGTTTATGAGTTCTGAAGTTGAATTCTGGGTATAAACTGCAGTCCTTATTCTTATTGAGATATTTTCTTTACCGTCCAAAAATGCATCATTCATATATGTGCACACATGCATTCACATACAAGCACGTGCTCGTGCTTCTGTCTGCATCTAGAACAAGCAAGTGTAAACAATGGAAGCACATTTTTTTTCTTCACTTTCATGCTTCACGGTGGTTATGTGATTGATTTATTGTTACGGTTATGCTGTATATGCATTTCTATCTACAATGAAATTATCTCATGTCTGTTTAAGTTTAACCTCTGCTCAAGTCTTCTTTTTAATGTTTCTTCACTCTGAGTTACTTTTACCATGCATCAGCCTGTCAATCTCAGGCAGGCATCCATTCTCTCTGTTTTATCATTAAAATATGTTATTATTATCTGTGCTATTTCTTGTCTCTGCACCTGATCCCATTGGTTATGCATCCTGTTTGTTTTTTCTATCCTAAGTCCTAACTACTACATGCATCCATTTTGAGGTGTAATATTTATTAGGAATTTAATCATCATGGGTCACAGGGTGCGTAGAGCCTTCCACTCTTAGAAACTGATACATGTTGTCCGGTACAGTATCTGACATGAATTTGCATTGGATGAAAAGTGTGTGGTCCTCTCACGCCACCCACCCAAATGTGGATACTTGTTGGAGGATACACGTAGCGACCAGTATCTTAGTGCCTTAGCTTTTCTACAAATCCATATGGTTTTCTTTAAATAAGATGAATAATGGAAAGAATACTGAAGTTAGCCCAGCACAACTACCCTTATATTTAAAATCTATGCCCATCGGGAAAACACCTGAATTGTTATTGCCTGACTTGAGTCCTGGACATTATGAAATGTTGAAGAATTGTGGCATTGGATGGCACTGCAATGCTGAATCCGTCAATATTAGTTGAATCAGTCATTTCTTTAATGGTGCATGAGGTTTTTGTGCTTTTTGTGCAACTCCAAGGGAGGACTTTGTCACTGTGGGATGCATCTTTCCAAATGGATCAAATGCATTGGCACCATCCACACCCATGGTTTCTTCTTGGAAACCATCAAAATGTTGGATGCCTATACCCAAACAAATCGTAGGAAAAGATGGACAGTTTTCCAGCAAATTTATGGAAGTTGGAATCTGTGTTCAGCATTGGAGCATGATGTCAATGGAGTACATATGTTTAATGCATCAACAGGAACATAACATATGCCATATAAAGATGAGCAATATTAGACGCTTGCATGCATGAATCTTCTACTTCGGGCAATACCTTTCTCTGGAGCCACATAATTCTTAGATCATTTCATAGTTGTGATGGCTCAGTGCCTTCTTTTCTTCACCATCTTGAGCTTCCAATCGCCTCTGGTTGCTGAGCTACCTGGCTCCTCTCATCCTGAGCAATGGAAGTCACAGAATGAGGGGCATGCTAGAAAAAGCTCGCTGAACTTTTTGGCATTGCATAGTTCTACACCAGTTATCAAGTCACTGAAGAAAGCATGTCAATGGTTGGAGCCTCGGAGGAATTTTGGACAACCATTCTCATTATTCCTCATCATAAGGTCTTCGCAATCATTACCTTTTCACCACTTTGACTTAAATTCTTTGAGGTCTTCCGTTATCATCCTTCATACCCTTCTATCCTAATAAAAATCTCCGTCCTAACCAGGGCCATCTCCAGTTTGCATAGCTCATGGTCAAACCATCTCCATCAACTCTCCCTCATCATCTCCAGTTGGGGATACTCTTAGGCTGCTCCAGTGACCTCAATTGTAAGCTCTATCCCAAGCTTCCCACACATCCATCTCAACATCTTCAATAGCTTGAAAGAACACCATCTTTTAAGAGTGGACATAAGGTGGTGCTGGTGTTGAAAGGCTATCAAAAATATAAGAGCACCTTCAAGCTGATCCCTTAAACTTATAATGCTAAAACTCTGAACATCTGCCTCTCCCAACGTAAGAGCACCTTCAAGCTGATCCCTTAACTTACAATGCCAAAACTCTGAACATCCGCCTCCCAACATAAGAGGACCTTCAAGCTGACCCCTTAACTTACAATGCCAAAACTCTGAACATCCACCTCACTGGGAGAGGCATGGCTTAGTTGCACGGAATCATATGCCTCCCCTGAGGTTTACAATGCAAGGTTGCCCAACGCTTCCTATTCAACCCATTTTGAAAGCCTTACCAAGTAAAAAAAAAATGGTGTCGACTTGGTAGGGTTTAAAATCAAACATCAACCTGTTTGCCCGAGTTTTCGAGTGAGTCGATGACTCATCTGGGTGACAAAAATCAGGTCAGTCATGGCTACAGTAAATAAATAAATAAATCAAACATTGCGCTTCACTTACTCGGATGCTTTCTCCCTCTTCTTCAAGCATGTCGAATTCATAGGGTTCTTGTGGCAATGGGAACTTCCTTTAATTAATTTTTTTTCTTGGTTGGGACTGCTCTAGCCTGACTTGCATAGGCATGCGGTGGGCTGACTTGCGCTAACTGGTCACTTCATGGGGAAAACGTGCATCATCCACCCCATCCATCATCAGTGCTCCATCACCTTTTCACCATGGATCCTAAGATCCAGTCAAATCCAAGACATAGGTGGGCCACACCATATGTAACAGTGTACAATCATGCCTAAAACTCTAAATTCGTATGTTGTGGCCCACATGAGCCTTGAAATGCCGTGATTTCTGGGAAATCCATTCATCCTGGTGAGGCACATCAGATAAGTGGATTGGATGTCATATACACAAGAATTTTAATGGTAGGAATTCCCATCTTAACTGTTTCCCACCGTGTAGCACACTTGAGAGTTGAATCGGCCTGATTTTTGGGCCCCAGTCCAAACCCAGGTGGCACACCTGATGGACGGAGTGGATCCCATCCACATGAGGATGTTCCCTCCACATCAAGTAAAGCTCCCTGTAACCAGTATCCGTATGAAAGTCACGGAAGCATTTCTGTTTTCTTCTCTGGAGGAAAACCTTGATCCTCTGCCAGAGCATGTTGAGTGATGTGAAGGCACTTACAAGTTACAACTCACTTAAAAACTGCATAGTTATTCATCTAAAGCTGTGTAAATTATGGGTACCAATTTAGATTTACCATGAACTAAAACTTTTGCTTGTTTGATTTTCTACCTATTAAATTGGTGGACATTTATTGGACAGTTAAAATAAAAATATGCGATGGTTTCTTGGGCTCCGTAGAAGGTTTCTTGGGTTTCTGGGCTTTGACTGCTGTGGGGCAGCTGTCTGTTTTCTTTTCATTTCTTTCTTTTTCCTGTTTTTTGTGTGTCTAGTGTTTTTTTCTGTCTTTCTGTTCGTTTAATCTGTTTTAGTTCTGTTCTTGTAGTTTTTGCTTCAATAAAATTATCACTTTTCAAAAAAATAAAAATAAAAATGCAATGGTTTTATTGTAGCAAACAAGTGTCCATGAATCAGGGATTATTATTATTATTATTTGAAGACATAGGGTGTCCCCACCTCTTTTTTTGAAGTGAGACTAATCCCTGCGTATACACGCAATCACCCATAACCACGTGTATCGGGTAAAGCCAAGGAGGGGAATCGAACCCTCACCTATAGGGAGCAAACCTATGGTGAAGACCATTCGCCCAAACCTCAGGGATTATGATTGTTCAAACAATCCAATTTTTGGAGGGTAGCTTAGCAACAGGGGGTTGCACAAGTTAGTTGGTTTAACTTGAGTTAATATACGCCATGCTTACCATTTCTATATTACTGCATAAAGATTCATACATATCCAGAGTATCAGATAAGCCCTATCTCATTTATAAGTCTTAATGACTTTTTGGCTCCCTTTCTCCAAAGGTCTTTGAATACTGTGCTTAGTGATACATTACTTGATTGTGGTAATAAAGTAAAATTTTAATTATAAAATTAGTTATTTGAAAAAGGATGACTTGCCCAAGTTGCTGCCCCAATTCAAATTTTATGGGCCAACTGAGTCGAGTCCCGAGTCCCAAGTTTGCGAACCTTGGTTCAATGTGCAACCTATGTCATGGTGGTAGTCTATCAGAAGTTTTTGTTTATGTACTTGCATGTAATGTCGGTGATATGGTTGAACTCTTCTTCTTCTTCTTCTTTCCTAAAGGATTTTGAGTCCGTAGGATTTGTAGTTTGCGTTCTTTAAAAGAAGGTTTTCCCCCTTGCCAGACCTGACATGTTTCTCCTTGGTTGGGAATGGAATGATGAGCTTCTGCTCCACTTCATGGTTGTTGAAGTTGCCCACATATAGGAAGGCTAACTGTATTTCAAATACCGTGGCCATTAAAAAAGTGCTGTAGTGGGAATCTTGAGTTTTGTTTCTTATTGTTCTGATGCTTCATAGGCTTTAGCTATATCAAAATAAATTAAATACAGAACCACGAATTGTGACTTGTATATTCCCTTTTTGAATGATTGAGGAGCTGGCTGTTTGAGCAGATGCTGCAAAAGATTGCTGGCGATATATGGGGGACCACCTGTAGCCAAAACTTTGTAACAAAAGCACATTTTCCATCAATGGCATTTTAACAGCGAAAATTTGGAAAGTTGCAAACCATCATCTTCAGTTTTGATTATTCTTCACATTCAGATTTCACCCTTTGGCTCTTACGCTTTGTTTCTTCAATCTTTCACATTTGCCTACCTTTTTTGGTTAGATATCCCTTTGGCAACATGGGGCCCTTCTGTGTTGGGAGTGTCATTAGAAATGTCATTTGAACGAGGGTTCTCTAGATATATGCTTCGGATTGGGGACTCATGGCCCGTAGATGTTCTTTCCCTTCTGTTAATAAACATTTTGTTACTAAAGAAAAAGTATTGTTTCACTGTTTTCTGTAGGGTATTACATGTGACAAGCATGATATATGCTTCATTCCTTACAATCAATTTTTTTGCTAATCCTCACGTCTTGCATGTGTTGGACTGGTTTGTTCTTAATATGTGTCTAATTTTTCCTGACTTCTGATTCTCCTGAAACAGCTTCCTGCATGACAAGGTGAAACCGCATGTTGTACACAGAGATATCCGTGCAGACAATGTACTGCTTAATGAAGAGTTTGAGGCCCACCTCATGGGCGTGGGCCTTTCGAAGTTTGTTCCATGGGAAGTGATGCATGAACGGACTGTAATGGCTGGCACCCATGGATACTTGGCTCCAGAATTCGTGTACAGGAATGAACTCACAACAAAGAGCGATGTTTACAGTTTTGGTGTGCTTCTGCTGGAAATCGTTAGTGGGCGTAGGCCTGCACGGGCAGTCGAATCTGTGGGTTGGCAGAGTATATTTGAATGGGCTACCCCACTGGTTCAGTCCCACAGGTACCCGGAACTTTTGGATCCACTCATTTCCGACATTCCTGAAGTTGGGGTGATACAGAAGGTGGTGGACCTTGTTTATGCTTGCACGCAGCACGTCCCATCAGTGCGGCCCAGGATGTCGCATGTGGTCCATCAGCTGCAACAGTTGGGATTGAGAACAGCCTCTGAACAGGCTAGAAGCGCGACGAGCTCAACTTCTGGGTCTAGAATGTCACCACTGCAGGTGGAGTCCATTCTCTGAGGTAGCTTCAGTTTTAGAACTTGGCTTAGTCCAAACCTTCTATCACTAGAATTATAAATGTTGTCTGTATCATGTACTGCCAAGCTGTATTACTTTCAAATTTATCATTAACCCACTATGTATTCTGCTTTTTTCCTCTCATTTCTTTCCTCTCTCTCTCTCTCTCTCTCTCTAAATTCCTTAATATTGAACAGAAAATGTGCAAGTGTCAGGAAGAATAATGGAAATCAAGGGAGACAGACAGGAGGGTGCCTTGTATTTTAAAAGTGCTAGGAGCTACCACCAACAATACCCTTGAGGCTACATGAAAAGTATCTTCTGATCTAGAAGATTGGGTTAGTCTCGAACTAGAAACGTGGCTCTCTTAAGAGCCCGTGAGCTCAGCTCAGCCCAGCCCAGCCCAGCCCGTTTAGGACTCCCAAGGTTTTCTTACCCCTATATCATGCTGACTGAAATCTTGCACAAAAGTGGCTGGGTTTGGGCTTGGGCGTGTACAAAACCTGGCTGATTGACAGCCTTAAACTGAGGGCATCCTTGTCATCGTTCAATTTTTATTTGGTTCCCTTATAATGAGATGGGGTATGTTGCACAGGTTACAGTACGCTGCATCTTGGAAATAAAATGACAGCGGCAGATGTTAGCACAGATCTCTGGTCATCATTAAAATCAAGGTTTATTATTGAGTTTGACTCCGAACGAAAAATTTTTAAATGTTCAGATTGCGCTGAGAATTAGTGAAAACTATAGGCTTAAATAAATATTGTTTAATGAATTCGGTAAAAAAAAAAAGAAGAGAGAATAAAAACAAAAGTAAGGATATAACCGCATGGACTTTTTGAGTCCAAATCTCAATGAAAGCGGTTTTAATTTTTAATTTTATTTTCGTCCTGTATTCAACTTGTGAAGAGGGTGCAAGGGAAGAGGAAAGAGTTAATTGATGCTCCCACAGTGCATGAGAGTTATTGATTGACAAGATGGGGAAGGTTTAAATACAAAGTTTGATTTATGGAAAGGTGCTTTAGAATCTAAAAGATTTAAAAATTAATCAGACGAAAACAGAGCATGTCGAGTGCAATTTGAATAACAACAAGAGTGGGAACAAGGAATTAGTGAAGATTGCTAAGGAGTTTCTCAAAATGATCACTTCTAATATCTTGGGTCAATTATTGATGAGAGTAAAGAGATTGAGAAATATTACCCATAGAATTCAAGTAGGGTGGAAGAATTGGAGATGTTCCTTTGGAGTTTCACGTGATCATCGTATAACACTCAAATTTGGAGGTGGGATTTTATACGATCTCTATAAGACCCGAGATGCTTTATGGGATAGAACATTGGATACTCAAGAAACAGTGTACCCATGAGATGAGTATAGCCAAATGAAGATGTTAAGATGGATGAATGGCAAGACAGAAAAAAAGAAGATTAAATCAGGAGTAGCACCAAAATAGGGAACAAAATGAGGGAAAGCAAACTAAGATAGTTTGGTCATGTGCAATGGAGACTAGGTGACACGTGATCTAACTAAAGTTCAGGTCCTTAATGGTGGAATGACCAAAAAGGATTCATCTTGCCAACCCCAATTACTTGGGATAGGGCTTAGATGACGACGACAGTGCACAGGAGTCATTACCACTATTTGGAGAACCCAACATGAATGGGTTAGCATATAAGAGTCACTATCTGGGTAAGCCCAACATCTGATTAGTGGAAAGATTTTTGGTAACTTCAGACCATAGTATAGTTCTCATTGAAACATCCTTAAAAGTCCAATAATCAGTTATTTCCGTAATCAAATCAGTACATAATTTGGTTTGTGGCCCATCAAATTAGAGAGAAATTTGAATGCTCTAATTCAAGTTACTTCCATGCCACGTGTATAAATTCTCTATCAGGTGTATCACAGTTTACCAGGGCTGCAACTTGGGCTTGGATTGAACCTGTGTTTGGGTTGGGTTGTCAAGGTACTTGGGTTCAGTTGGAAAGAAGCAACCTGATTTGAATTCTGTTAGGTTCGATTTGCTAGGGAATAATCAAAATGTATTTGGATTGGGTCTAACATGAATTCAGGTTAGGTTCGGATTGGGGACCTCAGGTTGGAATTTGGGATGGGTCAGGTTGTGGGTTGGGTTAACCCTCAACCCAATCCAACCCCCCCGAGTTACACACCTATCGTTTAGGCTCAGCAGGAGGATCAAAAGAATCCTCCTATCTTAAAAATAGAGATGCTGGGAACAAACCATGGATTGCCATAAACATTCCCTAACGCCCCTCCATTTAGTTAAAAACCCTTCCCATGACCTTCAATGATGTTTAGTTTTTGGAATCTTCAACGCTAATTTAAGACTCTTTCCCTGAGACCCTGTATCATCCTCTTGTTGTATATGGTGGAAATTGATGGGAGATGTCTGTTGATCAAAACCATAGATCTGGTTTGCATAACCAGGATGAAGAACACCCAAAAATCTGAATCCTTGATCACTAGCAAATAGATGGTTACTGGCCAAATGAAACCAAAAAGGAAAAGAAAAGGCAAAAAAAAAAGAAAAAAAGGGGAAGAAGATATTCCATGTTCAATGGGAGATGGCCCAATATCACATGACCAATATCTTTCTATCGGGATAACTAACTATGGGACACGGTCCATCCAGGTAGGTCCTTCAGATCTTGGCTGTGATGCATATCCTCGCAGATGATGATCATATATTTTCCCTCTTCTAAATGACTCAGGAACCCTATTCATTGTGAAATTCTGGAAACATCAATTACTGTGCCAAAAAATACCTGAATTACAGAACTCCTAGATCCAGAAATCTCCCAATAGCATACAGATCTAGCTCATAAATTTAGAAACGAGTTGGAGGATAGCCTGATGCCGAAGGTGGACCAGTGTTGCGTGTGTGAGAGCTGCTGTATTCTCTTTCAAGAACAGTGTCAGCAAACTGATACATATCAGGACTTCGGCCTCTGTGGGATGGCACTGCAGATGCATATGACCCCATAAAGCTTTGCACTGCAGGAGGCGGTACCCCTTGACCAACAGATGCATACGACCCCATAAAGCTTTGTACTGCAGGAGGCGGCACCCCTTGACCAACAGAGCTGCCATTGAAGGTTGCATCCCCATGCCACCTGTACGATGCAACCCTATCATCAGGGTATGGCCCAGCAGAACTGACTGGTGTCCCACTGCCACCTCCAGCGTATGAACCAACACCATTTAGTGCGTACAGCCTAACACCACTTGCCGCTGATGTGAACCTCTCATTTGTGCATGACTCAAATGAGTTTCTGATTGACAGCTCCCTGTCAACTCCAGAATATGGACCCACACCATTTCCTGAATATAGTCCAACACCACTTCCTGCTGCTGCAACCCCACCGTTTGTGAATGGCCCAGCAGAGCTTCTGAGCACACTGCCAACTCCAGCAAACGGACCAACATCATTTCCTGCATATATCCCGGCAGTGGATCCAGCTGATGGCCCCATTCCTGCTGCTAACCCAGCACCATGTCCTGACAATGCACCATGAACATTGCCAGCCATCAGCCTCATGCTACTTCCATTGGATGGAGATGGATCTTGTTTTGCAGAGGAACCTGACAATCCATTGAGTGAGCCTGTGAATCCACCATCATACAAGGTCCTCGGGGGCAATCCCTTGTATGTGCTCTGCTCCTGAGATGGCACTGTAGCTGCAGGAGCCAGTCTAGGGGATGATAATTTCATGGCAGTCGGCTGATGGCGTTTTGCTTCTTGCATTTCCACTTTGACAGAGGATCCAAGTTCATTGGTTTTTCTCTTCAAAATTGTCCTCTTTTCCAAGTTCTGCTCGAATTTTGAGATATCTTTCTCTAATTTGGCAATTTTCTCATGGATCTTCCATTTAGCAAACTCTGCAGAATCGTTGAGCTTGTGATCCTCGAAGCACTTGACTACTGATTTCAAGCCAGCTATCTGCTTTTGATTTGCTTCTATCTGTGCCCGAACATTGCAGTGAGGTGGCATCAGGAAATGGCAACAAAAATACATGAAATGTGGAAGTTCTAATAACAAAAGCCAAGGATCATTACCAGAGACCGGTGGGAAAACTGTCCTTCTTTCCTTAAGTCTACCCCAGTTTGATTGATTTCCTTCACAAAGGTTGAAAGCAGGGACAGAGGGGACAACTCACCCCTGAGGCTAAAAGCACAAGAAAGACCTATAGCTTCCACATGCTTCTGCTTATTCAACATCCCTTGTATGATATCTGCAACATAAAACTGCAAATGTAAGATGGATTCATGTATACTAATGTTGCAATTAGAATGATATCTTTGGGGGGTGGGGAAGTTATCTGAGTTGTTGTTTAGCTGGGAGGTATGGAAGACTCTTTGGACACACTCAATGGTCGGGTGATAAAAAGACAGCTATTGTGACTTTGTGAGTCCTTTTACTTTAAGAAGTGACTAAAATTTTATTAAAAAGGGAAAAAGAAAATGGCAATACAGATATAATTGGAAACCCCTAGAAAGTGACCATGCTTCACTGCTACTAAGAAGCATCCGAGCAGTGCAAAGACAGAACCGAAGAAGGCAAGACATGGTTTGTCTCTCAAATACAATAAATAAAAAAACCCCAGTCCCGGCTAAATGTTCCCATCTTTGATCATGATATCTGAGTAAGAACAGCCCCTGAACTCAGGTCTAGGGATAGCCAGGCAATGAACGTAGAAGTAATATTTTGCTTGGTGGATCCAACTGAAGCTGCTTCATTCTGAATATTCTTCTATTTCTCCCCATCCACAAGTTACTGAAAGGCACCGTCATCCACAGATTACTCCCTCTAGACTAAAACAGATCACAAGACCACCCTAATCAACTCAAGGAGAGATACGTTGAGAGCCCGATTTACCCCAAATTGGGTAAAGAATAACCACAAACAACTCTAGCCAAACAAAACAAATGGTAAACACTTCATGTTTTCAACACAGGAAGGGCATGTGTTAGAAAAGCCATCTGACAACTTCAGATTACTGTTTTGATAAAGAGAGCCCAATTTACCCCAAATAGGGCAAAGAAAGACCCCGAACAACTCTAGCCAAACAAAACAAATGGTAAACACTTCATGTTTTCAATGCAGGAAAGGCACGTGTTAGAAAAACCATCTGACAACTCTTCAGATTACTGTTTTGAAAATAAAGTTGACATCACAATTGAAATAAATCACACGATGAAACATAAAAGTAGATTGAAACTCATGCATTCTATCTTATCTATTTTCATTTAGAAAACTATGATAAAATGTAAGGGAATGGTTAACATATCCTGACAGTGAGACCAGTCATATTATAACATCTTAACATCAAGAACATTTTGTGGCATTTCTATGTAGTCAACAACAGTACAGAACATCCCAGAACAATTAGACAATCATAAAGAAGTCAATTTAGCATGTCACTGAGTGGATCAAAAAGTCAATTTTAACTCGTACATTCTATCTTATCTTTTTTCATTTAGAAAACTAAGATAAAATATGCAGGGATGCTTAACATATCCTGACATTAGTGAGACCAATCATATTCTAACATATTAACATCATCAATAACATTTGTGGCATTTCTATGTAGTGGATAACTGTGCAGAACATTCCAGAGCAATCAGACAACCACGAAGAAGTCAATTTAGAATCGGTCGATTAATTGGAAACCTTTCCTTTAAAACAAACAAACAAACAAAGATGTCAATTTAGTATGTCACTTAGAATACCATTTTTTTTTTGAAAGATACAGACTTTATTAAAACAGGATGGAAGTCCTGCAATAAAGCAAGCAGCAGCATAAGCTCAGTGATCTCCTCTTGATTGAGGTTCATTATGAAAGGAGGATTCAACACTCCTCCGTTCCCATTGTGGTAAAAACAATCCTTCACAACAATATTCTGATTAGGACACAACAGAAACAGAGAGGCGAAAGCCTCAGCTAGCGTGGATTGGCCACACCAGGGGTCTAACCAAAGCCTGATTTTGTTGTCATCTCCCAGACAAAACTGCACATTCAGGCAGAATGCCTGGGATGCCCTGGCCGCAATAATCGCTTCTTCAGCTCCTATGTCAGCCCTTTCTGACATCAAATGCCACGCGTCATTAATCAAAGTCTTGCATCACTCAAGTCTCACAATCATTGGATCCTCAATCTTCCCAGTCTGGTACAATCAGTTCCAGATTTTCATGCTATTGGTATGGGTCTCTTGATTTTCTTCCATCACCCAAATCTCCAAGTCTTTGATCCTTAATCTTTAGGTTCTTCTGGGAATTCAGACCTCCCTGCATAACACATTTGTAGAAACCACTTGCATCTTACTCTTGGGAATTGATATCATATGCAAATTGTCAGGGTGTTCAGGTTGTTCCCGATACATCATTGCAGGTGAGTTTGTGGATCAATTTGCCTTCGTTTTTGCATTTATAACCTCTGGCTAATAAAGCCTTTTCACATTACAAATAACAAATGTAAGTTCATTGAGAGTTTGAGACCTCAAATTGCCTTGATCAATTTACCTTTGCTTGTACTTGTTCCTCATGCTAATGGAGTTTTTTCATTCTACCAATAACAAAGCAGAATTTTAATAAGATTCCACATGTCTTCTTACATTCAAGTTCAAGGTTGTAAGGGTAACCATATCAGTCTGCCAAAGAACCTATACATATTGATGTGCATTGGCGAATGTATGGCTGAATTGGTGTGAACCTTTTTAAGCCAAAGAATCTGAGAATTTTAGACAAATAAAAATTCGGAAAATTTCTAGTCTTACATTCATTCATGTTTTCAATATTTTGTTGACCATGTATTGGTCCATTTTTGGTATTCCCTGTTGCAGCGAGTTTGTCTAGTCTTTAACACTTGGTTTTGAATTTTTTATTTTATCATTTTATTTTTTAGGGCCTTAAGGTACTTAATAGTTTGCAATTTAATGCATAAATATCTTTCCCAAAAAAAATAATAATAATGCATAAATCGCTTCTATCTGTATGTGAAAGTGAGAAACACATGAGTTAAATACAGTCAAGGTTTAGGATTTAGGAGTTATGGTTTAGGGCCTAGAGTGTATCTATGCCTCTGAAGCATTATAACGTCCGCACTGAAACTTACAGCTATACAAGAGAAGAAATGGAGAAGCAAAATGAAGAAGAAGAAAGACCTCACACCCCCCTTTTCTATCTAAGATAAATGGCCACAAAGAAGAAGGAAAAGAAGGGAAAAAATATATCCCACAAGTACTGCCATTGCATCTTAACCCGTAACAGTCTGTATCAACTGAATTGGTCACTAGACCACGGCCAATTCACATGTAAATATCATATCCATAGGTACTAATACACAACACATATTGGTTGATATTTTGAACCAAGATTACATTACACTATGAAGTATTCTTTCCGTGTGGTACTAGTGATTTTCTACAAGGGGATCCAAAGCAATCAAGAATTGCAGAAAAAAATTTCAAGAGTTTGTATTGCAACCCGTTTTAATACTTTCATGCGACCTGTTTTAATACTTGACAAATAGAGAACAGCATGTTCAGTACAATTTCATCATGTAACCCTTTTGGACACATTGTAATCCACACAACTAAGCTTAACGAGATTGAGTATAAGGTTCAAGATGCTGTTTTCTACAACACATTTTTTCCTAGGCAAGCTGGTATTGAAACATCACCTCAGTAGTGCAACACTTTGCCATAATTCCAAGAAATTTATCAGAGAAGTATGTGAATTCGTTAAAAATAAGCCGCAAATAGCTCAAAGCAACCCACGACGAACATTTGATACATTTTTTTTTTTTTTAAATAATACATTTGACACAACAATTTGCTGCACTTAACAAGGAAAATAGTGACAAACGCTTGAGAAATAACTGTTCTATTTGCAAATGAGATACAGGAGATGGTATTGATAACTAGGCTAACTACAAGTACAAATTTACTCCAAAGAGATGCAGGCTGGGATGCAGAATGGTGTAGAATTTTATAACTGTTAAAGGCTTGTAGGGAATGAGGGCTGTTCAAAAAGTACGAGGGTGAACCCGTTGGAATCTCATGCATTCTGCAGTATTTTGGGCTATGGAACAAAAGAAAGGAAGTAACCTTTAATAGTAACGAAGTCATAATTGGGTTTCTTGTTGAAATATGCAATGTGGGCCCTCATTAGAAATGAATTAATTCAAGGTAGTTTCAAAGTCAGATATTATGGGAGATTGGGGCTCCATTGCTAATAGTAAGTCAACAATACATACCAGTGCTTCAAGGTGAAAATGCCCATGGTTTGGAAAAATCAATTTTGATGGTTCCTCCAGCAATCTGGTCCTTTTGGAATAGGAAGCATCATAAGAGATAATAAGGTGCCATCTTTAAATTGTTTTCCTGTCAGGGAAATTCGAACCAAGCAGAGGCATGGCCACTATGGGAGAGGTTAACGATCTCTATTTCTCAATTTTCAGGGGACATTGTCGTTGAAGGGGGTTCGAAAAATGCCATCGGTAGGCATCCAAAGCAAAATACAAGCAGTGGAGTCCTGCTTTCCTCTTCAGTGAGATTCATGACCTATCTGAATGTAAATATTTTGTTTCCTCACGTGTAATTCAACAAATGACTGGCTGGATCTCTTGCTAAGGATGGAGTCTCTAAATCACTTACTGAATTGGGGACTCGCATCCCTTGGCTTGATGTTGTTTTTCTATACTCCTTTGTATCAAACTTTCAATAATCCATAAAAAAAAAAAAAAAAAAGGTCTAATGGCTTCAACTGTACTTTTATTTTATGAAATGAAGTAGGATCATAAAGAATTGCTTTGATAAGAGTATAAAATATACAAACTTAAAAATTAAATTCCAATACCACATTCCAAAGTCCGAATTACTTTGACCAGAGTATTATAACTGTATAAAAGTATACAAACTTAAAAATTACATTCCAATACCACTTTCCAAAGTCTGAATATTCACCATGCGATGTATAGTGCAGAAACCCCACAGGATGGTAAAAATTCAACTGGAACGCAATGCTGATTTTAACACTACGATCAACTAATCCATGTCTTTTGATTATTTCTTAAATTTCCATTAGTTTTCTTTTTAAAAAATCAGAAAAACTTATTCTTTTCCCAATTAGATTCATAAATCTGATAATTCTATATCCATTCCAACTATGAGAGAGATGGAATAAAAGAAAAAACATGATCCTGTAGAAAGCATCTTAATTAGAGAGTGCGTTCTTTCAAAAGATGTACCTTGAATCCTCTCAAGGAGTGCATGGGAGTGACAAAGGACATTGGCATTCTTCTCTACATCGCTCAACTGGATCAGCTCATAGAGATCATCCCTCCCAAACTCCGATGGAATCCCAAATGCCGCAACAAAAAGCAGCAACCCAAGAGCATCTGCACTGTTGGCCTTGCTAATGCCGCCCTCCTGGATGAGCCTACTTCTCCATGCGACTGCAGCCGTCTTGGCCTCCTCCTCAAGGGACCCCTCAATCTTGGAACATCCGGAGGTGAGGAAGACTTCCAAGACGAGAATGCAAGCGCGGCGGGTAGCAACCATTGGAGCATCCTTAGCATAGGCTTTGATGCCCTGCAGATAGAAACGTCCGATGCAGTCCAAGACGAGCCGCGGGAGGTTGGGAGCGCGCTTAAGAGCCTCAGATATGTCGGTACGGAGCTTATCGATCTCGGAGAGATGGCGAACGATGTACTTGCGAAGGCCGCGGCTGTCCATGATGTCGCAGAGGCGTTGGAGATCCGAACGAGGGTCTGTTTGAGCCGGGTCTTTTTGGTCGTCGTCCTTGTCCTTTTGTGGTCCTTGGGAGGGGTTTTGGAGGGATGTAAGGATGGAATTGAGATGGTTCTGCAACTCGTTGAATCGGAGAGTAAAGGTGGAGATGGCAGAGGAAAGGGTGTCGAGTTCGCTCACCGATTTCAGGAGAGGAGACTTGCCATTGAAGTCTTCTTCTGCGGCTGCTGATGCTGCTGTTGCCTTCTTTCCTTCTTTGACGGGCTGGCGTTTGGACGCCATGGAAGCGAACGAGAGAGAAAGAGAAGCCCTAGAAAAAAATAAAATAATAAAAATCAAAACCTATATGCGAAAGCGAGAGTACCAAAACTGTTGCAGGGTTGAGTGATGACACTGCTGCATGGAAATCGGATTGCGTACTGAGTAACTCAGTACGCGCTTATCGTACTGAGTAAACTCTTTTGGGCCCACCTTGAATTCATGTGGCTCATCCACACCGTCCATCTGTTTTTTAAGATCATTTTAGTGGTTGAACCAAAAATCGAATTATATCCAAACCTCATGTAGACCATACCACAGGAAACAGTGTGAATAATGATTTACACCGTTGAAACTTTCCTAAGGGCCACAGCGGTGTTTATTTGCCATCCAACCTGTTCGTAACATCACACATACATGGATGAAGGGAAAACACAAATACCAGCTTGATCCAAAACTTCTGTGGTCAACAAGAATTTTTCAACGGTAGACGTTCATTTCACACTGTTTATTGTGGTGTAGTCTATTTGAGCTTTGGATATGCTTCATTTTTTTAACGATCATACTCTAAAATTATTAATAAAATGGATGGACGGAGTGGATAAAATGCATAAATCACGATGGGCCCACATAATTTACTCAGTACGCAAGATGAAGAGAATATGGGCCACGTAGTCGGTCATAGCTATTGATCGCCAACGACCGTTGGATAGGATCGGTCCATCTTAGATTGTACATGGCTCCAAAATCATCCTGATTGGACAATCAACGCCATCCTGTTAAAGACAGGAAAAATGGACGGTAGGGCTAAATTCAGGTTTTGATTAGAAGGTTTCACTGGCCAAATCAGCATCTTTCCAAACCATGGATCCTCCCTCCTATCCAATGACCCACCTTGATTACAAATAGGAAGAGCCTCGCATGTGGGCCCCTCAGTTGAATTCGCAGGATAGTAAGGTACAAAGAAAGAATTGGATGGTGGCAACGAGGGGCAATCTTCGCAAAAACTTTCGCCCAGCCGCACACCCTACACGCACTCGACCTCAATATTGAAATCTACCACCGAGCTATGAGTTATTCGGTTTGCAATCTGCTTCCGTCTATCTGAGATTGGCCCCAAAATGACACTGATCAGACAAACCTCAACGGTCCAATGGGTGGTCATCAATTGGACGGTTGAAAAGATTGGTAGGGACTCCAAATTCGGTAGGCAAAATCACATGGTAAGAATAATCCAATTGAGGTGTCCTTTTTAACAATTTGGAAGGTCTGGATGCGTGTACAAGTGTGTATTCTACACACATACTACACGTGCGCATATGCTACATTGAACTCATTGCCCAAACAACGAGTGAGCGCAACGCGTTTGGAAGTAAATTGCAATTTATTCAAATCAACGAGTTACGAGTACGAGAGGCAATAAAAGAAATTGAATATTGTGGAGCAAGTGATTAATTGCAATTCAGTTGGATTCCATGTCCTGCACTCCTGCACTACTCCTTTCTCAAAACATGTATCAAATGGTGGGAGATTTTTATAGGTGATTTTGGTTGCATTGCACCAAACATCTATCTTGAATTTCATTATATTTCATGATTAACCAATCTAATTTGATATTTCATGAAATTTGGAGCAAACATTCCTAGAATAGTATTGGGTCATCAGAAACGATTTTTTTTAAAAAAAACCAGGAGATGTGTCATTGGAATTCCTCCAAGAATCTAACAACCTTCCATGAGGTCTTCTTGATAATTATGCTTATCAAGATCCAACTTACAAGGCCATTAAGATAATCACAATAGACCATGACCCCTTGAAAATGATCCAAGTACCAAATTCTTTGGCTTTTTAAGTCCCATGGACTCGTGCTCATCAGTTCTCATTTATTATTATTATCATTATTTTGCTTCCTTCCATTTGAATATTGCTTATCAGTTCTCCATATTAAGCACTTAAAAAATAAATAAATAAATAAAAACTCCTTTTCTACTGCAATTTTTGACAATGTTTTAGATTCACATGCATTCATTTGCATCAAACAGGATGCAATGACTAAATCAACTGCATTTAGGTTGTCGAGTGAAAATCAATAATCGAGCTCTCTATTTTCTCAAATGGGCAAAACTCACTTCCATGAGTCTATCTCATGATATACAACTCTTAAGTTGAGATTGAATGGACATTCCCACCCTCGTAACAAACTTCCTCCAGAGAGGACCATATCATCCGGCAATGTTATGATACAGTCCACACTGCCTGCAACCCGTTGCATGTATTAGCATCAATCCCGTGTTGGATCCTATGTTACCTGCCAAGTGAAATCCAAAAGAAAATGTTGTAACAAGCATGATGGCATTTGCAGAATTAGACAAGTCCTTGTGCAGTTGGAATTGTACCTTATCTAGCCTGCTGTGGAAGATGAGTTCCACTTCCTTGCGGAGGCTCTCAACGTCCTTTGCATAGTCTCTCCTGTGCTCGTCTTCCATTAAATCCTCCAGCTGTTCCCTCATCTTCACCATTGCTTCATCCAGACCCCAAAGGTCATTGGAAACCAGCTCTTTCGTCGATGTAAGCTGGAGGAGGTTCCTAATTGCCATTAACGCCTGTAAAAACATAAATAAAAGCATTCAAATGGGCACAGCATGCAATAGCACCCCACAAGACCATAGTCAAGAGAACCTGAAATTCCATTATACTTAATATATTCAGTCCTTAAATCTTCAGCTGTGGTGTTTAATCTACAGAAAATGTAGCATGAATGTGCTTTGATTCAGACCATCCAAATCACAGTCCATTTGGATAGAACACAATCCAAAACCACCCTGATAGAACAGTCCCAGCCATCCAATCGGTGGTTATCAATGGACAGTAAAAAGTAAAATGGTCTGTAGTCCAAATTCAATGAGCAAAACCAGATGGGTTAAGATCATATTCAACCAGCAGGAAGTGATTTGAACTGTCCAGATTGTTGTACACATATGCCGCACGTACGGTAGAAGAGGCCACAATGTAATATTTGGTGGTTACTGTACAAATATTAGGAGTTTCTTTTTCCATTTTATTGTTTATTATTTATTTGCAAGTATCCTTGACATGAAATACATCTGACCAAGGGAACTGATAAATGTAAACAAATGACCAAGAAAAATTAAAAATAAATCATGTTACTCATCTAGCATCACATCTAACACAAACTATCATAATGCCAGACTAAAAGCCAGAGAAAAACCTTCTCCTGAAGATCAAGGTCAGTTGATACAGTTAGATTCACTAGAGATTTCAAGAAGATACGATCATTGATGAATGGAAGCTTTTTTTCTTCCCTATTCTCTAATATACACTGTGCCAAATCTGCAACAAGAATAGCGGATTTCCTGAGAAGCCTGACATCAGTGCTTGAGTTGCTCATTACATCCTGCATAATGGAAAATCAACCATCAGTTGCAATAGACTTTGGGTTTATAATTATAAATACTTAACTTTCTCAGCTACTGTTCACCTGAAGCAAAAAATCCCCAGCTTCTGAGTAGAACAACTCCTGGCCATCAACATTGTTACTGATCACAGCGGAAACAGCATATAATGCCCTCAAGGCCTCTCCAGTAAAACTGGATTTCACCATCTTCATTAGGTTTGGCAGTGCCCCAAGTTCAAGAATCTGATATACAACCAAGCCCTCGATATCAGTATTAGCCTATTAGTTAACCAAAGTGGCAGAAATCGGGTTTTACCGACAGAAGTGTAAGCAGAAGTGAAATTTACGACCCAAAACATCTAGGAGTGAGGAGACCGAAGCGGAATGGTGCTCAAAGTAACGGTGTGTTTGGATGCATTATCAAATTGAACTGCAACTAGAGTCCAACAAAATGAAAATAACTGAATTGCAATTGCCTCCCGTAGCAGTCACATTGAGGTCCAGGGCTCCAAATGTATGATCACGATAGTTCGAGGCTACACTTGAAAGGAGCATAACAACAGGTTTCAGGGCCACTACCTTGTTCTGAATATTAGGAAACATAACTAACTTTTGTCATTTAATCCTGATGAAACAGGATGTTGATGGTCCAATTTAATTTTGCATCGAACTAGCACCTACGGACCCGTTTGGACTCACTTGGATATCCAATATGCAAGCCTGCCTTTTGGGTTGACTCAATGAAAACCAATCTGTTTGGTTGTCATCGAGTCGGCATTGAGCGCCTATTTTATTTGAGCAGCATGGCGAAATGGAGGTTTGCAAAGTGCATCCAAGCGCACATCAAAACGCCAGTTTGGCTCAAAAGGGTGTCGAAGCCATAGGTCGCCGACCCAGCAGGCCTACCCGCGACTCAAGCGAGTCAACTCATCCTGGTCACCAACCAGGTGACTAGGTGGAGTTCTGAACCTGGTACATCTAAATTGGGGCTGATTCGTCCAAGCGATGCACAAGCCCTAAACCCATCCAAGTGTGGAGGAATCACACGAGTCAAAAAGAAATATTAAAAAAATTGGAGAGACATGTTGAGATGAGCTGCACTAAGATAAAGCACGCTAGGTACCTACCAGGTTACTTTTGTGAACTGAGATCCACCCCATCCATCAGGTACCACCCTGCCTCATTTTAACCATTGAACCTAAAAAATGGTGATAATTCAAAACTCAGGTAGGCCACACCACAGGAAACCCTTAGTATGGAACATTCACCATTAGTTTTGTGTAGGACCCACTGTGGTGTTTATAGGCCATCCAATCCATTCACCTAATGTATCTCATCAAGATGAAAGAATTATTTAAAAATTAGGGATTTTTCCATATGGCTGCCTTCCTTTTTGGCTATGGACCGAAAACCTCCCATTTTAAACTATTCCCAAAGCTCACTTATAGTTTTCACTGTTAGTGATTAAACTGCCTGCTGTTAGTAATCTAAATGAATGGGTTTTTGTATTGTCGTATTGACAAAACTGCCCTCGCTTTACCACACTTGGTAGTCTCCACTCAAAAAGTTGGATTCATTTAGGTGACAACCCTCACCATGACTATACGTGGGGCCCACCCTGATGTTTGTGAGAAATCCATCCCTTCCATCTGTTTTTCCAGCTCATTTAAGGGCATGGGCACAAAAATGAGGCAGATCCAAAATTCAAAGTGGGCCCCGCAATCACCCCAAGATATTTCAACGGTGGACGCTCTTTCCCACTATTTCCTGTCGTGTGGCCTACTTAAGCTTCAAATCTGCCTCATTTTCTCGCCAATGCCCTAAAATGAGTTGTGTTAACAAATGGATGGGGTGGATTTGTCACAAACAATCTATGGCCCCACGAATGTTTCAACAATGGGCATTCAATCCCCAATCTTTCTTGTTTGTGTGGCCTACTTGATCTCTTTATCAGCCTCACTTTTGGGCCTTGCCATAAAACGAGATGGCAAATCCGACGGACAGGGTGGACTTGTCACAAACATCATGGTGGTCCCACCTACTGTCAGGCAACCCTTGCCCTCTGCACTCAACAACCTCTCTGAACCGATTTATTAGCGTTGATTGCCATGCAACTCTCATCCTAACCACACGTGGGGCCCACTTTGTTGTTTGTGAGAAATCCACCCCGTCCATCTATTTTGCCAACTCATACTAGGGCATGGGCCTAAAAAATGAAGCTGATCTAAGGCTCAAAGTGGGCCCCAACATATTTCAATGATGGGCGTCCTTTCACACTGTTTCCTGTCGTGTAGCACACTTGAGCTTCGGATATGCCTCTTTTTTGGGCCATGCCCTAAAATGAGCTGAAAAAATAGATGGACGAAGTGGATTTGTCACAATCAATCTGTGACCCCACCTATATTTCAACGGTGGGCATTCAATCTCCAATCTTTCTAGTTAGTGTGGCCCACTAGAGCTTTTTATTGGATTCATTTTTGGGCCCATGCTCTAAAATGAGCTAGCAAAACAGATGGATGGGTTGGATTTGTCACAAACATCATGGTGGGCCCAACGGATGGTCAGGGTGAGGGGTACACGATAATCAACGTCAATAAACGAAAAATCAATCCAAGCAGGGCCTTTGTGTGGCCCACTATGATGTAAGGGTTTTATCCATGCCATTCATTCATTTTTCCACATCATTTTAGTGTATTGGCCCAAAAATGAGGCAGACCCAAGGCTCAAGTGGACCACAGTGGGGATTGAATGCCCACCATTAAAAACTTCTTGGAGGCCACGAAAGTTTTGGATCATGCTCACATTTGTGTTTTTCCTTCATCCAAGTCTGTGCGACCTTATGAACAGGTTGGATGGCAATTAAACATTATGGCGAGCCCAAGGAAGGTTTCAACGGTGGGCATCATTATCAACGTTGCTTCATATTGAGCGGTCCATTTCAGCCTTGGATCTACCCCATTTTTGGGTTACTAAACTAAAATGATCTGTAAAAATGGATGAATGACATCAATAAAAACCCATACATCACGGTAGGCCCCATAGAGCCCCTGCCTGGACCATTTTTTGTTCGGGCAAGGGTAGGATGCCGCTTCTTAATTAAGGTTTTAAATGTTAATTCCAGGTGGTGAGGTCAAAATGGGAGGACGATACCGTCATTTGGCAAAGGTAAAAGCATGAAAGGGGTCCAACAGTAATATTTGTGGTCAACCGGGGGTAAAACTAACTTTTCCCCAGTTAACTACTACATCCGTTAAGTATCTGTTAATGTAGCCGGCTATAGGACATATGAAACAGGTAGGCGGGTTTTGGGAAATAGTTTAAAAGTGGGAGGATTTTTGTCCATAGCCGAAAAGGCAGGCATATGAAAAATTCCCTAAAAATTACAATATTCCAAAACTCGAGCAAGCCATACCATGTGAATTTAGAGGTTCTAGGCATAGTTTTTATGAGTGGCCCACCCGAGTTTTCAATCATCCAGATTTTTGGGATCAAGGCCCAAAAAGGGGTGGTGTACATGACGGGTGGCATGGATTTCATGCGCATTAAGTCATTTCTCCTACATTAATGAAAGTAACCGCGGTAGATACCTAGTGTGAGGTACCCAAGTGTTTTCTGAATTAATAATGGAACTAGAAAGGGGTTATTTGATACTCCACTGCATACTGTGCTTGATACACAAGCCCTCAGAAACTGCACATGTGGCATACTTTAACTCAAATTAAAGAGACTAAATTTTGAAAATAAATGTCACCAAGGCAATAGTCCAAAAATAAAATTGGTTGAACCACCATCACCTCTGATTTGTGGATACCTATTTGTTGAAGTAGGACCATCAGATAATTTTTATTTTTAACTGTCCAATAAATGTATAGCAATCCAAAGCTGCACAATTGAATAAGGATGATTTTTGGTACATAATACACCTAAACTTGGATCCATAATTTGGACGATTATTTTGAACTAACATTATGCCATGTACACAATTCATAAGCAATCTAAGAGTGCTTGCATATCATCCATCGCACTTTGCCAGAGAATCCAAGTTTTTCTCTAGTGGAAACAGGAACTGGGAAAGAAATCCGAAAAGTGGTAAAATGTTTTCTAGCTCTACAGGTGTGTCGAATCGTACAGATCCACACCCAACACACATGGAATTATGAAACATGTGTCTAAGATGCTTTGTATAAGGTTGGAAATAGTCCTTAGATCTTCTGCCTAAAAAATTAGACAATTTCGCCCTTCAGGTGGGCCACAATGTTAAAAATAAATTGACAAAAAAACTAGCCATTCATTTGTTATGATATCTTGTGGCCCACTTGGGGTGCGAAATAGCCTTCATGACAGAGATCTCGACAGTGGAAAAAGTTGTGGGGCCCATCATAATATTTGTGTGAAATCCACTTTGTTTGTCAGTTTTTTCAGCTCATGTTAGTGCGTGAGCAAAAAAATCATACAGAACAAAACTCGAGTAGGGCATGCCCTGGGAAACAGTGGAGCTGAAGACGCATGCTATTGAACCCTTTTGGGGACCTCTGAAGTTTTTACTTAGGCTAATATTTGTGTTTTCCCTCCATCTTGGAAGGATTCACCTTATAAACAATTTCGAATGTGTGAAAATTTTATTCATTCATTATTCGTAAAATATTAGAAATTTACTTTTTATTAATACTTATTTGTCCAAAAAGTTATAAAATTTCAAAATTTTCTTTTCTTTTTTAGATTTATCTTTATTTTTAATGCTTTAGGTCGTGTTTGGTTGCACCAATTGTAATGTAATTTCATGATATTTTGCTCCAAATTTGATGGATCAAACATGAAATTTCATGATATTTGGTGCAACCAAACACATCCTTTTTATAAATTATTATAATAAATATAAATAAAAAATTAATTTCTTGACCCGCCTGGTTGACCTGCCAAGTCCCGAGTCGACCTGACCCGGTGACAGTTTGAGTTTGAGTTCGGGTCCCAAATCTGGGTTGAAGAATTATGGTCTATGCCTCAAATGCCCATTTGGAGGGTGGGTCCAAATGGGCCCTAAAAGATTTGTAAAATTAAAAGTTCGATACAAAAAGTTAGGAGATGGGCAGGTGAATATTGAGGAGACAATCATGCAAGTATATACAAGGATGCATGTCAATGTACCCCATCTATGGAAGACATTTTCAAATTCGATAAGAGCCTAGACAATGAAATCATGACTAATGGTTTATGCAAGGAAGTATGAAGGAACCTGTTTCTGAACAACTAGGTTGTTTTGACTGGCCTTCCCAAGAATCCATGCAGATGCTGTTCGTATCTCTGGTTCAGAACTATTGAGCTTTCGAATGACTGCAACTAGGCCTCCAAGTTTGTTCAGACCTAAGAGTGCAAACACCATGAATGAAGAAATTTATTTCCATGAGGTTGCTGTTAGTATTTTCATTCAAAAGCTATAAGAAAAAAAAAAATTTAATGCCAGAACATAACGCAGCTCATGCATCGAATTTCACTTCAAAGCATGATACAAGAACATTTTCCCGTGATAAGCAACTACGATACACGCATATTATGAGTGAAAGGTAACAATAGAAAAGTAAATTAATCCCAGGAATTATGCCACTTTGAACTACATTTACCATTTGCATTATCTATTGACTCAACAAGAATGAGAAGATCGTCAAGTGCACGATGGAGATCTTCCAAAGAAAGGGAAGAATTATTCAAGTCTGTTATTGCTGCTTGCATCAATTCTGCGTCCGATGGCACCTTCAATTTCTCCACCAATTCCTGCACAATCATAGTGCGACATAAAAAAATATCCTGAACAAGCACTTTTTTGCTAGTTCCTAACCTGTTTGGACATTAAGATTCATACATAATAGAATAATTAAGGGGAACACACATTTACACCCATTAATTTCAACTCTATAGTTTGAAATCATAAGACAAAATTGCACAGCTAGATTCAGTCAACATTAGATGCATTTCCAGTCATTCACATATTCCACTTCTTCTTTGAGACCACAGAAAGATAAATAGGGAATTTGTAAACTCAAGAACCAGAAATCAGTCTAGACCCAGTAGTTTAATTGGGAAAATCCCAATCTCTCTCATTGTTTGGGGCCAGAAAGCAAAACAATTTAAAGGAGTTCTGATCACAGAATTGGTTAGAAATTGGAAATGATGTAATTAATGATTGTTGCATGTAGGGCAGTTCCTCAAATGGCTAGATGGTGGATTTTGAATGTTGATGGTAGTTCGATGGTAGTCTCCGGGAGATCAGGAGTGGAGGTTGGGAGTTTGCAAGCACGATCATAGCAGGATCAGGCTCGTTTTCTCCAGTCCACTCCAGGTTGGCAACTCAAATCAAGGGGAAAATGGAAGTAATAAAGACCAATCTGGAGCTTGAAAGATCTAGAAGGATTTTCAGGGGTCGTTGTTGAGGGCGGCTCCAAGAGCACTATAGCATGGGTTTCCAGCTCTTTGTTGACTCCTTGCAAGTGGCATTTTATTGTAAGTGAAATTAAATGGTTGATATCTTGTAGTTGAATCCTTTCAATATCATCCCTGGAAAGCCAATTCCTCAGCCAATCATTTGGCAAAGGAGTGGCCTTGGATTCCTTTTATACTAGTGACACTTGTCCATCGCCTTAATGAATTATATCCTATTTTCTAATGGAATTTGTATTCTTAGCAAAAAAGAATAAGTAAAAAATCACGGCAATTCGAACACTCACTTGGGTGCAAAAGGGGATTTCATATTGGATAGAAAGCATAATGTTGAGCAGCCTATGTTACATGGATATAATAGCCGAAATGAAGGGAATTTATCACTGTCGGGCTCTATGCTACTGAATGTGATATTGGTGTTTGTCCCTTTTGGCATGGCAGGGAAAAGCTTGCAAGCGATGAGGTCACATCAAATTGATGGTCGATTTCTTTTTCTTTCTTTTTTCTCTTTCATGTAGGATAGGATAGGCCACACACTTATATTGTAATTGAAAGATGTCACGTTTGAGGAGAATAGTAAATGAGGACTCTAATTAGAAGGACAAGCATTATTCAATGTTGAAATTGACTGCTCATTGATATATTTCAAAAATAACAATTACAGTATCTAAAAGCTACTAAAAGTTTACAATATTTTGAAGAAATTCTAAGCAACGGGCCATTTTACTCTCAATGTAGAAAAATCTAAATTCTTACAAACTCACCTTTGTTTCTAACTGAAGTTTCATCAGCTCATCAGCAGATAGTCCTTGAACATCATGTGCCTTTTCCTTCAATCTTGTAGGATCAGAATGACCTGGATCATTTCAAAGAGGATGGAGAATGAAGGTCACTTTCAGCAAACAATCTATTGTTGCAATATATATCATACACTAAAGGTCAATCCTCCAAAAGAGTATCAAATATTAACTTAAATTTCAAATTTCTAACATGGGTTTTCTTTATTTAGAAAAGGATTTCGTTTCGGGTTAGTTGCTACTTGCTACCCAGAATTGCCAGCCTGTGTTGCCCCATTGGGGCCCACATGTAGCAATGGTCTGATCATCAGAGCTGCCCATGTTCTGGGTGCTACTCTAGATTGAACATAGTAAGAAATTAATACTGCACAGATGATTCTAACTGTCAATATGAATAGCTGAAAGTAGCCCATTGAAAAGAGATTCTCAATGTCTCACATTCGTATCCACAAATCAACGGAAAGAGCTACATCCTTTGGAGAGTTATTGGATCATGGGCCATTGAAAATAGCACCAAGAAGATGGACAGTTGTGATTAACCATGCATCTCTCCACGCACGCTGGCGATCCCGAGTGGCCATATAGGCAAATGAAATCGTGGGACTGTTATTTAAGCAATCATTTTTTCGCTGTTGATTGGTAGCTGCATTTCACTAGTAAACAGTTTAAAATCTCTATTTGTGAAATTCATGAAATGCAAACTAATTATAATTTTATAAGACGATCAGCCAAACGGACGTGAAATCCAAAGGGCGAAACGAATGAGAGAGAGAGAGCAACAATCCTTACTTATAGCCCACTGCAACATTCCGTCGAGCGATGAGAAAGCACCCTCGAATTCGTTGTGTTCTTCTGATACAGTAGGGGATTCTTCAGCAGATTCTCCATCCTTTTCCTGGATATGAGCAATTGTCAGCGACAGCGAGAGGAGGAAGAGTAAAAGAAGAGCCTTCCAAGCTTTGCCCATCGAGATTAAAACTCTTTTGCTGGTCCGCATCGTTGCCTTGCCTTGTGTTTTTATTTGGTTTTTCGTTCCCTTTCCCGCCCGCCCGGGTTACGTGTCCTTCCGGATGTGAGCCGTTGGATGGCGATCCAACGGCTTTCGTACAACGATACACGTGTATATCTGACGCTAGTCCCGGGAGAAGTCGCGTGTGATCGAGTCCCGAACGCGGCACGGGCAAGTAGAGGTAGAGGTGGTAAGACGTGCGATCGGACCTAAGCGGTGGTCACAGGGCTAGGGCATTAGCCACAACCTAACACCAAGCGATTTATCTTCATCTAACCTAACATAATTAGGGCCTGTTTGGTTCATGGAATTGAAATGTATTGAATTGTATTAGATGGGATTAACATTATTATTGCTCAATTATTGCATGTCCAGAAATACCATGGTATTGTAGCCATCCAATTCCATATTTAAGATAAAAATTTTGTTATGAAAAAATAGGAGATTATGCAAAATCATGTTTGGTGGACCATGGAATTGTAATCAATGGACCAAATTTACAACGAATGCATATATAACCAGAATGTTATGTGTAGACGGTGTATATGGATGGATAGCATAGATAAACACATGCATCAATGTAAGGCCCACATGTGCAGTGGATTTCAAAATCCATGAAAATCCTGCATGGGACCAAATGCAATTCAATGGGACTAAATACAATTCCATCCCACTTAATCCCAACCTTTCCCATCTTCTCCAAGTGCTGGATGGAATTGTATGGACCAAATGCAATTCTATCCCTCCTAATCCCATCTAATACCCCGCACCAAGTGCCCCGAAAAATTTATTAGGGCTTAGTATTAAATCCCTTGGGTAGTGTAACTTGCATTGGATTTAAGCTTGGGTAACTTCTCTTGATGACCAAATGCAATTCAATGAGACTAAATACAATTCCATCCCACTTAATCCCAACCTTTCCCATCTTCTCCAAATGCTAGATGTAATTGTATGGACCAAATGCAATTCTATCCCTCCTAATCCCATCTAATACCCCACACCAAGTGCCCCTAAAAATTTATTAGGGCCTAGTATTAAATCCCTTGGGTATTGTAACTTGCATTGGATTTAAGCTTGGGTAACTTCTCTTGATATTGGATTGGGCTTGGATTAACCTTCAACCAAGCCCCACCAGCTTGAGTTGCACGTCTAGTTAGGAATGCAACTTAGGTTCAAGTCAACTTGAACTTGATTAATTTGAGTCAACTGGAGTTTCGTTTAATTTGGATTTGAGTGTGGAGTAATTTATAAGGACGCCAATGGGTAGGGTAGCAAACCTAGCTCTCTCTCTCTTTTTAAAAGCTGGGTTTGGACTTCTAACTCAGCCCACAAGCAAAGCTTGGGTCTAGCAGGCATGGTAGAGTCAATTGCTAGATAGGCATGGGCTCAGGTCATTTTAGCATGGCCTAACCTAACCTAAGCTGACCTATAGGTACGAGTGTTATATCCTAATGGCATGCCATGTGGACCCTCATTTTGTCTGCCATCCATCTCGAGCAAAGAACATTGGTTTTAAATCCTCTAAAATGTTTAGTTTTTGTGTGTATGTCACCCACTTAATCTTGAACTAGAGATGGAATATGAGCAGTTGAATGAGTAAGAAGGATTTTACCAATTTTCTGGTTTGGTTGGGTTGAGTGGGTTTGAGTCAATTATTTTGGGCTTGGGCTTTAGGTCTTATGAGTCGGATCTAGCTTGACCTGGCCCAAACTTACCTCGTTGTCAGCTAGTGTTAAAGGCTGACTAACTATGAAACAACCTGGACTAGGCAAAATCAGTATTTTGGATAGACCTGGTCTAAAAGCCTAACTTTACAGAGCTCCCTTTTAAGTGGTAGTATGTTTACAGATAAATAGATTATGTGTTTTGCTAGCTTGTAAAGTGTTTACAATGAATAAAGTAGGCATTCATACTAGAGAACTTTGATAGTTAACCTTTTAAAATCTACAAAAATCACATAAAAAAGAGTTGATTTTTTAGGGCCTTATAAGGATATTAAAGCTTGCGCACACTAAACCAATCGGATGTCTTTCACCCATCATACTAGGCCCCAAATGCAATCTATGAGTTTTTGAGAGTCACAGGAGAGCATAAAGAAAGTACATGATGGATAGATTGGATATACCATGCACATTATGGTGAGCCCCACATATCATAAGGGTCTGTTTGCTTTTTCAAAGATATGGTAAATACACGATAAACGGCGATTCCCCCTACTTCACTTGTTTGAAAATTTATAGGAATTTATATCTTTGAAATTGGTTTAAAAGAGGTAACTTTAATTTTTGAATCGCATGATACTGCATGCAGTATATCCATTTCGTTTATCTATTTTACTACAATATTTTGAAGCATGAGACAAAAAATGAAGTAGATCCAATACTCAAGTGGCCCACACCAAAAGAAACAATGGCCCCACGAAGTTTTTAACGGTCAATATTCAATTTCCTTTTTCGTACGATGTAGTCCACTTGAGTTTTGGATATGCCTCATTTTTTTACTCATGCTATAAATTCAATTGGAATAATAGATGAATGGTGTGGATGAGCAAAACGCATCACAGTGGAACCCACGGATATTTTGCAGTATTCTTGGTTTTTGTGTAAAAAAGTAAGCAGTCAAATCAGGTATGATATAAATGCACAGGAAAATTATTATTATTTTTTTACATGGCATTTACCATTTCACCCGGAAATCAAACATGCCCTAAGTGTATATTAACCATTTTATTCAAACGTGTATAATACTTTTTTAGCCTTAAAACTTTATTTGTTATTTCAAACATAACTTTTTACTAAATTTTATATTATAGCTAAAAGTTGTAATATATTTAAAGCTTGTAGAGCTTTTATAGGCAAATATATACATCCAAAGAGCCTTTATAATTAAATTAACAGTAATTTTAATACAACATAAGAAATCTATAGTCATCTAAACGACACCTTCGGCCTCTAGTTGATGGGACGGGCATGAATCTAAGTGGTCATTTGGGACCGTGGATTGGAGGGGATTTGAGGGGGTTTCAAATGCCTTGGTTGTTTGGCATCATAAAGTAATTGAGGGTTTCAAATTTAGGGTTTCCAATCCCCTCTTTGAGGGGGTTTGTAGTCAACGGTGAGAGCTTGAATTACGTCTAAAATCATTTCAATAGTTGCAGGTGTAACATGTGTGTCACTGTATACTATCATTCTATTAGGCACATGGCCCACTAAGTCCATGTAAATCAACTATTAAAAATCGTTGGTTAGTCACTCAGATATGGTCTTATGCTTGTGACCCATACAAGACTTGGAATTTCATTATTTTTAAGCAAAACATATATTTCAACAGGCTTATTACAACAATTTTGTCAAAAATTACATATCTCACTAATTAGAGATATTAAAGTTGATTTACTAATTAAATTCAAATCCCCCTAAATATACCATGGATATGTACCTTTTGATTAAAGTTATTCACACTCAAGGTGCCAAACACACTAGGAGAGGATTGCAAATCCAGGGTTCCAATGAAGGGGTTCCAAATCCATGCTCCCAAACAGGCCCTAACAGCACTTTTGGCTCCACGTGTAAACCACACATGTGCCATCGAATGAGAACCAGCGAAAGGAAAGGAGGATTTAACTTGTCCATTTTTTTTTGTTCTTTCTTTCTTTTTTCTTTTTAAAAGGAAAGTGGATTGGAGATCTTAACCGTTGGATATCAGCCACGGAATTGGAGTTCTGAACGCTATCATAACCATCCATTGCACCAACCTTTTTTACGGTTACTTATGAGATACATTCCATCCACAGTGAGATGAGACCCACAATTTGGACGGTCTGGATTGATGTACACGAGTGCGACGTTGCACAGGAGAACGATGCATCAGCAGGACAGCCAGTTAAACAGGGAAAAGACTCTGCTGCATCGCCGCATTGGGGTTTAGTTCGTTAGTCGGAACCCTCGGTGCCGCTACTTTTCGTTTGAAGCTGCTCAACCCCTCAACCCCACCCGGACAGACTTCTCCCTCGCCCTCTCCCTCTCCCTCTCCCTCTCCCTCTCTCTGCTCGAATGCTCTGAAGAGTCTGTCAGGCTCAGAAAATGGTGAGACTGACTGCGGACTTGATCTGGAAAAGCCCTCACTTCTTCAATGCCGTTGGAGATCGAGAGCTTGATCTTCGAGGTTCTTTTCTCGTTTCTCTATTCTTCACTCTCCTTTTCTTTTTTTGACAGAGCTAGGTTTTCTTCTACACCTAATATGTAGCTAGGGTTTCCCATTTTAGCAAGCACTTCAATGGATGGTAAGTTACCACTCACGCATGTGAAGAGCGTACAACATCTGCTCCATGCGAAAGGTGGGCCTGCCATGAAGATCTCTGGGCACACTCATCAGCGATCCCACCTTTGTACCCTGAATCTCACTGTCGGTTCTTCTCATTTATACTGCCTACCGTTTCCTCACAGTCTGCCCCCTCCATGAGCTGCTTGCAATCTTCATGATGGTCGGGCCCACCTTTTTTTGCACAACTCGGGTTTCATGCACGCTTGACACGTGTGGTGGGGTGAACTGTAACTGACCATTCATTGGGGTGTATGCATGCATGTACTTATGGTTTTATTACTTTTGGCAATTTTACTTACAATCTCGCGTATAATATACATTTCAGGGAATAAGATTGCTGTTATTGAAAACGTGGGTGCCACGGAGGTAGGGTTCTCTCTCTTACTCTCTCAGACTTATGTACTTGTTAAATTTGTTAAGTAGCATCATATCCATTTGTAGTTTTTTATCAACTGGATTTGTAAATTGTTTAAAGGAACCAGCTTAACATACAGAAAACAAGATACTCCTGCACTTTAGGGCGTCATTGAATGCATTATCGAACCAAATTGCAAATACTACTCTAGCAAATTGAAAAGAATCGTGTTGCAGTTCCTTACTTTTCATCCATATTGAGGGTTTGGGCTCCAAATATCAGCTGCTTTAGTTTCAAGTCCAATTTAGTGGCTACGCAATAACATTACTAATTCCCAATTCGCTTGTGCATCCAATCACAACTTTAGTGATTCCGTCTTCTTTTATATCGTTCATACCTTTTTGCTTGAATTTTCTCTGCCATGCTGCATTTCTGTTGTTACTGCTTTTGGATTGTTATGCTAGGGCATTTTATCTGACCATAACATGCTGATTGTTTTGGCTTTTAACTAGCAAAAACCTATCTGATGCCTGATCGGGAAAAACAACTTGAAAGAAAAATCTTGTGAAGTAGATGTCAAGGGAATTAAACTGAAAAGAGAAGAACCGTGGATCCCACACTGGCTCTAAAGATATTGAGAGTAGTACCAATATAGAGCGATCGAGTCTTAACAAGTCATGCAGTTTATAGGCCACCAGCATTAAGCTATTTACGGAGAGGAAAAGTAATTTGAATTTTCCATAAGCATGTACTGAAAAAGGCTCGGATAGTCCTTTTCTTCTCTGTGCTGTTGGAATGAATTAAATGATTTACTCTCCAGCATAGGTATAGAGCTCTTCTCTAACTGTTGTTTACCTGCATAAAACCAGATATCAGATTGGTCAGCCTACTTTTAGGTGGATGAGCTGTCCTCTCAATCATTACTCACCCTTCCCAATTTTTTTTTAAAGAAGTAACGATAGACGTATTAATGGAAAAAGGAAAAATACAGAGAGAGAGAAAAAGGGGGGGAGAGTCTGCTGAGGGAGCAGACTCAGCTAAGCTCATAAAAAGCGAAGGTCAAAGTCCTTCAGAAAAGATACATTAACAGCCCATTCATAAAGAAGACCCTTGGCCCTGGAGGAAACCGACTCCACTGAATTGGAGATGTTTTAAAAGCATCTACCATTTCTTTCTTCCCAAACAGACCACTAGATTGTCAGAATAGCCATTCTCCAAAGACGCGTTCTTTTCTTTCCTATCCTAATCCCATGCCAAGCTGACAGATGGTTATCTACCGAGCTTGCAACACACCAGCTGATTTTGAAACGCTTGCAGAAATCGGACCAGATTTTCACAATGAACAGACAGTGGATGAGCAAATGGTCTACTGATTCTTCGTCCTTCATGCAGCATAGACAAATGTTGACAATTTGCATCCCCCTCTTTCTAAGATTGTCCACAGTTAGGATTTTCTTCTTGCCAGCCAACCAGCCAAAGCATATAATTTTTGGGGGAGCCGAATACTTCTAAATGAAGGGAGTGGCAGTACCTATAATAGCAACTTTAGAGTGGAGCTGGGAGCAGAGTGAACTAACAGAGAATTTAGTTGACTTATCCAATCTCCAGATAAGGCTATCAGTAGCTAACTGGTTGGGCATTGCTTTGTGGATGCAATTGATCAGGTCCACGCATTCACCGATCTCCCAATCTTGGAGGTTTCTTCTGTACTTCACGTTCCAGTCAATCTTGCCAGCAACAACAGAGTAGCAGTCAGCAATGGAGATTGCTTTGTTTGGGGCCAGGAGGAAGATGTTTGGAAAACGAATTTTCAGTGGCTCATTGCCCACCCATAGGTCTTCCCAAAACCGAATGTTGACACCACTAAAAAACTATATGTCGACACATCGGCTAACAAGAAGATTGGTTCTCTAGTTATCACTCTTATCCTTAAGTGTTCTGAAGTTCCCTTCTTCTTAGTTCACACACACACAAACACGCAAACCCAAATTGCATGCGGACGTACCAAAAGAAAAGTCGTGCTACGGAAGATGATCTGATCTGTTGCTGTTTGGTTTGTGAGTTCAGTTGCTCTTTTATTTTCTGATCATGGTACTATTTATTTCTGTGCTTGCTCTGTGAAACACTCAACTTGACATCATAATTCTATTAGACAGAGAGAAAGGGAGGGAGGGAGGGAGGGAGATTGTTCAGTTTTAGCGTGTATTTTGTCCTTATCTTGTTTATCATAGTACATAGCATGTGCTTAGGAGGGAGGGAGGCAGGGAGATTGTTAAGCTTTAGTATGTATTGTCCTTATTTTCGTTATCATAGTACTTAACATGTGTTTTTTCTTTTCGAAGATGTGTTTTAGCCTTTAGGACCAATTGTGGGTGTCACTAGAGATGATAACATAAGTATTTCTCACCTTTCCGGGTTCCATTGGTGAAGATGGTGCAACCAAAGCCTTATAGTTTCGAGAGGTGTTTCTCCTTCTTCTTCTTCTTCTTTTTTTTTTTTTTCACTTTTAGTTTTTGGGCTTTCTTTATTGTCAAAGGTAACCCGAGGAATGTCATTGCTTGGGCTATAATAGTTGCTCAGATCCTTGGATCTCTTGTTTCTTTGACAGAATTTGCCTACTTGCCTCTAGGCTAAACATATAGTTTTTCATGTTGGGAGAGAGGTGAACAACTTAGCTGATGTGTTACCCAAGTGGGGAATTTCCTGTGCTTCCCTTTGTGTTGGGGATCCCTTTCCTTTGCCTTGGTGTATATTTCTTTATCTTCTAAATGAGGTGCATTAATTCACTAGGAAAAAAAGTTAAAAAGATTAAAAAAGAAGTGTGAGGATCAAAGTTGCAGCATCAAAGTTATGACCTTGTTGTAACTACATAGCACGTGGTCAACCACTTTAGGACTTGGTTAGCTTCTTCATCATCAACTTTAAAATTGCTTATGTGGATTCTAATGGTTTTTGTTTTGGTAATGCACTACTTCAAGTAGATATAGTGATGTTGTACCTTATGGAATCTCCACTTGTTGTTTTTCTGGGATTGTAATTGTGTGGACTTCTGCATTGGCATTTTATCAGGACCAATTTGACACTATCGACTTGTCAGACAATGAGATTGTCAAGCTTGAAAACTTTCCCTATCTAAATCGGCTCGGCACTTTGTTCATAAACAACAATAGAATTACTCGTATCAATCCTAATATTGGAGGTGAGACTGCTTAACTGTACAAAGGTTATTCTGTGTTGTATCTCGTTTTGCTAATTGAGCTTACTCTAATATATCTGCCTGTTTGGAACTTGCAGAGTACTTACCGAAGCTGCATACATTGATTCTTACGAACAACCGGCTTGTAAACTTGGTGGAAATTGACCCTCTTGCATCTCTTTCAAAACTGCAATCTCTTAGCCTTTTGGACAATAATATTACAAAGAAACCCAATTATCGGTTATATGTGATCCACAAATTGAAAAGGCTGCGATTGCTAGACTTTAAGAAAGTGAAGCAGAAGGTGAGATGTTTGTATCGCTTTCTTACACCTTGGAGTGAAATGTAGACTGTTAACCCTTTAAGGCTTGATGGGTGTAATTGAATCTTTTTTAAGCCTTCTCTGCAACACATGAATTATCAGCTTTGTGTTGGTAGAATCCTTCTTTTATTCGATTGCTACATTCACACTTGGTGCACATTGGCTGTCTCTTTTTTTCATTATTCATGATTTTGTCATTCACGAGCTCAAACATAGAAATATTTATCCTTTTCACTTATGGCCCATCATGTGGCTTGGTTAGTAATTGTCATATTTCTGCTGAGGATAGGAGCGAGCAGAAGCAGAAAAATTATTTGCATCAAAAGAAGCAGAAGAGGAGGTTAAAAAGGCATCTGTGAAGACATTTACACCGGGCGAGGTGCCGCATGTTCCGGAGGTTTCAAAGGATGAACAGACCCCTAAAGTTGTTGCTCCGACCCCAGAGCAAATTATAGCTATCAAGGTATCATGCACGTTGCATCAAGCCCTTCTGCACTATGCTTCTGGAATGCACTCTGGTTCTGGGATGAAATTTCCAAAGTGTTTAGTTGTTTCCTTTTTCATTTTTACTATCTTAACATTTATTTGGAATTTGGCATTGTCTACAAATGGCTTTTCAATGACTTGCCATCTTTTTCATTTTTTTAGATATTTGAAAGGGCTTACCTCCCTATTGTTGATAATGTTTCACTGAATGTGTAGGCTGCAATTGTAAATTCCCAAACGCTTGAAGAAGTTGCAAGGCTTGAACAGGTGTTTCCCTTTGCACCTCAAAGCAGTTATTTTTGCTGCTTGCTGTGTTATCCTTCCCCCAATTTTATTTTTATTTATTTATTTATTTATTATTATTATTATTATTATTGTTATTATTATTATTATTATTATTTTTTGTGTTACATCCTCCAATTGAGAGGATGCTTTGAAAATTCTGAGAGTGATGGCTTGTCTTGAGGATTCCTTGGGCTGCTACGTTTTTCATGTTCTTGGCTGTTTGGTGGTTGTCTCAATATACCTGTTTCTGATGTTGATTTGTCATGAACAGGCGTTGAAGTCGGGCCAACTTCCTGCAGATATGAAGATTCCAGACGATGATACGGACATGGCTACTGACCACACTAAAGACGACAAAATGGATACAGATGGTCAGAGCGATGCTAATGATGAGTCAAAAGATGCCGAAGATCAACATCAGAATGACAATCCTACACCAATTGAACAGGTACTACATTAATTCAGTCTGGCTTGTTAGCAGTGTTTTAAGTATTGACGATATCGGCCAATATATCCCGTGATATATCTTGTATTCCACTTGTGCGATACAAAACGCACAAGTAGTGAATATATCCCATATGTTCGATCCGGCGAGCATTTTCGATTTTTGATCAATTTTTTTTTTTTTTTTTCCTATAAATCATGTTAAATCAGTGTTAAATTGTTATCATGAAAAATCATGGATTGAGTGCTTCGATTTCAAGATTTGGAGGAGATGGGCCGAGTTATAGAAATTTGAAAAAAAATCAAAATTTCCCAATTTCTCGCAAATTGGTTGCAATCTGTGTCCAAACATAAAATCAAACATATATATAACCTGATCTAGTGGTTCTTCTTCTGTTTTGAACGTATTGCTAGTGTTTCCACATGTCCTCTTACATTTATAAATTATGAATGGACTTTGAATATACTTGCATCAATTCAGTTAGCTAGCGCATAGATTAGGACCCCATACAAAGAAAAATTATTATGTGCACTTGTTTTTTGTAATGTTTTGATTTACAAGTGTGTATTGATGTCTTTTTTAACAATCACTGAAGTTTCATTGAAAAATTCTACCAATTTCCCAATATTTTCCCCATGTTTCCAACAACAGTGATGCATTATGTGATACAACCGATATATCCCATGTGATAATCGATACGTATTCGTATCCCAAGGGTGTGATATGTAATGCAATACTGATATTTTGAACACTACTTGTTAGTTACATATACGCATGCATGCAAGTGTTTATATTGAAATAGATGCCTCAGTGACAATGCTTGCTGTTATCTTCATCAATTTTGTATTACGGAAAATTTGCAAATTTTATCTGCATGAGTTCTATTTGTAATTTTCTTCATTTGGAAAAAAAAAAAAAACAAGAAAAGAGATCAATTCTGAAGCTATTTTTTGGTTCTGATAGATACTTTATTTTCCTGGCAAGGTTTTTGTGAGTAAACAAGGAAAAATCAATAATTCAAAGAGTTTATAATGAAACAACAAAGTACATTATAAACGAGGAAAAGGATCCACTGTACGATGGCTTCCCCCCTTTTTTGCTAGAGAATCGGCGGTGCAAGTGGCGTCAATTCCTGCATGAATAAACTAGTTGTTTAAGGGAAAAGCCAGTCATCAGATCTCATTGAAAATCCAATGATGATTGCCGTGGTTCTGATCTGCAAGAAGAAGCCCATTTGATGTCATTTGATGACAGTTCCCCTTCCAGTTCCAAGTTTTGACCAAGAGAAGATGGATGAAAATATATTATTGGTAGGGCTATGCTTCATCTCCATTTGAATCCTGTGTCCTGCCAGCCCATAGAAAATCATCTTCATAACCCCCTTTTTCTTCTCTCACCACTCCAGTCCTTGCTATATCCTAGTTCCTCGAGGATATCTGTCACTGTTCAATTTGTAACAATGACATGGGAGTGAAAGATTGGTTCTAAATTGGTCGGAATGTGATATTATGGGCTTGTTGTTTCTAATAAGATAAAATGTTCAAGGATAGAAATTTTTTTCTAGCGTAAGCCAGACATTCCTTTTATATATCGTTTCAGTGGTAGTCTTGTTGATTACACCCTGGATGTTTGGTGTTGTTGAGAGAGGGAGGGTAGTTCCTCGAGGATATCTGTCACTGTTCAATTTGTAACAATGACATGGGAGTGAAAGATTGGTTCTAAATTGGTCGGAATGTGATATTATGGACTTGTTGTTTCTAATAAGATAAAATGTTCAAGGATAGAATTTTTTTTTCTAGCGTAAGCCAGACATTCCTTTTATATATCGTTTCAGTGGTAGTCTTGTTGATTACACCCTGGATGTTTGGTGTTGTTGAGAGAGGGAGGGAAAATGAAAAAAAAAAAAAACTATGTTAAAAAGGATGATGACCATTCTATGTTTCTCCTTCTCAATTAGTACTTGCTGGGGTGAGAGATAGCTACCTTGTACGGGGAGACTATCAAAACATAATTGATGCTGTGCTTCTCTCAAGACATCCCATGTAATGCTTACCTGCACATATGCCGTGTGGTCTGTCATTTTGAACTTTTGAAGTTACATTCCGCATTCTCGTTCTAACATCTGTACTCATCGACTCCGCGTTTCTGTCTAGACATTGCATGTAATATTACCTGTGCTCTTTTTCTTTTCTTTTTTGGGTGAAGTAGACTAGTACTATTTTCTTTATGCTAGGATTCTGGTATTATCACTTATTCAATTTCTTGTTTTTTTCAGGAGTAAGAAGAGGTTCTTTTCTGTTTTGCTTAACCTCCAAGGAATATCATTGAGGCTCCAAGCTAGCTGGAGTGATTGTGGATGTTTCTAGAATTATCCTTGCACTCAGATCTTTACTCTTTGTAACTCCCTGGGGAAAAGCGTTTATTCTATCTAAAGTGATCTGTCACATCCAAGAAAATTTTGCTATGAAGCCAGTGATCTTTTATTAGTAGAGAATTGAATCTCAATTTGCTAGAAGCATTGACCTGAATGATGGAAAATGAAGAAAAGTCCCAACTATTTGGTGACTGTTTAACCAAATATTAGATGGCAATGGGCACTGGTTAACATTTGTTCTCTTTTTTCTTTGGAAAACATAACTCTGCATTTTTAAACAGTTCATAGGAACTTTGATCAATAGTTCAAAGTGATACAATGCACACGGGTGCGCGGACATGGATATAAGGAATGGGAATCCAACCATATCTGGTGAGTGCTGTCAAACTCGTCAATAGGACTGATGGCATACACAGGTTGGCATGCTATGGTAGGAAGCATGTAATGTCTGTTGCAAATTCTCTTCTTCTTGCATCATGGTGCATTTCCTAGATTAACCACATGTTCATTCCTCACCTGTGGAGTTCCTTTACTGAGCACGCCATGCTGGAGACTGAGGAATTAGCATCCAGATGCACCAGTCTGTAGAAATGGTGCCCATGGTTTCCCTTTGGGACTCTTGATTTGAAGGGTGGACAAAAGATTCCCCAAAATATCCTAAGATCAGAGGTTCATGGCCCATTAATCAGGATGGCAAGGAGACGGAGCGGATAATAACTTTCAAGAAGAAAGGCCAAAGGTTGGATCTCTTGGATCTTCCAATCTTTCATCCCCGTCTGTTGTGGATCTCATAAGATCAATGGTCTTGAACATAACCACGGGACCCAACTGCACAGAATGGATCGGTGCATATGGACGCTTTCACTTCCTATGTATCAGGCTATAATTTGTTGTGGGAGAAAAGATAACATTGGAATTATAGCTCCAGTCAGGCACCCTCAGAAACAGCATCTTTCACTTTGTGTGATGGTTGGCCCGATCCATTAGCCCCCAGCATCAGCTTATTACCACTCCAGTAATTCAATGACATTTTAGAAAATTTTTTCCTAGATATTCTTTTTCCTCTGCTGGATATAACTCGAGAGGATGCAAGCCATACTTTGAAGTCACTACACCCAGTCCTTTTGATGGATACACCCTTTCTTTCTACTTACTGTGATACAGCAGAACAAAATTGTACCATTATTATTGCACATGAAGAGAATTGCAGGTGAAAAAAAGAATCCCACTCAAGAAAACCAGCAACTTTTAAAATACATACCCACTCAATAATCAATATACAACTGGTAGCAACAGAACATGTTGCCCTCTACAATCTTGGGAATCTGGAGAAGTTATCGTGCAAAACCCCCTACCATGAATGAAACAGCCTATTTAAACCCATACAAACACATTCCCTGCATATGTATAATTCAGCAATATCTATGTTGATCGTTAACTACTTGCTAGTCATTCTGACCCAAGATTACTTGCCTTCAAAGACCCCAAAAGGGCTTTTGCACCTTTTTTCTCCAATGTCTTCTTATTACTACTGACATATGTTTCTTCGTGGATGATTCCATCTGCCTTGATAGAAGCGACCCCATCTTGGAATGTTGGCTTCTCATATGATTTTCTCACACGGAATTCTTCAAGTTCCCGCATTGGCTGGTGTTCTAGTGTGTCTGGGGTAGCCATAGGTTCCAAAAGAGGCCTTATGCTCTGCCAAACAGCATTCGTATCAAATCCAGAATCAACAAGAATAGCCCCAGCAATTGATTCGAGTATGTCTGGGAGAACCTGAGACAGAAAATTGTTCAGGGGTGTCAAATCAATGATTTTTATTTTTATTTTTATTCTTTGGACCTGATATATCTACATAAAAACAGTGATAGACAAAAACGTTGGCATCATCCAAGTCTGTTATTGTGAGCCGTTGATTGAATTAAAACACAGCAACAAAAACCATTGTATGAAGAGGTATGATTTGTCTGCCAAGAGAGTTGTAGCAACAGTGTTCTTGACAGCCAACATTGGAGACTTGCAAAGGAAACAACATGAATATGCATCACTACATCTGAGCTTCAAATATTCTAGTCTCTGAATGGAAAGGAACTCTGATTGGACATTCACCACTAGATAGAGGATGAATTACAATTCTCTTGACTTATAATGTACAATGAGTTGTGGGCAATCATCACTCCAAATGAAAATTTCAAGTACATAGAAAAAGCATGTAAGAAGCAAGTCATGTGATGGAGTTTGACTTGCCTTTGGGGGAGGTGACTCTGCTTTCCATCCGAATGTTGAGTCCGGAAGTGATTGCCCAATGTTATTAACGAAGGACATAATTCCTTCATCTAGACCAGGTGATTGATGAAGAATGTGCTTGTAGAGTCCAAACTTGACTGTTGTGAGGGCATAGCATTCGTTGTTTACAGAAGCAGACCTAAGGTCAGTTAGAACTCCAGGGGAAATCCCAGGATATTCCTTGTAAAAGTAGAGGGTGATGAGATAGTCCAAAACCGAATCTCCAAGGAACTCGAGGCGCTGCACAAAAAGACATCCTCTTACATTTCAAACCAAGTCCTTTTGATTACCAACTTTAAAACATGAGTTTGGTAACAGTTCCATACACACAAAGACTGCATATGCAAACAAGGAGAGAATCCATAGATATAAGAATAGCAATTGTCCTATCAGTGTGGATTTTGGGCTATGTTCCATCCAGGGAGAATGGTGATGAACTATTAGTAGGGGTGGCAATGGGCTGGGTGACCTTTACCCATAGGGCCATGTTTTGAGCCCTTATACTTGGCTCGAGGGTCGGGTCAAGGCCAGTGATGAATGTCCCAGTCCAACATCAAGTGGGCCACTGTTATACAGAATGGATGGTTTAAAGACACTTCTTAGTTGTTCTCATTCAATGTACATGAGCGAGGTGTAAGCTACATAGCGAGTAGAGTAAGCTACACTCTACTAATGTATTTTTAATTAAGGTTGCACTTCGTTGCACCAAATTAGACTGATTAATGATGAAACTTAACAAAATTTCATGATATTTGGTGCAACCAAACGCATCCTAAAGTAATAGGGAAGGTCAATGATTAAGTATAAAGGTAAAGAAAGAGCGACAAAACTGATTTAATATTGTTACTTGTATTATTTTATTAAAAGCATTGAAAAGATTAAGTAATTTTTATTGGAAATAGAAAAATGTAACATATCATTGAAAAAAATTAATTGATTTTAACGTTGTAGCGAAAAATAACTTGTAATGTAAACTACATAGCATGTAGCGTAGTCTATGTAGCATGTAGCGTAGGTTAGATGCGATTTAAGCTATTTTCATGAACTACATAGCGTTAAGGTGAAGCTACACTATGTAGCATAAACTACACGCGGCATAGTGACGCAGGGGAGGGCGTGAGGTCGAGCACCGTCTTCCTCAAGAGGATAACTATTCCGAATCCACGGAACTTCTCTGGACTCCTCACAGAGACTTCTCGAATCCACGAGAAAAGAGAGCAGAAAATAGAAATAAATTCTAAATAAATTCGAAATAGCTTAATGAATGAATAAAAACGAGTTCACAACCCTTTAAATAAGGGTACTAAGCAATGAGAAAGAAATCAAAATCAAACTACAACTAGGACTCCTAGAATTCGCGACTTACTATAAATAGTAAACTTACTATTTATAGACGGTCGTGATGTCTACTAGTGCGCAAGGTTTTCGGCCAAAAATAGTAAGTGTCCTATTTGGCTTCACCAACCCGTTCTCCTAATTATTCTAAGCTCTTTTCACGTTGGGCGCAACTCCTAAAGCCCGACGGATGAAGAGTTATAAGCAAACTAAAACTTACTATTTATAGTAAAAACGAAATTGAAACAGGGAAACGACCGTCAAATCAGGGGTTTCTTGCAATTCCGAGCGTCGCAACCCGGAATAGCTGGGTTGGTTGGCTAAAGTAGCTCGTTCTACCCCAAAATCATATATTTTTCGTCGGCTAACTCATCCCGGATTGCGAGATACGCCTGATTTAAGGTCTGATGGTCCAGATCACTTCTGTCGCCGACCGAGCCTTTTCTGATCCATCTTTGCCATGTAATTGTCCGCGACCCGCTCTACATCACATAGTGAAGCTATTTAAAACACTGAGTTGGATCCAAGGTCATGCTTCAATGAATGAAATTGTTTATATGAGAAGACTCATAGTGGATGGAGGATTAGAAAGAAAAAACAATTCTTGGATTGGACTTATTTCAAATGTTTGATCTTTAAACTCTTTTCTTTATAGAGCTGGCCTTGTAGGGCCAGGGGCTTTTCTGCTCACTAAGGACTAGGGCCAATCCCAACACCAGCCCATTGCCACCCCTAACCAACTGTATGGTCTAGCCCTTCGACAGGATAACACCTCCAGCCCCGAAATATAATTAACAACTCATAAGCATAAAATTAGAAAATGACATTAATAACTCATAATTCATGATAATAAAGTTAAAATGGACCTAGTAATGATATGTTACGCTAGTGAGGGGTACCTGATAGCATCTTGGAATATCTGCAACCTGATATGAACCATGAGTCAGCGCTTCAACCAATAGAGAAGGGTCACGGAATGAATAGTTAAGCAGTGATTGAAGACAGCTAACATTTACGTACTTCTCAGCTTCTAGAAATGGCTTTTCATCTGAGATCTCTTTCACAAAATCAACCAACAAACCAAGCCACTTCATGAAGTACAATGCCGCTAATTCCCCACTTGTGCTAAGGTATGCTCCAATAAGTGCCTCAACAACATCGGAAATTACTTTGCTATTCATAGGCCTGGTTCCCTCATAATAGATCTTTTTCAAAGGTGATACAAACATTTCATCCTTCCAATAACATCCACAAGGATCACCAGGAATAACCCACTGCTTAGGGTCAAATCGCTCATTACGTATGAAACCCTGGAAACAAAAATATGATAGGAAAATAAATCAAACATTTGGTGAAATGCTTGACGAAATAGCATAATGAAACACATTAATGTGCCGACAAATTAAATCTACTGTCAAAGATCAGACCCAAATCGTTTCAATAAAGTGACAATGATAAACTGCATATGGGGCCTTCTATCCGAGGAAGTGTATTTAAAAGTTTACGGACATGACCTGACATGAACATTGGAAAGAGCTTCTGCAATAACAGCAACAATTGCACAAGTCATAACCGTGGGAAAGCAAATATGAGCTAGAAAATACAATGCAAAATATAGGGAGAACAATTTCTCACAATGGGTAGAGTTAGCATTACTAATCATGTGCCTTTATACCATACTAAGAATAAAAGAATTGAACTTACAAAAGGTTCTTTGAAAAACGTTGAAGTGATAGCAGCATATATCTTATTAGCTTTCACAATTTTTTTCCTCAAAATGGATTGTTATGTTTTCCAAAAGTATATAAGAGAACTTAGTCCAACAAAATTGATATAGAACAAATGAAAAGAAGTTTTAGACAGGAACTAGAAGTTACTTTTATGTGATGTACATGGCCAGCATGTAAGTGGGATTTTATTTAAATGATATGAACAGTGGGCCATCACATAATTGAAGGTTGGTCATGGAACTCCTGTTCATTCGGTAAGAATAAACTCAACATTGAGTATGTAAAAAGGACCAATAAAAAGGAATATAGATAATTACACTTTTCAATATAAGCTACTAGATTTTAAATCACAGACAACAAAACAAAGAGTATCCAAGCTATTCTATCCATTCATATGGAAAATTAGTGAAACACAAAATTCTGAGTTTATGATAATTATTACCGGAAGTTTTCGATTACACCCTAGCTTGCAAAGGTTAGCATTGGATATCATGCTTTCCCTCTTAAGACTAAGAGTGCCCTCACGGTCCTGCTTATTATCTCTGAATAACTGTTGACTTACTACATATTTGAGAAAAGAGTCTCCAAGTGTCTCTAGTGATTCCAAAGAAAATTCCTCTTCGCATTTGTCTGTGGTAATTGCTTCCAAAACCTACAATGAAAGGAAAAAAGTTCACATATATGTCAAATCAAAACGATTTATATGCCATATTCCAAGGTCGAGAAGAACTGATTCAGTCAGTTGTAATAATGAGACCCTGATGAGTTGAAATGATCAACTGTAGCAGTGAAATCTGCAATGGTTAGGATTATGAATAAAATATGTTTGTCTTTTATTTGAAACCGCTTGTGTTAACATGAATTTCTCAAGGCATTGTAAAGGTTGAAATGGTTTTAAGAGACTATAAAACTTCAAGTCAATTTAAATATTGCAAAAAAAGAGGAATAACCATGTAGAACAGGTTGTAGGATAACTTAATATGCAACTCTTAATTTGTTATTACCTTACTAATTTTTGTTCCCAACTCTGCGCAAAATGGTTGTTGGTTAACCAACATCTTACTGTAGGTGATCATTCCTCATTAAAAAAAATCTTACTTTTTAAAAAGGAGGTTGTAGTAAATGGCTCAAATTGAGGAAAATGTCAATCTAGAAGGATATAATTTTTACTTAAATAATGCAGATGACACAAAGAAAGAAAGCAACAAGATAAATACTTCAAATTACACTCATCCTTACTACAACCGTTGTCAACACCAACCGAAGATGTACCTTAATGTCTGGAACATCAAATTTTTGCGTGCAGTGATTCATTTGCATTTCCTTTAATGTGATGGCGAGAAGCATGGACTTCATACGATGCATAATAGACGGAATGAATGAGAAAGAGTACAATGTACTTGCTGAGATGGGAGACATAATGATCTCACAGAGTTTAGGTGCAACACTATCTACGTGGCTTCGTTCTACAACAGCGAAACACAGTATGTTAAGAACATGAGAAAATCCAAATTTACAATCACAACGCCACAAAAGAAGAAGAAGAAGAAGAAGAAGAAGAAAGCTAAGGTTGCGTTTGTGCAAAAGCAAATTGATTTGTGAATCAAGAGGAGATGACAAAAAATAATGTGTTTCTTTCCTAGTATTACTTGTAATGGTGTAGCCCTAAAATTATCAAGTCTTAATTTCAAATTAGTGGAATTGCAATTTTAGAGTCCAGATTCTCAATTGATTTTTAAACTTTACTAGATAAGTGATTGCAGCTCATTTTCAATGGTGCATTTGTGCATGCCTCAAAAAAAATAAAAAAATAAAAAAAAATAAAATTGGGATTAATGATGAAAGATGTAACTAAACATTATTTTGACAAAACTTCTAGGACGCACAGCAGACATGTTCTGGGAATTGCATGAATATACATTGCTGGCCATAGTTACTATGGCCCAGAACAGTTCATTGCAATGTGAAACAAAATTGAATATTTAATATAAAGAGGATAGTTGAACTGGTGAACAAATCCAATGGACTTAAAAAGATAAATGAAGGAAAATAGACATGGTAGAAAAGGCTTTGAAGAGCAATTACCACCACATCATGGAGAAATGCAAAAGAGTAACCACATCAAGAAAGTAGTCCTCAGAAATTTGCATTTAGGAGACATGGATCAGGGATCAATTTGTCAATCCAGCCAATGGATATCAGGCTGCTTTGTTTGAGTGCCTGCTGTGGATTTTCACTTAGGTTTTTAGTTTCTGCTAGAATTTCAAAAAAAAAAAAAAAAAAAAACTGCCCCACATTTTCTTCGATTCTATTTTAGAGCTTCCATATTAGAGCATGGTAAAATAATTAATAGCGATGATTATGTGATTTTTTTTTTTTTTAAAATAAAAAATCATAGGCTAGCATATTTTGCATGTGTGTACATCCACGCACATCAAGCTGGCACATGCATATCAGGAAAACACACAGGAAATGCTTTCTCAAAGTTACACCCCTCAAGTAGTTAGATTTCTAGGTTTCATGTTTTGAAATGCACAGTGGAGGATTTATTTTTTTTGCAGAATTTTTAGTAAATGCAAAGCATGATGACATGGATGATCTTGGTAAGTATACTCTCTGTTTTAGAATTATAGTACCATATTGGATCTTGTAACTGAAGAACTCTTAGAGAAGCCTAGAAGAACTTCCCTATCTCATAGTGAACAATATACACAAATGGATCGTCTAAAACCCCATAAATTTCATATGCAATATAAAAAGTATGAATTGAAATTCTGTTGTACAGAGTAAGCAGAGAGAAGCACATGATATCTCTAGCATCACTGACATATTAACAAGTGACGATAAAGAGATGCATCCAATTCCTAAGGGAACAAGACTGGCATAGTAATGGATACTAACTGAAGAGATTCCACATACACCACCTTTTCCCCTTTGAAATGTAGACCTCCGAAGCCAGTTTTGCACCTTAAACAGGCGTCTCCCACAAAGCAATGATTTTCCTTCGTAGTGCAATGTGATGCCCCCATTGAGATAATCAAGAAAAATGAATAAGAAAACCCACAAGCAGACAAACGAAAATTAATTAGCATTCAAGAGCAGTTTCTATTGATGTACTTCATGGTAACTCACCGGGATTGAAAATGTTCCTGGTATGTACAACTAAGAACCTCACCCTTTTTGGACTTCATAGGAGAGTTCCCGTTAAGATTATCTAAGATACCAGTAATGCAATAGAGATTCCCATTATGAGGAGTGATCACCAAAGAATTCCTAAGCATACAACTGCATACAGGACCATCTTTTGTGTGCATCCGTCGAATGTCGTCACCTTTTAGAGAACAACAATGCGGAATTCCATCTTCCCCAACCATACCATCTACATTAGAAGAAAATGAGGCGGATTTAACGCAATCCCAATCAATAATTGAAGAATTCTGATCAGGATCAGTAGATGGGAGCACTAAATCATGATCAATAATAGATGGGAGCACTAAGTAAGTTGTAGTTGCAAGAGTCTCCTCCTCCCGATGAGGCCCATTTAAATCATGTTGTAGTTTACTCCAGTTATGGTTGATAAGCAATCTGAGAATAGTGATCTGAAACCTTCTAGCCATATTAACCTGGAATCAAACAATATGGAAGTCAAAACATAGACAATGCATGTTTAATCCTCAGGCCTGAAGGCCTTACAGCTAGGGCTTGTGGTATGATGATCTAGATTGTTGATCTGATGGGCTACTTAGGGTGGACCATGACTCTGATATCTCAGACGATGGACACACTGATCTTTGGCATTCCTTCTTTCCCCCCACTGAATCTGGACTGTTGTTGTACTCTTTTATTTAACTGTCCATTTGCAGGCCACAGATCAAAGCATTAGGATTTCTGTTTTCCCAGGCGAGGTCTAATCTACCATTGGCTCATTAGAGTAATGATCTGGATTGTCAAACCATGGGCCAATCAGAGCAATGTTCTGGATCACCGAACCATGTGCGCCACTTATGTACACATTGCTTGGGGATGCTATACATGTCATCAGCCTGAGGACCATACAATCTTGATCAATTTATATTTGTTATCCTAAAAAATAGTAAAACAAAAACAATAAAAAGAAGAGGAAGAAGAAGAGGAAATATATGATCCTCAGCCCAAACATACGCATAGTATCATCACGTGCTGAGTGGGTCCCATGTTTCGACAATGTGGGCTGTTGGTTTGATGGATCCACCATATATAGACCATGTCTCGAAAAACTCCCAGATTTGGAAGATCCTAACAATCTATTTTTGGCCTTCTCCCCACCAAACATGGACAAGTGCTTTATTTTTCCCCTTAACCATATATTCATGACCCATTGATTGAAGGGTTAGCATTGCCTCATTGGGAACATATTAGGGATGTTCACAAACAGTGGTTATCCACAGCAGAGCTGATTACATCATCGGTTTGGATCTTCTAATGTCGGCCCTATGCCCACAATGGTAAACTACATATGGTCATATAATTACTCAACAAATTTAACCTGATGGCCCTAGTTACCTGGTCAGTTGTAAGATGAATGGGACCCACATATTTCATGTCGACGGTCACAGAACCCCTAATGGTTTCCAACTGAAATTGTGTAGCGGTAAAATCAGCTTCCAACTTGCACTTTACAATAAGCGAAATGCCTCGAAAGGGGACATCCAATTCAACATTCCCAGCTAAGCCCAATGAGTAGCAATGATACAAGCCCAGTGCAGAGAAGGAAACCCAATGGCCAACCAACTCTCCTGGGAAATAATCAACTTGTCCAGCATTATATGGAAATGGATTAATCCCTCCTGTATACAAAAACAGATATTGCACTTGTAAATCTTAAAAAAAAAATGAGCATAGATGACAATTTAACAAGATTAGTAACCAAGGAATGTGTTGTTCCTTCAGAGCAATGAAAAGTTACCGTGGACTAACGAGAGACGTGAATTCCTACTTGCCTACTTCTGCTTGTGTAAACCTGGTATAAGTGTGTGAGATCAGGGCAGCTCATTTAAGTGGGCCCTATATCCAGTATGCCTTGGCCAAAGAATCAGGCGGGTTGGATCAGAATCACTGGATTTGAGGACTGAATGTGACCCATCTTTCGGCCTTTTCTAATTGTCCATTTTCTATCCTCAAACCCAGAAGTTTGGATGAGCTGACCTGCCTATGTTCGGATCAGGGGCCATACATGAGGTCAGCTGCCTGATCAGTGGTGCAGATTTGACAGGGAAATGCTTGGATATGAATTGGCCTGAAAATAAGGCTAGCTAGATGATCTTAACTGATAAATTAGAAGGGAAAATGGATGGTTAAGAAAATTAAACCAACGGTCCACATTCACGCTCAAATCTGGTTCAGATGATGGCCTGATTTATGGACCTGTAAACATGCATGGTGCATACGTGTATTATAACCACATCCAGCATACATTTGTGGCCCACCTGATTGGTGTTGCAATGAGATGGCGACTTTGACATGTAGACATAACATTCAAGCCTTAGTGATCGTCGAGATGCAAGGAAGAAGGACACAAAAGTGATATATTATAAAATTGGACAATGGTTGCTGCCACTCAGACACACATTTGTTTCACATTTTTCGAATCCAATTCCAGATTGCCCCTCTGGTGGACCATACCTTGGATGGGCCACCAAACCAAAATCACTGTACTTATATGGAGCCTTGGTACCAGTAGGACAACTTTCACGCTCCGGTCTGGATTCACTGACTGTAAGAACACATGCAAGTCAGAGCTGCAACGAATTCATGACTGGTTCTGTGTAATAGGATGGAATAAGACTCAAAAGATGAAAATCCAGAACCAAATGCCAGCTGAATAGTTGTGTATGAGAAATAGGGTCATTCAGGGAAGGCATATTGAAGAGGTACTCTGTAGAACAAGTGGCAAGGTGGCACACATGTAAGATCTGAACCATTCATTAGGTGGGGCCAACCAGAAACATAACCTGCCAAGAAATTAGGCAGGCATCCGTATGATGAGATGAGAACCAACAGTTGCATTCAGTGTGCATGCACGGCCCACCTGATAAATGGACAAGACTGATTTTTTTGGTCCCGACATGTTCACAGCAGGCACAAACCAATTAATGACCACAAAAAGAAAATGATAATATACTATAGTTCATAAGAAGTTACCACTTTCTTTCGCATCATCATCTTCCACAGGAAACTTATCAGTAGCTTCTACTTCAGTTTCATCAAGCGCACGTTGATGGAAAGCTTGTTCCTTTTCCATATTCGCTCTCTCCTTCTAATTCCTAAGCTTCAAATCAGTCATGGAATTTTAGATCCTTTTAACTCTCTTCAAACAAGTGATGATATTTGAGGATGGAAAAAGAGATGGCTTGCTTGCTAAGCAAGAAAACCAGGAGAGAGAAAGGAGAACCTTCTTGGAAAAAAGGCCTTAGAGAAACAACAGAAAAGGGTGGAAAGGAAACATGAAAAAGCAAAAGAGAAAAGATAGTGGTAGGTCCCTTGACAAGGACATCTGCTGAGGTTAACCATCAATCACTGGTAATTCACAATGGCTCCATTGTGTTTGGATGCATACCACAAATGAATTCTAATAACTAGTCTAATTAATGTCGGAGTGGTTAGCTTTTTCTTAATCATGCCTGATTAATCAAAAGCAGAATCAAACACATAAAAAACAAAAATAAAAAATCAAGTGGTGCGATTCTCTATGAATTCTTAAGATGTTAAAAAACTAATCCCTTCATTTGAAATGTACATTTGCATTCCATTGGCACATTTTTCTTTGTTAACCAGAACCAGAAAAAAGAATGTATATTTTGTGATGCGAAACGAGATTGCAGGTGGGATGAGAAATGGTACCCATGTTTTCCTTTCGGGACTCTTGATTTAAGGGGTCGACGAAAGATTCCCCAAAATATTCTAAGATCGGAGGTTCCTCGTCCGTTAATCAGTTGCCTATAAGTGGATGTCTAGGAGAAAGAGCAGACAGCAACTGTAAAGAAGAAAGGCCAAAGGTTGGATCTCTTGGATCCTCCAATCTGAAAGAGTTTGGTCTCATCCCCGTCTGTGGTGGATCCCATAAGATCAATGGTCTGCAACATAACCATGGGACCCAAGTGTATAGAATGGGTGCATCTGGACGCTTTCGTTTCCTATGCATCAATTTATAATTCCTCGCTGGAGAAAAGACAACATTGGAATTATAGCTCCACCCAGGCACCCTCAGAAACAGTACCTTTCGCTTTCTGTCATGGTTGGTTCGATCCATTAGCCCTCATCATCTGCTGATTACCACCCTAGTAATTCAATGACATTTTAGAATATTCTTTCCCTTTGATATTTTCCACTGCTGGATATAACTCAGAGGATTGCAAGCCATACTGGGAAGTCACTACGCCCAGTCCTTTTGATGTGTACACCCTTTCTTTCTACTTATGGTGATACCGTAGAACAAAATTGTACCATTATTATCTATAACACATGAGGAGAATTTCAGGTGCCAAAAACAATCCCACTCTAGAAAACCAGCAACTTTTCAAATATACAACCACTCAATAATCAATATACAACTGGGAACAATAGAACATGTTGTCCCTTACAATCTTAACTTGGGAGTCTAGAGAAGTTTTCATGCAAAGCCACCTGACCACGTATCAAACAGATTTTTTATTTATTTAAACCCATACAAACATTCCCTGCATATACATAATTCAGAAATATCTATGTTGATCATGAACTGCTTGCTAGTCATTCTAAGCGAAGATTACTTGCCTTCAAAGACCTCAAGAAGGCTTTTGCACCTATTTTCTCCGATGTCTTCTTATTACTACCGACACACATTTCCTCGTCGAGGATTCCATCTTCCTTGATGGAAGCAACCCATCCTGGAACGTCGGCTTCTCATATGACTTTCTCACGTTGACTTCTTCATGCTCCAAAATGAAGAAAATTTGTAATTGTTTGGCGACAGTTCATACCAAACATTGGATGGCAATGGGAACTGGCAACATTGGTTCTCTTCTTTCATCGGAAAGCATGATTCTGCATTTAAACAGTTCATAGGACACTTTGATCAATAGTTCAAAGAGATAATAAGCACACAGTTGCATGGACGAGGATGTAAGTAATGGGAATCCAACCCTATCTGGCAGGTGCTGTCAAACTCGACAATAGTACTGATAGCATCCATAGGTTGGAGTTAACCTAGCACGCTATGGTAGTAATGATGGAGACATCTCGCGCACACGCACGCCCCCCCTACGCACGTACGCAAGGAGGAGGAGGGCCCCACCATCGATCTGGATCGATGACGACGTCCAGGGAGGGCCTCCTAGTTAGAGGACTATGTTTTGGTTCCTTGGAGTGGACCCGATCGTCATGCGGATCCCACCATTGGATCTCATGATCGTGGCCCACTACTCTAGATGATCTAGTACTTTGAGTTTTGCTTATTATTGTTATTAAGAATATCATGGATGGCTTAGATTGCTTTGATTAGTTGTTATTTTTGTTACTTCGTCTCAAAGTAATAGGGTGCGCACATGGCGTGGCTTTTGGGGTATAGGTTTTTCTTATAAATATGCAACCCCTTGTAGGTTTTTTTCTCATTAAAAATTATGAATAAAATTCAGCGTTTTTCCTATTATCTAATTCTCTCTAATTGGGTGCAAATCCCTCCCTTCTTCGAAGGGCTAACTACCGTGGTGTGAAGCCACACCCATCCCGATTTGCCCCCACCTCCTACCCTCTATATTCATCATCTCTCACAGCCACCCACTCTTCAAATTCACCTTTATTTTGCAGCTAATCCTTCTCTACAGTAGATTTCCAAAATCAGGTCCTGCAGGAGGGCCGAAACTTCAACAGAGCACCGTGCTCAAACTAGTCATTCGATTGCCCTGAAACTTGGTGTGTGGATGGCTCACCCCTGGCCGACCAACCCTAGTTGGCCCTTTTTGGGTTCGTGGGTCCCACATACGTGCGGGCAGCAATCCACGCACGTGCGTCAGACCATCTTACTGTCCATACGTGTGGACTGATTATAGGTTCTCTCTCTCCTCTCTCACCTTATTTCCCTAACCCTAACCCTAACCCAGATTATCATAAATCCCAAGTTCTATTCCCCTCTTACAACCCTAGGACTTCTCGAATTGAAACATGTGAATCCCTTGGATTGGGAAAATAATCCTTTGCATGTGTGGATGAGTCTACTCTCCTTTGATCATTGTTTGGTCTATAATTTTAATTGATCTAGCCTTAGCATGTGTAGGCTTGGACCCTTGTAGATCCCCCTTGTTGAATGCTTGACTTTATGTGGGATGTGGAATTTTTGTGAATGTTTCTAACTTAGTATGATTTAAAGTCTAAAATCTTGCATATCATATTTAATTTCCATGTCCTACATCAAGTAAGCATGTCATGGCAGTTGCAAATTCCCTTCTTGCATCATGGTGCATTTCCTAGATTAACCATATGTTTATTCCTCACTTGGACATTGAGGGCCCGTTTGGACAAATGTATTCAAGTGGAGTAGGTTGTAATGGGGTGGAGTGCACAGAAAACGAGACCATTTATTGCCTATCAGTGGATTGTCTCCAATCCAACTGGACTAGATGATCTAGTGCCCACTTGGTGTGCACGTTTGGACGGTTCACGAAATCCATGGATGGCCGGTGTGGTGGATGTTTGGCCGGGCATGGGATTGCATGCAATCCCATGCAATCCAACGGTGAGAGTGTTTGGATGTTGCATAATTTGAAACTGACAGTCACCACTGTATTTGAAAGGGTAACATGGACCGGATTGGGTACTCGACTAGGCACCATGATGTCTGTGTCTCATCCACGCCGTTCAATGGGTACCGTCCAAACTTGTCTCATCCACGCCGTCCATATATATTGACCTATCAGATGGTCAGTACAGAAACAACTTTCTCTGAATATCCCAAATTCTACTGACCACATTACAGGAAAATAGATCTCCATGAGAGTCGACCATTAAAGACATTTAGGGGCCATGAAAGTTTTTGATCAAGCTGATTTTTGCAGTTCCCCTTCATCTATTTATTGTCTACAAAATCAACATATTGGATCTGAAGTTGTGGATGAGAGTGTTAGATTGGACGGTCATAATGATGGATATCCAATCACTATTGTTTTCAGCTTGTGTGGTCCACTTGAGATTTCTATACCTCTAATTTCTGAGATGAAGTCATAACAAATTCAGTAAAAGTGGATGAACAGAATGGATGAAAGACATACATTATGGTGGGGCCCACTGTGTAAACGTTGGAGTTGTAGAGCGTATCTCAGTACGCAAACCGATTTCACATAACCCGTATGGGACTGTCCATTTCAAATATGGGCTGCACATTCATGGATGTGTTCCATCCATTCCGTTCATTTTGGTAACCGATAGAATTGGGAGATCCATGTCAGATTAATACTAGAGATGTCGAGAGATATCAAAAGCACAAAGAAAATCCATTCAACCTACACGCAGACTATAATATATTAAACCCTTCGGCTATAGTCCACAAAAACCATAAACGAAAGTCGAAAATTTAATCAAAGTTACAACAATAATATTTAAATTTTAATAATAATAAGCAATGAAAAAAAAAGAACCAAGACGCCCACGAAAATGGCAACGACTTTCTCGCTATCCGATGGAGCAGGATCAGCAGCTGATGTGGCCCTCTCCACCACGTCCTGTCTCGTCTGGGTCGATTGATGGGTAGACGAAGTCGTAGCGTGCTGGCTCTCCATCTCAGCAGATGCAGCGGCAACCTGAAGACACGGAGTCTCTGGCAGTGGTCTGGATGGCTCACAAGCCTTATGGAAAAAATTGTCCCAGCATGCTACGGCCTCCTTCCAGTTCCGAAAGGCGCGGTGCCTACCGCCACTGTATCCCTCAACTTCTACTCGTGCCTCGTCCCAAGTGTTATATATCCCAGGGCGACGTCCGACGAGGACAACGTAGTACTTTTCTTTACTCATCTGCAATGACATGCATGGATTATTTTTGTAATATATCAAAAATTGAACATCCGTAATTCAAATATCCCATACTAATCCTTGATAAGAATATGAAAGTTGTATGTATGCACCCTTCCTGCTTTATATCAACTGACTAATCCAATCGGAGTTAATGTGCGTAATGCAAGCATGTGAGTAGATATACCGAATTGCTTCCAAAACATATTCAGTCATTAAAACAAAATCCAAAATTATGAAAATAAAAATAAAAATTTAGTATGCGGAAACAAACATCACAACAATATAAGCTATTACATGTCCATAATAGAAACCAACATAACAAACCCATTGACCACACCTTGTCAGACAGAACCATCACCTCCATCACCGAAGTGATCACGGAGTTTTTCCTTTAACCACTCCACTCGGCGCTCGGGTCGAAGACTGACAAAGAACGACGCCAACAACTTGTCCTTACTCAGGATCTCACCAACATCGATAAATTCTTTGTTGGTCAGGCCTTTCTCAAGTACTTTGTTAGTACGATTAACCTTTTTGACGAGCCCAAATTTCATCATTGACTCGGCAACGGTATTTAATGAGGCCCCGAGTACATCACATGGACGAGGCGGGCGCGATCGTTTCCTTATTGCTATCCCTCCGCGAGTACCATTGGAATCAGGAGTGCGAGTGGGAGTGCCAAATTCTACTGACCACATTACAGGAAAATAGATATCCCAAATACCTGAGATTTATAAGACGATTATTGCGCGAAATGATCCTTCCCGCCACCGCTCCCGCCATATACAGCGACCTTCAATCCCATCCCTCAGTCCGTATGAAGGACTGGGATGGGCTCAAGGCAAATCCAGAGAGAGAGAGAGAGAGGAGTGTATCCCAGGGAAATCCAGAGAGAGAGAGAGGTTCGTATCCGGCGCTATCTTGCAATCCAGCAGGCGCCGCCACCTTGCTCATCTCTCTCACGTCCAAACAGGCAGACGCCCGTACTCTGTTGGGTATGACGCTCATATCCAACCTACTACGACCGAATACACTTTAATACATCCATCTAAACGGCCCCTGAGGAATTAGTGTTTGGATGCACCAGTCTGTAGTAATGGTGCCCATGGTTGCCCTTTGAGAATCTTGATTTAAAGGGTGGACAGAAGATTCCCCAGCATATTCTAAGAATAGAGTTCCTGGTCCTTTAATCAGTTGCCTATAAATGGATGATTAGGAGAAAGAGCAGACAACAACTGTAAGAAGAAAGGCCAAAGGTCGGATCTCTTGGATCTTCCAATCTGAAAGAGTTTTGTTTCATCACTGTGTGGTGTATCCTATGAGATCAATGGTCTGGAACATAACCATGGGATCCAACTGTACAAAATGAGTGCATCTGGATGCTTTTCGTTTACTATGTATCAAGCTATAATTCCCTGCAGGAGAGACAACATTGGAATTATAACTCCACCCAGACACCCACAGAAACAGTAGATTTCACTTTCTATGATGGTTGGCTTATTCCATTAGCCACATAAGCATCATCTGATTACCACCCCAGTAATTCATTGACATTTTAGAAAATTCTTTCCCTTCGATATTTTTCTTCCTCTTCCAGTTGTAACTCCGAGGATTGCAAGCCATACCTGGAAGTGACTACAACCATTCCTGATAGATACACCCTTTCTTTTTACTCACGGTGATTCAGTAGAACAAAGCTGTACTATTATTATCGCAAATGAGGAGAATTGCAGGTGCAAAAGACAATACCACTCGAAAAACCAGCAACTTTCAAATACATAACCACTCACTAATAAACATACAAATGGGAGCAACAGAACACATTGTCCCTTACAATTTTAACTTGTAGTCTAGAGAAGTCATAAGTTTGTGTTGCAAAACAGATTGACCAGGTATCAAACAGCTTCTTTTCTATTTAAATCCATACAAACACATTCCCTGCATATATGTAATTCAGTAATATCTATGTTGATCATGAACTGCTTGCTAGTCATTTTGAGCCAAGATTACTTGCCTTCAAAGAACCCAAAAGGGCTTCTGCACCAATTTTCGCCGATGTTTTCTTATTACTACCGACATAGGTTTCCTCATGGATGATTCCATCTGCCGTGATGGAAGCAACCCCATCTTGGAACGTCGGCTTCTCATATGATCTTCTGACACGGAGTTCTTCAAGCTCCCGCACTGGCTGCTGTTCTAGTGTATCTGGGGTAGCCATAGGTTCCAAAAGTGGCCGTATGCTCTCCCAAACAGCATTCTTATCAAATCCAGAGTCAACAAGAATTGCCCCAGCAATTGATTCGAGTATGTCCGCAAGTGGCTGACACAGAAAATTGTTTAGGGTGTCAAATTAATGATTTTTTTTTTCTTTTTTTTTTTGGGACCTGAGATATCTACTTAAAAATAGTGATAGATAAAAATGTTGGCGTCATGCAAGTCTGTTTTTGTGAGTCGTTGACTGAATTAAAACACAGAAACAAAAATGATTGTATGAAGGCGATGATTTGTAGGACAAGATAGGTGCAGCAACCGGTGTTCTCGACAGCCAACATTGGAGACTTGCAATGGAAACAACATGAATACACATCACTACATCTGAACTTCAAATATTCATGTCTTTGAATGGAAAGGAACTCTGATTGGACATTCACCACTAGATAGAGGGATTACAATTCTCTTGACTTGTAATTTACAATGAGTTGTAGGCAATTATCACTCCAAATGAAATTTTCAAGTGCATAGAAAAAGTATGTAAGAAGCAAATCATGTGATGGAATTTGACTTACCCGTGGGAAAGCTGACTTTGCTTTCCACCCGAATGTTGAGTAAGGAAGTGATTGGCCAAAGCTATTAACAAACAACATAATTCCTTCGTCTAGGCCAGGTGATTGATGAAGAATGTGCTTGTACAGTCCAAACTTCACTGATATGAGGGCATAGCATTCGTTGTTTACAGAAGCAGACCTAAGGTCAGTTATAACTTCAGGGGAGATGCCAGGATATTCCTTGAAAAAGTGGAGAGTGATGAGATAGTCCAAAACCGAATCTCCAAGGAACTCTAGGCGCTGCATGAAAAGGACATCCTCTTACATTTTGAACAAGAGCTTTTGATTTAAAACTTTAAAACATGAGTTTGGTAACAGTTTCATACACGTAAAGACTGCAGATGCAAACTAGGACAGAATCTATAGAGAGAAAGATGGTAATTGTCTTATCAGTGTGATTTTTGGTCTATGTTCCATCCAGGGAGCATGGTGATGAACTATTAGTAGGGGTGGCTATGGGCTGGGTGGCCCATACCTATGGGTCAGGTCTTGAGCCCTTATACTTGGCCTGAGGGTTGGGTCCAGGCCAATGATGAATGGCCTGGTCCGACATCAAGTTGGCCACTCTTATACAGAATGGATGGTTTAGAGACATTTCTTAGTGGTGCCCATTCAATGTACATGTGCAGTTTAAGGGCAACAGTTGGATGCAGGGTAAGGTTTCAATCATTGAAACTACTTATATGACAAGACTCATTGTGGATGAAGGATTAAAAAAAAAAATGGATTGGACTATTCAAACATTTGATTATTAAACTCTTTTCCTTACAGAGCCAGACCTGTAGGGCTAGGGGCTTTTCCGCTTAGTGAAGACTAGGGCCAACCCTAACCCCAGCCCATTGCCACCCCTAACCAACGGTGTGGTCTAGCCCTTTGATAAGATAATACCTCCAGCCTCTAAAGATAATTAACAGCTCATAAACATAAAATTAGTAAATGACATTAATAACTCATAATTCGAGAGAATGAGTTAAAATGGACTTAGTAATGTCATGTTATGCTAGTGAGAGGTACCTGATAGCAGAATCCTGGAATATCTGGAAGCTGATATGATCCATGAGTCGATGCTTCAACCAATAGAGAAGGGTCACGGAATGAATACTTTAGCAGTGATTGGAGACTGCTAATATTTACGTACTTCTCAGCTGCTAGAAATGGCCTTTCCAGTGATATCTCATTCACAAAATCAACCTCTAAACCAAGCCACTTCATGAAGTACAATGCTGCTAATTCCCCACTTGTGCTAAGGTATGCTCCAATAAGTGCCTCTACAACATCAGAAATTACTTTTCTATTCATAGGCCTGGTTCCCTCATAATAGATCTTTTTCAAAGGTGATACAAACATTTCATCCTTCCAATAACATCCACTAGGATCACCAGGAATAACCCACTGCTTAGGGTCAAATCGCTCATTACGTATGAATCCCTGGAAACAAAAGTATGATTGGAAAATCAATCAAGCATTTGGCGAAATGCTTAGTGAATAGCACAATGAAACACATTAATGTGGCAATAAACTAAAGGGAATTTTACAAAAAACTACCTAATTAATATAGAATTTACATTCTTGTAGCATTTTTCAAAAAGGTTTTCAAATAGCTAACTCATTAATCAATATAATTATCATTCTACTATCTTCCATTACATTTCTTTAACGGCTGGATGGGTGGGCGTGCCAACAAATGGATCAACTACTTGGGTGGGCCCCACCGTGATGTATATATAAAATCCACCCCCACCACTAGTGCACCACCTCATGTGAAACTAAGGGCCTAAAAATCACCTCCATCCGTGATTCAAGTGCTAGATCACATGATTGGAAACAGTGTACAGGGCAATGATCGCCCTCCAAAATGTTTCCCTTGGAATGGCCCACATGAATCACGGATGGGCTTGATTTTTAGGCTCTGGGCCTAAATTTTGGTGTGGCATCTAATGGTTGGAGTGGATTTCATATAATCATCATGGTGGGCCTTGTAAAAAGCAAAGGTACACATCTCTCTCCTAACTATTTTCTTTGGTGTGGCCAGTGTTCAAAGTATTAGTATCGCTACAAGTTTCGCAAGCCGGGGATCCGAAAACAATATCATTATCACAGAATTCTATAAATGCAGGGAAACATTTGGGAAACATGGGGAAAACGTTGGAATTTTTCAATGAAACTTCAGGGGACCCTAAATATACACATATTTGCATATTTAGGAATAAAAAATTACAAAAAGAATTGATACATAATAGGTTTCCATTTAATGGGGCCTAAAAATATGTTGTGTCATAAGAAATCAGTCTGATAGTAACACAACAATCACGTAAATCTCATTAAACCAATTAACAATTAAGCAAATATGCATAATGCATTCATACATAATACACCTATGCATAAATAAGCATATAAACACAATACACATGCATGATGATCTAATCATCCAATCATGAATCCATCCATCCATCCATCCATCCATCCATCCATCCATCCATCCAACCATCCATCTATCCCATCCACTCATCTAAACATTCATCCATCCCATCTATCCATCCAACATCCAACCATCCCATCCATCCATTCCATCCAATCATCTAAGCATTCATCCATCCCATCTATCCATCTAAACATCCAACCGTCCATCACATCCCCATCCATCTAAACATTTTTAATAAACTGGTTTTTGGTGATATCGGTACATTGGCGCTGATATCGAAATATCGCCGATACGCTGACAATAGAAGTGACACCTGGAATTAACATAGTTGAAAATACATTGGCGATATCAATACATTGGTGGTACAAGCAACACCTAGGATTTACACAGTAAAAAATATTGTCGATATATTAGCGATATTTATACATCGGTGATACCTAGCGATATATTACCGATACTTGGAATTTCTGATACTGCCAGTATTATCATTATTGCCACCAGTGTTATTGGTATTGTCGAGCTGGAGATTCGGATAATATTGGAGATATTATCAAAATATCGGGGGTACTCTGAACAATGGGTGTGGCCCACATGTATCACAAGTCAGTCTAATTTTCCGCACTATACTGAGAGATTATTTAGAAGAAAATGGAGTTGTATGGGTTATCGCTATGGTTTTTTGATGGGGCCCACTATGATGTTTATGTAAGATCCACCCTGATCATTAGATATTTAGTCCTACTTTATGCCAAGAGAAAAAATTAGGCTGACTCATGATTCTAGTGGGCCACACTAAAGGAAATAGTTGGGAGAGAGACAACCACCCTTGATTTTTACAAGGCCCATCATGATAATTGTACGAAATCTACTCTAACTATTAGATTCCATAAAAAAAAATTAGGCAGGTGGCCCAAACCTCGGCTAGACTAATAAAAACAATTTGGAGGGTGAGCGTTGCCTTGTACACTGTTTCCAATCATGTGGTCCACTTGAATCGTGGATGGAGCTGATTTTTTGGGCCCTTGGCCTAACATGGGGTGACACACCTAGGGATCAAGGTGGATTTTATATAAACATCATGGTGGGACCCACCCAAGCCATTGGCCCATTTGCTTGCACAACAGTGTGATAGAAGGCAGTGGAATGATAATTATATTGATTAACAAGGTAGCTTTTTGAAAACCTTCTTGAAAAAGGTAATGGAATATAAATTCCATATTAATTATTTAGTTTTTTTTATATAAAATTCCCTAAACTAAATCTACTGTCAAAGATTAGGCCCAAATGATTTCAATAAACTAATAATGATAAATTATGTATGGGCCGTTTATCCGAGGAAATGCATTCAATAGGTTTACAGACATGACCCAACATGAACATTGGAAAGAGCTTCTGCATTAGTAGCTGTAGATATTTTTGGACAGCGTGCTCTCTCTAGACCATGGACCTTTTCTCTTTAGACCATGCGCCGTCTCTTATTCTCCTCTTATTTCTCTTTCTTTTATTTTTCCTCTTTTTTCCCTTGGTTCCTAGGGTATTTTATAAAATTTAGGACATCACTTAACATAAATAAATGGCAGGCTAGACATCTAGTCCTCGTTAAGTGTTTTTTTTTTTTTTTTCTCTTTTTCTCTTTAAAAGGCTTCTTTCTCTCTGACATGGTATCAGAGTGAGAAGGCCCACAATCTAGAGAGGGGGCCCATGGTCCAGAAATATCTTTGGTAGAAACAATTGCACTAGTCATAACTGTGGGAAACCAAATACGAGCTAGAAAACAATGCAAAAGATATGGAGAACAATTTCTTGCAATGGGTAGAGTTAGCATTACAAATTTTGTGCCTGTTATATCATAATAACAAGAATTAATTGAACTTGACAAATGGTTCTTCAAAAAAGTTGAAGTGACAGTTGCATATGTCTTTTTAATTTTCACAAATTTTTTCTTTCTCAAAATGGATTGTTATGTTTCCAAAAGTATAAAAGAGGATTTAGTCCAATAAATTTGATATTAATTTACAATTGAAAAAAAAATGTTAGACAAGAATAAGTAAGTTATTTTTACGTGATGTACATGGCCAGAATGTAAGTGGGATTTAATTAAATCCAAGTAACAGTTAGCCATCACATAATCGAAGGTTGGTCAAGGAACTGTTCATTTGTTAAGAATAAAGTCAAGATTGATTATGTAAAAAAGATTAATAGATAGACTGATAAAAAGGAATATAGACAATTACACCTTCAATATAAGCCATCAGATTTTAAATCACAACAAGTATAACAAAGAGTTTCCAAGCTATTCCATCCATACATATGGAAAATTGGTGATACATAGAAAATTCCAAGTTTATGATAATTATTACCGGAAGTTTGCGGCTACACCCTAGCTTGCAAAGGTTAGCATTGGAAATAATACCTTCCCTCTTATGAGTAAGAGGGCCCTCACGGTCCTGCTTATTATCTCTGAATAACTGTTGACTTGCTACATATTTCAGAAAAGAGTCTCCAAGTGTCTCTAGTGATTCCAAAGAAAATTCCTCTTCGCATTTGTCTGTCGTGATTGCTTCCAAAACCTAAAATGAAAGAAAAAAGGTTTGCATGCATGTAAAATTTATATGCAATATTTCAGGGTCAAGAAGAATTGATAAAGTCAGTTGTAACAAAATGATCAATTGTAACAATGCAAAGTTGCCATGGTTATGAATGTTAAACTTTTGTTTGAAACTGCTTGTGTTAGCATGAATTCCTCTAGGCATTGTAAAGGTTGAAATGGTTTAAGAGACCATAAAACTTCAAGTCCATTTAAATATTGCAAAAGAAGAGGAATGATCATATAGGACAGGTTGTAGGATAATATGCTACTCTTAATTTGCTATAACCTTATTAATTTTTGTTCCCAACTCTGCATGAAATGGGTTGTAGGTTAACCTACATCTTGTTGTAGGTGATAGTTCCTTGTTTAAAAAAAATCTTACTTTGGGCCCATTTGGATACCACCAAATAAGTTACTTTTTCTACTTACAGCAGCAAATAAGTAACTTATTTTAGATAAGTTTGGTTTATGATTAGTTACAAGTAACTTTTTTACTTAAAATTGCTTAATCACTTCAGTTTTTTTTTTTTTTTTTTTAAAGCTTTTCTACTTTTCATAATTTGCTGAAGAGAGGCATAAGGAGAGATGAAAGAGAGGAGAAGCTGATAAGTATGTTGTTTACCAAACATACTTATTTGTGTAATAAGTAGAAACTAAGATAAGCTACTTGAGGCATAAGTAGCTTATCTTAAGTAACTTACAATCCAAACACCCCCTTATTAAAAAGGTGGTTGCAGTCAATGGGTCAATTTGAGGAAAAAGTCAATCTAAAAGGATATAATGTTTACTTAAACAATGTAGATGACACAAAGAAAGAAAGAAACAAGATAAATACTTCAAATTACTCTCATCCTTACTACAACCATTGCCAACACCATCCGAAGATGTAAATAAAACAGTGGAATACCTTGATGGCTGGAACATCAAATTTTTGCATGCAGTGATTCATTTGCATTGCCTTTAATGTGATGGAGAGAAGCATGGACTTGATACGATGCATGATAGACGGAATGAATGAGAAAGAGTGCAAAGTACTTGTGGAGATGGGAGACATAATGATCTCACAGAGTTCAGGTGGCAATTCAACGCCATCTCCGGGGCTTCCTTCTACAACAATGAAACAAAGTAGGTTATAGATTTTAAAAAGAAGATGAGAAAATCTAAGTTTAAAATGACAAAGCCTCCAAAAAAGTCTTTAAAAAAAAGAAAAAAAAAGAAAAGAAAAAAAGACTAAGGTTCTGTTGTGCAAAAGCATATTGATTTGTGAATCAAGAGGAGATGACAAAAAATAATGTGTTTTCTTTCCTAGTATTTGTTATGATGGCGTACCCCTAAAATTATCTTTCAAGTCTTAACTTCAAAGTACTGGAATTGCAATTTTAGAGCCCATAGTCTCAATTGTTTTTTAAACTTTACTAGATAAGTAATTGCAACTTGTTTTCGATAGTGCATTTGTGCATGCCTTTAAAAAAAAAAAAAACAAAAAAAAAAACAAAAAACAAAAAACAAAAAACAAAAAACAAAAAAACAAAAAAAAAAACACAAAAACGAAAACAAAAAACAAAAAAAAAAAAAACAAAACAATAACAAAACAAAAAACAATAACAATAACAATAACAAAAATAAACACAAAAACAAAAAAGAAAAAAAAAAGAAAAGAAAAAAGACTAAGGTTCTGTTGTGCAAAAGCATATTGATTTGTGAATCAAGAGGAGATGACAAAAAATAATGTGTTTTCTTTCCTAGTATTTGTTATGATGGCGTACCCCTAAAATTATCTTTCAAGTCTTAACTTCAAAGTACTGGAATTGCAATTTTAGAGCCCATAGTCTCAATTGTTTTTTAAACTTTACTAGATAAGTAATTGCAACTTGTTTTCGATAGTGCATTTGTGCATGCCTTTAAAAAAAAAAAAAAACAAAAAAAAAAACAAAAAACAAAAAACAAAAAACAAAAAAAAAAACAAAAAAACAAACACAAAAACGAAAACAAAAAACAAAAAAAAAAAAAACAAAACAATAACAAAACAAAAAACAATAACAATAACAATAACAAAAATAAACACAAAAACAAAAAAGAAAAAAAAAAGAAAAAAAGAAGAAGAAGAAGAAGATGAAAAAGGCAAAAAAAACAATTGGGATTAATTATCAAAGATGTAACTAAATATTATTTTGACAAAACTTCTACGACGTAAAGCAGACATGTTTTGGTAAATGCATCAAAATACATTGTTGGTCATAGTTACTATGGCCCAAAACAGTTTGTTGCGATGTGAAACAAAATTGAATCATGCCCTGAAATTCGGCACCAGAGTATGGAGACTCTGGCCCGACTTCCCGAGTATGAACCTAGCAAAAATGCATGTGGACGAGTTCCCTATTTACAAAAATTCTAGTGGAAAATTTTGTAGGATTTTTGAAATCCAAGTCAGTGAAAATCTGGGATGTTACAATTCGATATAAAGAAGATAGTTGAACTGGTGAACAGATCCAATGGATATCAGGCCGCTTTGTTCGAGTACCTGCCATGGGATTTTCACTTAGGTTTTTAGTTTCCACCAGAATTTCAAATACTGCCCCACATTTTCTTATATTCTATTTTTGAACTTCCATATTAGAGCATGATAAAATAATTAATAGTGATGATTATGTGATTTTTTTTAATCATAGGCTAGCATGTTTTGCATGTGCGTCCATCTACACACATCAAGGTGGCACATGCATATCAAGAAAACACACACGAAATGTTCTCTCTCAAAGTTAGATCCCTCAAGTAGTCAGATTTCTAGGTTTCATGTTTCAAAATGCACAGTGGAGGATCTATTTGTGTGAAGAATTTTTAGTAAACGCAAAGCATAGTGACATGGATGATCTTGGCGACTATACCCTTTCATTTAGAATTATAGTACCATATTGGTGCTTGTAACTGAAGAACTCTTAGAGAAACCTAGAAGAACTTTCTTGTATGATACACAAATGGCTCATCTTAAACTCCAAAAATTTCATATGCAGTATAAAAACTAGGAATTTAAATTTTAAGTCCTACAGAGTAAGCAGAGAGAAGCATAGGATATCTCTAGCATTGCTAACATATTAACAGGTGAGGAGGAAGAGATGCATCCAATTCCTAAGGGAACAAGATTGACATAGCAATAAATCCTAATAGAAGAGATTCCACATATGAAAATAATTACACACCACCTTTGCCCTTTTGAAATGTAGACCTCCGAAGCCAGTTTTGCACCTTCAACAGGTGTCTCCCACAAAGTAATGATTCTCCTTCATAGTGCAATGTGATACCCCTGTTGAGTTAATCAAGACAAATGAACAAGAAAACCCACAAGCAGATAAATCAAAATCAATTAGCATTCAAGAAGAGTTTCTATTGATGTAATGTATTTCATGGTAACTCACCGGGATCGAAAATGTTCCTTGTATGTACAACTAAGAACCTCACCCTTTTTCGACTTCATAGGAGAATTCCCGTTAAGATCATCTAAGATACCACTAATGCAATAGATATTCTTATTATGAGGAGTGGTCACCAAAGAATTTCTAAGCATACAACTGCATACAAGACCATCTTTTATATGCATCCATCGAATGTTGTCACCTTGGAGAGAACAACAGTGCGGAATGCCATCTTCCCGAACCATACCATCTACTTTAGAAGAAAACGAGGCAGATTTAATGCAATCCCAATCAATAAATGAAGAATTCCGATCAGGATCAATAGATGGGAGCACTAAATCATGACCAATAGATGGGAGCACTAAGTAAGTTGTAGTTGCAAGAGTCTCTTCCTCCTGATGAGGTCCATTTAAATCATGTCGTAGTTTACTCCATTTTTGTTTGATAAGTGATCTGAGAATAGTGATCTGAAACCTTCTAGCCATATTAACCTGGAATCAAACAATATGGAATTCAAAACATAGACATGCGTCAAAGCTCTACAGCTGGGGCTTGTGGTATGATGATCTAGATCATTGATCTGATGCAGCCTACTTTTGGTGGACAATGACTCAGATATCTCAGAGGGTGAACAATCTGATATTTGGCCTTATCTTTTCCTTTTTCCACTGAATCGAGACTCTTGTTGTACTCTTTTACTCAACTGTCAGACTTGCAGGCCACATATCAATGCATTAAGATTTCCCAACCTGTAAGTTTTCCCAGACAAGGTCTAATCTATCATTGACTCATGAGAAAAATGATCTAGATTGTCAAACCATGGGGCAATCAAACCAATGTTCTGGATCATGCAGGCTGTTGGTTTGATGGACCCACCATATATAGAGCTTGTCTCGAAAAAACTCACAGATTTGGAAGATCCTAGCTATCTATTTTTGGCCTTGTCCTCACCAAACATGGACAACTCCTGTGTTTTCTCCCCTTAAACCATATGTTCACAACCCACTGATTGAAGGGTTAGCATTGTCTCATCAGGAAGATATTAGGGACGTACACAAGCAATTGTTATCCACAGCAGGGCTGATTAGATAAACGGTTTGGATCTTCTAATGTCTGCTCTATGCCCACAATGGTAAACTACATCTGGTTATATAATTACTCAACAAATTGAACCTGATGGTCCTAGTCACCTGGTCAGTAGTAAGATGAATGGGTCCCACATATTTCACATTGACGGTTACAGAACCCCTAGCCAATTGAAATTGTGTATTGGCAAAATCAGCACCCAAATCGCACTTTACAATAAGAGAAATGCCTCGAAACGGGACATCCAATTCACCATTCCCTGCTAAGCCCAATGAGTAATAATGATATGAGCCCATTTCAGAGAAGGAAACCCAACGGCTAACCAACTCCTCCGGGAAATAATCAAGTTGCTCAGCAGCTCCTGTGTACAAAAACAGATATTGCACTTGTAACTCTATAGAAACGAGCACAGATGACAATGTAACAAGACTAGTAATCAAGGAATATGTGATGCTCCTTCAGGGCTATGACAAGTTACAGTGGACTAACAAGAGATGTGAATTCCTACTTGCCTACTTCTGCTTGTGCAAACTTGTTATTAGTGTGTGAGATCAGGGCAACTCATTTAAGTGGGCCCCATATCCAGTTTGTCTTGGCCAAAAAATCAGGTAGGTCGGATCAGAATCACTGGATTTGAGAATTGAATGAGGACCATCTTTCAGCCTTTTCTACTTGTTTGTTTTATATCCTCAAACCATGAAGTTTGGATGAGCTGACCTGCCTGTGTTTGGATCAAGGCACATACATGAGGTCACCTGCCTGATCAATGGTGCAGATTTGATGGGGAAACATTTGGATATGACTAGGCCTGAAAATAAGGCTATTTAGATGATCTTAACTGATAAATTAGAAGGGAAAAATGGATGGCTAAGAAAATTAAACCAATGGTCCACATTCATGCTCAAAACTGGTTCAGATGATGGCCTGATTTATGGACCTGTAAACATGCATGATGCGCACGTGTATTACTATTAATTAGTCGATTATATCCACATCCAGCATACATTTGTGGCTTACCTGATTAGTCTAGGGTTGCATGGATTGGCGACTTTGGCTCGTAACCATAACATTCAAGCCTTAAGTAATCATTTAGATGCAAGGAACAAGGACATGAAGGTGATATAATACAAAATTGAACAGCAGTTATTGCCTCTCAGACACATTTGTTTCACAGTTTCTGAATCCAATTCCAGACCACCCTCTGGTGGACCATACCTTGGATGGGCCACCAAACCAAAATCACTTCATTTTTCTGGAGCCTTGGTACAAGTAGGACAACTTTCAAATTCCGGTCAGGATTCACCGACTGGAAGAACACATCCAAGTCGGAGCTTCAACGAATTCACGATTGGCTCCTTGTGTAACAGAATAGAATAAGACTCAAAAGTTGAAAATCCAGAACCAAATGCCAGCTAAATACATGTGTATGAGAAATAGGGTGATTCAGGCAAAGGCACATTGAGGAGGTGCTCTGTAGAACAAGTGGCAACATGGCACGCGTGTGAAATCTGGACCATTCATTAGGTGGGTCCAACAAGAAACATAACCTGCCCAGAAAGTAGGTAGGCATCCATATGATGATATGAGAAATAACCAACAATTGAATTCAATGTGCATGCACGGCCGGGCGCCAACTGATTAACGACCCCAATAAGAAAATGATAATATACTATAGTTCATAAGAAGTTACCACTTTCTTTTACATCATCATCTTCCACAGGAAATTTACTGGTAGCGTCTACTGCAGTTACATCGAGCACACACTGATGGAAAGCTTGTTCCTTTTCCATACTCTCTCTCTCTCTCTCTCTCACTAGCAAACACTCCTATGCTTCAAATCAGTCATGGAATTTCAATTCCTCTCTCTCTTGAAACCAGTGATGATATTTAACAATGGAAAAGGAGATGGCTTGCTTGCTAAGCAAGAAACCAGGTGAGAGAAAGGAGAACCTTCTTGGAAAAAAGGCCTTAGATAAACAACAGAAAAGGGTGGAAGGGAAACATGAAAAAGCAAAAGAGAAAAGATAGTGGTAGGCCCCTTGACAAGGACATCAGTCCTTGGTAACTCACAATAGCTCTGTTGTGTTTGGATGCATACTACAAACGAATTGTAATAACTAGTCTAATTAACGTGGGAACAGTTAGCTTTTTCTTAATCATGTCTGCAATTGCACTCACCCATTAATCAAAACCAGAATCAAACTCATTAAAAATAAAAAATAAAAATCCAGTGGTGAAATTCTCTATGGATTCTCAAGACATTCAAAAACTAATCTCATGATTTGAATGTACATTTGCATTTCATTGGCCCATTTTTCTTCATCAACCAGAACCAGAAAAAGAATGTATGATTTGTGATGCAAAATGAGATTGTGGGCGGAATGAGAATGCATAGTAATTAAAAGACATAAAATTCCGTCGGAATTGCAGAATTGGCGACTATCACCTCCAATTACTAAATCGCGCTGCTTGTATTTGAATAGTTTTTCAGTGTATATATGAATATTGTTGTAACTAAAAGATTAGTTGGAACTTTAGGTAATGGAGATTCATATATTTGAGGCTTGTTATTCAGTGCAATTGTAAATTCCTATTCCCAACAGCTTCTTCTCTTTAACGACTCGACTCATACAGGATTATTGGCAGTTTGATATTTCTACAAGGCCAAGAAAAATTCATTTTTCCAAAAGCCTTTCCACATGCAAATATGGAAAGATCTGGACGCTCATTCGAGAAAACAGCCATGATAGCAAGCAAGATCAGAGTCCTTCGTGCATGCATTAAGAAAAAATACTTTCACATAGCTCAGTGATTATTTCCTAAAGGACCAAAGATCCAATTGCTAGAATCTTTCAATCTATGGATTTTTGGTGCATGGGTGGGGGCACGGTGGGGCCAATCATATCAATGGTTTGGTTCACTAAACGATGGGCCCCACTTGCACAAACTGAGCTGGTCAATGTTTCTATTGAAGAATCTGAGATCTGGGTCTTTATCTGGATGGGCTACTACAAATATTCCCTGGTATTTAAAAGAAAAAAAAAAAAAAGAAAAAGAAAAGAAAAGAAGAAGAAGAAGAAGAAAAGGAAAAAAGAAGTTTGTTTTGATTATCAGGTAGGCCAGACATGAGCCCACCTGACGAGTCCACATGACGCAAGTGTGTTCGATCTGGATGCTCATCAGGATGACCCAGTAAATATATTCCCGGGTAAAAATCAGATGGGCCATACAAGTAGGAAAGAAATAGACGGTTAGAGCAGACCAATCAAGACTAATTATAGGGTCCTTCTCATCATCAACACACTGATTGCTCAGGCACAGGATTCAATTACTGTGGGGATATGTTGTAAAGATCCATACCTACAGGGGCATTTTCACACTAGGTTCGAGTGGGGTGGCCTGTGGGATGCAGGGGCACACTCGGGGTAGGCGGCTTGCAAAACTCATGGACTTGGGGCCCGTATAAGGTGGGTGGCTCATGTGAGGTGGAACCCATGGATTTGGGGCTTACGTGGAGGATCTAGCCGAGGACCTAACCCATAGATTTAGAGCTTGGGTTATGAGATAAAGGGATTAATTCGGTATACTTTATCAATTTAAGCTTTTAGATTAAGTGATTAATTGTCCTCCATTAAATTAGTATTAGAGCGGAGGTCTCGTTCTTAATGCTCTCTATAAGAATTTATTTATTAACAATTATTAAAGTTTTTCTCTTACGTAATCTCTTATTATTTTTTTTCTTCTGAAGATAAGGAAGAGACCAACATTCTCTACCAATCAAAATTCTCTTCTAATCTAAGAACCAATGAGAATAGAGATTAAAACAACTTAATTATTAAAAAATCACTTGTAAAAAGGAAGAAAAAGGCCATCTATATGTTGGTGTGATTCAGAGAAAAGGAAATTTCAAATGGCGTATATTATAGAAATATATTTTTGGATGTAGAAAAACTATTTTCACATTCCAGATGAGGACCAAGATAAATTATTTCCTCTTTTTAGTGAATTTAACCACTTGACCATCAAGGCATTTTCGACCTCTAAACACAAAAATCCATTTCCGCATCTGAGCAAGATTCCGAAGAGGTATGGAATTATCATTTTTGTGTCATAACAATGTAATCATTTCACATATTGAGCCTTCTTCTCTGTTTGTACAATCTTAGTCTGCTTTAAATTTAAGCTAATTTGAAGTCTTCCAATCATAGGACAAAAGACTTTTCAACTTTCCAATTCTAATAATATGTGTTGTAGGTTGATCTTATTCTTCAGTTGGCTCTTGTCTTTGATTGGGTCCGCTCAACTAATTGTGGATGACCTAGATGCTCGTATGATGGATCCTCACTTGCTAGAACTGACAACTCGCGATGCAATTGGCAACTATGCTTGCCTCGAGGAGAATAGATTACATACAACTATGAGGAGCCACATTTTTTCCAACAACATGCCCACTTGGGTAGGAAATATTTATCATCCAAATGATAGGTCCGATTATAAATATCACCTGATATAAAAATCAGGCAGGTCATCTCATGAGGTGGGCCACATGATTGGAATCTGTTATGGGAAGAATAGGATGGTCTACGAAAAGAGGTCGAACCAACAACCAGTATGAACCAATGGACCAAACACGCGAAAAAGAACTACTGACTGGGAAAAGCTGACCGATAAGATAGCTCAGCCTGATCATAGGTCGGTCCAGTCACGGGTCGGCACGGCTATAGCTCGGCCTGATCATAGGTCGGTCCAGTCACAGACCAGCATGACTATAGCTCGGCCTGATCATAGGTCAGTCCAGTCACAGGTCAGCATGACTATAGCTCGGCCTATTCATAGGTCGGCACGACCATGGGTTGGCGCAACCTTCGATGACATTCGGCAAGGGAAGCCGGTAGCTACTGGAATCAACGATCACAAGGACACTACAAGCGGATCGACATTAGGATAATACCGACCTGCAAATAGCTCGGTACTACTTGCCTCAACCATTCGATCTTACCTAAAGGTCGGATGGACTTATTGGTTCCTAGCTAAACGTTTAGTCTTATCCAAAGCAAACGACTCGAAGATCTCTCCCAAAGATCTCAGGAGATGAGGCCAGGATCCCGGAGATCTCGGACACCCATGATATGAAGATCTCCAGTATATCAGGAGTCCCAAACGAGAAAGATCTTGAACTGCGTGATCTTCCCTTTAAATAGAGAAGATTTCCCGCTCGTGTGATCTTCCCTCTCGATAAATAGGGGAGTCTCTAGATGGTGAAAGATACATTCACACAATTTATAAACCCGAAAAGACCTGCGACTCTTTTCCTTTGAACCATTCTTTACAAAGACTCAAATATTTGACTTTGGCATCGGAAGGTCCCCTGAATTAGCCAAAGTCTTTCTTTTGTCCTTTGTTTCTTTTGTGCAAGTGCTCAAGGGTCCAAGGAAGTTTCGTCGGAAAACTACATCACCAAAATCAATGGATAAGCAGCAGAGTGACTCAACATGCATGTGATTTCTATTGGACGAACCGTCCCACCTGATTTTTTATTTTTTATTGCCAGAGATCTTCATGGTGAGGCCTACCTATCATTTGTATGGTATGAATGTTCTACACAAGGAAGGACATTTGCACCTAAAGATTAACAATGGCCGTTGCATCGGACTAACGAGGCACATTTTCATTTCATGTACCAAAAATAACGATGTTCTAATAACCTGATCAGATTGATGTTGTGGCCAAGTCAAATCCAATAGTCTGACATGATCATATATGGGCCCACTTGGCTTACATTCCACCGGTGACAGGAAGTTCCCAATTCTCGATATGAAGAAACGGCGTTTGTCTGCCCTCGTTTTTCTTTCTCCGGAGTTTAGGAGTCAAACTGCACTTTTCTCTACTCGCCTAACGTAGCCTACATCCAAGCAAGTCATCAGAGCGGCCGACCGGGTCCATGCGTTTACTTGACTATCTAAGTCCGTCTGGTCATCTGATGGGGTTGAATTTGTGGTCTGGCCCACTTGATATTGTTGGGATAAGACTTAGATGACAATGACGATGATGGCATGGCCCATTTGATCGGACTGTTGGACATAGGCCAGTGGGGTCCATTGGTGGGCAATCATTAGTGGGTGGGTCCCATGAGGTATGACTAGGGGTGCACACGGTTCTGTTTCGATTTTGGAACTGAACCGAATGGCCAAGGAGATAGTTGAATTGGACCTGCTAGCTGTCAATATGGACCCTTCATATGAAGGGGGCCACCTTTAGTTCGTATCCCTTTTGAAACCGGATCCGAACTGTGTGCACCCCTAGGTATGACCCATTTTTATTAATCAAATTTTCTTTTTTCTTAAATTTCAAATTCAATTTTGAATGACGATTTAGATGAGGAGATGAGGATAAGACCGGATAATTTATGGTCTCATCCAAACTCCCCATCATTTCCTATAAATGGAAGAAACTCTCTCGTGAATAATACATTGAGAAATAACGAGAGTAAAAAGAGTAAAGTGGTATATTGAATTTTATCAATTTAGCTTGTCCTTGGAATGATCTAAGCCATAGATCGTAATCCAAGGCCATCTATACCGTAGAATTAGAGGAGCGATTAGATCCATATGCTCCGGTAATGGTTAGCTGGACCGCTAGATCTGGATCGACTGTGCTAATTTTTGACATGTGTAGGACGCCTGTTAATAGGAGCCCTAGAAACCGAGCCACCCACCACATATGTTTATATCCACTCCATTTAGCTCAAAAAATCATGATTATTCACAGCTCAAGATGTGGGGATTGAGCACTCACCACTGAAATATTCTCGAGTCATGTTGATATTTATTTATTTTCCTTCCTTTTGAAGATAATTGTTGATGCAAGAATCTGGAACACCTTCCACGAATGTTGATGCAAGAATCTAGAACACCTCCCACTGCGCCCTGGTCCTGTACAAAGTGGTCAACGAAGGAGACCCTAGCTCAAACAGGGGACCCTCCGATGCCAAAGTAAGGCTAGGGAAACTGGGTCTAAGTTGTGTAGAGTAGATGGGAGGTGCGAGCCATCGCGTACCTGTTGCAATGGGTTTCCCTAATATTTATACCTGTTAGACGAAGGGATCATGACCATTAATCTCGCCACGATTTACTCAATCAAGCGGATGTCGCACGCGTGGAGATATCGACTGTTATCCTTTAGATCGTGTTCCAGATTATTCTCTCATATGCCTTATTGGGCTTAGCTCTGAACGTGATCTTCGACCACGTTCTTATCCGAACTAGTCTTGCAACTCGGATCCGAGCTTGTGGTGGGACTAACCTTGCTTGGACCTCCGACTCACCACATCCGAACCTATGGTTGGATCTAATGGATCCTGTGAGCGGAGTCTGTGATTAGGTTCTGTGGTCGGAATGTCCGTCTTGGACTCGATCTTTGGCTTGAAGATCGAAGATAGGGCTCAGGCCGGCCGATCCAGGGCTGTAGTTCTTCGGATGAGGGTTTCAGTTGGCCGATCCAGGGCCGTGACTCCTCGGAGGAATGCTCGGCTCGGTCGACCCAAGGTTGTAGTTCCTTGGAGAAGCGCTCGGGCGACTGACCCAGGATCGTAGTTTAGAATCTTGATCGGTCCAGATGTAATATTTCCCTTCTGAGCTCTATGAATTGGTTCGGTTTGCCCAGGTCTGCCCTTATTGGTCCTGTTTGAATTTCCCCATAATAGAAGCCCCTTACTCTCTTGGTCCGAGCGCAGACTTAGAGAGTAAATACCTGGGGAAATGATGCGCCGCTTCTACTCATGATGATGGGTCAGGGTAATCGAAGCGCAACCGTCACGATGATTACGCTTTGAGGTACGTGCACGGTACAGTGGTTGCAACCTTTCGAATCCCGACCTCTAGGAGAGGGATGCGTGGCGGCAGTTATGAGTTGTAATCAACGGGGCAGGGGAAGTGATGCCACGTGTTTATAGTGAGGTGAGAAGCCGCTTGTGCCATAAACGACATTTAATGCTGATGGTATTCGGACTTGGGCATATGGGCCTGAACCTATCGTTTCCTTCCACGTGTCCCAATAGGCTCGGTACCGAGCCGCTCCCGCTTCTGAGACAGTTGTCCGCAATGATGGCCTTGAGCTAGTGAAGGTTATATAAACCCTTCCCCAACCCTAACTTGCATTCTCTCGTGTTTACGCTCTTACTCTCTCTGTTACGCCCTAAACTCGGGAACCGGGCTTACAGAATTCCTGATCGCCGAATCTGGTACCGACAGCTTCTGTAGTACCCCATTCTCGGCTTCTAGCGCCCATACACTAAATTCCGATCCTGGGATCCTACAAGGAGGATTCTCAGTGTGAATTTTTTTTTTTTGTAAGGGAGCAAAACCATAAGTTTACCCAAATCACAAAGACAACATCACCATCACATATCCACTAATATAAAAAGTTGAATACAGTGCTGAAAGGAAAATACATATTTCGAAAATCAAAGCTCCATGAGACAGCTGCATGCTCCAAGCTCAACGCTGCTGTGACCTAACGTCACCTGCACGCATCTATCGTGCATAAGCTTATAAAAAGTTTAGAGGGTGGTGTAAGTGTGTGCGCAAGGTAAGTGCCAACTATGCAACAACAGAGTAATGCGGAAACATGCTGGCAAGTCCATAAATACCATCAGCCTTATCCAGGTTATGTGATGCAAAAACATAATAAGCCAATATCATATATTGAGAAAGCAATGTAAATCAGCTATGCAATGCGGAGACATAGTAAGCCAAATTTAGATGCCGATGATGCAATGCAATATGCAATTCTTGACGAGCCACGAATACCATTAGTCTCATCTAGGCCATATAAATGCAAAAACATAGCAACCCAAATGTCATATGCCGCGAATGTAATGCAATATGCAGATTCTGGCGAGTCTATAATACCATCAACCTCATTCAGGCTATACAATACAGAAGCATAGTAAACCAAATGTTATGTGCTGAGGATGTAATGCAATATGCGGTGAGAAAGAAATGACCAAGCTGGAGTGTGAAATTGAGATGATAGTACGTAGTATCACAAGTTGTGGGGTCCATCACAAGGGACTTCTATCCAAACTAGTCCCATACCTAAATTGAATAGCTAGACTCAATCCTGATCTCAGGTTGGTCGCGCGCCCAACCGAAATCCTGGCCATTACGAAGGTACATACAATGATTTAGTTGCGCACCACTAGCTCGAGTGGATAGTGAATGAATGAATGAATCAATCAAATGCTGAGTACGTAATACCTACTCACTAACTCTACATGTCAGTATGGCTCATCCCTAGGATATTACCGGGGTCTAGTACACTCTACATGAGATCGCTGCCCACTGGACGCGCGACTATGCAAGTGGAAGAGATCACATTATCCGCCTGGCCAGTAGTCAGCCAATATCTACCCGGCACGTCGATAACAGACCCATTTATGAGCTGGTCAAACTCAGCCTAACTATGCCCCCAACCCTCGGACGGATAAGGTCACACCCCCTTCCAACCGACCACGACATAGTGGGAGACGCGGCCTAACGGTGTACGACCCTCATGCGCTCATGATATCCACTCGGTTTAGACGTTGGAGCGTCCCCGGTACCAAGGGGTCTATGAACTTTCACCCACGGACATATTAGATGCCCATATGTTAGAATGAAACATTTTCGATGTCCCAACTGGCTATCCACGATATACCTGTGGAGGTCATGACCCTGATGTTGCTAGGGTGCATAGTGATTATGCCACACAAATGCGAGATGCGTGAGTTATACTATCCAGTCATGCATCAAACCTACGTGTACCGCACGCTCATGCGGGGCCACTTCGTCTCAGAAGGAGTCCCATAATAAACCAATCCAATGGCACATGCTATGATCAGTCACTCCTCATAATAAGCATACATATGATACGTATGGGCATGTATTATGATGTAATAAAGTATATTGGCATGACTATCTGATAGGGCAGATCCACAATCGGCTATCACTAGCATGTCACATACTACGAGTATAAACTGAACGACGTGCTCCTTCTACAACTATAGGATCCCATGCGGTATGTCTTACATTAGCCTTCCAAGGCTCTGCATGATCCAAGACAGGAACGACGGGTCTAGTCCATACGTCGAGATAGGTTCTACATAGTGGATATACCCAACCTGATACTACATATTCTTCTATCTACGACAAATGGGTAATGATGTACTAAGCAACGGACGACCTAGATGATACACTAATGTCAAGGATGGACCTCGCACTTGTCTCAATAAAGAGATGGACAGTGCGGATGATATGTACATGTCACGAGGTCTTAACAAATGGGGTACAAGGATGGGATACACCTTTCGCGGTGAGTAAAGTGGGTATATGACAAGGTGAGTTCATAAGGTGAGCTAACAAGGTGAACAATCGGGCTTCCTAAATCTCTATATCATGTAATAAACTGGGCTTTTGTATGGGAAGCCCGATACATACACAAAGTGGGTTTGGTGGAGTTTCTACATCTAAGACTGTGTCCTTCCAAACGGATTGGGTAGCCCGCTCAACACCTAAGTGGGCCTTGGGTATAGACACTAAACTTTGGGTAGTCACATGTATCTAGGTGGGCCACATCTCCTATGGAAGGCTCGATATGAATACAAGGTGGGCTCTAAGGTTTGGATAATTCTGCAAGGTATGGTGGAAAACACCATCATCAAATAGGGGCCCAACGGATTGGGATAGCCCAACAAAGGAAAGATGGGTATCACTAACATTAATGGGGGCCCAATGGTTTGGGTTAGCCCGGTAGGGTGAGATGAGTATCATCAAATGGGGCCCAACGGTTTGGGTTAGCCCAATAAAGTGAGATGGGTCATACTAATAACAGTGGGGGCCCAATGAATTGGGTTGACCCATTAAGAGGAGATGAGAATGGACCTAACAACGGGCCCCAAGAAAGATTACAATGTGGATATTTAACCATCATTGCCCTTACAATGTAAACATTTAACCACCATTACTCCCAAGGTGCGATCCATTTGGGTTTGAAATTGGAATCATAACGGGGCTCTCAGTCCTCCAATTATCTCGGAAATAGATGGACAACACGTGCCCATCACTCACACATGGTGGGCCTGCATAAGGCAACCCCATGGTGGGCATATAATCCATAAGTCAGGGTGGGCCGCTCAAGGCAATGGGGTCCACGGCCGTATAGAAAAGGATGAATGGTGTGAATATAACATATACATCGTGGTGGAATCACTTATCATAATTGGGCCTCATATAAGGGCCTCGTATACATCACTTCGGACCTCACAGAAGGGCCACATACAATCTCAATGGGCCTCATACAATCATAATGGGCCTTATATAATCACAATGGGCCTTACACAAGGGTCTCATATATCACGATGGGCCTCGTATACATCACGCTAGGCCTCATCATATGGGCCTCACATATCACATGGGTCTTATATACATCACAATGGGCCGCATCACATGGGCCTAATACACATCACAATGGGCCACTTCTCATGGGCCTCATATACAACATATCAGGCCTCATACACATCAGCTTGGGCCTCACATATGGGTAGTTGGATCAAACACGTACATCACGTGGGGCCCACGTCCCATGTGGACGGTATGAATATACATCATGTGGGCCTCGCGGATGCACGATGAGGATTTAACACATATATCACAGTGGGCTGCGGACGGACAACATGTATATAAAAAAATACATAAATCAAGATGGACCCCACCCGTCCAGCGAACGGACGAAGTGGGTGAAAAACGCATGCATCACGGTGTGCACCACGCAGTAGGAATGAAACACATACATCATGGTGCGTCCCACTCAGCACACCGTCCAGATGGACAGTGTGGATACAAAATACATAAATCAAGGTGGGTCCCACCTACCCACACGTGTCACACGTGTGGGGTGGGCCCACACCTCGAAACAGATGGATGGCTGGAGAAGCACATACATCATGGTGGCTCACAGAACTTGCTGACGTGATACAACAACTATATAGCGTGGGGCCCACCGTCCAGTAGGCTGGACGGTGTGGATAAGACCCATACATCTCGTGGGGTCCACACGTGCAGAGTGGACCTTGCAAATGAACAGCGTAGATATATATTCATCAAGGTGGGTTCCCACCGTCCATATCCACATATACATCAAGGTAGGCTCCACTGTCCAGTTCCTGGACAGTGGATAGCATGGATGAAACATATATATAACATTAGGTGGGTCCACACGTGTGGCCCACCTGCTTAGGATACAGCTGACATTTGTGTTTTTCTCAGACCGTCTAGGCCTGTTGGATGTCTAGCGGACAGACGACCTGGATGAAACGTCTGCATCTGGTGGGTCCCACGTAGTGGGCCAACCCACTATATTATTACATAAATTATTATTATTATTATTTTAAAAAAGCTGGTTCTTGAATTTTCCCTTCACCAAGGTCTGCCCAAAATTTAAAAGCTGGTTCTTGAATTTTCCCTTCACCAGGGTCTGCCCAAAAATGGGCAGCAACTGCTGCCGCTGGACGGTTAGCAGGGTGGCCCTGCTTGGTGGACGGCATGGATACAATACACGTGTCAAGGAGGGGTCCATGCCAATGGGCCACCCCACTCCAAACAAGGCTAATATTTGTGTATTCCCTTCATCTAAGCTGGCCAGAAGCGGACAACAAGGTGTGCTCCACCAGCTGGACATCCAGCCCATCTAGATTGTCAAAAAATTTCTGGACAATGGGTGACCTATGCATGCATCATCAGGTGGGCCATACATATGATCAACACCATAAAAGGAGAGAGAGAGAGAGAGAGAGAGAGAGAGAGAGAGAGAGAGAGAGAGAGAGAGAGAGAGAGAGAGGACGGTTGTGGGAGGGGCCCCGCTACTATGGGCCCCTCTTACATTACGTCACATGCATGCCATCAAGGTGGGCCATTGGTCACACCTAGGGACCAAGATGGGATCCTCACCATTGATTGGTGGGTCCCACTTGTCCTATGCAAGAAAACGAAGGGATCTACCTAAATAGCACCCACTGTTGGATCTTCTTGGTCCGATGGAATGTCAAACTCCTAAGCTCTCTCTTTGATGATGGAAGATGAAGATTGAAGGGTGGAGATGGGAGATTAGGGGGTAGGAAGTGGGCCACACCTAGCTTCTCCTTGGGAAGCTTGGACGATTGCTCTCTCCTCTTTGGTTGCTTGGAAAATGGGTGGAGAAAATGAGATGAGATGGAGTGAAAGATGGGAGAATGGTTGTGTAAGGAGAGATGTGATGAGAGGTATGAGTTTTAGTTGACTTTTGGGGGGTGAGGTGGCATGGGGTATGGGTTGCTTGTCTTTATTGGTAAGAAAGGGATGAGAGAGGCATGAGTTGTACTTTGATTGATTGATGAGATTGATTTGATAGATTGTAGAGATTCTTTTCTCCGAATTTGTAACGCGTGGCGTTTTCCTCGAAATAAACGCGGGCCGACAACTCCTGGCCTGGGTATCTCATCGGCGCACGGGTCGCGGCATTGGAACCACTGCGACGGCGTGGTCGCAAGGGTACAAGTTTCGAGTCAAGCCGACTCAGATATATGGGATGCGAGTTAGGGTCGCGCGCAAACGCTGTCTACAGGTCGAGGGTTGTCGAAATTCGACAGGAAAAATCACGAGAGTTGGCGGAACGGTACGATCTAGGATATGGGCCTTACACTCTCCATTCCCTCTGCTTTCCTCAAATCGCCTTCTGTGGGAAAAAAAGGGTTTCTTTTGCCGGAAAAAGGGATTTTGCCAGTCAGAGAAGGGATTTTGTACGGAGGGAGTAGCCGAAGAAGAGAGGACTTCCGCCGGAGTAAATCACCTAAATCGCTATGAGTCCTCCACTACTTTAGCTCTTTCTTCCATTATATCGAGTAATTCAGATGAAGTCCAAGGGGTCCAAGGGACGTATGTGGACTCCGAGCCAAAGGCCTCAGACTCGGAGCTCGGGGACTCTGAGGGTCCCCTGGAAGCCATACTGCTACGCCCACCGACTAAGAAGACCGCGGGTCCACAAGCCAAGAGTCGAGGCTCGAGGCCAAAGAAGGCGCCTTGGGACCCTGTGGGAAGGTCCAAGGCCGATCCTTTAGGAGGTAGACCCAAAGCGGCAGTCCTTGAGGGCTCGGTTTTGATTGAGTCTCGGATGGCTCAGATTCGTGCCGACTACCAAATTCATTACTCGGTGCATATCCGAGCTCCCTCTCCTCTGGATCATTCGGGTGCCCCTGCTGACGGGGAGATTGCCATATTCATCTGCGCCCTTCAGTGTGGACTTCAATTTTCTATCCATCTGTTTGTGCGTCTGGTAACCGCACAACTGAAGCTGGCCCCCGACTAGTTTGCTCCGAACGCTTGGCGAATCTTAGTTTCTACCTTCATTATTTAGCATCGAGTGAAGAATCAGCTCCTGACGCCGGACGAGTTTCTGTACTTATACATGGCCAAATACGACAAGTCTGAGCCAACATGGTATTATTTTTCGGCTAGACCTCAGTGTACCCTGGGTCTTATAACCCAACTTCCTTCCTCCAACAAAGATTGGAAAGGTAAGCGGTTTTGGGCTTCGGGGGAATGGGAAGCACCTGCCGCTGAGTTCGGTAGCCTGCGGGTTCGAGTTCCCACAAAATTCTCCAATCCAGGTTGAACATCTTTTTATTATGTGTCGCATTTTTACATCTGACTCGTCTTTTCATGTTCTAATTTGTCTTTTGCCTATCTGGGGGGTGCATGACTATCTGGTTGTATCCAGAATATGCGTCAAGGAAAGTGAGAATCTCGTGTCCGGCCGTGCTGTCAACTGGTTAGTCGATCCGAGGTAAGGGAAAGCTGTCTTTGGGACACGCTTTGTTCAGGTCCGAGTAGTCTACGCAGACCCGCCACTTCCCATTGGCCTTCTTCATGAGGACCACATTTGCGATCCAGTCTGGGTAGTGGACTTCTTCAATGAAGCTTGCGCTGAGGAGCTTCGACACCTCTTCAGCGATTACTGCATACCTTTCGAGTTCGAATGCCCTCCTCTTCTGCTTTACCGGTTTGTGCTCAGGGTCCACATTCAGCCTGTGAACCATGATCTCAGGAGGGATTCCCACTATGTCTTCGTGCGACCATGCAAAGACGTTCTTGTGCTCTTTGAGGAATTTCAACATCTGTGCTCGTTGCTCGGAATTCAGCAACGATCCGAGCTGAACGGTTCTGCTTGGATCGGCCTCCTAGAGCGGGACGGTTACCAAGTCTTTTGTGAGTGAATCCTCTGCAGGATCCCTAGGGTCGAGCAGGTTAATCGCTAGGGCTTGCTTTGTTGAACCCTTCCTAACTGCCACCGAGTAGCATCTGCGCGCCTCACGCTGATCTCCTCGGACATACCCGACTCCTCCTTCAGTAGGGAATTTCATTATTAGGTGGTAGGTGGATACGACTGCCCTCATTGCTTTAAGGGACGGTCATCTTAAGATGACGTTATGCACCGACGACACATTTATCACCAGAAAGTCTACTAGCAGAGTCACCTGACTTTGCCCTTCTCCCACTATAATTGGCAGGGAAATGACGCCCTCGGAGATAACCTTATCTCTGGCAAACCCGTGTAGTAGAGTCTTCACGGGTCGGAGGCACGACCTGTTTATGCCCATCTTGTCGAATGCCTCAGAGTAGAGTACGTCAGCTGAGCTCCCTGTGTCGACTAAGATACAATAGATTTTGTGATTAGCCATCTGCATTGCCACCACCAAGGCATCGTCATGCGGGTGCTAGATGCCTCGCACGTCGTTCTCTGTGAACGTGAGGCTGTAAGGACTTACTTTAGGCTCCTTGGTCTCTCTGCTGAGCTGATGTAGTGCTCCGGATTAATGCTTCTTGAATGGGCCTTGCGGGCCCTGTTCGAGTCTCCGCCGCTTGACGGACCACCAAAGATTGTCCGGATCTCTGGGGTCTCGTCCTCGGCCTTCTGCATTTGTTCATCCTTCCGAGTCCACTTCTCTTCCTTGACATACTGGCGAAGATGACCCTTGCGGATGAACGTCTCGATCTCATCTATCAGGTTGATGCAGTCACTGGTATTGTGGCCGTGGTCACGGTGGAAGCGGCAATACTTGCGTTTATCCCACTTGCCAGCGTCTGTCTTCATGCAACTCGGCCAATACAACAACTTCTGGTCTCGGATGTCGAGCAAGATATGCTCGGGATACATGTTGAGGGGAGTATACGAGTGAAACTTCCTCTCTGGCTTCCTACTCGGCCTTCGATCTCAGGAAACGTTGTCGTCCAACCTCCGCTTGTCCGAGTGTAACGCTTTGTCCCTCTGCCTCTTCCCCTTGGATGATTGTTCGGCAGCTTGATTGTTCTTACGAGAACTGAAGAACTCTTCAGCGTTCATGTATTTCTGGGCTCGGCTCATGAGTTCGCCCAAGGTACTCAGGGGATTTTTTCCCTATGGAGAATAGGAAGTTCCCTTCCTTGAGCCCATTGATCATGGCGGACAATGTCATCTTGTCGTCATAGCCGTCTACCTGTAGGGCTTCCTCATTGAAGCGGGAGATGTAATCCTTCAGTGACTCCTCGCTCTTCTGTTTGAGGGTAAGGAGATGAATAGACGGTTTGCGGCTTTTCTTGTCGGCGATAAACTGAGTCAAGAATAACCTGCTGAGCTCGGCAAAACTGTTGATGGAGTTCGGCTTGAGTTGTTGATGCCTGTTCCTTGCCGACCCATTCAAAGTTATCGAGAAGGCTCTGCACATCATTGCCTCCGAAGTTGACTGGATCTGCATCCAAGATCTGTAGGATTCTACATGTTCGGTTGGGTCCCCTGACCCCGACTACTGGATAACAGGAGTCATCCTAAACCTCGGAGGCAACGCCTCAACCATAATGCTGGCGGTGAAGGGAGGTTCGGTCTCTTCCATCATCGCCTGTACAGCAGTTGGGACGGTGGTCGGCTGTTGGTTCTGCTGTAATGTTTTGATCTGATCGCGGAGCTACTTAAGCTGAGCTTCCCACGGGTTTTGGTTCTCCGCCACTGCTTCCTGGGGAGCCTCCGCCTCAGGCATCTTGTCCTGTTTTCTCCTCTCCAGCCGATGACGAAGGTCAGTTGGGGCCAGAGCCGAGGTTGCGGACACATAGGACGGTTCCGCAATTCGAGTAGGCTCTGGGACTCGGGTAGATTGATTCTATGACGCGGTGTTTTGCGTAGGATTGAGAGCTTGGGCAGATTGATCTTGGGATGCCCTGACCTGAGAATTTATTTGTTGTGGTGGTTCCTCGGGCATCGGGGCAGCCGCTTCCACCAGGTTGAGAGGCGGCTGCCGACTTTGCTACGTCTTCATTTGATTATTCTCATCTTTCAGCATCTGAACTTCATTTTGCAGCACTTTGTATTTCCCTTCTCGGTTCCGAGTTCGCTGGGACGCCCCTATTGGAGCCGATTCAGTATGCAACAGTGAAGACGATTGATGTTGTCCGCTCGGCTCGGGTTCCACTGCTATCACCTTCTTCTTTTCTCTCGCCATTTCTGGTAAAGCTTTCTAGCATTTTGTTTCTCTTCCCACAGATGGCGCTAAAATGTTGATGCAAGAATCTGGAACACCTTCCATCATGCGCTGGTCCTGCATAAAGCGGTCAACAAAGGAGACCCTGGCTCAAACAGGGGACCCTCTGATGCCAAAGTTAGGCTAGAGAAACTGGGTCTAAGTTGTGTAAAGTAGATAGGAGGTGCGAGACATCGCGTACCTGTTACAATGGGTTTCCCTAATATTTATACCTGTGAGACGAAGGGATCATGGCCGTCAATCTCAGCATGATTTACTCAATCAAGTGGATGTCACGCGCGTGGAGATATCGACTGTTATCCTTTAGATCATGTTTCGGATTATTCTCTCATATGCCTTATTGGGCTGAGCTCTGAACGTGATCTCTGGCCATGTTCTCATCTGAACTGGTCTTGCAACTTGGATCCCAGCTTATGGTGGGACTAACCTTGCTCGGACCTTCGATTCACCACATCCGAACCTATGGTCGGATCTCATGGATCCTGTGGTCGGAGTCTGTGATCAGGTTCTGTAGTCGGAGTGTCCGTCTTGGACTCGATCTCTGGCTTGAAGATCGAAGATAGGGCTCGGGCCAGCCGATCAAGGGCCGTAGTTCTTCGGATGAGGGTTCCAGTTGGCCATTTCAGGGCCGTGACTCCTCGGAGAAATGCTTGGTTCGGTCGACCCAAGGTTGTAGTTCCCTGGAGAAGAGCTCTGCGCGACTGACCCAGGATCATAGTTCATAATCTTGATCGGTCCCGATGTAATATTTCCCTTTCGAGCTCTATGAATCGGTTTGGTTTGTTCGGGTTTGCCCTTATTGGTCCTGCTCGGATTTCCCCATAACAATAATGATCTTGCGAATGGATTTGGATGACACATAAACATCACAATGGCACTTTCAAAGTCTTATCTTTCTTATAATATAGCCCACTTTAGGTTTGGAGCTGCCTTAATTTTTAGATAATGTCCTCGCATGAGGAGACAAAACTAACGAATGAAATAGATGTCACACGAACATGAGTCCTACCAAACTTTTGGCTAAAAAGCCATTGTCATCATAGTCTAGCCGGGTGGGATTGGATTGGACCACATGCAACTATAAAAAATGAACCCTCATTGTTATTTCTATTGATTTGGTCACTGGACAATTCGCTTTCTTTGGTTAAGAGGCTCCTTGAAAAGGACGTGGATTGCATAGAAGCCCTGCCACCACATATGTCCACAGGAAGCTGATGTTGTCCGATTTAATTGGGTCAGGTGCAACTGGTAGAGATGTGACCATGCAAAGCATTATTGGATTGGGAGCCAATTAGGTGTGGCTCAGCTTCACCAACCATTTAAGACATGAGCCAAAAAATGAAGTAGATTCAATTCTCAAGTAGACCATTAATGAGCCACAAAAGTATTAGATTAAGCTATTACCTTTATTAGGATTTTATAAACTTATTAACAAGATGGATAGTAAATAAACGTTATCAAACATTACAATGGCCACACCCAGATTTATAAGTGGTAGACTGAGTGAAAGATACTTGGTTTCAACATTGAGGTCATGGTATCGATTTCCTAGTTGGGGCGGCTAACAGTGAAGTGTGAACATTACAACGGCCTCTGCTAAGTTTTATAATAGAATCCACTTGAGATGGTAGAGCGTTTAAGCATCACGGCCTTTGTATAATACAATCCACTTGAGATGAATGACAAAAATGATTAGACAAAACGGGGTAACCGGGCAATCCGCGTCCCCATGAAATCCGTGTTCGATGTTAGAAGTCAAGCATGCCAGTGGATCGTTGGTAGATCTTTTACTGTCGGTCAATGTAATGTATGTGTCTTATATCCATGCCTTCCACCCGTTTTAACACCTCATTTTAGGGCATGAACTAAAAATATTAAGTATAAATCTCGTGTGGACCACACCAAAAAAATAACGGTGATTAAATGCCCATCATTAAAAACTTATTTAGAACCATTCTAACGTTGTTAATTGCCTTTCAACCTCCTGTTGACAACGTCATACAGACCTAAGTCATAAATATCAGCTTAATCCAAAACTTATGGTCCCCAATAAATTTTCAATCACTCTTTCCAGTGGTGTGGTATACTTGAGATTTGGATCTGTTGTAGTTTTACGGTCATCACTTAAAATGAATTGGTGAAACGGATGGACGGCGTGGATACAAGACACACTACATCAAGGTGGTCCCCACACTCTGGGAGCCACCGAAGCCTCGTCCAGCATTCATTTAGGTGAATAGCGAGTCCCATTCCGGCACGTGGCAATTGCCTACTTGGCCTCGTAACAAGGGGCCGGCTTCGGTGGATCCGCGGATCCACTGAAGTGGGTGGATCCTTACCGTGAATCCCACCGTGATGTATATTACTTACATTCTCACTATCTATGTGCTTTGAAAGCTTATGATTGGAAAAATCTTTAAGGACCACACCACGGGAAAGAGTGGTGATTGAATACCCACCATTAAATATTCTTGAGGCCACCTGAAAGTTTATTTTCGATCCAACCCGTTGATAAGGCCACAAAGACATAGAAGAAGGGAAGACACAAATACCAGCTTGATCCAACACTTGTGTGTCACACGAGAAGTTTTTAATAGTCGTTCACCACTGTTTACTGTGGTGCAGTCCACCTGAGATTTGGATCTGCTTCATTTTTGGGATAATGCCATAAATGACCTGTCAAAATGGATGAACGGCGTGGATGTGAGGCACATACATCACGGCGGGCCCCACATTCAGGATCATCCGGGGAGGATTGGTGATGGTGAGTATATGCCCCCCACACGTGTAACGGCTACTCCAATACTTCATCCACGGTCCGATTTGACATATAGCCTCTGCCCGAATGATACTGTATCGTCCTGATCTTAGCCTTAGAAAATACATGGCGGGACCCAGATGAGCGGTCACGATTTCCACATGAGGCGCGTGGGAAGAGTCAGGAGTATACTACGGATGGCTACTGGTGCCAGTAAGCAAACAGCCCATCCCTTTCCTATAAAAACACCCTCTCTTTCCGATCCTCTTTACCAGACGAGAAGAAAGAAAGGCCAGAGAAGAAAGAGAGATGGCCGCGACGAAGATCTGCTGCATCGGCGCCGGTTATGTAGGGGGTCCCACCATGGCCATGATCGCCTACAAGTGCCCCAACATCCAGGTGGTGGTTGTGGACATCTCCGTCTCCCGCATCAACGCCTGGAACAGCGATCGCCTCCCCATCTTTGAGCCTGGCCTCGACGCCATCGTCAAATCCTGCCGCAACAAGAACCTCTTCTTCTCTTCCGATGTCGAATCCCACGTCGCAGACGCCCACATCGTCTTCGTCTCCGTCAACACCCCTACCAAGACCCGCGGCCTCGGCGCCGGCAAGGCCGCTGATCTCACCTACTGGGAATCCGCTGCCCGCATGATCGCCGACGTTGCTCGCTCCGATAAGATCGTCGTCGAGAAATCCACCGTTCCTGTCAAGACTGCCGAGGCCATCGAGAAGATCCTCACTCACAACAGCCGCGGCATCAACTTCCAGATCCTCTCCAACCCTGAATTCCTCGCTGAGGGCACCGCCATGGAGGATCTCGCCAAGCCGGATCGAGTCCTGATTGGCGGCCGTGAGACGCCCGAGGGCCAGAAGGCCGTCGCTGCCCTGAAAGCCGTCTACGCTCATTGGGTGCCCGAGGATCAGATCATCACCATGAACCTCTGGTCCGCTGAGCTGTCGAAGCTCGCAGCCAATGCGATCCTCGCTCAGCGGATCTCGTCAATCAACGCAATGTCAGCCCTTTGCGAGGCGACTGGTGCGGATGTCTCGGAAGTTGCCTACGCTGTCGGCAAAGATTCCCGGATCGGGCACCGATTCCTCAACGCCAGCGTCGGATTCGGTGGATCTTGCTTCCAGAAGGATATCCTGAATCTGGTCTACATCTGCGAATGCAATGGCCTCACCGAGGTCGCGAACTACTGGAAACAGGTGGTCCAGATCAACGACTACCAAAAGGCCCGTTTTGTCAACCGCGTCGTCTCGTCCATGTTCAACACCGTGTCCGGAAAGAAGATTGCGATCTTAGGGTTCGCATTCAAAAAGGACACGGGAGATACCCGTGAGACGGCTGCGATCGACGTCTGCCACGGGCTGCTGGGGGACAAGGCCCAGCTTTCGATCTACGACCCACAGGTGACAGAAGAACAGATCCGGCGGGACCTGGCGACGAACAAGTTCGATTGGGACCACCCGCAGCACCTGGTGCCGAGCAGCCCGACGGCGTCAAAGCAGGTGGGGGTGGTCTGGGACGCCTATGAAGCGGCCAAAGGGGCCCACGGGGTCTGCATCTTGACGGAGTGGGACGAATTCAAGAAGCTGGATTACCGCAAGATCTACGAGGGGATGGAGAAACCGGCGTTTATATTCGACGGGCGGAATGTGGTGGATGTAGATGAGCTGAGGAAGATCGGATTCATCGTTTATTCGGTTGGGAAGCCATTGGATCCGTGGATCAAGGACCTGCCAGCAGCGCCATCGACCTGATTGATGAAATGCCCCACAGCGAGAGAACGTGAGGAGAGAGGCAAACCTTTTAGTATTTCTTTCTTAAATTTGGTTATTTGTGGTTTCCATAGATTTTGTTGTTTTTTCTATAATCTTTTGATATTGGTGGCTGTTTGGTTGTCTGATTTAAGATCGAGCCGGATCTCAATGTCATTGTTGTGATTCATATCTAATTCGTAATCATATTCATGTTGGTTTTTAAATTCTTGTTTCTGTCTTCCCTCCATGTTCTGTTTTTCTCTCTGGTTGGGGTGTTTATACACTGAAACTCGGTGTATAGACATATCTACAGCCGACATTTTGTACGGAGGAGGTTTTGCCGCTAGGATCTGTGGTTCCTGATCGTCCATTTGGTGGCCCGTCCCAGGTACAAAAAGAACAAACATGAGTTGGGGCCTGTCAAAAGGGTAGGTAAAAGCTACGGGTCGATGGTTTACATTTATTCGAGTTATTTTTCATAGCGGGCCCACCAGATGGATGGTTCTGAGTCTCCAGACTTACATGCGTATCATCACCAGCAAAAGGGAATGAATCGAGGGCCATCGTGCAACGGACCAGAACAGTCGTATTTTCCCGGCAAGCATTACTCGCGTGATTCGCGATGACTAGTATCCGCTGAAAATCTTTCTTTGAGAAGTCTTCCGTCAACATTCAAGGTATCATTCGACTACTCTAGGAGACTGGGAATGGTTATATGCGTGCGGAGTCCGGATTACCCGGTCAAGAGAGAATTCCTAATACCCTAAAATTCATTGGTCCACGTCAACACTCACTGAAAAAATAAAAAAAATAAAAAAAGCTTCGGACGCCAATCCACTAGGGTAACAGGAAAATCCTGTTGACCCGATAACAGAGGATCCCGACTCGTGCGTGCGTACCGCCATTGTACGCGTGGCATACATGTAGGACAAATCTAAAACGTCCAAATCATGTAACTTAATGCAGATGTTGGATGACCCCAAAATCAGATTGATCGGATCTCTTAGAAGTGGATACTTTTTTTGTTTAAGTCGGACCATTGACTATTTTGATTTTATTGGACGGCCACCACCGAGCAATGCCCCACTATTTGGACAGTCTGGATTTGGACACCTGTGCTATCTGCGGAGCTGCAGTGTTCCTGTGTATAAACGGTCATGGTCTGTCAGATAACCTGATCAAATGGTTCTTGAAGACAGCTATGCAGATTCTCTCCTTTATCATCCAAGGACCGTCCAATGGGCAGCACGTTGATATCTTATCCTTCCAGGGTGAGGCTGCGACTAGGATAAAGGTCCCAAAAATGAAGCAGATTCAATTTCAGGTGGACCACACCACACGAAATAGTGGTCATTGAAGGGAGCGGATTGCCTGTGCCCGAGGCTGTGTGGGGTATAGAGATGTCCATGACAAATCCACTCCGTGTATATGTTTTCAATAGGACAGGATTCTAAAAATCAGACAGATTCAAAACAATTATGGGCCATTCCACACCAAATATCTGGGATTGATGGCCTAGGGGTGACAGAAATTTTGTATCAGGATGATATTTGTGCTTACAGTTTATTTAAGTGGTAATAACCTACGAACGGTTTGGATGGCATATAAACATCGGGGTCAGCTACAGCAAGGTTTCAATGGTTGGACATTCCTGTTCCCCACTCTTTCATTTGGGGTGGCCCACCTGAGTATTGGATATACCTGATTTTTAAAATTCTGTCTTGTTGTGGTCTTTAAAAACATATGAACCGAGTGGATTTGTCATGGACATCTTTGTGGGCCCATATAGCTTCGGATATGCAATCTACTCTGGTCACTGACCGCCCACCGTTAAAAACCTCCGCATCCACCATGATGCATGATGTTTATTGACCATCCAACCAATTGATAAGGTTACATGGATATAGATGAAAAGAAAATGACAAATATCAGCTCGATCCAAAACTTTTGTGGCCCACAAATGCTTTTAATGGCCAATAACCCCTATTTTCTATGGTGTGGTCCACCTTGAATTTATATCCAATTTAGTTTTTGGACATATAGACACCATACAATCAAAATAACAACCACTTGATTTTGTAAACATCGATAGGCTCCTTGATTGGAGAGGGTACACGGTTAAAATCAACACAGTCCAAATTGAGCCAGAACTAAGTGTTGGATAATGAGTGCCGGCTTTGCTCAAAACTAGTGCCGCCTGCACCGGATTTGCTCAAAGTCGGTGGGCACTCCACTGGAGGCATGATTTTTGCACTAGCTCATCTCCTTCCCTCTTTGGTTTGGTTTGTTCACTTGTTGGTTCGGTGCACTTGCTCATTGGTTCGGCTCGCTCGCTCATCGGCTAGGTTTTCCTTAGCCTATAACTCAACACTCCTTTCCAGGCTCGGTTACTCGTCTCTTCAGCGACGGTTCGGTCTACCCAATCCTGGCGTCGATGCCAAACCTCCGGCTCAAAGCAACCGAGCCTTAACATACAACCTTACGTGTGCCTACCTCAAACATCTAAAAGAAGGACCCCGCCCTTACAATTAAAGAGAACGGAGGAGCTCCCAAAGAGTGTGGCGGGAGAGCTCAACAACAGAGAGCCCCCATAGCCTGACGAGAGTTCTATTTCTAAAATTCCAAGAACAAAGACTTTAAGTCTATGTTCTTTCGATCTCTTCTAATCTATTTTAACTTCAAAGCCAACATTGTATTATCAATCTATCATTTTTCAGTTTGTATATTCTAACCTTACTACTTTGAACACTTAAGATAATAGTTTCTACTCTGACATCATGTAAAGTATGCTATACAGTTGTTTATTTTGAGGATCTTCTGTATAAGAATGCGTGACTTGAAGGAGTAATTGAAAACCCTCTTTTCCTTTTCCATACTTCTGTTTAGAAAACTCCTTTTTTACTATTGTCATTTTGTTTTTAGTTTATCTTTTATAATTTAGACATCTTAAGTTTAATATTTTATTGTAAGTTCTCTTAATCTCCTTTGAAAGCGTACAGCTAGGCAAAGTAGAAACTATGATTTACACGGGCGGTAAAAGGGTGCGTAATCTCTTCCCTTTCTATAACCGAGACTCTTACCAAGAATCCATGGCACACATCAAACCAGGAGTTACTCGAGTCATAAATTCTTCGGTTTTATTATTATTATTATTATTATTTCAAGGCAATTCCATGGATTCTAGCCTACCGCCGTGTACAACGGATTCTGGAGCCTTTATTTTGACTAACAACGACTCAAAACAGTACTCAGTCGAGCCATTCTATTTATTTTGAGAAAGATAGTGTATAACCCAGAACCATATTGGGTTACTGCAAACCAAGTGCACATCCCCCGAGCTCAGTGTCCTCGGATATGAGCATATTGCACGAGGGATTACTAACGGTATACTTATAATTATTGGCTTCTCTTCTCAACCCATCTGCGATGTTCGGGTATGGAGGTCTTAGCTAGGGGTTTTACTAGATCTAGATAAACTTCAGATTTAAGCATTTATATGCTACTGTCCGTATCAACGAAGTACCTAAAAATCATTAATCTCTCTTCTCAACCCCTCTGCAAGGTTTGGGTATGGAGGCCTTAACTATGGGCTTCACTGGATCTGGGCCTTCACGTATCACCCATATCAATTAAGCATATAGTATTTCTATATTTATCACCACACACACACACACACATATATACATCCATCGTTCGACTCATGCAACCATTAGACAGGCAACTCAGACGCTCAATGGGTTGCTTAGGAGAAAGTTTCCTTGAGCGTTTGCAATACCATGGCTTAAAATAAGCTGAAAAAACAAATGAATAGTGTGTATATGCAATGCAAAGATCAAGGTGGGTTCCTATCGTTAGAATTTTAAATAGGGAGGGCTGGCTCGACGGCCCGGTAGAAACAATTCAAAATTCAGGCCAAGACCAATCCCAAGCCTGGCCGAAAATAGTTCAAAATCTGGGATAAGACCAACCCAAGCTCGGTCAGTTGAAAGTCTTAGGACAAATTTCATGCCAAAGCCTTTTGTTGGAAGTTCATGTGCATTGGAAAGCAAGGGGGGGCCATTGTGATGTTTGGGATAAATCCACCTTATTCATCCGCGTTGCCTGCTCATTTTAAGACATCAGACCAAAAGTGAGGTAAATACAAAACTCAAGAAGGTCACCCTGGGGGGAAAAGAAATGCCTACCGTTGAAACCTTTTTGGGTTTATCTTAATGTTTATATGCCATCCAAACTGTTTATAAAGTCATTTCTACTAGTATGAAATGAAAAAAATAAAAAAATTAGCATGATACTAAACTTTTGTGGCCATATGAATGTTTCAATGGTGGTTGCTCAATCCTCATTTTTCGTCCAGTGTGCCTTCCTTGAGTTTTATATCTACCTCATTTTTGGTCTCCTGTCCTAAAATGAGCAGGAAAAACAGATGGACAGGGTGGATTTATCCCAAACATCATGGTGTGCCCACCTAGCTTCCCAACGCATGAACTTCCTATGAAAGCAGCCTTTTCACATAAAATCCGCGTCCGGCTATAATTACTTGATCCTTGGAATTATTCATCCCCATGGTCACCATTCCTCATAAGAACCAATCAGAGTAGGTTACGTGTGATCTGTACAGATCTGTATTGTGTTTTTGAAGATCTGTAAAGATGTACAGAGAAGAATTCTTGATAACATAGCTGGAATGCATTAAGTGATGCCATGTCGTTGTGAAGACAGTCGATCGTGAAGGAATTATTACATGATAGATGACAGAAGGAGAAACAGAGGAAAGCCAGCAGTGTTGAACGGTCATAGCAACTATCAGAATGTGGAGAAGGATCCAGATGACCTGATTAAGGCTATAAATAGCAAAGGGATTCAGTAGGAATAATTGGTCTCATACTAATTTAATTAAACTAAACATTATCTTTCAATTGTCCTTTTAATTACCAGCCGATTACATTCCCTAGTATAATTTTTTACTTTTCATGCTAAGTAAATTATATTTCTTAGTGTAATCATTAACTTTCAACCTGTTGTTTATATTCCATATTGTAATCCTTCCCATCCTTTACAACATGCAGATGCTAATTGCCTGGTCAGCTGATGTGGTGGGATTTGACTAGGCAACATGCCGCTATCATACAACCATCCCATCTGTTAAGCAGGCCCGTGTATCACGCATCTGCTGTTGGAAGAGGTTTGTTGGAATACAACCTAAACCGTTGGATCTAAGGTCATTTTCAGCAATAAAAGCTATTGTCCTGAAAATATTTTAAGAACGGAAAAATCCTAAACTATCTTGGAGCCATCTAAAAAGTAATTACATGGGACTTTCTTTGGTGATTCAGATCATGCCCAGAAAGCAAAATGATAGTATGTGTACAAGTTATAACTAATCACATGCAACACGTGAATGTGATGGGGGCCAGTGGTTTACTAAACCCAGATTGCCAGATCCAACGACTACTATAATCTCAGCTTTAATTAATGAGACTTAGTCTTAAAGAATCAGCAACAGTACTCGCCCTGTCTCCATCCAACGATGATGATTTATGATGGGGTTCATGCACTTTTGCCATGTGTACTAAAATCAAGTCCCTTTGAACCTAAGCAAAAGAAAGTGTCCAGGGTAGTCTGCTCTCTCATTATTTATATATGATTATTTCATTTCTTATGACTTTTTTCAAGACAACATAAAAAGAAAAGAAAAGTGGGTGATACTCTCATGTGGTTGAGTAATTAGGATGGTCATTTCATGTGGGTCATTTGATTGGAAGGTTAGGATGGTCTCATCAATGTGATTTATGAGTTGGTTTGTTTTGGGTCCACTGGATGAACTGTCTGGATCTCATCATGTGAGGTTTCAGATCAAGATGCATTTTGTGAGGATGTGAGTACTATAGAATCCAGTCTAGCTAATAAACATATGAGCAGGGGACCTAGCTAACAGGCCAGCAAATAAGTTCCAGATAAAGCCCTAAATAGGTTGGACCCTAAGTGTTGAAGGGCCACCTAATTCCCTGATTAGGAAAATGTCCTATCTTTGAAAATCTGACTATAATAGTCAATCAATCATTTTCTCTAATGGGTCCACTTATGTGTAAAACAGAGCTATCTTTCAGGCCAAGTCATGGAAAGAAAAGTCAACTGAAGTTTCTTTGATGGTTAAATTTTGCTTTAAAAAATCCTAAACTCTAATGGCTAGGATAACCCAGTTGCTTGATTTTTGGGGATGGACCAATCTAACTCCAATGGCTAGGATCATTAAATGGATGCAAAAAATGAAATTTTTAAAAAGTGATTGAAATGATGCATTACTCTTTTTGAGGAATCACCGAATAATTCACTCAGGAAATGAGAGATTGCATATGACCATATAATTAAAAGTGGCTTATTATTCTTAAAAACTTTGAAAGAATTATACGTGTGACCTTGGTTCATTGACTAAGGTAACTAGTTCAAGACATTATCCCTGTATGCTTTGATTAACTTTGATGAGTTATATATATATATATAATAATCTATAATATATATATATATATATATATATATATATATAGATATATATATATATATATATCCTCACATTAATTTTATCCAGGTATTTATACACACAATATAAACCCTGGCCCATAGCTCAAGTGGTAGACTGATACCTTGTTTCAACAGTGAAGTCTTGGTATCTATCCCTAGTGGGGGTGGCTAACACTAAAGTGTGAAGTGACAGTGGAGTTTGATTGGTTTTTTGACCCGTCGTCGACCGGGTCGTGAGCCTCGCTCGACCGGTCAAAGACTAGCCTCAACGGTCAGAGACTGGCCTCGACCAGTCAAGTCGAGTCGTGACACGACTCAAAGTCCAGCGACTGTGGACTATTTTTCTCCAGGGTGCTCGACCAATCAACCGAGGTGCTTGACCGGTCGAAGGTGGCTCTCGACCGGTCGAAGGCTCGGTTCGACCAGTCGAGCTTACGCAGATTCGTTCCGCAATTTTGCGCGGATTTCATGTCGCAAGTCCTTTAACAAATGAGATGCGGAAGGGAGTTTCCTAAAACTATAAATAGGAGTTCCTAGGATTTTCTAGGTATGACAAGAGGGTTTCCTAAAGCTTTACAAGGAATTTGCTAAAGGGTTTAGGGCTATCAAAGGTGAGAGAGAGGGAGAAAGAGAAAGAGGAAGCTTATAGAAGGGAGGTTCTGCTCGTGGAGGTTATCCACCGTGCAATTTATATCTCAACGCTTCTATGTCCTCGTAATCGGTTAGATCTCTCTGTTTTTCTCTATTTCTCTTATTGTTTATCCACTCCTGCGTGAGTGAAGAAGTTTGTAACGTTTTACTTCATAGTGGATTGTTGATCTGGACGAGGTCCCGTGGTTTTTACCTCTTTGAGGGTTTTCCAAGTAAAAATCTCTTGTGTGGTGTGTGATTGATGCATTGATTGTTTTCATTGCTTTATTATCCATAATTCTGGTTTGTTCTGGAGGGCTAGATCCTAAGGTTTTGTGCAAGGCCTCTAACAAAGTGGTATGAAAGCTAAGTTCATTGAACAGGTAGAATCGGTTTTGAATTATGTAAGGTGGCTCATCAAGGATGATCAGCCTCAATGGTTCTAACTGGACCATATGGAAGGTTAAGATGGAGGACTTGCTTTATTGCAAGGACCTATATTCTCCAATTTTAGGCATATCAGCAAAATCTAAGGATATGACTGATGATGATTAGAAGAAGATGGACCGAAAGGCGGTGGGGTTTGTTAGACAATGGTTGGATGATTCAGTGTTCCACCATGTGTCTACGGAAACCTCAGCCGCTAGCTTATGGCTGAAATTACAAGGGCTGTATGAGAGGAAGACAGCTGGTAATAAAATTTTTCTGATAAGGCGACTTGTGAATCTCAAGTTCAAGGATGGTGGTTCTGTGGCCGAGCACATGAATGAGGTCAGCAATATAGTGAACCAACTCACCTCTATGAAGATGGTCCTGAATGATGAATTGCAGACTTTACTATTGCTTAGTTCATTGCCTGACAGTTGGGAGACATTGGTGGTGTCTCTAAGTAACTCCGCGCCAGACGGAAAGATATCCATGGAACAGGTAACCAGTTGTCTCTTCAATGAGGAGACAAGGAGGAAGTCTCAGGGGTCTACTCAGCAAGAGGCCCTTGTGACACAGGAACAGGGGAGAGGAAAGAACAGGAAGGGTGGGAAGGCCCGAGATAAATCAAGAGGCAAGTCGAGTAACAGGAAAGATGTTGATTGCTGGAATTGTGGCAAGAAGGACCACTACAAGCATGAATGTCGTGGTAAGAAGAACGACAAGAAAGGAAAAGGGAAGGAAGATGAATCAGATTCCACTGCGGTCGCTTCAGATGGCGACGATGTAGTTATTCTTTTTGCAGATCATGATGTATGTCTCACGGCTACGAGTCAGGACACCGACTGGGTGATAGACTCGGGAGCTTCTTTTCATGCAACTCCACACAGGGACTTCTTCACAAGCTACAAGTCAGGTGACTATGGGACTGTGAAGATGAGAAATTCTGGCGTATCAAAAATCATGGGAGTCGGTGATATTTGTGTGAAGACCGATGTGGGCTGCACATTGGTTCTCAGGGATGTGAGGCATATCCCAGACCTTCGCCTCAACTTGATGTCGACGGGAAGGTTGGATGATGATGGCTATGAAAGCCGGTTTGCTGGTTGGCGATGGAAGCTCATCAAGGGTTCATTGATCGTGGCCAGAGGAAAGAAGTGTTGCACCCTTTACAAGGCAAGTCTCAATATGTGCAAGGGTGGGTTGAACGCAGGTGAAGATTCAGCTATTGACATGTGGCACAGGCGTCTAGGCCGCATGAGTAAAAAAGGGCTTTAACTACTAGCGAGGAATCAGCTCATTCCAAACGTGACAGGTACACCTCTCAAAACCTGTCTTGATTGTTTATCAGGGAAACAATATAGAGTTTCATTTGTTAAATCTGCTTCTCGTGTTAATAAAGTGTATACACTAGATTTGGTTTATTCTGATGTTTGTGGTCCTGTGAGGACAAAAACCTTGGGTGGGGCATTGTATTTTGTTACTTTTATAAATAATGCATCTAGGAGGGTTTGGGCTTATGCTTTGAAATCGAAGGACGAGGTCTTTGGTGTGTTTAAATTGTTTCATGTTATGGTCGAGAGAGAGACAGGTAGATCATTGAAGTGCATCCGCACTGATAATGGTGGTGAACACATTGATGACTTTCATGAGTACTGCAAGTCCCTGGGTATACGGCATGAACAGACGGTTCCCAAGACCCCCCAGCATAATGGTGTAGCTGAGCGAATGAATCCACCATTGTTGAGAGAATTAAATGCATGTTATCTCATGCGAAATTGCCTAAGACGTTCTGGGGAGAAGCAATGCATACAGCGGTGTATTTGATAAACAGGTCTCCATCAGCCCCATTGAATGGAGAAGTACCTGAGAAGGTGTGGACTGGACATGATCCATCGTACAGTCATCTTAGGGTGTTTGGATGCAGGGCATCCGTTCACGTATCAAAGGACGAGAGGTCCAAGCTCGATATGAAGATCAGGCAGTGTGTGTTCTTAGGGTACGCTGATGAAAAGTTCGGTTACAGATTGTGGGATCCGCCCGAGAGGAAGCTCGTCAGGAGCAGAGATGTGGTCTTCTTTGAAGATCAGTGTATAAAGGACATTGGTAAGCCAGAGAAGAACCAGCCTAGTTCAGGTGAGCTAGATGACATGGATTCGGTTATTCCTCCCGTGGTGCCTGATGACGGGGGAGTACAACAAGGTGCAGAGGACGAGGGAGTTCCTTCAGAAGATGGACCAGCGGAGCAGCCTCCACTTAATACACCTGTTGAGCCATAGGTGAGAAGGTCATCTAGGGACAGACAATCTTCCAAGAGGTACTCGCCACATGAGTACATTATGCTGACTGATGGAGGAGAGCTAGAAGATTATTCTGAGGCCCTCGCCGACGAGCATAAGGGGGAGTGGTTGAAAGCTATGCAAGAGGAGATGAAATCCTTGCATAAGAACCACACCTATGATATGGTGAAACTGCTTAAGGGCAAGAAAGCTCTGAGCAACAAGTGAGTGTTCAGAAAGAAAATTGAGCAGAAGAATTTACAGACGAGGTTCAAGGCCAGACTTGTGGTGAAAGGTTTTGGTCAGAGGAAAGGCATAAACTTCGAGGAGATATTCTCACTAGTGGTGAAGATGACATCTATACGAGTGTTTCTTGGGTTGACAGCTAGCATGGATCTGAAGATAGAGCAGTTAAATGTTAAAATTGTTTTTCTCCATGGTGACTTGGAAGAAGAGATCTACATGCACCAACCAGAAAGATTCGAAGTCAAGGGCAAAGAGCATATGGTGTGTAGGCTGAGGAAGAGCTTGTATGGGCTGAAACAAGCTCCACGGCAATGGTACAAGAAGTTCGACTCGTTTATGTTGAAACATGGGTATAACAGAACGGAGTCGGACCACTGTGTGTTCACGCGCAAGTTCTCAGATGGTGATTTCTTAGTTCTGCTATTATACGTTGATGACATGCTCATCATGGGAAAAGACATCAAGAAGATCGACAGGCTGAAACAGGAGTTGGGCAAGTCTTTTGCGATGAAAGATCCTAGGAATGAAGATAACCCGTGACAGAAGCAGTAGGAAGCTTTGGCTATCACAAGAGCGGTATATTGAGAAAGTCCTAGAGCGGTTTAATATGAATGCAGCGAAGCCGGTCAATACTCCACTGTATGGTCACTTCAGATTGAGTGACAGACAGTGTCCCAAGACGAAGGCAGAGGTGAAAGAGATACAAAAGATACCCTACGCATCAGCGGTAGGAAGTTTGATGTATGCTATGATGTGTACACGCCCAAACATAGCATATGCGGTTGGTGTTGTCAGCCGGTATCTTGTCAATCCTGACAAAGAGCATTGGGTAGGGTGTGAAGTGGGGGTACTGCGGTATCTAAGAGGCTCATCCAAGTTGAGCCTATGCTATGGTGACGGTAAGCCTGTGTCATAGGCTGCACAGATGCAGATATGGCAGGTGACATAGACTCCAAGAAGTCTACATCGGGGTTCATGTTCACGTTTGCAGGGGGAGCAGTCTCCTAGCAGAGCAAGCTACAGAAGGTCGTAACATTGTCGACGACAGAGGCCGAATGCATTGCAGTCATAAAAGCATGTAAAAGATGCTTTGGATGAAAAGGTTCCTACAGGAACTTAGCCTGAAGCAGGAGGAGCACGTGGTCTATTGCGATAGTCAGAGTGCTATACACTTGAGTAAGAATCCAAGTAAGCATTCCAAGTCGAAACACAGAGATTCGGTATCACTGGATCAGGGATACTTTGAAACAGAAGGTGTTATAGCTTGAGAAGGTCTACACGGACGATAATGGGTTAGACATGATGATTAAGGCTTTGCTCAAGGGTAAGTTTGAGGTTTGTAGAAACTTGGCTGACTTGAAGAAGGTGGTCCCTTCTGGGTCAAAAAGGGGGAGATTTGATGGGTTTTTTGACCCGTCGTCGACCGGTCGTGAGCCTCGCTTGACCGGTCGAAGACTAGCCTCGACCAGTCGAAGGAATCGAGTTGTGGCACGACTCAAAGTCCAGCGACTATGGACTATTTTTCTCCGGAGTACTCGACCAGTCGACCGAGGTGCTCGACCGGTTGAAGGTGGCTCTCGACCGGTCGAAGGCTCGGTTCGACCAGTCGAGCTTATGCAGATTCGTTCCGCGATTTTGCGCTGATTTCGTGTCACAAGTCCTTTCGCAACTGGGATGCGGAAGGGAGTTTCCTAAAACTTTAAATAGGAGTTCCTAGGGTTTTCTAGGTATGACAAGAGGGTTTCCTAAAGCTTTACAAGGGATTTGCTAAAGGGTTTAGGGCTATCAAAGGTGAGAGAGAGAGAGAAAGATAAAGAGGAAGCTTATAGAAGGGAGGTTCTGCTCGTGGAGGTTATCTACCGTGCAATAACGCTTCTATGTCCTCGTAATCGGTTAGATCTCTCCGTTTTTCTCTATTTCTCTTATTGTTTATCTACTCCCGCGTGAGTGAATAAATTTGTAACGTTCTACTTCATAGTGGATTGTTGATCTGGACGAGGTCCCGTGGTTTTTACCTCTTTGAGGGTTTTCCACGTAAAAATCTCTTGTGTGGTGTGTGATTGATGCATTGATTGTTTTCATTGCTTTATTATCCATAATTCTGGTTTGTTCTGGAAGGCTAGATCCTAAGGTTTTGTGCAAGGCCCCAACAGAGTTACTAACAAATTAACATAAATAAATAAATAAAAATACACACGATATATTCTTAATTTAGAAAGTATGTCTTTTTTCTTTTCTTTTTTTAATTCTTTTTATTCTTCTTTTTAAAGATATAATTAAAGATGCTAGCTTATTTTCTTAACAGTGCAGAGTAACAATTGACATTATTTTATTATTAAGACCAAATAAAGCCTCTGTGAAGGTTGGGGCTTAGTTAAAGCTATGTGACAGTATACAATAGATTTATTATAACAGTGTACCTCTGATTTAAAATTTTATAAGTCAGTCATCCATTGAACAATGAAATTAACAGAGGTAGCCATTTTCAATTGCGTACGCTTTAAGAAACTTACATGACAATTTGATTGAATTGTAAAATGAAATTAATACACCCTTTAGGAAGAATGGACAGTTGGTAAAAGGCCGTCCAATATTTAGTGCACTTGTGTCAATTTAGGAAAGGCTTTGCTTCTAAGATTCTGTCAACCACACTGCATCCTTATCAAACCAGCTCATAATTAGTGATAATGGAGAAATGATCATAATTGCTATTTAAAGGAAAGAGATTTAAAATTTTCTAAATAGTACCAAGCTCACATGAACAGTTGTTCCATCACCATCTTAATATCATGTATTAGCTTACCTACCCAAAGAAAATGGAACACTGACATTGAATGGCCTGTGGTCATTAGGAGCCACTTAAGGTTAGTTGAATATTTAATTGAGAAATGCTCACTAGGTTCAAAGGATGATCTAAGTAGCATATAGTGTTGCAACTAACATCAGATAGGGCCCACTACAAAACTACCACTGAACAAAGTCAGGCAGATCCATTCATCAGGGGGCCCAATCAATGGATTGCAGGCCCTGTACATTTATGTAAGATCTAAGACATCCATCAAGTGGACCCTACCATGCACATACCGTGACCAAAACCTGGCCTACCAAATAGGCAAATGGATGACTGATATAACTTCGCCAAGTTTATTTTAGCAGCCTTTGTTTCATGTGCACCACCTGCCTTTTTTTCTTTTTTTGTGTCCAAAACATCTATATAGGGTCCACAACATTCACATGGTGCAAGGTGGTCCATTTGTTTAGACAACCACATGTGGAAAACTGGACCATTGTAATTGATCATGAGGGGGGCTTTTAGGCATGAAAGCAATCAATGGTTTGGAAAAAAAAAAACTTGCCAAACTGTCCACATTCCACATACAAGCTTGGCTCTTCTTATGCTTAGGCCTATGGTATGCAGATTGCATCCTACTCCCCCTCCCTCCCTCCCTCCAATTGGGAACAGGCATGAGCTTTGAGTGGCCACCGTGATGTATACAAGTTTTATCCACACTGGTCATTCTATTTTTATTTTTTATTTTCGTGACCAAAAGTTAGGCAGATCCAATGCTCAAGTGGACCACAACACAAGGAAATACATGTTATAATGATTCTCACTGTTGAAGCTTTTCTAGAGCCCACCGTGATGTTTATTCGTCATCCAACCTATTCATAAAGTTACATAGACCTGGACAAAGACAAAACACAAATTCAGCTCAATCCAAACATTCTTTGAGTAAGAAAAGATAAAATGCTGTGTTGTGCTCTCTGCCTTGAATGGCTGATGAGAGATGGTATATATATAGAGTAAACAGTTTTACACGATAGAATCAGTTACAGATTTTATATTCATAAAATGATAAACACTATCTCCTATAAACTTAGGCTTGAGGAGTTGGTATTCGAAGACTTTGGGATAGAGCTGAAAGATTTGAAAACTTTGAATCTGAGTTGGTCTTATCCTTATCACTTTGAGCCTAAGATGTTTTCAATAAGAGTTTAATCCCATGGTCTACTTGACCTTTAGATCTGCCTAAAATTATGACCCATATTTTGAAATGATACAAAAATAAAAATAAAAAAATGAATGGAAATAGTGGATAAAACTCATACATCATGGTGGCCACTCAAAGCTCCTGACCGGGTAAGACACAATCAACGTTTTAGGCTTGTGTGACCTTTCATACCATCGTTTTCATGGTGGGTGCAGCTAGATGCGGTTTGGCAGGTAAGTCCAACACCAGCTAGCTAGCTTGTGTCAAAGCTCCGTGGGCGCATGATAGATATGTTTTATCCATGCCGTCTATCTATTTCAAGGCATGAGCCTGAAAAATAGGAAGAGTTAAAGCTTAAGTAGACCACATCAAAGGAACCAGTGTGTGATTCCCCATCTATGAGTGATTTCTCCTCAGTTAGCCACCTCCACTAGGGGTCGATGCCAAGACCTCAGTGTAAATGAAGCTATGGATAAAAATGTTTATAGAAAGTGACACATTTCAGAGGATAACCACTTGAGCTATGGATAAAGATGTTTATAGAAAGTGACACATTTCAGAGTATAAGCACTATATCGTGGAACCCACCATTGTTGATTCACATTCCCAAACCATATTGGCTGAAATTCCTAAAATCTGATATCATAGACTATGATTTGTTGAAATAGAGATATTTTTATTATTATTTTCGACGGTGCAATAAATATCCACCGATCCAACAGTGGGATAAACAATTGGGATTCATAATTTTGGAAATTTTTAATTTTAATTACTTGCATACCATCCCATCCATACCTGACTTTGGATACCTCCAAGTAGAGCCGTTGGATCTGAGGTTTTTTTTTGGTCATCCAAACCTTTGATCTAAGGATATACGCAGCTGGTGATGCCTGCCTGGAAAATCTTGAAGATTGGAAGATCTTCCGCTAAAGAAAAATAGTCGAACGTCCAAAGGGTCGAAATGTTCCAAATGGATATTTTCCGTGGTTATCCCATGTCCACAATCAGACCAACCACATCAACGGTTTAAATTAGAGATTCACTCAAGTGATGTAATTGGTGGATGATAAAGCAAAGATTGTGAGCCACAATTTAGATGAACAAAATGGGTGCGTTTTTTTTTTTTTTTTTTTGGGTTAGCTTGTTAGTACACACCCACGTTAGGACACACACTCCATGTTAGCCACCCCGGCTAGGGATCGGATACCAAGACCTCAAGTGTTGAAACGAGGTATCTCCACTCAGTCTGCCAGCTGAGCTATGGATCTGGGTGCATTTGGTTGCATCAAAATTTCATGATTTGTATTTAAAAATTCAGCTTAATTTGGTGAAAGATTTCATATATTTCATCAAATTCGGATCAACTCCATGAGGTATACCAAAAACTGCCCACTATCCTGGGTACGAATACTTTTTTATTATAGACCCAACCTACCATCCATGTTATTTTATTGCCTGAAAAAAACCTATCTTATCAATTTAGACTTTTATAGTATGTCAAACTCATAAAAGTAAAAATACCTGCTTTACTTTAAAATTAGAGATATTTTTGTCTAAAATTTTCTTTTGTACCTTAAAAATCTACTTTGGTGACATAAATTTTCGGCCATAAAAAAAAACCTAAAAGCATAAAAAGGGGCATCTACGGTGTTAATTTTTCCCCGGGCAGCCAATTGGAAGACAACTGATGGACAAAAAAAAATGAAGAATAGTGCAGAGATTAGGATGGTCCAATAAATATGATTTTGGGCTTATGAAATATCTATAGCGATTCCGACGATTTGAACAGTTCGATCGGCTTAAATGCGCGTCGCGTTCACAATTTCGAGTCCACGCGTATGAACTATCAAACTCCGACAGAGTACGTAAAATAATCAGACGCGCAGGAGTTTGAAGGGCGAAAGCAACCTCGATTCTTCGCATCGCGCCAGCGATTTCGCTGTATAAGATACCAAAACAGAAAAAAAAAAAAAAAAAAAAAAAAAAAAACATCCATCCACGAAAATAAAATAAAATCAGATGATATTCAGAACTTGTTCTCTTCTTCTCTGGAATTCTATCCTTCGTTTTTCGTTTCCGTCTTTTCTACGTTTTCTAGGGTTGTTCTTTTTCCCTCTTTCTCCAATGCCGGAGAATCTCCCACGGATTTCATCTCCAATCACACCATAGAAAGAATATGGCTTCGGAGGAAGCAATCTCCGCCTTCTTCCTTGGGCTCGTTCCCTTCTGGTTCGCGATCCTCGCTGGGCTCCTTATCGGATGGTCGTGGCGACCTCGGTGGGCCGCTGCTCTCGTCTTCCTGGCCCTAAACAGCAGGTCTCGACTCGTATGGACGGTCCCTCCAGGTCTCGGCGCCAGGCGCATCTGGTTCGCCTTGACCGCTCTCTCTGTCTTCTCGATCCTTAATAGATTCTTCAGAAGATTTAAGACCTGTTCGAAAGCGCCATCATCTGATGGCATATCCGGCGATCAAAGCATCACCTTCCGTCAGAAGTAAGCGGTTTTGTTCCCACCCTAGTTTCCTTAAATTGCAGTTTTCAGTTCGAAGATTTCGTTTATGTTTAGTTGTATTTTTCTGTGAGATTGCATGATTTTATTCTGCTTGTATGTTTATTGGATTTTAAGGATATTAGAGCTTGGAAAGCTCTAATTGCAGAAATATTCCTTTCTTTTAAAATGATTATGTTCGCAATGAGATAATCAAAATTGGGCATATCTCAAAATAACCTAATTCTTTTCTTTTGTTTGATTTTGTTTCCTCGAAAATGAATTCACATGAGGTTTTTTTTTGTTTTGTTTTTTTTTTTTATTATTATTATTTAAATAATTTAAAATCAATCAAAAGCACCAGCCAGATGGGAAAAAAAGTTAAGCGAACAGAATCAAACTAAGGAAGAAGTGTATCCAACCTAAGCGGTCATTTGGATGCCTGCAAAATTCTTAAGTTGTAATATGAACCGTTGCTTGATATCCCTTTACTTGTAATATGAAACATGCCCTTTTGCCATGTTTCAGATTACAACTAAGAGATATAGTCCGATTACAGCCTGCAATCTGTTTATAGGCAAATGCACCCATCCAAACACCTCATGTAATCTGATTACAAGTTAGGATTTTACAGGCACCCGAAAGTGGAAATAAAAGCCCACAGCCTTACCACCCAAGAAACCTAAGCAAGGAATTCACATGATTGTCTTTTTGTTTGTTTACTTGTGCTTGGATTTTTTTAATATAAGATTTAGTATGCAGATTTTCTCCTTGATCTGATCGTGCTTCCTTTGAATTTCCTTTTTCTTTCCATGTTTGATAGGTTTTGAAGGGCTTCTTTTTCCCATTTCTATCATGCTTTAGGTTGGAACCAAGGGCTATCTTTTAATTCTATTTCAATGATTGGCAATCAGTTAAATACTATTTCAATACCATAGGTTGGAACCAAATGCTATTTTCCCCCAGCCTCGGGGTGGCTTGGCATCTTCTTTTTCCTGTTATGTGTTGTTGGCCCTTGTTTTTCAATCCCAATTTGAAGCTTAAGCTTTTCATTTATTTTTTCCCATTCTTTGTTAACATTGTTACATCTTCACAAGTGTTTTTAAGTTGGATAGTAGAGCCCGTAGAGGACATGTTTCAATGCTGCTTCTTCCTTTTCTCAGTTCATCTTTTTCTGGCACTGAGGATGAGCAACCTGGAGTTACAGCTGCTGATTTGAAGACCCTTTTTTCTTACATTGAGGAGACGGATGGTGGTCCCCCATGGCAGTTGATTATGGAAAAGTCCACTGCCACATTGGCATTCCAAGCTTGGCGTCGTGATCCAGAGGTAAGCTAGGCTTGAACCTGGGACCTCAATGTTAAAATGCACCCTATCTACTCTTCAGCTATGGCCTTGGAGATAGTTCATGCCAAAGAAACTTTGCCTTCCCAAGCGTGTGCGGAAACAATGGATAACTTGTTCTTTCATTGTATTTGGCAAGGGAGTTGTAGGACAATTTTTTCAATCTCTTTAGGATTTGTTGGGTCCTTGTGAGAGATCTAACCAAGTGGTGGTCAGACGAGCATGGTATTTTCATTACCATTACATTACAAGGCCATAATGGCCATCACATCCTTAAAAAAAGTTGTTTTAGAAGCCCTTTTTTCCACAACGGGTAAGGATTACCACCATTATTATTTGTCTGTTACATAACCATTATGTAATCATTTTTTAACTCCTTGTAGACGAGGCCGTTTTGCTATTAGAGGCAAAATTATTTGGAGAATGGTGTATTTGTAGGGATTGTGGAAAGAGAAACCATAGTCTTTGATAACAAGGTTTGTTGTGGGGAAATTGTCAAAAGAAGAACCATTATATGGTTCTTCATTGGGCTTTGTGAGACCTGAGTCCAAAGGGCTGTTAAAAGTTATTTCTTTTGGGATTCAAAGGTGTTGTAAGTTGTGGGGTTGAGAACCAATGGACTCACAAAATCCTCCTTGGTTGGCTTCTAAGAGCTTTAACTTTGGTGGCTTCTCAATTGGCACCCTTCATCAGTCTAGGATAGGGGTTGTCCTAGGAAATGATAAAGAAGCATTGCTCTTTCCCTGGGTAAGGTGGAGTGGTGGGTTCCATCAAGGTGGAAATTTTAGCTTTTCCAAAAGGCTTCATAATTTTTGCCTTCTATTTTGGTGGCTACTCAATTCCAGCATTGCACTCATGCATTGACATGGATTTGTGGCGAAAAAATGATGTGGAAAATATGTCACTGTTAAACGATGTGGAAATTTTATATAGTAATGAATGCTGGACAATCTATTAATTGGCTATGAATTTTATATATTTCCTTTTTTTTTTTTTTTCAATAATACATGGTTAGGCCCTCATAAAATGGAAACTTATTTTGTTTGTTTGTGTGGTGTGTGTGTGTGTGTGTGTGTGAACAACTCTTGAGGTTTAATTGAAAATTTCTATGAACACTGATGTGAAGTAATGGTGCAACTGGTAAAGTAGGAGAAGGTACCGATACTGTGAACACTGATGTGAAGTAATGGTGCAATTGGTAAAGTAAGAGAAGGTACAACTATGCAGAGGCAAAGATTGCCCAATACATGAACAAATTCTTGCCGCCCCATCTTTGGCAGAGATTGCATTCTGTTCCTGTTGTAATTGATAAGGGCATCTACTGCAAGTTTGCTATACTCCTGCTGTTATTTATAAATGACATATACTTATATTATACCCTCTCTCATGTGCTGCTGAATCACGTGCTATGCCATCATGGAGAGTTATTATTTACTCTCTAATGGAATTATATAAGTTGGATTCCTAATCTGATTACTGGCTATCCCTGTCAACCAGCTTGGCCCTACACAGTATCGTACAAGAACAATCATTGAGAATGTAGCACCTGATTTGTTAAGAGACTTCTTTTGGGATGATGAGTTCCGAACCACATGGGATAACATGCTTATCTACTTCAGGATTCTACAGGAATGTCCTCGGATGGGAACCATGATTGTTCATTGGATTAGAAAGGTACACTGGAAAATTTAGTATCTGGAGGTGTTTTGGATTGGCCATTGCTTATTGTCTAATAACAGTTGTGTTCACTCTGCAGTTTCCCTTTTTCTGTAGTGATCGTGAATATATCATAGTTCGTCACATTTGGGAATCTGGATCTACCTATTACTGTATAACAAAGGTATTTACTTTTATCTTTTAAAAAAAGGCATTTACTTTTACTGTAGTGATCTTGAATAAAAGGCATTTACTCTTACTGTAGTGATCTTGAATAAGTTGTTTGAGCAGTTTGTTTGCATAAATGGGACTAGGGTGCATGGCACGTGTGACACTTGTGGAGGAAGGAAGGAAGAGAGATTGGTAGAGGGAAATTCAAAAAACACTTGGGTACCTCATCTGGGTACCTACTGTGTTACCTTCCTAATGTGGGGTAAACAACTTGCATAAAATCCACACCATCCATCAGGTAAACCACATCTTTTTTGGCTTGATTGCAAAAAGCACGCTGATTCAACTCTCAGCTAGACCACCCCATAAAATTATACCCAAAACCTCTAAATTTCTATGGTATGGCCCACCAAAGTTTTGAAATACTGATTTTTGGGTAGTTCTTTCATATGATGAGGCAAATCAGATGAATGGATTGGATGGCATATAAACAACACAGTAGGCCCTACACAAAACTAATTGCACGCATTCCATGCCAACTGTTTCCCATGGTTTGGTATACTTGAGTTTGGATGATCATGATTTTTGGGTTTAACGGTTAAAATGGGACAGTGTACCTGATGGATGGGGTGAATCTCATGAAAGTTCCATTGACGTGGCTTTCGGTTTGCGAAAGAAACCCCGGTAAAATATAAACCATTAAGTGGCATTTGCAGGTGAAATCTTAACTACACGTTGTTTAGCACGCGCATTTTTTAATTCCTAAAATACCCATAACTTTATTTAAAATGTTTTTATTTGTTATGTCCCTTAAATACACAAAGTTATCTGCTGTTGGAATCTGAAGAGTGCCAAACAAGTCTTGAACACCTGCCGAGAGAGAAGACAGTGGATAAATAGAAGTATCCTCCAAAACCTTGCACGCATGCAATGACCACAAGTGAATGCCTTATCTCAGCAGGTTCTGACTAATGAGACTTTTGTCTCCTTGTCTCTGATTGCCTGCCATGCAAACTCAGGTAATCATGCGATGCAGATAATCCCTACATTGCAACTGAATGATCCCACGCTCTCTCATCCAAAAGATATTGCTGCAAAATGAGTTCAGAACCATTATAGATATCCAACTGCTTCTGATTGCAAACAAAGGCTCATTTGGCCAATGCTAAATTACTTTGCACACCAATTCCCTTCTCACCCTAGTGCATCTTGAACTGTGGTTTCCTTCTTATCACCCAGCATTTCAATCGATTAAAATCGAAGGAGGCATGTTGATCCTGCCCCATGCCAGATGTGATTCATCCATGCTTGTTTCACATCTGGTCATCATCATCTGCAGTTGATTTACTTCAGGGATTTCAGCTCCATGTACTAAAAAGTGGTCTTAGCTCTTCCATGTGACATGCCATACCCATAACCAAACAAAGAAACCTAGTCATGGTAGACAGGTGTGAATATACTCTGTAGCTTTGCATTTTCTTCCACCGTAAAATTCTAGATGGATGCAGCACCCAATTTCAACTGTTTGGGTAACACTAAAAAGTGTACTGAGCTCTTTTGCATGGCATGAAATAACCAAACATAGAAACTTTGTCATGGTACACAGCTGTGAATATGTACTTAGCTTTGCATTTTCTTCCCTTGTAAAATTGTAAATGGATGTGGCACCCAATTCAATTGTTTGGGTAATTCCAAGGTTTAAATTATCACCTGAAACTATGTAACAGTATCACCCATAAACAATACAGCCGTATTGGGTCGGAGCAGCCCAATACCAAGGTTAATACTTTCTCATTCAAGTTCATTTAAGGCTCTAACCCATTGTGGTTTTAAAGATTGTTGAAGGTCACAGGTTCAACCCCACCTAACTTAAAACAAAAGATTTTGACCTTGAAAGTCACCAGGCTCATCTGACATTCCCTAATAAAAATAGAATCCTCTTATTTATCCTCTTAAGCAGTTGCGTGATTTGCTATTACTGTTGAGATGTGAGTTTAGTTCTGATGGAAGCTGTGGATCATGTTTACCCCACGAATATCTTCCTTAATGCTTGTAAATGTGCTGTTATGTTCATGACTTATGCCGTGTGAATGGTGATAATCGGTTGATTCCAACAGGACACACAGCATTCAGCCGTACCAAGGCAAAGAAAACCTAGACGGGTAGACCGCTACTTCTCCAGTTGGCGTATAAAGGCAGGTAAAACATTCTATTCCTTCCATTCAACCTGTTCCTGAAAGTTATAGCTCCCAACTCATTTCAAACTTCTCCTCCAGTGGAAGCAAGGAATGGAGGGCAGCAGACAGCTTCTGAGGTGCTTCTTTTTCATCACGAAGAAATGGGGATTCCAAAAGAGCTTGCAAAGATTGCAATTCAGAGAGGAATGTGGGGCGTTGTGAAGAAAATGGATGTTGGAGTGCAGGCCTATCTGTTGGCAAGGCTGAATGGAGCTCCTTTTTCACGATATGCTGTCATGGCACGTTCCAGTACCAAGAATCTATCCTCTGTATTGTCATTGCCTGAGTCAGAATCTGATAATGTGGATGAGAGACTCAAGCAGGTTGAAATCTCTGAGGAACCAAAACAGACTAATCACCTGTTGAAGTGGTTGGTCGTGGGTGGAGTTCTGGTTGTGTGTGGGTTGAATGGGGGAGCCATTGGTAAGGGGATAGTATTTGGGATTGTTAGAGGCTTTCGGAGAGTTCAGAAACCTAAGAAGAATGAGAGTGAAGGGGGTTGAATATAGCTTCATCCCAAAAGGTAAGAAGCATGAGTGGTAATGGGAAGTGGAAGATGAGCTATTTTATGACCTAAAGTAGCAACATCCACAGTAGAATAGTGAAAATTTTCACTGCATTTTTGCTACAGCGACAGACCGAAGCTACCACAGCCAAAAATGTTAATGCTGCATACACCTGCATTAGTGATTGGTGCAATCAGAAATGGGTATGGTTGGACGTAATGCAATTTGGTTGACCCATTTCCAACTGCATCATATTACAAAGAAAATCTTTTCTGCCCTGCTTTTAACAGCAGATGTGCAGACAGTGTCGGTGGGAAATTTCAGATATGGTTTCGAAGTGTTGCAGTTGTTTCACGTGAATCCACAGGGCTGATGTGCTGAAATATTTGGTTTATCAATGCCTTTGTATAGTTTGAACTACTGATGGAAGAGATGTTATTAATTATTATCACATGCACTTCATCGAAGCTTCTGAGCTTCTGTCCCACCTTACACGCAGCAAAAATGTATGGTGACTGGGATCATTCCATCTGCTGGTTCACCAATAGGATGGAATGAGTCATGGTGATTGGGCAAATCTGACTGTCCAATTGTTGCTTAGTTTTGGTTGTTGAGCATGCCTTGTTGTTCATATGTGAGGTTAACCATTTCTTTAGGCTACTGATCACTCGGGTGCTGACACACCTTGCTTTGGGGTTGCAAGCCCACCAAAGCTTACGGATGCCAGGTCCAACCCATGAGTTAAGGATGCAAATCATGCCGACTCTGTGATTTAAGAATCAGGATATTGTTAGAGCAGGCCCACCAGCCAAACTCTCAGCCCACTACTGACAATTAAATCAGTGTGGTTAAGCCAATTGCTTCATCTCCATGACTTTTGAGCCTGTTCCCATCAAATGAACTATCAGACCTAAAATTAAGGCTGAGTCCAATCCATGGACCTTCAGAAAACACATGCGGAAGCAGGTTGGAACCAGGATGCTGCATGGTGACATGAGGCGGCAAAAAGTTAAGAAATGGGCTTTCTCTTGCTTTTAGCATAGTAGGCCTCTCTGTGGGAGTCCTGCAAAGGCTATTAGCTCAGTGGTAGAGCGCACCCCTAATAATGGCAGTCGCAACTGGGTTGTGAGGGTTCTCAGCTACATGCATAGTTCAATATGCATTGGCATCTGACCCAGAGATGTGAACATCCATGGCATATTCCTGTATGAACCAGCACAGCCATGTTGCCAACCCAGCTGAGCAATGGTGGCCTACCAGGTGTATGGACCTGATCAAAATACATGAGCAGTTTGTTTGCGTGGGCATTGAATGTAGCAAATATTAAATGACAGGCAGTGTCATCAAATAAAATGTCGCCATAATTTAAGCAAGTTAATGTTTAACAAAGTAAAAAAGTCGGAAATTTGTTTTTTTTGTTTTTTTTTTAATTATTTTTTTTTTCTGGTAAGCAGGGTTATTATAATAAATTACCTACGATATTTCCTTGCATAAGCAAATGCGTCAGGAGGGAGGATGATCGTTCAACGCTGTTCTGTTATGAATCTTATGATTGGAAACTGTGCAACTCGGTTCATGATCTAGCAAAAGGAAAACTCAATGGGTTCCTAGAGCAAGAGAACTTCAATTTGTGTCCTAAATATCTTCAACCAACAAAAAAATTTTTTTGTGCCAGATTAAAGGTGTAAGGTGATGATGAATGGGAGGGCACACATCTTATTTGATGGGCTTTCTGGGCAGGATAGGCTCGTGGCTGTGGCCCTCAGGATGGTTTTGCCAGCCTGCTAAGTAGGATGGGCTCAGATATCTTTTTCTTAAGGCCAATGACTAGCTAAAGTAGACCACATCTTACCATGGTTCTTAGCTTATGGGCTGGCCTGAGCATGGGTTCAGCTAGAGAGTCGGCTTCAAGATCCTTTGGGGTAAAGTATATTTATTTGCTTTGTCTTATCTCACGAGAAGAAACCAATCTTTCAAATGGAATGATACCAGAAAGAAACACTAGAAAAACATCATAAAGGAACTGGTCTGGTTGGGCCAATGTAATGAAGACACTCACTATCAAACAAAGCAGCTAATGTCACAGGAGAACCAGACAATACAGGTCATAGTCTTGAGCACCATGATTACAGAGGGAGCATGGCGTATCCACATAGCATCCCACCAATCAACAGATCGATCACCCCTAGACATTAGGGTGGGTAAAAGGAATGCTCATTGAAGGTGGCTAGCCACACTAGTCTTTATGGCCAAAACTTATGACACTTCTAATCTTGAACATTGAGTTTTCGCAGGCGATTCGATCCATCAACAAGGAGAATTTAAAATTTAAAAAAAAAAAAAAAAAAACAGAACGACCGTCTTAATTCTTAGCCTGTTTGGTTTTCCAATTTCCTATGAAATCCAAAGTGAATGAGCCATCATTATCATTTCCAAGCAGGAATTATGGCTTGTAAATCGAAATCAAATACATTTATAATGGACATAGGTAAAGTGAATTGTAATCATTACATTGTCACATTATAAAACTACCATTTTGACAATGATTTTTGGATGAAACAAGCAATGTAGCAAAATCATCATTACAACCAAATGTAAGTGATGTCACCACACAATTACAAGAATAAATAATCATTACCCATTTATAGCCATTTACCATTGTAATTGGAAATCCAAACAGGCCCTACTTTATTTAATGCCATGTCACTGTCTCCTTTTTCTCAAAATATATTAAGGAGGAGATCTCAATGCAGCATCGCCTCATTGATAAGGTCCTCTTACTGTTCAGACAGGAACACCATTAGCTGAGCAAAAAACCAAGCAAAAATGGAAAGAAGAAGATTATGCATGCTCCTCCACCTACTTGTTACATTGATAGCTGTAAACGGGCGTGCTCTTGACACACATGAAGCTGCTGTCATTAGCAGAAGTGACTTCCCACCTGGTTTTGTGTTTGGCGCTAGTTCCTCTGCTTACCAGGTCAACTGTTTTGTGATGGGCTCTGCGTCCTTCATCATAATTTTATCATCTCCTCTGTAATCTGTGTGACAAGGAACTCACCACTCTCCTGTTGCAGGTTGAAGGAGCCGCTGCTGAAGATGGAAGAAAGCCCAGCATATGGGATACTTACACACATGCTGGTTACCAGCGTTTTCACCTACCACTATTCTGCATCTTCAGCGTCTGACAGAATCAAAAGATCCAATTAATCACCTGAATTTTATTAATTGTTTTCTTTTGTCACAGGAAATGTTTTTGACAAGAGCACAGGAGACATTGCAGCAGATCAATATCACAAGTACAAGGTGAAAAAACAACCTAGTAGATTCTCCATAAGCTGTTGAGAAGAAAATCAGGTGCAATAAAAATGCTTGTTTTGGTTGATGTCAGGAAGATGTGAAGCTGATGCATGAGATGGGCCTGGATGCCTACAGATTTTCTATCTCCTGGTCCAGGCTAATTCCTGGTATGTAGGCTATTAGTTTGATTCAATTTTCAATTTACTAGATGCATTGTTGAAACTTCCTATTTGGTTCTTGTGGCCATTTACACACAGATGGACGGGGAGCTATCAACCCAAAAGGTCTGCAGTACTACAACAATCTCATCAATGAACTTGTCCGCCATGGTAATATCACCCTGAAACAACAACTTGATTAACAAGATTCTATTTTCCTGAAGGTAAGTAAGGGAGTTTGCACTTGGGTTCCTTGATTTTGTAGGAATTGAGGCTCATGTTACCCTGAACCATTTTGATCTTCCCCAAGCACTAGAAGATGAGTATGGAGGATACTTGAGCCAAAGGCTAATGTAATGTTCTCCCTCATCCTGAATTAATGACTATTTACTAATCTAGCACACTTCTAATTTACTTCAAAAATGTTGCTCTTAGATGGTTCCAATCATTGAAAGGAAAATCAAACAAATAGAATGGAAGCTGCTCTCTACCCACAAAAGCATGCATGCAAAAGAAAAATAAAAAATAAAAAATATTAACCCAGAATGTCCAACAGCCTCTGCAATAATTTAGTGCCCACAGCCAGAGGCTTCCCTTCTCCCTCCAACTTCATTTTCATCAACATTCAGCTTATTTAGCCCCTCTGATCTAATCTGCATTTTACACTTGACCATCTAAATCTTCTTTTTTTTTTTTTTGAAAGACAAAAAAATTTATATTATAAACATGCGCCAAAAAGGCAAGGAACTATACAGAGGAAGGGCTAGCAACCGCCCAAGCTAATTATAGGATAAAAGAATAATAAAATCCCCCCGATCCCATTCAATTACCAGGCCCCTTGCCTACAACCCATCCCATAGAGTGGCTTGAGTTCCTTAAACATCACAACAAACTTGAGCAAGAAGAGACCAACAGGAGCTACGCTAGGTGCAATTTCATTCCTGATTATATTAATTCACCATCAAGGGGCTTGGTTGCAAGTCCCAACTTCAAACTATTTTAGTAATGGATTTGAGGCCCTTTTGAATTGCATGGTATGGAGAGCCCTCACACTGATGTGGCATGTCCCTTTCATTTTTATTTTATTTTTTGCAGTGAGGATTTCACTGCATATGCAGATATTTGTTTCAAAGAATTTGGGGATAGAGTGAAGTATTGGAGCACATTCAACGAGCCGACTATTCAAGCAATCATGGGTTATGATCTTGGAGTCTTTCCACCCAACATTGCTCGTTTTCTCTTGGCTTCTTCAATTGTTCAAAGGGGAACTCGACAGAAGTGTACATTTCTGCTCACAATATGTTGTTATCACATGCAGCAGCAGTACAACTTTACAGAGAAAAATACCAGGTTTGGCTTCTTCACCATTCATCTATTTGTCACATGTGCGTGCACACAAATAGGTTATGGTCCACCCTGCGGATAACTTCTAACTTGCCAAGTGCATTGAACATCCAGCCCGTTCAATAGATTGGCCCCATCCACTGATCAAGTGGGCCACACTTGTATTTTGCTATTTATCAATGGCTATACACTGTTTTCTATGGTGTGGCTCACTTGATGATTGGATAGGGCTACCAAATATCATGAAATTTCACACAAAATTAATCTGATTAATAATGAAATTTAATGACATTTGGTGCAACCAAACACAGCCTAAAATAATACGAAAAATAGGGAAAGATTTAAGTATAAAGGGAAAGAAAGAGCAACTTAATTGATTTAATACTATTACTTATATTATTTTATTAAAATCATTAAAAAGATTAATTAATTTTTATTAGAAAATGAAAAATGTAATAAATCATTCAAAACGATAATTGATTTTAATGTTTTAGTGAAAAATAACTTGTAATGTAAGCCGTGTTGCGTGTACCCGTGTACCGTAGGCTATGTAGCATGTAGCGTAGGCTACACGTAACTTAAGCTATTTTCATGAGTTACGTGGCATTAAGACTAAACTATGCTACATAGCGTAAGCTACACGGTACATACATAGGTACATACATGCATGCCTGCCTGCCAGCCAGCCAGCCCATAAGAAAAGACCAGCCCAATAAAAAATTCTTTTGGGCACACCAATGGGGAAAATGTAAATTTGCTCTAAAATCCTCTAACCAAGCAGCGTGGCCAACCTGAATTTTGGACCTGGTCGATTTTGTTCTATTCACTTCATCTTGGTGGGTTACACCTGATTAATAGGTTTAATGAAAGATACCATGGTGGCCTCACAATCAAACCTTTGTTTGGGATCTCATCCACATAGTTCCCAGTGGTGTGGCCCACCTGTGTTGAGGATGTCACCAATTTTTTTCCCAAGAGTCTAGAATCAAGGATAGAACTAGATGGATGGAGTGGATGTTACATATATAGTGGGTTACACAATTTAGTCAATATTAGTTTGATTTAATCTATTCCATACGTACCGTTTCAAGTGCCTCCTTATCAAGTGTCATACGCAACCAGAGGATTATATAACTCCTCTAGAAAAAACTTCCATACTCTAGTAGATGGTAACGGTTGATAAGCAGCACCGTGAAATTGTAGGTGTGGCATAAAAGTAGCTCAAATCAAACAGTCCGAGCAATGAGACTCACTTTTGATGGATCATGAACCAAAAGTGCAGTAACTTGATCATGTAAAATTAGTAGTTTGGTCAACATCTGTTGGATGATTGACATGAGATATTGCCGAATACTGGAACCAGTGTCCATGAATCAAAGGTTGAGATTTTTCAACCAAGCTGGTTTTTGGTAAGATGTCCTGTCGACAGTGGGTCCCACAAATCATTAAATAAATGCAAACCATAAATGAAATAAATGCAAGTATGTAGGATGTTATTTTCCAAATCACAAAATAAATCCTTTTTCCCTTGTATGTATTAGCATTGATTCAAATGAGCAAAATCTAAACTGGTTGGACTTTAGGTGACGTAGGACCGATGCATGAACCAAATAAGATGTGAGATCAAGTAGCATAATTAAGATAATTAACAAAAAAAAACACAAGCACTGCCATAATCATCACGAATCCCATAAAAACCATAAGAACATCATGCATGATCCTAGCCTAGGTTACCAACATTATCACATAAGATCCTTAAATAAAACGAAACTATGATCTAATGGATGTAGGGACATCCAATTAGCATAGGATAGTCTATTTCAAAATAGAAAACCTAATACAACCTAGGGTAAAAAATTACGGTTTTGGTAATTTGGGAAAGTAGGAAAATTAGGGATTTCAGGTTTATGGTTAGGGTTTTGGGAATAGACGAAAGGGGTTTTGATATAAGGATGATGGAAAGCCAAAAGGGGCAAGGTGTGGCCATACAGTCAACCCGAATGATTTACACGTGTGGTCGTACGGTCACACATGTGGCGTGGGATGGACGGGTTAGGTTGGTTAGGGTTCGGGGTTATGGATAGGTAAACAAAAGATGGGTTTATGAAAGGATGAAGGCTTAGGATGGGAGAATCGAAGGATTTGAAGAAAATACCTTGATGGAGGAGAATGGAGAAGGTGGTGTGGGGATAGATAGAGACCTCGCACCTCCGTTGATGAAGATTAGCCTCGCGCCAATCTACCTTCCAAATCGCATGAAGATGGAAGAAGAAAGCAAGAGCTTTTCTCTGTTTATTTATTTATTTATTTATTTTTTTAATCACAAAATCTAATAAGGGAGAAGGTCACACGCCTACCCTCATTTATATATCTAAGAAAGTTTTAAAATTACAATAAACACCCTATTTTGTGAATTTTGACGAAAATAGACTTAGTCTAACTAAAGCCAACTAAAAACACTTATAATGGTGTCCAAACATAACATAAACTAAACTAAATTCTATAAAACAATAAAAGCTAAGAAAAACTAATGTGGATGATCCATGATCAATGGCCCGATCATGTGATCCAACGGTCCGATCGTCATGTTCCTTCAATCCAACTACCTACATCAATCCATAAAGTAGCCAATGTGCATCTTCCCAGTGTGGGGTCTTCTAGATGCTCACACATATACATGTGGTCTTCAATACGATCACGGATACTCGCTTAGCCACAAGGAAATAAATCGGTGTGGCCCGCCTCCTCCTCTGATACGTACGTAAGGGTGTACATAAAGCGATGTCCTCATCATTAGGTTAGTCCAACCAGTTGGATTTGAGAGTGCCTCATATATATATATATATATATATATATATATATATATATATATATATATATATATATATATATCGTGAGCACTTTTTGAGAACATATCTCACATGATGTGTATATGCAATCCGAACGGTCGACTAAATGAGTCACCTCATGAAACCTCCATGGCCCAAAAGTTAGCCTGATCCAAAATTTTGGTGGGCCATAGCAAAGTGAGAGGCAAATCAAGGGAGGAAATTACCTCTTGCTTTTCTATGGCCACCAAGTTTTTAGATCAGGCTAACTTTTGGGCTCTGGGGGGTTATGAGGTGATTCATCCCATGGACCGTTCAGATTTTGTGCACACACATCCTCACAATCCAATCATTCTGGTTCAAGAATTTCATGTTTCAGAATTCAAATATGTGCATTTCCACATTCTAGATGATTCCAAGGCATTCTGCATCCTATATCCAATTTGCCCTTAGAAGGGTCCCACAGGCAGCTCTTAATGAGAAACGTTTCATCTCCCATGTAGGAAAAACAAAAAGGCTATATAGGAATTACACTCCTAGGTATATGGTTTGAACCTCTCACAAACTCAACAGAGGATGTCGCTGCAACAAAAAGAGTGATTGATTTTCAATTCGGATGGTGAGTAGAATGACTGCTACTCTGTGATTTTCTTTTCTGTCACAAATCCGACAGTGGCAATTTAGAGCATCATGTTACTTGCTTAATAATGGACCAGGTTTCTCGATCCCCTTGTGTATGGAAACTACCCTGCTACCATGAGGAAGATTGTAGGATCTCGATTGCCATCTTTTACAGAGGATGAAAGAAAACAGCTGAAGGGATCATTTGACTTTATCGGCCTTAATCATTATCTTGTAGTTTTTGTTCAAAATTCCCCTGATGACACCGAGAAGCATGAGAAAGACTATGCTACAGATATTTCTGCCAGAATATCAAGTAAGTTTTTTTTTTGAAAGATAACTGAAGATTTCATTGAAAAGGTGCTGAGAAAGCACCAAAAAGCAAAACAGCAAGAGGAAAAAAAAGAAAACCCAAACTAACTCAAATGATAGGAGATGATGGGAAAAATGACGAACCTTGGGGAAATAAATGCGTTCCAAATCCAATAAAAAAAAGTTTGGGAAATTAATTTCTCTGTCTCCCCTTAGCGTTTCATAGTTTAATGAAGTACTGTTGCAATAAATGTTTGGTTCCCAGCAAACAAATAGCTGCTTAGCTTTTTTGTAGCAAAGCTTGAGACCCATCTTTGTTACAATTATAAAGAGTCCAACATGTGCGCTCTGTACATCCATTTGAGTCGTTTATTCTCATTTGGATGTTTCCTCAAAAAACGATCAGAATGCCAGCTTGAAAATCATTATCAGATTGGGTAGCCAGGTGATCTTCCTTGGGATCAGTTTTTTAAGAATCTTTAGTTTGCTTTAAGCTGCTTTTGGTAAATCATGAACACCTAAAAATAATGTTTGTGTTTCTTGTGCAGTTCCAGGGCTGTTTGAGAAGGTAAGATCATAGAAATCACTGATTTTCATGACTCTGTCATTGGAAATTTTAGATGGAAAATTCTGACAGAAGAATTAAATTCCTGATCAGGATTTCATTAGCCTGAAAACTGCCACATTTCCTACTGCTCCTTGGGCCCTTCAAAGATTGCTGGAGTATGTCAAACTATACTACGAAAATGCTGTTCTTATAATCCATGAAAACGGTAAAATCCTAAAATGTGTTTTTCATGTATTATAATGATTAAAAAAGGACTAACATACTTGGTATTCATGATTTAAGACTATAATTTACTCTTGCTCTAAATATTCATGTCATCAGGATATCCAATGTATGGTAACAACTCTTATTCTCCCGATGCTCGCAATGATGATGAAAGGGTAGATTACTTGCAGAAGTACATAGAAAGCTTGCTTCAATCAATAAGGTATTTTCATCCTTATACATATGATCACCCAGGAAAATCAGTATTCCTGTTATTTTCCCGTTCCTTGGATGCAATTTGTGCTGGAAATGTCAAACTGTAGTATTTCATCATGACCATTAGGTTTCAGGTTTAAAACCCATATATAGAATTTGGCATCCAAAACTTCAACGAAAAACCTAGGAAACAAACAGCATCTAGAGCTTGGTACCATAAATTGGTTGCTTGCAAGCATATTCTCCTCATTCATGCACATTTTCTAGACACTCTTAGAAGATTGCTGGCATCAAATTAGTATCAAAGGCAGACATGAAGCTATTTCAGGAAATCTTCTAATAACAAATAGCTTCATGTTGGCCAAGGTTTTGGATAATTTTAAATTTTCTTGAGGGTTATATAGAATGTAGGAAACCAATCCTCTCAATGTTCAGTCACAAGTGAAAAAATCAGCACTATTTCTTAAAAGCTGTAATAGGTTTTCTGAACAAGCATTTGTTTGCAGGGATGGATCAAATACAAGGGGGTACTTCGTATGGTCTTTCGTAGACTGTTTTGAGCTTACACTTGGCTATACTGTTCATTACGGTCTCTACCAAGTCGACTTTAACAACAGGGATAGAAAAAGGTACCCCACGCTGTCTGCTCAATGGTATGCCAGCTTCCTTGGAAACAGCAAAAGGAAAAGGGGAAACTCAGAATCTCTATCAATTTAAGAAGACATCATCGTTCCTTTTCTTCTGCATCACCAGTCATATATGGTTATATATATATATATATATATATATATATATATATATATATATATATATATATAAAGTGTTCCATTCTATCTATGAATGGGCACTGGACAGTGTTTTCTAGCCGGGTTTAGGCTCAGGGGCTGGAATTTGTTTCTGCCTTGTTTCTTTCTGCTTCTTCCTGTTTGTTTCTGTTTACTTTTTCTTTTTGGCCTCTTTGGCTCTTAATAATATTCACCTTTCAAATATATATATATATATATATATATATATGGTTTTTCTATTTCTTCTTTCTTTTTTCAACAGCTGAACTTGTTAGGCCTCATGTGCTTGTTACCTCTCTTTGCTTCCCTTCCCCTAATCCTATGGATCTACACTGACAACATGAGTGCCATCCACATCAACATCTGTGGCTTTAAATGGCATGTACCGCTTACGTAAACCCAGCACTATGCCTGAGATCATAATCCAACTTGCTAATCAAGTCCGTGTTTGGCTTTTAATGGCCAAACTAGCACTTGCAAATTTATGAATATACTTGAGCTGCATGATAAGGAGTTCATCTTGTTTTATATTGCTTCTCTTTCTCATAGAGTACCTACTAGTAAATATGTCAAAAAGAACTACTGACATATTTAAAACCATCTTCAGAATAAATGATCTGTCTCGAAATAATAATGCAAAAAAGCTACACTTGATCTGATTGTTTAGTGGATTGAAACACTAGCTAGGTGATAGTTTCGACTTTCGACTCCCTTCCCAGTCAAATCTAAGTAGGTTTGCTATATTGCACTTAAAAAATGTCAAAACTTGGAAGAGAAAAATCGTGACAAAATTTTGGCACCCAAGGATGCAGGGTATACAGGTGAGGTGGACGAGCATGCTTACCAGTAAAGGTCTCCTCACAAATGCATATGTTTTACACTTGTGGGGGTTCACATCCGTTATCCTTCATCAAGGTAACTACTTCAACAAATGTTGCAAAATAAGAAATTATCATAGGAGATACTATTCCAAAGTTTTTCTTGGAAAAAAAAAAATCAATAATCAGTTGTTTCATCGAAATGTCTGCATCTTTCTCAAAGATACTGCAGTTTACACTTTGGTTTCAAAACTTCCTTCAGGGGAAGAAGATCCAGTTCCCCTATGAGAGGTCAAAGCACATTTCTAGATTTGCATATCTTATGGGTCTTATGGATTTTGCATTAACCAAAAACAAAACAGAAATTTCCACTTTACAACAGTATTAATAAAGCACCACTTAAATTTCTACTTTCCAACAATTCTGTGTTTTTTCCCCCCTCAATAAATAGTTTCCCACGATTTTTTTATTGATATCGTTCTTTTAATGCAAAATCAAAAGAACCATTTGCCACTAAAAAAGGAACTATTTTACAAGTGTAGCTGAGTGCAGATTGATATCCAGACGACAGTGAATCTCATAGCCATACACAGGCAAATGCAAAATATCAACTGATAATGTATCAACTATTTTACCATGAAGTGCAACTCAAAATTGGTTGAGAGTGTGGTCCAAAGGGTGATCTATTTTATAGTGTATTGGTCTGCTTCTGTGGAGAAGCTTCAATCTTGTAATTTTTCTTTTCTGGCCTCTTAGCTGATCCGCCTCCTCGGCGGATCATCGGCCTTTTCTTTGTTTCTGCTCCTTTTTCTTTCAATGAAATCTCGTTACTTCTCAAAAAAAAAAAAAAGGGTTTTTCCGATAGTCATTCTCCTATACCAGTAAAGTTATTATGGTAAAATTTAAACTTTAACAAAGATCTAAGCCATTTTGATGTAATTCACAGTCATCAAGGGCTCATTGCTTTCTCCAACAACTTCAATTTCCTGTTCTTGAATGCTTCTGTTGCAGAATTGTGGATAAAGTTCGGAAATGGTCAAAGAGTTGTTATAAAGCAATAATATATCCATAAATGCATGATTGCATGTCATGCAAACACACATTCCATTAGAGAATTTCCAATAGAAGATCCTTATAACTTGATTGAGAAATTGGAACATTTATAGTATCGGAAAAAAAGAGGAAGTGGTTAGAATGAGAGATACATCAAGACTTCTTAAACAGGGAAAATGGCACAGGTTCAAATGGGTCAAAATAAGTATTAAAGAGATAGTAGTAACCTAGCAACTACGCCCACAGGTTGTCTAACCTTGTTTCAAGCTGAGAGAAATCGATGTTATTGATTGATTCTAGTAGCCAAATGAAAACACCTTCAACTCAAAGATGTCGATGTCATCTTTCCATGTTCACTTTGAATTCAAATAATCTTCACCACCTTTTCTCTGAACATCAAAATCAATGGAAATTTTATTAGCAAGAAATCCTCGAGACAAAGCATGCAATAGCACTCAGACTTCATGACCTTTCATCGACTTTATCTGAATCAGTGTGATACAACCTACACTGTGTTGCTTTATTTATACTTGTCAGTTGTTCATAGGGGAATTTTAAGATTGCCTCACAGGTGCTTTACAGAGAACAGTAAAGGTCATTATGTAAAGGTAATGGTGGCAACTGTTACACGTTTTTTTTTTTTTTTTTTTTGAAGACACAGGGTGTCCCCACCTCTTTTTTTGAAGTGAGACTAATCCCTTCGGATACACGCAATCACCCACAACCATGTGCATCGGGTAAAGCCAAGGAGAGGAATCGAACCCTCACTTGTGGCAACTGTTACACGTTACGGGGTTGTGATGGTCGTAACAGCTATTATGGAAAAAAAAAATGACCCGTAAGTTGTAACAGCCCCTGTAAAAGCCGTAACGGTCCATTACTAGGCCAATACAGCTTTTCAGGTTTTTTTTTTTTCAATAAAGAAGAAAGAGATTGTAACAGCCGCTATAGGGGCCGTAACAACCGTTACAATCCGTATCGTAAAAGTAATGCTGGTGGCCATTACAGAATACCTGATCATGATCCATCCTTGACATCCCTTGTCTTAGTTTAAGTTTTTAATAAAGCTAATGAACATTGTTGGTTTACATCTTTCTTCAAGATTTTTTATTTATTTATTTTTATTTATTTTTTTTTGTCAATAACTAAATTTAATTATCCTAAAAAGAGAAGACGTCAAAGACAAAACACAAGAAAATTGGTGCAGAAATACACATGTACGAAGCAATTCTTCACAGCAAAAGCATTGTGAGAACCACTTGAATATTGGCCTGAACATTGGCCTCACATGGACATGGCATGCCAAGAAGTCTGCAATTCTGAACACCTTATTCTTCAAAGTCAATTTACCCAACTCAGAATTATAAGGTGATATCTGTTTCTGAGGAAAGAAATATTCAAGAAAATGCATATTCACATGTGTTTCCAGATATATAACAAAGCAGTTCCCTTATGCTTGTCTGTAAAAGGTCATTCCTAAATCCCTAACAAAAGTTGTAAAATTATACCAATACTTTCACTGAACTGAAACAAATTTACAAGAGAAGTTTGCTCAGAGAAGAAATCTAGAAGAAACTGGACATGAACAAATAAATGAAGCTTTAAACAACTCAGATGCCAGGGCATTGTCCCTTGAGAACTTTTTATGGGGAAAATGGAGGGCACGTGATTCCACTTTTAAAGGCAATTAATTAAAATAATGACATAATCATAGACTTGCAATTGCAATTATGAAAACATTATATGACTTTACCAACTGTTGTGTCACGGTCGCCAAAGAAATCCTCATCAACGTAATTTTTCGAGGAAATGTTGGCCAGTTGGTGTACTCCTTCAATCCTTGACGCAGCATTTTATTCTCAGGTATGCTTACTGTTTCAAATGGCACATTCAGGGACTTCAATATCTAATCACAACAGTGTTTGAAAATCAAGGAAAGTGACAACAGCTCAAGAATCACATACTATCGTTGAAGAGTAATGATAATAATGAAGAGACAGATGATATAGTGATTATCATCAGCATTTTAAGATTCATTATCCCTCACCAAATGCACATTCATGGTTATGGTACATGACAGTGCTGAAGGCGTACCCCACCATGCAGATGACCTGGCAGAGAAATCAGGCAGGAGAGATGTGCACTTTGAATGTAGACAGTTGGTTTTTCTTTTCTTTTCTTTTATTTCCCCTAAACTATCACATTGTTCTTCCATATGACCCATTGCACCAGGTTATCAGCGGATGCAACTTCCCAGTAAACCTGAGCTCTGTGGGGTCCACTGTGATGTTTGTGTTATATCCACTCCGTCCATTGATTCCACCAGGCCATGTTAGGACGTGAACCAAAAAGTGTGACTGACCAAAACTCAAGCAATACACACCATAGGAAGTAGTGGGGATGAAAACAAGCACCATTGAAACATTCTTGAAGCCCACCATGATGTTTATATGCCATCCAACCCATTCATAGGGTGATTTCCACCAGAATTAAGGAAAAACACACACATCAGCGTGATCCAAAACTTGTGTAGCCCCCAAGAAGGTTCCAATGGTGGGCATTCAATCCCTACTGTTTCATGTGGTGTGGCCGGCCCACTTGAGTTTTTGATCTGTCTGATTTTTTAAGATCAAGTCCTAATATGGGCAGCCGCAATGGATGGGCAGAGTGGATATAACACATACATCGCGGTGGGCTCCATGGAGCTTGGAGTCACACGAGGGGATTGCTGCAACAGGGAAGTGGCGTCCGTCCGTCATCAGCACCCTGGGTTCCAGAATAGAACAGAACTAGAAGTCAAAATTCAAAAAAAGAAAAAAGGGTGGGAGGTGAGGATGGGGCTAGAAGCTAGTGCTAAATTCAAGCAGGAGTTCCAGATAATGGAACTGAAGCTTGGATTCTTGAAGAAGATGGACAATCGTCAAACAATGAATCAGCAAAATTCAAAGTAGCAATGACTCGAAAATCAAGCTCAACTGTCAAAACCCTCACCATTGCAATTCCACTTACAACAAAGATAGTAGAGAGAGAGGAAATACACATATGAAGACTGAAATCCGATTCCACAACAGAGGATGCGTAAGAAAAAAAACCAAAGGTTCCATCAAACTATGAAGAAGGTTAAAAAAATCCAAAGGTTACATCAAACTATGAAGAAGGTTAGAACAGTTGATGGCCAAGATTTTCAACCTGCCGGAATAATGGAGACCGTCCAACTTCCAACTTCAATCCCCACTCCATTTTTGGGCTATTTCCAAACGTGAGAGGGTGAAACTGATGGACGGAGTGGATTTTTCACGCTTCCGCCAAAGGCTCCCTCCCTGTTGGAGGGATCCGATTGCTTGCCTCCTGTGATCCGGGCACATAAATATACCTGTTCCGTGGCTGTGTGGGGCCCACAGAGATGTCCATGACAAATCCACTCCGTCCATCTGTTTTGAAAGACCCCAACAGGACAATGAATCTAAAAATCAGGCAGATCCAATACTCAGGTGGGCTGCACCAAACAAAAGTAAAACAATAGGCACAAATATCATCCTGTCAACCCCAGGCGTTCAATCCCCACTGTTTCATGTGGTATGGCCCACATGAGTTTTGGATCTGCCTCATTTTTAGTTCCTGTCTTACCGTGGTCTTTCAAAACAGATGGACGTTTGTCACAGACATCCCTGTGGGCCCCACACAGCCCCGGCACAGGAATACATCTCTTCTACCAGGGGCGCAGGCAATTCGCTTCCCTGTACGAGAGTGGGACTAGACATAAATTTCATGGCATCATCAATATTATTATTACTAGTAGCGATTGGTAAAAAATCAAGTATATGGACCAATCCATGGTGGTGCAGCGAATTCAAGAGATGAGAGATCGTGATCTGGATCACTGAAACAAGGGGCACATCCTGTCAGAACACTTGGCCTCCAAGCCAATGTAGTTTCATGATTGTTGATATTCTTTCAAGTCAGCTTATCTCGATGATAAGATGTGGGAGAGTGTTAGACTCGGCTCATTTTCAGTGATTGCTCCGATTTTTTTTTCCTTTTTTTTTTTTTTTTTTTTTTTTTTTTGTATTATTTATTACAAGAGGAATGTCGCTGTTGCATCCCAAAACATCTTCCATACAGGCATGTCCACTGATCAAGACCTTTGATTCGGTGACACCTACTGGTACAAGCCATGTCACGGAAACCAAGACATGCACCCGCTGTCAAAATGACCAATGGTCCACATTCAACACGAAAACTGGCATTAATCAGGTGGTCAGGCTACACATTATATTTTTCAGCGTATCTAGGCAATTCATTTAGTGGTCCACCAGATCAAATGTCTGACCACCATACATCTTCAGGGGATGGCACTTCACCTTATTTTCCAAACAACTTACCCAAATATGATACAAAATAAAAATAAAAAGATGCAAAACCCACCTTTATCTCAAGCTTCCACTCATAATCCATGATTACACACACTCCCATGGATTCATGTAGTCCACCAGGAAACATGTGGGCTCCTGCTAGAAGAGCTTTTTAAATCATCCAAAAACTGCAGCCAAGAAAGCCAAATCTCATACAGAGATGACTGCAGAAGGATAGTTCATATGCCCAGACAAGCAGTCCTTGAGAGCATTACAGGAATTTACAAAAAGACTAGAAATAAGTTCCAATACATCCATCAGGGGGATCATGCCTAGGCAGTGGAACCTATCACATGAAAGGCGACATCCTAGGGAGTGGGACCCGTTGATATGCATTCTCCGGCCGCCCTTGTGCGACCCTCTCTGTGTTGACCCTTTGTTGGAAGTAGTTCCTAGTCTGGGAATCTGCACTTACTGTTTGGGGATTCTGATTAGTGTGGAAAGGGCTCCACCACTGAGATTCACCTTCGACAGGGATCCATGGCAGAGGGGCAAACCCTTCCCTCACCCATCCATAGACTCCCCGATCAAAACGCCGGCCGATATGTTCACCATCTTGATGGTTTCTATTCACAGACCCGGATACAGAAAACCCATGGAAACCACTGCTTTCAGGTAAGGAATTGGTGCCTGTGGAGGAAAAAAGAGCAAATCCTCTGTGCCTTGTTCTCCTGGTTGGAGCAAATGGGGCACCTCGAAGAGCAGAAGACGGTGCAGACTGCTGATATATATGACCATTCGGCCCGCGAGTATGACCCCTAGCGTCCCCTACAACAGGAGGCACTAGTGCAGCCACCAAATTGCCGCCTGCTCGTGCAACAGACCTGTGATAGTTGCGACAGCTAAATTGATATCAGTGAAGTAGAAAGCTCTTAAAGGGTAATACCACCTTTAAAGGAATTTTTAGGATCCTGTCGTGCACAATAATTCTGTATGTGCCTCATGGTCAAGTGATCCAAACCATTTATCTGATTGATTGGCCCAACAGTAGATCAAGGACACCAGGTAAGCATTCCAGATTGGAAGATTCTAACCGTACCACACACTGTTAAAAGAAAAGGTACAGCAATTAACAGAGAGAAGGTCAGATATCCACAGGTTAGGATAGGGAACCCCCAATTACCAATCCTAATTGAGGTCCCATGATCAGATCAGTGGTTTGAATCACTTCAAAATGGTCCCTGCATGCATGGAGTCTGGTGCTGCATGTCAGCAGGCTGCAGTTTTCTGATGAGCAGGACTCTACAAATCTTTAACAACTGTATGAATGCAAGTTTCAGTACCATGACACTTACCCATGAATAAAAGGAAGAGGCTGAACAGAGGATCCTAACCTCTGCAGGCCACCCGAGTCACTCCTAGATAACCTTGAAGCCAACTGAGATGTGGGCTGCTCTGCAGCATTTAAGCTGCCGCCAGAGACGGGAAAAGGAAGAGACGCCTGCTGCCAGTTGTGTCGTGGCTCTGCTGCAGAAAAACCATGCGAGTTCAACATGTCGCTGGATGATGGCACTCCTAATCCAGTCAGATGCTGATGAAATGAAGTGGCATCGGACACAGCATCAGTAGCATTTGACGGCGCAGGATGTATAGAATGTGAAAACCCATGGAGAGCAAGATAGGGGCACACGTGCGTACTACTTGAAGCATTTGAGTGGTCCCCAAATGCTGCAGTTCCTAACATATCATGATCTTCCGGGGAAAGATTAAGAAAAACAAATTCATTATGCAGCTCCGATATGAAAAAATCACAGCTCACAAGTGAATGGTAATGTACAAAGATTGCTTACAAGGGTTTGGCTGGGGTTCTCCGTCACTGCAGGTGGAAAATTCAGAGTCTTATTATCCTCGAAAAACAACATAAATGACGTGTGCAAAAAGTGTAAGCTTGGTATAACTTTTGTTAACACTACAATTTATGATACAAAACTGGCGGAAAACACTTCACAGTAACTTCTTTCTTTCTTTCTTTCTTTCTTTCCTTTTTTTACCCGAAACCTCAATGCAATTTGACAAGAATGGCATACAGATCATGCAATAACAAAAAAGCTGTTAGAGTTTTCTAACTTGTAGAGGTTTTAAAGTTGGGCAATGTTTGGAAACAATGGATTCCATGCAAAACAATGGAAAGGGAAAAGGGTGTTCCTTTGATGTGATGATTTTTGTTGTTTGGATAGCAAAGCAAAGGGCAGATTCCACCAAGCAGTCATTGCATCTTTCTATAATTTAGATTCTTGGCACAGGAAATTAGTTGAGTATTGCGATTGGAACTCAAAAATTTCCTCTAGCTACCCAAACAAGAACTCAAAATTGGAATCCATGTTTCAATAGTCTCATGGAAATCATCAGGATAATTATTAATTTTCCCCTTCTTTTCCCTTGGATTCCACATATCTAAATGTGCCCTTAGTTTCATCTTATGGATTACATGGATTTGGAATCGAGTTGCAAAGCACACAGCCAAGCATATTAGGCACAACTTTCTTCCTCGTCCTGAGTTTTGAGCTCTTGCTACCATCCGTCTTGTTGGGTCACCAGCAGAAGCTAAACATAGCTGAGCATTTAGTTATTTGCATGAGCTGCTGCTAGCATTAAACCTCAGGCAAAGAGCAACTTAGTGGGCTGAAATACGCAAGTCTGGCAAAGGACCGGGCCTGGGCCAGGCAAAATCAATATTTTGAATAGGCCTGGCCCAACCAAGCAAAGTCCAGGCCCAATGCCTGCCCATTGCCAGGCCTGGAAATAGGTTATATACAATAACATCAAGTCAGGAAACCAAAGAAACAGGCCATACAACTTTACATCTCATCCAATTGGTAAGGACCGAAAGAGCATTAAAGCTCAAAATCGCACTGGACTAATAACTGCATTGTCATAAACAAGTTTCTGGCATTTTGGATAAGTGCTATACATGTTCCTTGATTGACTTAAGAGTCGGCTTATGAGTAATCCCTTGCTTCATTTATCCTTTTTTATTAAATGAAATGACCAGAAATGCTAATTTGAACTCTGTTGGTTCAACAGCCTTGCTTTCTCTGGAATCCTTAGTAGCAGGTTCAAACTAGGTGTCACTCCCACTTTGGCCTCATGCTCCCACTCCCTAGCCATTTGTGTTTGATAACATTTTGAAACACAGACAGTTCCCCACTCCCACACCCTTTTTTTTTTTTTCAAGATCCGCACCCAAATTTATTGCTATTTTGCTTCACACTTCGTGCAAGAACCAGGGCCATGGTAAATGAAACATAATCACCCGTAAATCCAGTGACCTTGGTCTGGTTTAACCGTCTTCTCATGGGTGAGAGGGGATGGAAATCTCATAAAACATGGGACCAGAGGAGTGCAGAGTCCCACTGGAAGGGGTAAACAAAAGGGAATGCAGCAAGAATAATATATACCACTGGCAACTCATTTGCTCCAGTAGCCCCCCCCCCCCAAAAAAAAAAAAAAGTGACAATGGGTAGTAGTAACTGGCAACTGCTGAAAGTGTCAAATCTAATTAAACATATAATTCATACAGCAGAAGCATCTTCATAAAGAGAAAAGGTTAACAGATATAACAGCAGTAGCATCCAATGTTGTCAAAATCACATAAGCCATCAGCCTGGGCTGATCACTTATGCGATCGCATAATCACATAAGATCTGCTCAGGCTGATGGCTTTTTTTTTTCTGAAAAATTTAAAAATAAAAAATAAAAAATGGGAAATTTTCTAAAAAATTAAGAAAATGTCTAATTACTGCAAGTGATTGGATTGGGTATTTTTTTACCAATTTCATTGTAGTTTGACTATTACATCATTTATAAGTTATATTATATATAACAAAACAAATTTAAACAATCAAGTTACACTAAGAGAGAATTAATTATTAAAACGTATAAATTTTATTGATAACTTCAATCTTGATGAGTTGATGCATACAATACAAGTACAACTCTACAAGTTATAGGGTACAACTTATTATAATCTACAAAAAATATGACCGCTGGCCATTATGCCATTGCAAACTAGAGCATGCCATGGTTATGCGATTATGCCATTGCATACTTTAGTATGCCATGGCATACTTCCTGCACGGCATATGCAATCTGAGCCCATGTATGCAATTGTGTGCTCACATAATTGCTTATGCGATAGCATATGGTAACACTTGTAGCATCAAAGATTATAACTGTTGCAAGACAGAGCAGAGCATACTTGAACTTTTTTTCCCTTTTACTTCTGATAAATAGACTTGAACATTTCAAAGAACGTGGTTTTTAACGAGTTATTCTTTTATAAAATATTGTTAGCCCTTTGTTAAAATAACATACGAAAAATCGATTCGCGAGACTCATGAACCCATGGTGCAGAAAGCATCTATCTAACCTAAGAAGCTACAAAAAAAGGTGAATGCAGAAAGCTGTTCAGTTTTGGCTGAAGCTCAATTCAGAAAAAAGGTCTTGAGCTTACTCAAATAGTTGCATAAATCCACGAACAGGACACCACTGAAGTCCAAATGGCTGCAAAAGAAGAGTAGCCACCACACAAAGAATCAATCAACTTGAGAAAGGATGTGGAATGTTATATCAATTCACCGCACAATTCTTTTTTGGCAACAATGAATTTTATTTTATTAAAAAGAAACAAGAAAACTCAAAAATTATCCCTCAAGGCAATTTATAAGAATATAGACACACAAAGCTTCCCCATTTACTCCAAACATCTGCAATGCTATTAGCCTCCCTAGAAACTTAATTGGAAGAATATGAAACAGCTTTACCATTTCTTTTAACTATTCATACAACAATTTTAAGAATACAAGATAGGCAGGGAAAAAAGAAAAGAAAAAGGACACAGTCGTTACAGGATGTAATAATGACACAAACTATTTGAATTGTGAAATATAGCCAAAGGCAAGATAGTAATGACATAAGCTCTTTGAGTTATGAAATATAGACAAAGGAAAATTTCCAATGCTTATCTTTATAAATAAATAAATAAATAAACGAATAAATAAATTTTTAAAAAAAATTGTAATGACATGAGCTCTTTGGAATTTGAAATATGGCCAAAGGCAATAATGTAATAGCGCCCTAGGAGATTGTTACTGTTGCTTGGTAAAGATATCAACTTTCTTTTTTCTATTGGTAAAGAAAACTTTAATAATAGAAGAGTAAAATAGCTATTACGATGAAGCAATCAAGATAATAGGATAGGAAAACCCTGGGCCTAGGCAAAAACAATATCAAGAATCCAAGATACCCCTTTGGCAAAGTCTCAGACAATTAATTAGCCTCCCTAGGAATACCATTCAATGAGGTGCCTGTCAAAGATACTAATAAAGATATCAACTAATAAAACTGACAGCATATTCAAACATTGTTAACACGAGAAAGTATTGCAAGAGAGTCCAATAAATATAATGCTTCTCTTATTAACATAATTTGAGTCCAGCTACTCCAGAATCATGATTCGAAACTAGAGGCGCTACTCTGGGAGTTCGATGTGCTCTAGCATAAAAATAAAAAGAGCCATAAGCTTTCCCTTTGATAGAAATATCTAAAATGGAGACTGCAGGAGGTGCTGATATAATAAGGAATTCCCAACAGCGTGTACAATAAAAGAAACATGCAACAAATTGCTATATTTTAGTGCCAGAACCCAGATTCATGCAAATACCAGCAACCTTCTTAAAATCACTAGCAACGGAAGAATGGAACAATGACAATGATATTATTGAAATTTGCACATTTTCTAGAAGAGAGAAGTGTCCTACAACTTCATGACAAACGCGATTAAGGTAACAGTTTACCAGGTCAGAGTAAGCCAGATCATAGAAGTCTTCATTGACGAGCTCGTCTACATTAAGTTCAGAAAGAGGGCGATATCCATTTGCAAATAGCCATTGGCCTTTTTCAACTTTCCGACAATTTGGGCATTGCATAGCTCCTTTTGCATTGAATGCAGAACCAATACAATCTGTAAAGGAAGAACATATTCAGATTTCTGGAAAGACGATCAAGCTGCAGAAAAGCACTGCCAATCACCCTAGAGGGAAGCATGTCCACAACAATGCCACATTTTAGAGGGGGAAAAAAAAAAAAAACTGTTCAATGCATGAGCAGATTGGCATGAATTTCTGCAAGGTTACGAGGTTGCAACCACCAAAAGAGCAATCCTCTATATGAAAGGAATAATACATCCTCAACCTTTTTCTTAAATGAAAAAAAAAAAAAAAAGTAATAAGAGGACAAACATCAATATAACATAAAACTCCTCTATATATATGGCTGACACATGATGCACTCTAGACTAGTGGTGACATGTTCTTATGGTTTAAAAATATGCATCTCAGAAGATGTGCACATTACACACGGTTCTCAAGATAGTAGTCTATTTTTAGCACCTAAGATTACGAATCCAATTCTGAGTAAGACGTGAAGTGACAAGAATTTACAAGATCTGGGTAAAATGTGTTATGGCCAACAGTAATGCCACTTAGCTATTAAGGCGTCATAACACCATTTTTAAACCTTGCTTTTAGGTGACCACTCACAAGTAGATTTGTTATTTTCATACAATCTTTGTAAGATAGGCAATAAAATCGTAACCTTTTGCCTAGTGAATTGCCTTGACTATAGTCGAAGAGAACAATCAAGTCATCATCACATCATCATCTAAGACTTATCCCAACTATTTAGGGTCAGCTACATGAATTCCATTCCGCCATTCCACTCTATCTAGGGGTCATAACTTCAGTTCAACAATGGGTCATCAAGTCTTTTTTTACTACTTCCACCCACATTCTTTTGGCCTTCCCCTCGCAGAGCCTTCAACTTGCACCAACTCACTCCTAACTGGGCACAGTTCTTAGTTTCCGTTGCACATGACCAAATCATCTCAACTGGGCACAGTTCTTAGTTTCCATTGCACATGACCAAATCATCTCTCTCTCTCTCTCTCTCTCTCTCTCTCTCTCTCTCTCTCTCTCTCTCTCTCCTCTCTCTCCCAAGCAGGAAGAATATATATATGAGTAATGGTCTCCTGCGAACCATCCCGCAGACTACCTTGGTGCGGTCCAATTCCCACCGCAGGCTACCAAGTTCTGTGGACCCCACTATGATGTATGTGTTGTATCTACAATGTCCATCCATTTGGAGATATTATTTTAAACTATTAACCAGAGAATGAGGCAGATCCAAAGCTTTAGTGGACCCCACCACAGAAAACAGCGGGAAGATTGATGCCCATCGTTGAAACCTTTCTAAGGCCTACCATGATGTTTTTTCGAAATCCTTCTCAACCTTTAAATAGCCAATCCGCGCCCAGGTCTCTTGCAGGGAAGCGGACTGCATACTGAGTAAACTCTATGGGGCCTTCCGTGATTTATATATTCCATCCACTCCTTGCATCCATTTTAACAGATAATTTTAAGGCTTAAGCCCAAAAATGAAGTATATCCAAAGCTCGAGTGGGCCACACCACAGGAAACAGTGTGAATTGAATGTCAACCGTTGAAAATTTTCTGGGGTCCACAAGTTTTGGATCAATCTGATATTTGTGTTTTCCTTTCATCCATATCTGTGTGATCTCACGAACAGGTCGGATGACAAATAAACATCACTATAGACCCTAAAAAGGTTTCAACGGTGGAAATTATTATTCCCAATGTTTCCTGTTCTATGGTCCACTTGAGCATTGGAAATGATTCAATTTTTGTCTCAACCATTAAAATGTGCTTAAAAAACGGATGGACGGCATGGATAGACCACATCCATTCACACGGGGCCCAACAAAGTTTACTCAGAACGCAATCCGATTTCTTCTTTGCGTTGGGAATTAGACCGCACCAAGTAGCCTGCGGGATGGTTCGCAATACTATATATATATATATATATATATTCAATTGTTAGTGCTCGTGTGGCCCACTATAATGTTTATGAAAAATCCGCTCTGACCATGTGATGAGCCGTAGAAAGTTGTGTATGGCCAAAATATTATACTGATTTAGGCTTCAGGTGGGCCACATCAAATGAAACGGTGAATGGAAGGATGGTAACCCTTTATTCATATATGTCTCATCGTGATGGTTATATGAAATATAGTCCAACTATTACATAACCCATTAACACTTATGCGTCGGGAAAAAAAATCAAGCCAAACTGTCATTCAGGTGGGCCATACAAACGGAAATAGTTTCAATGATTACGGTTACTTGTGTACATTGTTTTTAATTGTGGGATTGACTTGAACCCTAATGGGCCTGAAATTCACGTTGTGGTCGAGGTGGATTTCCAACTGTCATTCAAGTGGGCCACATCATTTTCTTTTACAAAGGAATAAGGTTGGCAAGAGTCGCTATGGGGCCACCATATGTTAGGTTAAGCGGTTAGTTGTAGCAAATTATAGTGGGCGTTTCCCTTACTGAGGGGCCCGCCTTGTATATATCCACGTTGTCCATCATTTTTTATACAAGGCCTGTTTGAGAGCATGGATTCGGAATACCCTAGATTCCAAATACTCTAGTTGTGTTTCGTACCTTGGATTTGGAATACCCTGGATTTTAAAAATTCTACTTTGCAGCATGGATTTAGAATCCACACTGATTTTGTGGTATATTTGGAGGAGAAAATTTTATGAAGAAAGCTAGCACAAGACTATTCAAGCCACATAAAGCAAGGAGAAATCAAGTGGAGACAGGTCATGAGCCACTTGGTTGAAGGAAGGAGAGAAAAATGCTAAATTTTTCCATGAAATTGCAAGTACTCGGGTTAGAGAAAACGAGATCAACAACATGGTCATCAAGTGAAGAAGAATTAGGGTTGTACACAAACCGAGTTAGCTCGGTTAGCTCGCTCAACTTGACTCGAAAAAGCTCGATTCGACTCGGTTCGAAACTGAGTTCGAGCCGAGTTGAGCTGATTTTTTGAGCTTGAAAAAATTTTGAACCGAGCTCGACTTGACTCGGATCGAACCCAACTTGGATCGAACCAATTCGGTGACTTGGTTACTTTGATATTGATGTTGCTCACCAAGTGTTTGATGAAATGACTCAACGAAGTGTGGCTGGTGGCAAGGAAGGTACATATATGAAACAAATACCCTTTTTTTTCTTGATTTTTATGTTGCTTAGAAGGTGTTTGATGAAATAATTGTAAAACCACTGCTGTTGTTTTACATACAGTGAGATTTGGAAGGTGCAGTCCATGTGTTTGTGAAAATATTGCACAGGCGAACTCGGCTCGAACTTGGCTCAAACTGGCCCGAATTACTGACCAAATCAAGTCGAGCTGGCCAGTCAGGCTCGAGGACCGAGCCAAGCCGAGTTCGAGCTAGGGTCAACAAGTGGTCGAGCCGAGTCGAGTTGTACCCAGTTCGACTCGGTTCGACTCGTGTACACCTATAGGAAGAATCGGTGGTCCAATTTTACAAAGATTTGCTAAAAGTAGAATGGTGAAGAAGGCCGAAGTTTGACAGCCTATTGCTCTCATATTTGTCAAGTGATGAAGCCGATTCACTTGAAAGACACTTCTTTGAGGACAACATAAAGGCCATTGTGGATTCACTGGGAAAGGATAAAGCTCCAGAGCCAGATGGATTCCTTTTGGGATTCTTCCAAGTGTTTTGTGGAGATAGTGAGAGGGGATGTGCTCAATTTTATGGCGGAGTTTTTTGAGAGGGATTAGTCATTAACTGAGCTCAAGGCTTCCTTCATTGCCATCGTACCAAGGGTAACAGGTGCAAAAGGCTTAAAGTACTTCAAACCAATCAGCCTTATTGGCACACAAAAATAAAATTCTTCCCAAAGATTCAACCTCCTCCAGATTTCGGGGTAGCGCCCGCTAGCATCATTTCTAAAAATCAAGGAGCTTTCATAAGAGGTCGTCAAAATCTAGATAGTGCTATCATCACTCACGTGCATCGACTAGAGACAAAAGGCGCGATAGAAAGGCGTAGTGTGCAAGATCGATATAGAAAAGGCCTATGACCATGTGAATTGGGACTTCTTAGACAACATGTTGGACCAAATAGGGTGCGGGAGGAAGTGGAGGGGGTGGATGAGGGAATGCATGAGCTCAGTTAGGTTCTCATTCTTGATTAACAAATCCCCGAAGGGATACTTTAAATTTTCGAGAGGCGTTAGGCAAGATGTCCGCTTTCACCCTTCCTTTTTGTGGTGGTTGTTGAAGCCTTGGGTAATGTTGGAGCAAGGACATGAGGTCAAATTATTCAGTGGATTTAGTGTCAATAGGTCAAGCCCACTAATATCCAATCTTCGATTTGTTGACAATACGCTTTTGTTCTATGATGCCGATGCTATCATGGTGGACAAGCTGAGGATGATCAAAAGGTGTCTTGAGGTACTTTTGGAGTTGAAGGTTAACATTGCTAAGAGTGAGATGTTGGGAAGAGTTGTGGAGGTTTGGCTCAAAGGAGATTTGGCCCATGCATGGCGAAGAAGATTAACATTGTTAAGAGTGAGATGTTGGGAAGATGTGAATATTGCTTGGTCTTTGCTTGGTTTGGGATGGCTTTCTTAGGAGCTCTAATATTGCTTGGTCTTTGACAAATTAGGTTGGTGGGCTATTTATGGCTTGGCACGATGTGAATCTCCCGAGCTTCGGCTTGTTCCAATTAGTCCTTCACGTGCGAGATCATCCAAGCATGCACTTGCTTAAATATATACGTCGCTCACTTTAACATGTGACACATGAGAAGAACACAACGACAGATACATGGCATGTAGGTCCCACTAAAATCTGTGGATACGACACATGGCACATACAGCATGCCAATATTTTACCATGCCTAACACTGGAAATACTGCATACTCTGTTCATTTAATCTAATAATTTTTTAAAAAAAAATTTACAATGCTTAATAAAATAAAATAACCAGAATGGAAATTTACACCTGGAAAATAGATGACAAGTAGCAGAACGAAATAGTCAAACCAAAGATTCTGATCAGAAACTTAATGCAAAAACAAATGAAAGAAACAATACAAAAAAGGAGAAAAAAAATTAATTAACCCCACACCACGCATACGCTTCACGAAAATCAGCAACAGCTACGAGTGAAAAAGAAGAAGAAGAAGTAGTAATGAACATGCACAACAAATTCATATACTACATCATCGAACAACCAAGAAAATTCATAGGTTAAAAAAAATCATTGCAAAACAAGCAAAACCCACGTCAGATCTCAGAGTTTGACCTAAGTGGAATTCATGCCCGCATTGCAGCTTAGCAATCGATCTCTCCCCTCTATCAACGACACATTCCAAGCAAATCGAGCACGAAACCGACGATCCCCCGCTGCCACCGCCCCTCCCTTTCCGTCCTTCTTCGGAAAAATCATGCCTTACAAAATCCATCTATGACTTGTATTGAATCAATCAAACCCTATCTCCTTATCTCGGTCCTGCTATTTTGGACTATGAAAGGTACGAAAATCTCGAGCTTGTCCCCTGTCCATCGAGTAGGAGGTGAAATCCAACATGGAAGCTGATGAGATCTGGAATCTTCGGACAGGAGAGGTTGGATTGGGAGAAAAAGAGGGAGACAAGCGGCACATGAAATGAAATTGGGGATTTTGTATTTACAGCTAAGGGGAGAGAGAGAGAGAGAGAGAGAGAGAGAGAGAGAGAGAGATGCTTTCTTTCGTTTTTGGGTTTGGGTTGGGTTTTGGGCATCGATTGGTCGTCGTCCGCGCGTTATGCGATGCAGTTGAGGGGCTTTAACTCCAGATGATGGAGAGAGGTTAGGTTGACGGATCTCCATCCCCCACTGTTTCCTATGGTATGGCCCACTTGAGTTTTTCATCTCCCTCGTGTTTCGATTCATGTCCTCAAATGAGCTGACGAAACGGATGAACGGAGGTGATATAACACAAACACCATGGTGGGTCCCACAGAGCTTTGGTTTAGAAGGAAGACCGGTAACCCGGGTTACAGGCAAGTAGCGAGCCTCTAGCGATATCTCAAACAGAAGGACGGTCATTTGGTAAGAGCCGGAAAAAATGTTGGGCCCGTCTTCATTAAGTTGGCTTGGGATTCTTACGTAAGTCCATCGAGATGCAGGCTGGACTAAAACAGAAGATTTATTTAACCGTATGCCCGTGGATATAAATTCGACCTCTCTGGTCCAGATTTTTGAACTGTTGAGTCCTAGTGTCGAATTACCATGTCTCCAACTTTTGTCCAGACTTGAATTAGGCACTAACCCACAGGAACCTAGCCCACCATTTGGGGAGGATGACAAAGGTTAGGATTAGGCATATGGTCCCATGGAATTGCATTTGGTCGCATGCCTGATTTATGTGGATTTATGTGGGGCCCACATTGATGCATGTGTTTATCCACACTGTCCATCTATATCCACCTTTTACATGTAACATTTGGGTTATATATGTATACAATTGAACAACATTTGTTGTTTGTAATTCCATAGTCTATCAAACAAAATTTTGCTTAATTCAGTTTTTTTTTTTTTTTTTTTTTTAGTAGTGAAATTTTTGTCCCAAACATGAAATTGGATGGCATCTGGGGTAAAGCATGGTTTCAATAAGAGTGTAAGATCAATACCAAATTGAGGCAAACTCTGTATACTAATTTAACCCTCAATGGAGATTAAGTTTCATCATCAAGAGGAAACAGCTTGGATGCCTGATCATCAGGGTAAAGGAGGTAGGGGTGCAAACACAGCAGGAGATTTGCATAGAAGCAGCCACCCTTAAAAGAGTGCGTGATAGCTCACTGATGCTGTTGTGCCTAAGATGAAAGGGGCTAAGCGACCATGTCTTTCTAGACATGCAATCATTGGTAGACTCAAGAGTTTTAACACCTCGTCAAGAGTTTCGAGTATAAACATAGGTGATGAAATCCAACAAAGGCGTGAGGGTGTGGTGGTGTGTGTGCGCTTGTTAAAAAAAAAGAAAAAAAAAGTTAATCCCATAAATACAATTCAAAACTATTTTATTCTACGGACCAAACATGGCCTTAGGGCCTAATAAGTATCTTCTATTCATAGGTCACAATTGAGGTGTGGCCCGTGCAGGTGGACCCAATAGACTAAGATCGGAATAATGGACCGTTAAAAAACTGTTACAAAGCATGCCGTCCATATCGACCCCTTGTCCAAATCCAAGGACATGAAAAGTACTCTCAGCTCTTCCTTGATACAGACCATTGATCTATTGTACTCCACTTTAAATGGACCAAGACCCAAAAAGTCTCTCACATCGAAAGTTCGTAGCCTTCCTTCCGTCGGTCGTGTTTCGTTGAATGTCTTTGAGACCGTCAACAAATTGAATACTTACGATGATCTTGACGAGGAGATTTTTGGGGAATGGTCCATCTACTACAGGGCCCAACAGATCAACGGTTTGGATATCATAAAGATGGGACCCACTTCTCCTAAAAGAGAACTCGTGTAACTGGCATGTGGTGGAATATCCTGGGATTTCTCATCCTACTGGGCGGGCTTTCATCATCCTTGAACGCAAGCTGCTGACCGTTACAAAATCGAGTCTGGACCCCATTCAAAGAGCTCATCATTACTGTTTGTTTTTTCCCTAGCCCCAGATTCAGACAGCATCGTACGGTTGAAAGATGGCAACTGCGCTCCCCTGTTTTAGCAATGATTAGACAGGGCTCGGCCCCAGAGACTCGGCTTATAGAAGCTCGCTCAATATTTATGCCCTACCGTGTGATAATCCAAACCGTTGATCAAGAAGTTTCAACTGTCGATGTGCCACATGAAAAAAAAATATCTACCTCGTCAGACATCTTGCGCAGAGAAGTTCCAAAGAACCGTGCGCAAAAGCATTTGTTGATCACGATTGCATCGAGGGTCAGGATCTGTCGTCAGATAACCACTGAGTTCGGTGTATACGGGACCATAAGGCCCACCATTATAATGGTGTATATGTTTATTTTATACCATGCATCAATACAAGGCACAGATCAAGGTTCGTGACGATTTGTTGGCCCCACTCGCCCTTGTACAGTCGGACACACAAGCCAGCGTGCGTGGCAATAGGTAGAACATTCCAGGTAACGGATTGGCTACTCTCCTGCCACTCGCCCCGTGCCTGGTGGTCGGTGCTATCTGCCCCAATGATATATATGATATATGTGTTTCATCCATTTTTAAAGGTCATTTTAGGGCTTGATCCAATAAATTTTGGCTATTCTCCTGCCACTCGCCCCGTGCCTGGTGGTCGGTGCTATCTGCCCCATTGATATATATGATATATGTGTTTCATCCATTTTTAAAGATTATTTTAGAGCTTGATCCAAAAATTTAGAGGGATATAAATCTCAGGTGGACCACACCATAGGAAAACAATAGTGGTTGGATATCCACCATTAAAATCCTCCTAAAGACTACTGTATTGTTTATTTGACATCCAATCTGTTGATTAGGTCATACAGACCCAACCTAGATGGAGGGAAAAACAAAGATCAGCTTGATCCAAAACTTTTATTCCCCCAAATTTTTTTTTAATAGTCAATGTTCATTCAACACTGTTTCCTGTAATGTGGTCCACTTGAGATTGGCATATACCTCAATTTTAGTCTCATAACATAAAATGATCTAAAAATAAAATACATGGACGGCATGGATGAAACACATACATCATGGTGTGGCCCACGTAGCACCGACTACCAGCCATTGGCTGGTGGCAGGGGAGTAGCCAATCCGTTTCCTTCTTCAACATTCCATCCATGTGTCAGGCGGGAACCTTAGGTAGGTTGAGTTAGCTTACAAAAAGATCAGATAGTCCATACCCGTACAAAATATAGTACAATCCAAAACGAACTACCAAGTCGTTTGGACCGTCCATTGTTCACATAAATGGGTGGCCTGCTTAATAGGAGGTGGGCCTGAGTTTGTGTTTATATGTGATCTGTGATTTGGGTCTGTATATAGACGTGCGTGGAAAGGCGTGCATGTGGGCTAGAAAACCACTAGATCACGCTAGGTTTCGTAATTTTGCGGTTTAATAATAAATAAAAGAAACAGGAAAAGCTGTCCCTTATGAAAGCATCCTGAAAATTAGCATCAGAGAGACGTGAGCAGGTAAATCAAGATCGAATGCACATGATCCACTCCCATCAAAAGCATCTATATGGGCCGATACCGTTATCATGCAAGGAATTTCTTGGACAACTGTATTAAAGTATGGGTTTTATCACATGAGTTCCAGCTGTGTGGGGACCACCTGTAATGTGTACGTGGAGGACCCCCAGCATGACCTACCTAGAAAGAGACGGTGCCTCTGTGGGGGCCACCGTAATATATATGCTTTATCCACACTGTCAATCTATTTCGACAAATCATTTTAGAGCATGAACCCTAAAAGGAGGCAGATTGAAAGCTCAAGTGGACCACACCACAGGAAGCTTGTGGGGATTGAACTCCTACGTTGAAAACTTTCTAGGGCTCGCCGTGATGTTTATTTTCCATCCAACCTATTCACAAGGTCACGTAGACCTGGATGTAGGGAAAACATAAATATTAAGTTGATCCAAAACTTTTGTGTCCCAAAGAAGTTTTCAACGGTAGGATTTTAATCCCCACTGCCTCCTGTGGTGTGGTCCACTTGAGCCTTCGATCTGCCTCATTTTTGGGCTCATGCCTTAAAATGATCTATAAAAATTGATGGACGGCGTGGATTGAAAATATACATCACGGTGACCGTCCGTCTGTAGCTAGGTCGTGGTGGGAGTATTACCCAATCTGCGTTCGTATGTGGAATCCAAACGGAGTATACAGTGCGCAACGTCAATTTCACCGTACACCCCAAGAATCATCGTGATCCAAAATTCAGGTGGGACACACTGCCGGGGGTAACGTACAGTGACGCCTAAAACATACATGCACGATTTGAATTCCATGCACAGATGACGGGTGAGCCCCACACAGCTCGAACGCACGGTAGCTTAACGTGCATGTGAACCAACCGCAGGCAACCATGCAATGACATGTGGCCAGCATCTTCAACACAGTTTTTCTACTGTTGGAAACTGCCGTGGATGGACCATGACTTGATATATCTTAGGACAATCATAACCTTTAAGAGTTACTTATATCTGATAGATAGTTGGCTGGCTAAGAAGAAAAGTCCATGGTCGGTCGGTCCACATTCGACCAAAAATGGGTTCTAAATATTGATATCTGGGAACTCTTTATGGGTCAACAGCGGGACGTAACAGCCCTGCTCGTTAGAATTGAGAGTTCATGTTTACAGTGTAAAGATGTGGCCACGACTTAGGAATAAAACTTAGATACTCTGATATTTTGTACCATGGGCCCACTTTAGATGGGCCATCAACCAACAATTACTTACACTCAACTGAAGTTTTAATTGGTGCCCATCCAGCGAACGGTTAAGAGTGAAAAAGGTCTCTGGTCTGAGTTCAACAAACAAATGCCCATCAATCAATGTCAGGCCAGTGCAACCAATCTGATAGTGACCTATCCAGAGGGGCCCCACATTTTGGACAGTTCAACTTATGTGCGTGCCATGTGCGGAAAACACACACAGTTTGGATGGTTACGAGTTGAGTTTTCCCATTACCGTGTTTTCGGATAACGGCCAATGCACTTAATGGGCCATCAGATTGCTGTTTCCAATCACCAGAAACGTTGGCCATGGGTATGGAGCAATGACACTTCAGGATGACCGAGAACCCAACTGACCCAAGACTTTGGGTCAGGTTATCAAGGTTCTCAGGTTAGGTTAGGGTTGGAAAACTCCAACCCCATTTGAATTCAGGTAGGGTTTTGAATGATCGAATTCGGGTGGATCAGGTTAGGTCAGTTTAGGGCCGAGTATGGAAGAATTTGGGTTGGGTCTGGGTTCGAAATTCAGGTTGGATCCTCTTCAGGTCGGGTTGAGCTTGGGTAGACCCTCAACCCGACCCAACCGTCCAAGTTGAGTTGCAACCCTGGTTCCCATCATAACATCAGTTTCCCTTAGCTACCATGACAGCATTAGCATGATGGATAATACTTGAGGATGTGTCTAACATACACATTAATCAAATCACTCGGATCACGTGCCTCGCAAAAAACGGGGCATGGTCAAGGGCCCTACTTCACATCAATCATGCTCCCGGCAATACCTAGTTGAAATCCTTCCAACAGCTAACATAATCTAATCTGATTTTTGGGTCACGCAACATCAGTGGGGTAATCAATGTGATTTTGGGTCCACACGGCATGGATGTGATCTTTGGGGACACGTTAGTCCAATGATCCCAACATCAGTGGCGTATATAAAGGGCAAAACGTGGCATTGATTGGATAGAGGGAAGGGATCTAATGCCTCAGGACCTCCATATTGTGTACCGTAGGTCCGTACAGGTATGTGATGATCTGAACCATGCACCCTAAAGACATTCAGGCCATTTGATCGACTGCATATACTCTTTGACATCTCCTGCAAATGTAAATTATTTAAAACCACAATTTCATCATTTAAGAAACATGGGGAAAAGCCAAAAACCGTTTGGATGGTGCCAACAACCGTGATGGGACAGTATTTAGGTGGAGGAAATGGTATTCCATTCAATCATGAATATGGGCCAAGGTGATCCACGAAATGGGAATACCCAAACAGGCTTCTGTTTTACTCTTTTCTCTATCCCAATATCAGTGTCCATCTTTCCGGCCCCAATCAGTGTCCATAACATTTCAGGTAGGGCTTGAAACAATCTCAGCATTTTATTCGGTGGTACAGAAGCCTGCCCAGATGACCATTTTGGGAGATCCATATGGGCCCAAAATGTGAGGATTATGCAATCAACATAGATCAAATATTGCATATCAAGATCAACGGTGAGTGGTCTATACAACGTGGGGGGCCATCATATCAAGGAAACCCAGTCCCCACTAGTACAGAGTCAACCAGACGATAGAATACAAATCCCTCTGGTTGGGGTAGAACCAAAAAGTAGAAAGGATGGGTGTGTGTTTATCAGTCAGTGGGGTACAAATTGTGCAGATAAAAAAGAATTCAGAGGTCCTTACTCCTAACCAGGAGTTACTCAAAATTAGATCAAAATGTTTTAAGCTAAAGCAGAAAGATTTGAAATGTTTCATGGTGGCCTTTTCATCGCTGAAAATATCAAACTCTAATAACTATTCTACATGAACCAGTACCTGACAATGACGACAAACCCCTATGATAGTTTTGCAAGATTTGAATGAGCTAATCCAGAAGCAGAATCAAAAGCTTGTCACCGCCTCTCTTTTGCAACAATCTAATAATTATTCTACCTGAACCAGTACCTGACAACGACGACAAACCCTTATGATAGTTTTGCAAGATCTGAATGAGCTAATCCAGAAGCAGAATCAAAAGCTTGTCACCGCCTCTCTTTTGTGAGCTCAGAATCCCTGTGGATATCGAAAAAGCAATTAGGATCTAGAGCCTTGCTAAGCATATTTCCACAAAGAGGATTCCCTCGAACATATGTGAGAATGGGAAATGTGTAAAAGATCTGGGCCATTCACCTACTGGGGCGTGTGTATGGTAAGAAACAAATTGATAAACAGTCTGTGTTCAACATACATCTGTGGGAAGAACAGCCCTATTTGGGGCTGGGGCATGTTGAATGTGGGTGAATTGTCAAGACTTTGGATACTGAGCTGAGAAAGAGGGTTATCAACTTTCTTCCTACAATCGCTGTTTGCAGTTCACTAGGAACTAGAGCTGTACACGAGTTGAACCGAGTCGAGCTTGGCACAGCTCGGCTCGGCCAGCAGCTAACCCCAGCTCAAACTCGGCTCGGCTCGGTCTTCGAGCCTGACTGGCCAGCTCGGCTCGGTTCAGTCAGCAGCTCAGGCCAGTCTGAGCTGAGTTTGAGCCTGTGAGACATTTTCTCAAACACACATAAATCTTCTTCAATCTCTCACAGAATGCAAAACAGTAACAACGCCTCACATGTATTTCATCAAACACTCACCAAGCAGCATAAAAAACAAGATATGAGGGCAGTTCTATAGTGTAAAGTTTTTTTTTTTTAGTGATTTGTTTCGTATCTATTCCTTCCTCGCAACCAGCCGATTCTGCGGAGAATGTACCCATCTGAAACAACACTTCGTTGAGCCATTTCATCAAACACTTGGCGAGCAGCATCAAGATAAGAATGATGGAGTCACCAAGCCGATTTGATTCAAGTTGAGGTTCGAGCCGAGTTGAGTCGAGCTCGGGCAACCTTGAACTTGGCTTGAAATTTTTTCGAGCTCCAAAAACCAGCTCGACTCGGTCCGAGTCCAATTTCGAGCCAAGGTGAGTCGAGCGAGCTGACCGAGCTAACTTGACTCGTGTGCAGCTCTACTAGGAACCAATTCAAAAACATGAATCTAGGAAAACATTAGGCTCCATTTGGATGCACAAGTGAAGTGAATTACTAATAGTGGTTTGAACACGGGGAAATGACAAAACTGCAAAGACATTTCCTACCATGGATGATGAGGAAGAAGCCTCAGAATGAACTCATATTCTCTGAGTTTGACTTGAAAGTGATCTGATTTCAATGTGGAGCCCAGTCCCCTATGTATATTAATTGTAATGAAGGTGACTAAAATTTGGTCATTTCCACTATTAGGCTAGCAATGGCAATTCATTAAAATAGTCCATCCAAACACACACAGACATGGTATTTGTCTCTCACCTTTGGATGTGATCGAGAATGAGAAGCCGTGGTCCAGGTGGGATTCTCGCATCCTTGAGAGCACTGAAACAGATTGTGCCAAGTAAAAGATCTCAGTTCCTTTTCTTACCATTCCTGATCGATGACACTTCTGGGTAGATCATGCTATGAGGTAAAGAAACAAACGAGAGTTCTACCTACCTGTCAGTGAGCAGAGGTAAAGTGCTGTCCGTAAGGAGCCCTTTCTTGAAGTTCTTCTCATACTTTTGAAGGCCAAGGTTTGTCAACATGCATCTGGTTCTGGCATAAAACATGTCTTCTGCTGGTGGCTGAGAGAATTTTTGACCAAGCTGCAGTAACCAAGAAAATAACTGTCAGTATGTAATCACTATTTGGAGTACTGTTGTAAACCAAATCACCACTGAATCCCACATCCATGGTGATTCTGATAAAGAAACAAAAAACAACATGCCTGAGTCAGACGCTATTTTCAGAAACCCATCTGCAGAAGTTGCATTTCCATCAACATCCCAATAACTTCAAGTCAGACCTGAAGTTATCAAGATTAAGGCAGGGGGAATTCCATACACCCCAAGAGGAGGGAACACCCAAGTGGTCCCTTAGCACTATGGTACCAAGAAACCACATCCCCAATCAGTTTCTTCAACCTGGTTGCTAGCACTCTAGACATGATCTTATAAACCCTGCCTGTCAGGCTAACAGGCTGCAAGTCAGACAAAGCTTCCACACCAACTTTCTTCGGGACGAGAGCTATTAAGGATGCTCCCCGATACCTACCCAAAAAAGCCTTGTAAAAGAAATCCTCCACAATCACCATAAGATCCCCATCATTTTATTTTTTTTGAAAGATAAAGGGATGATGTCGGCTAGGCTTGAGAACTTAGGAAGACATTTTCTTTGTAAAGGGGACAAGGATGGGAGGAAATTTCATCTGTTGAGGTGGGAAGAGATGTGTAGGCGCAACATTAGTTAGAAGTTTGAAGGATATGAATCTCGCCTTGCTTGGGAAGTGGATTTGGAGATTTGGATATCAGCCGGAAAGATTGTGGAGGGAAGTGATAGCGAACAAGTATGGCGTAACTGTGGGTGAATGGTTTGCGAAGAGATCTTCTCTCTATAGAGCCTCATCCATTTAGAAGGCGATTGCGGTGACCGAACACTTGGTTCGTAGGGGAATTGCTTTCTCTCGGTAATGGGAGCCATATACGATTTTGGGTGGATGTTTGGTGCAGTAAGAGTGCACTTAAAAATCTTTTTCCTAGGGTGGCCTCCGTCGCCTCTGACCGCTTTATCTCGGTGGAGAATTGCTACTCTATTCGCGGGGTTGAGTAGTTTGGAATCTTCCTTGTCGTAAGAATACGATAGATGAAGAGCTTGTTGAGTTTGTTGGGCTATTATAGCATTTGAAGGATTATACTCCTAGTGAGAGAGATTCGCTTATATGGATGGTGCACCCCTCCGGCAATTTATTGGTCAGATTGATATTTTGGATAATTAGCTCGCCGAATGAAATTCCCAATTTGCCACATCCCTACCATCACCGGTTCTATGGAGTTCCCCTATGGGTGACAGCTTTTGCATGGCTAGCGGGTCGGAAGAGAGCCCTTACAGTGGACAATCTACAGAGGACATCTCTTATTGTCCCAAATATATGTCTTATGAAGGATGTGGCGTCGATTGATCACCTCTTTATTCATTGCCCGCTTGCCTTAAGAGCATGAGGGCATTTTTTGAGTTTTTTCAATACTGCTTGGGTGATGCCGCAGACAGTGGTTGATCTCATGTGGGCATGGCATGGGAGTGGAGTTGGCAAGGCAGGTATAGTTATGTGGAGATTAACAATCATGGCCATTTTGTGGGCTACTTGGAGTGCTAGGAATAGTTGTTTCCAGAATGAGAAATTGGGTGCTCAAGAGCTTATTAGGAAAGTCAAGTTTTTGGTATCTAGTTGGGCTGTTTATGTTAAAACTATTCCCGTTGCTGGTCGTTTTGTTTAGGCTAGCCTGCTCGGGTTGTATTCTTTTCTCACTTTTGCGAGCTTTCTAATAAAGTTAATGTTATCTCTCTCAAAAAAAAAAAAAAAGATAAAGGGGCAGTGCCGAACAACAAACAGCCCTATCTAGCAAAAAGCAAAGATCTATCTTTCAAAAGCAAAATACAAGAGGCCCATTCAGCTACAAAAGACTTCACCCTACAAATAACATAATCAGCATCCTTGACAATATCATTGAAACACCTCCCATTTCTTTCCCCTTAGATCGCCCAAAAGGATGCTATGATCACCAAGCGCCACTCCGCGAGCGCAAGGTTCCAAAGGCAAACCCCATGACCTGCCGGTAAAAAACAATCCACCAAAGCAAGCATGCACCAATAAATCTTGAAAGATGATAAATAGAGTCCCATATCTTCTGAGTTAACAGATAATGAATGAAAAAGTGGTCAACTGTTTCCTCGTCTCCCTTGCAAAGAATGCAAATATTTGGGATCACCATTTCCATCAATAATATCACAACAACTCTGAAAGGAGAGCAGGGGAAAGCCGTTTGGACCTAGGGCTCTCTGTCCCCTGCCACCCCAGCTATCACTTCTTTAACTTCTATAGCATCAAAAGGTTTTTTGATAGCTGCTGCTTGGTAGGCAAAGATAGAGCTAAACTCAAGTCCAGATAGGTAACAGGGATTGAAAATGATTAACAAAATTAGCACATACCTCTTTCTTGGATGTGAATGTAGAGTGCCTCAACTTTACAAATGTGATCCGATTAGTCCTTTGAGCAGCCACCACTTTATGGAAATAAGATGTATCACCCTCCGCGAGCCACTGCTTCCTTGCCCATGCTTCTCCAGCTCTGCTGCAGACAGCCCACCATTATCTTCTTCCAAAACATCTAGGTATGCTAGTTCATTTAGCAAGGTCTGTTTAGATTTGAAAACATTTATGAACATTTTTTTAGTTCCGGTCCTTCAACTTCACTTTCAAGGCTTTGAGCTTAAGATAGAAATTTGGATGATCGATTCACATGCTTTTGAGACGGAATGGCTTTGGACCCCAGGACTCCAGCGCTAAAGAAAGCCATATGGGCTCGTGATCAGTTAGGTGATTAGGAAGAACCCACACATGAGATTCCAAAAATAATCCATCCCAGCCTCATTGAACAAAAATTTGTCCAGTCTCATCACTAGGCCTTCTTGATGTTTCAACCATGAGAATTTGGCGCCCAACATAGGAGTGTCAATTAGGCCCCATTTTCCACAAAATAATTGAATCCAGCCATACAGGCTATAATGCAGGATCCTCCTAGCTTCTCAAAGCCGAACTTAATGACGTTGAAATTACCTCCTAGATACCATGGGGCGTCCCAGAGGCAAGGGACTCGACTGAGCTCCTCCCAAAAAGAAGGCCTCAGACACAAAAACATTCAGGCCATACATGGCTCCACCCACATCCAACTTATTTGAATCAGATGGACAATGACCACCGCCCTTTAATCAAAACCGCAGCCCAAATAACTAGAATACTCCTAGATTGCCCACTGCATCTACGCACTCCCAATCACAATCACCATTCTCCCCACAAGGACCTGAACAGAGCCCCATCCACTGACTCACACTTCGACTCGTGCAGCGCCACCAGCTTAACCTTAGACGCCCTAATAGCATTAGCCACAGCCAGTTTTTATTTTCCCCACACACCCCTCTACTATCCCATGATAGGATATTCACGTGTATGTTATTTGTAGTAAATCCCCTACCTCCTGCATGCCTTTCCTTGAGTTTCTGCCCTCGTAGTTGATTGAAGACCTCAGACCTAGAAGCTCTCTTTTACCTTTGTGCTTACCCTTCCACTTGAATTGGAAGGCGATTGCATCCATTGCTTCCTCTTGGCATCCATTTAAAGAAGAATCAGCTTGAATTTTTACTCATCCTCTGAATCTGCCCCTAGCTACTTCCCAATTTTATGAGATTCCTCTTTACCCACAAATATTATAGAAATATGTTCTCACAAAAGCCTGTCCCAAATTGCTGGGAGAAAAGCTGATGATTTTTTTTCCATGAAAGAAAAAGGCATGATGAAATACATCAATACCATAAAAGTAGCATCCAACTTATACTAAAAGACAATAGAAAAAGATGAATTGAAGGTTTTCCCCAACAGTAGCATCAATGTGTATCTGACACATTTGACACTAACATAGGAAATTTTTAGGAATAGGAGTGTCCATATGACACAGTTAACACCTATGCCTTGCTGACATAGCAATTGGATTGATTGATCGAAGGCTCAATAAGAAAGTATTTGAATCATAGGCCCACAAAACCAGCAACAAAAAAAGACTACTCTAATCTAATGAGCTGCAACACCACAGAGTTTCATTTTTAAAAACATTTAACTGAGTAACTTCCAAATGAATGTAGTGTGCAACTGTTGCTAGAGTTTGATGCTCTACTGAATTGACAGTGGAATGTTGGGATCCTAACAAACTTTATTATTATGCAACCAACAAATGTGCCATGTTCGATGTATCTATGGTATTGGCTGATACTATTAGTATCATGGTTCAGTGACAAAAGATGCCATCACCAATAAATGCCAAAATATCACAATATTCAAATACCACATTGTATCGGCATGAATCATGTGTAATAAATGCAATGAATTGATTGATAACATAGTGATACATGCAATATTCGAGTGACAAGACCTGTTCATAATGCGGGATGAATTAAACTCCACGATTTAAAATTTCTATGAAAGGAATAAACTGTGCTATCAATCCAAACAAACAAAAAAACTGCGTACAACATAAGCTAGCACGCATCATTGCCACGGTCGAGAATCAAACAAAAAACAAATATTTAATTAAGGGGGGCTGCTTGGAGATTCAAATGCATACCGTAAAAAGGCCACCTTGAACAAGTGCAAAGAACAGTCCTGAAGTGACTGCATTGGCTGCCAGGTTTGGGCCCCCCATGCCGCTAACCAACGAAAACATGGCTCCAGACCCAAAAGCTGCCACCATACTGCAAGAAATAGTCTTCTGAAGTCAAAACATTTGTAACATTAAGTACACATGAAAAGTTCAAACTCGCTCAACCCACATATCAACAGGTTCAAAGTACATGAAATACTTGATAACAGTGAGGTGGGCAAAATATCAATGAAAGAGCAATAATAAGGTCCTGTGCATCAGGAAACACACAGGTTGGAGACATGGGAAATTTTGTAGATTGGACCCATGGTTTGGCGATCCAGATTGTTGATCTGATGGGGGGTTGGGGAGTCCCCAAAACATCTCCCAGAGTAGAAGATGCTAACCTTTTATATTGGCCTTTTACGTTGAATGTGAACCATCACTGCTTTTTAATCTTAACCATCTATTTTCAGGCCACAAATCAAAGGTTGAGAACTCCCAATCTGAGAGGTTTCTGGGGAATCCCCCATCCTCAATGGGGCCCACCATGCCAACAGTATGGATAACTGAAAAATGGGCTCTACATATACGAGATCCTACATATCACCAAACTCTACGTTTGCTGATGTGTGGTACCTTGTAACTGTGATTCCTCTTCATGAAATACTAGGATAGTCACTTAGTGAATCATTATATTGTTGTCACCTACAGATGACAATCTCCAAGGAACAAACCTCCGAATCTCAGAAAATTAAAATAATACAAAACCAGTTCTCTGATGAGTGATGATTGCTTGGCTGCATCTTATGAGAAGTAGGCCATGTTTTTATCCTTCTTCAAAACTGCTTAGGAACATTTGCAAGTTTTTAGTGCTTGATTTAAGAAGTGTATGGTGCAGAAGTAAGCATATCTCCAATTCGATATGGTTTCTGAGACACTGTATAGTGGCACTGATTGAACATGTTTTTCAGGTTGGCAGCCAATCATATTTGTTGAGATCTATGTAAGTTCGGCACAGATGTGCTTAGGGTCAAACATGGACACGAGCTGTCAAACAAGGCACCCATGGAACAAGAAGATGACACGTCAGTACAGTCATGCACTGATACTAAAGAGTACTATCATTTCAAGAAAAAAGAAGGCATAATACTGTATAAAAATATTAACTCATACAAGCAAAAGATATAGTTGACTCCGCCTATTAGCAACACACTAGCCAGTCTCAAGCCTGAGTAAATTAGGTTTAAAATGGTAAGTCGGCAGCCATTCAGAATCTTCGTCAAGTAAATCATGAGAATTCCTGTTTCAAATATTGATGATTGGCAAAACAGGATTTGTAAAGCTGAACCTCATGAGACAAGGCTACGATGATGATGATTGTGATCATTGGAATGGTGGTGGTGGTGGTGGTGGTGTATAGAAATAGGTATCCTGATAAGTAGGCATACATTATAAGTTATAACTGCATAAATAGTATGCAAGCAGTCCTGCAATAACTCTTTCAGTATGTGTACAAGACATGCATCCAACTTCGGCATCAACTCTCCTGGTTGCAGTTGTTGTCCAACATCTGGAAGATCTGTATTGTTTAAATATTTCTTCCAGTATCTGAATGCAGATCTTGCAGTGTACTCCTTAGATTTCAATGAAGTTAGTTTACACTGAACTTCTTCAAATGGATGTAGATAACAAGTAACAACAGATTGTATTGACATGGTGAGAGTTTCACTAACCCACAAGCACAATTGCATTTCACAAAAACAAACTTCAGTTTGAGTATCATAGATGATTCGTGGAGTATGACACTTTTTTTTTAATGAAGAAAAATACCCATAAAGATTCAGAGCCACTTTACCTCGTTTGGACATCCTCCACTCCTTTTATTCTTTTCATGACACAAGATATGCCTGCATTCACGCCAGTCATAACTGCAAAGTTGCGGGCTTGCACCAAAGGGCCACCAGTAAGAGCCTACAGATAAACAGTGCAATGATGTTCAAATCATATGATTGATAGAAAAATAAGTATCGTTTTGCAAAAGTGAAAAAGGCCACTGATATGAGATATAAACATAGACGCTATGAAAATCAACAATTCAAAATTTTCTAACATGTCATAGGGCAAAAAGAAGCCATACTCAGCACTAAATCAATAAATTACATGGCACCAATATGGTTGAAAAAGTGACATAAATTTCTTTATTGACTGTCATGAAAAATTGGATGTTCAAACAGCACCTCCAAAAGGCCAAACGCATGTTTTAAATAGTGAAGCTGATAATTTACCCTATTTTTAGGTTTATTTTAGACAAACACCTTCATAACCCTGACAATAGGTCCTTTGTGCAGATTGTTTAGTCCATACGCTTTTATCATATGATACAAAATCAGTTTCATAGAATATATAGTGAAATGAGGATAGATAAACATTGTTGACCAGTCGAATACATGTTTAAAAGCCCCTTTTTTCAATTAAAAAAATAAAATAAAATTCACACTTCTTGCCTTTATTCATTTCATCTTAGGACTCATTTCCAACTAGGTCTACGCCTATTTTGGAGACTGAAACAAAAGAGTTGAGCAAGATTTGTTGAATTAAAGCAAAGTAGACCATTTTGGAGAAATAAGAAAAAGGGAGTAAACCATCACTTTTTTTTCCTTCTTCTTTTGTTGTATTTCAACTTAAAGAGCCCTAATCCGCCATATCATGCTGGATTCGTATCAAATAGGGATTATTTAGTTGAATTTCCCAATTTTGCACATTCTCAAACCCCAAAAAATGTCTTGGATTAAGTTACACTAACATGCATATAATTACATAGTACATACAATAGCATGCTGTTCATTTAATTGCATTCATGATATTTGTTATTGTAATTATAGATATTTTAATTCTAGATAACCTGTGAAGTTCTATTGAAAACATAAAAATGAAATAAAAACCACAGCAGTAAGAATTGATTATCGACAAAAGGATTTCTAAATTCTCTAATGATTTAACTCCTAATTTAGAGCTCAAAGACTTAAAAAGTCAGTTTTCAACAGGACACGATGATAGAAAAAATTCCTTTGTTTTTTCATCTTTTCTTCTACTGACCTGGGCTTGTTTGAAGGAAGCCATGGCCTGAGGGTTGAGGCCGGCCTGAGGCGGAGGTGTCGGGAAAGATGACGAGATGTCGGAGGTGAGGGTGCCCATGAAGGCCCCGATAGCAGCACCCTGAGCAGCGCTGGTGACTGTGATGACAGCGGCCTCGACCGGCAACGACTGCTTGACGAGCCAGCATCGAAATCCGGTTTCCAGCTCCTTGAACCGGGTCTGGAGCTGGACTATTGGATTTGGAGGAGGCATGCTCTTCGATATCTCCACAACGCTCTGTCTCCCTTCCATGGCTGCTGCTCTTCCTCCTGCAGCGATGAGAGAGAGAGAGAGAGAGAGAGGCGCGAGAGGTTGAGACGGATAAAAGACGGAGGAAGAATCAGAGAGAGAGAGAGAGAGAGAGGCGCCAGAGGCTGAGACGGATAAAAGACGGAGGAAGTACAGAAGAGCACACGCGCTCGAGTGCATTTGAGTTTGTACGTGAGAAAAACGTCGATACTCAGGCAGTGTGATGTATGATACGCAGGCACACAGAAATTAATTAGAAATTGCATATGTGGCATACACGTAAGTATATTAAACTGTCCAATTTATGTTTTCCATCATGAACAAAAAATTAGCCTTATTCGATTATCTGAATATTGTATTGGTGGACATTTATTGGACGGCTAAAAATGAAAAATATCCGATGGTCCTAATTCAAGGGCCTACAAATCGGACTTCAGGATTGTTCAATCAAACTGATTTTAGGTTTGTGACTTAGAAACCCTGGATCCCGTAATTCAGTCGGTTTAATTTGAGATAATATACATTACCCGTCCGATTTATAAGTGTCTGCGTATCGAGCGTCGTACATTGGCTGGGTATCATATAACTCCCCTACGATACTCTGGCAGACTACGAAGCTTCATACACATGCATTTAAAAGTGTATATGTGTCATTATCAAACTCAAAATAAACCGTTCATCCTGGGACCAACTTTAGATAGATCATAACCACAGGATAAGATTGATTGAAAAACGGAAATTTGATTAATGGACATCTGTTTTTTGAATTTGACACTTAACTACTTTTGGATTTAGCCGTCTACTAGATATCAACCAATCGGCTGGTTAAAAAATCACTTGGATGGATTAGCTTGAGTAACATGCATTTCCACGTTTGAGCTTGAAGCGTTACACTGCCAAAGTTCTTTTTCCATGCTCGAGCGTGAGATTTTGTACAAGTGGGCCCCACAGTCAATCAACTAAAACGTGGATACTATGGGACTCACCGTCGATGGCCCATGCACCACAAATCCTCGGATTTGGAAGCCAACGGCCATTGAATGTTTGGCTTTTTATAAATCGATGTATTTTTCTTTCTTAAAGGTTTGTTTATTGGAAGCTTATTGAAAGGTCTACGGTTGTTTTATTTGGGATTATTTTTGTGAATGGACCATCAACGGTGGGGTTTGTAATTTCAACGGTTTAGATCACTGAAACCCGAAAGGTTCTTGCAGCACAACCAGCATTCTGGAATACCTCTACTATGCTCGCCTTGCACGTGGAAACGAGGAACACGTTTGCAAAACCAAGCCTCTCATCAGGCAATCTATGTGCTTAGATGTCATATCTTAAATATTTATTATCATATTAACGTCAGGTGGGCCCACAAACATATACCACTGGATTGGAACCATACGCAAATATTCTTGTAACCGTTCATTTCTTTTATACAAATGTGCATAATGCGTGTCAAACCGAGTCGAGCTCGTCCACTAGCTGACCCCAGCTTGAACCTGACTGACCAGCTTGGCTTGGTACGGTCAGCAGCTCGGGTAAGTTTGAGCCAAGGCCAATCTATGCGGCATTTTCTCAGACACATAGAGTGCACCTTCAATTTTTCACGTAATGTAAAACATAGGAGTCATTCACAGGTATTTCATCAAAAACTTGGTAGCCAACAGCAAAATCAAAATACAATGGTAATTGTTTCATATTCATACATCCTTCGCTGCCAGCTAACACTTTGTTGACTCATTTAATCAAACACTTGGTGAGCAATATCAATATTAAAATAATTGAGTCACCAAACTGGTTCAATCCGAGTTCAATTCAAGTTGGGGTTTGATCTGAGTCAAGTTAGAGCTTGGGTAAGCTTGAACTCAACTTGAAATTTTTTCGAGCTCAAAAAATCAGCTCAGCTGGGCTGGAACGCAGTTTCGTACCAAGTGGTACTGAGCCTTTTCAGGTCGAGTGGAGCAAGCTAACCGAGGTAACTCAATACGTGTACAGCTGTATGCAAGAGACAAGTAAAAGATGGGTAGCTCTAATGCGACTTATAGCTACGACCCGAAACCAGCGATGTGGGTGGGAGTGGGACCCTAACCATGGGGCTCACCTTGATGTATATACATTGTATATCCACATCTTCCAAAGAAAAAAAAAGCAAAGCAGATATAAATTTCAAGTGGACCACATCATATGTAACAGTAATCATTGACCATAAAAAGCTTTTTGTAGGTTAAAAAATTAGTTTTGAATCAAGCTGATATCTGATGATGATGATGACAACTCACATATGTGCCATGGTACCCACTTATTGGGTGAGCCACTCTCACCGCAGCAAAGACTATCACCATAATCTTATGGCCTACATGAGATTACTTCAGCCTGGGTTTTGGGACACCATGGTCGCATAAAACCTTACTGGTAGATGGCCCATAATCTAATAGATCTCACCATTCACTTTTTTTTAAAAAAAATAGTCTCTCATTGCGAGAAATGCTTTGGGATACCATTGTCTAACATGGCATGTAATGATGGGCCGTGAGTGCATTAATTCCATATGGCCACTTGACAAGAAAGGAACTTGAGTGGCTACTCTCTTAATCAATTTTTTTTAAAAAAAAAAATCTCATATTAGTTAAAATTTTAGTATTGGAGAGTGCTTGGATGCTTAGATGAAATGAATTACAATCATCCAACTAATAGTCCGAAAACTAAAATGAGATGAACTCAGTTTTGGGCGTCTGCCAAACAGGCCTAAGCTTCTATAACTTATTGGACCTTCTCTTATTATGGAGAGGGAAAACCATATACATATATCAAGTGCTGAGTTTCTTCTCAGTGGTGGGAGTGTTAGTGGCCTGGGACTTTGGTCTCTTAACAATCAGCACACTACAACGAGCATGGTGCGCACAGTAGTCACTCGGAATAGCCCCTACAAAGGAAGAGCAATGAAACCAGTAAATGGCTAGGAGAGCTCTTTGATACTCTAGCTGAGATGGCGCTTGATACACAGGAAGTTAGAAATGGTACAAATGGCATATATTAAATCAAATTAAAACTACTAAATTGTGGAACCAACTGTTGCTAAGCGGACCAAAAATGAGATTGGTTTGACAATCCTGACCTCTGATTCGGGAAATAGGACCATTGGATACTTTTCATTCTTAAATGTCCCGTAAATGTCCACCAATCTGATTGTCCAATAATAAAATAAGTGTAGGTGGAGGTAATTGATCTAAACCTGATCTTTCCATCAATATATGCAAAGATACTATCAATTCAATTCTTCAGGTATTTTTGTTATTTTCAAAAGAGGCTAATGCTATTTTGTAGTAGTCAAAACTTAAAAGGAGTTCTTTTGGGCGGAACTGGGAATCCTTAGCAATCACTGTTTTTAAAAAAAAAAAAAATCCTTTTCAACGGTCCTATTCAGCCGTACGAATGGATACCTAAATCAACGGTTTACCAAGTTTGAGCATTAGGGCTTCTTTGGACGTGGGAAAATAAAAGGGAAACTATCATGTGAGGTTTCCTAAGTGCACACGAGTGCAATAAATCTCATGTACCTGCCACACATGTGCTAGCAAAACATACGAGTGCTGGATCCAATCCATCCATCAGGTTGGTTAGACCTTGCAAAGATATCTGGTCCAGTCAGCAGGTAGACCTTAATATTGGAGGTGAACGGTTAGAAAACTTCAAGTTTTCAAAGCCGTATATTTGTTTTGATAACAACCTGATTCTTGGGTGAGGGCATCAATAGAGAGGTGCCATTCTGATGGATATATTAGATCTCATGCTAGCACACGTGTGGCATTTACATGAGCTTTATTGCATACAGCTGTGGATCCAATAAAGTTCACTGTAATGATTATCTAATATGGTTTTCCAAGATTTCAACTAGCATTATTGAAATATGAATATTTATGAATATTATTTTTAGGAGTCTTGTTCAAATAATAAGTAAAAATCTCATAAAAATTTCCAATACCCACGAGTATCTATTGCATGAAATAGTGCTGAAGTGTCGCATCGTTTCAATAGGAAACTGTTTTCTTTTCTTTCTCACTATTCAATTTTAATTTTCTTTATAAAAAAATGTAAATATGTTTCTTGGGAGGGGTTGGGCCATATGCGAACGACAGGCCCCACCTAATGAACTGACCAGATCTTTCACACAGCAAGCATTCCCCACTGGATCATTAGAATAATTCTAATTGAGCCTAGGATATTCTAATTTCAATTCCTACAGAAAAAGATGAATGCTGTACATGTTTAGGCTTGCTTGTGGTTCAAGGGTGGCAAAAGGGCCATACGTTAGCCTATTAATGTACAAAAGCCCAAATTTCAGCACTGGGCCCTGCTTCATATCCATGCAGTGCAGCCTGGGACAGGAAGACGTGAAGGCAGACAGCTGGGTTTGACTTCTTAGGGTTGGGCCTGGGCTTAATTGGTCATTCTCAACTCCCTGCAGGACATGCCAGAATAGCCCAACTTAATTAACACTTCTAAGCCTAGACCGACGCCTCATTACCAATGCCTAGCAAGCGGCTGCAGGTATGTGCCGCCCAGATGTTTAGCTCAAGTGCCGGAATTCTAGCGAGGCCGGTTTGCATCATTGCTGCCATCCACAGACCTGGCTTGTTATGGCAATTAGCGTAAAAACCAAGCTCAGATTCAGCCAACAGGTCTAAAATTCTCAAGCCTGATACACGTAAAATACTCAAATTGTTAAGACTCACAAGCATCTAATAAGAGGCATATAATAACAAAAAAGCCACATTCTACATGGGGTACATGGTATTCACATGGTATTCTGATGGACAGTCCACATTGTCATCCTGCAAACTTCTAATTAGCAACCAATAAGGGCCCATTTGTATGAATGGTTGATCCACAGTCGGAATGATCTTTCGGGTCTCATCCATTTGTGTTGGCATCTGAACAGGCCACAAAATTGAAATGAGGGTCGTCTCAAAATCCCAGTTGAGACGCTGCATCGAACCGCACCATAAGTTGAGTAATGGGGAATATTTCAACCATGATTGGGTGTTGAAATGTTCTACCAGTATAAAAGAAGCATTAATTCTAAAAAGAATCAATGTACAATGAAATTCTTCATTGTTAATGAATGTAAAGGAGAGGCAATTTCAATGGTCAGCACTTCCACCATTCGACCCTCTCGGCAGCACTTTCTAAAATCATTTATTTCAATTCAAGATACAGCTACTGCATTTCCAGGCAACAGCGAGGGCAAGGGAATTGTTGGAATGTGAGCAGTAGTTTAGTTCTTTGTGAAACCATGCACAGCCATCCGATCAACAAGTACAGTAAAATTCATCAGCTTGATTTCATTGCAACATTCCAGCAGATACAAAATATAAATTCAAAGTATCTGTGTGACAGTTTGAAATTTCACATCCAAGAAAGATCACTTGATTTTCATTCAAGGTAAAGAAGAAAAAGAAAAAAAAAAAAAAAAAAGCCCTCAAATTGTGGGCGTGGTAACAAAATTTCAGTGACAAGAATCAATACTGTACAAAGCATTTGATTGTGGTGCAACGAGCACTGGGTTCGAACCACCGAGTTTCAAAACCAAGCTGCCAAACACACCTTCATTTACAGTTTTACGTTACAGGAGTTGTCAGCAACAGGTTTAAGGGCCTCGGAGGAGCAAAAGCTTGTAGATTGGCAACATCCATATTGGTAATCTTTCACATGTCACGTAAGATTTGGAACATTCCGATGGGTGTCCGCAAAATCTCGGACAATACGCTTCAGAGCTCTACCACCTTTCCCTCGCATGTATCCAGGATCATCCTTTCCTGCATCACGGGTCTTGCTCTCAAGGTAATCTGAAGCTGCACTTGCAAGGGCATTCAGCCATGTGGGTGCCAGGCTTTCTGCTTCCCCTGGCTTTAGGTACTCAGCTGGAAGCGCTTGCACCTGTGTTGTTATTCAAAGGAGAGTTAATAACCTATGAATGAAATCTGTAGCAAACAAAGACCTATGTTGCCACTAAATCAAAACATGGGTTATCTCCTATCCACAATGGGAGCCGTCACGTCAACGACCTGGATCACCAGACCATGGGCCCCATGCGTACAGACGGATGCATCCTGGGGCAGCATCCACGTCCTGATCATTCATTGAGATCCTACAAATCCTCTTAGTATCAAGGTATCCTGATCATTCATTGGGATCCTACAAATCCTCTTATTATCAAGGTATATGCTCTTTAAAGATTCAGACAATCCCTGAGCTGCAGTTGTTTCAGGTTTCACCAGTGTATGGGGCATTTACAGAATACTACTGACAGTCTAATAAAGGTAAAAACAACAATACCAATGCTATTTTAATGAAGATGGTGCAGTCTAGCAGCTAAAATTAACTCTGCAAGGATGTTTTAGTCCTGAAAAGGTTGTTCATTAGAATCTGGTACAGATTTTTTTCTGAAACATTTTAACTGCAACCCAAACAAAATATACAACATATAAACATCACAAGCCTTCAAAACTTCTTTTATACACACACACACACAGAGTACTACAAGGTTGAGCTGTGGACCCCACCGTGATCTATGTCGCACACCCACACCATTCATTTGGTAGGTCCCCTCTAGGTTATGGGATATCCCAAAATCCAGCCGTATCCAGAACTCAAGCGGGTCATACCATCCAAAACCATGTGAAATCATGCCTAAATCATCTAAAAGCACTTGGTGGGGCCCTTGGATGTGGCTGAAACTTGGTGTTACCCCTCATCCAAGTGGGACACACACAATGGATGGGCTGGATTCAGAATCACATCTCAGTGGACCCTATAAACAATCATGAAGATTTCAATGGGTGGGTATCTACTTTCAACTGTGGTCTGTGGTGTGGCCCACCTAAGTCAGATTGGCCTGATTTTTAGGCCTGTGGCCGACCATGGAAGGGTGCATCTGATTGATGGGGTGGATGTCTGACATAGATCATGGTGGGGCCCACACAGCTCAACCTCATGGGAAGCCCCCATGAGGTTGACCTCACGGTACCGTACCATGTCCACGTGTGCGTATGCGTGTCTGTATATATATAGAGACACAATATACAAATAGAGAGCTAGGGTGGTTTGAAAACATAATTGAGATCTTCAAAACTTCTACTTCTTTTCTTTTTCTTTTTTTTTTTCTTTTGTGTGTGTGTGTGTTGAGGTGAGAACTTCAAGCTTTTGAGTTGACCAAACACAAACACCGACTTTAAATCGGCCTAAAGGGTAGTTTCAGTCTTTAAAGCTCCCACACTACATTTGACCGTTTCAAAAAACTATGACAGGAAAAACACCATTGTGGGTTTGAATCACATTATTGTAACTCAAAAACTCCAAGAAAAGGACTACAACCGAAATAACACTCATCCATGTTCCAAGTAAGAGTTTCTAGTTTATAAGCCCTAAATTCATTGACATGCAGATGCATCTACAGACACATATAAGGAGTGGGGGACAGGGAGAGGAAGAGAGACCGTCGAGTGCAGCCATTCATGTAAAGAACCCCAGGATAGAACTGCCTTCCAGGTTGATCTCTCGCTTAGACTGCATATTGCTGCTAATTGTTGCAAGATTGTCGCGGACTTGTGAACCTGTTAAAAATACAAGTGTCACTGGTAGATTAATCGAACAAAATTGTGCATAAGCATGATATCTCAAAGGATGTCTGCTCACAGTATGACATTGGATGATTAACTTGATTTAGCTAAGAGCTTTACTTATTAAGCATAGAAGATATCACAAGTGCTGATAGACATGCATTCATGAAGAGAACTTGACAAATATGAGTGGCACAGAAAATGGAATCCACATGTTCCCAGATAAAAAGTAAAAAAATAAGGTAGATGATAAAATCTGGGAAGGATAACCATTCAGCAGTCATAATCAATATCAGTGAAGGAAAATAAATGTGAAAATTCAACAAAAAAGTTCAGGCAAGGCTGGTTAGCCAGGTTTTAGACAGAGAAAAGGAGGCTGAAGTAAGTACTTCTGAAAGGCTGGACGAGTGCAAAGCAACAACTCCTAGATGTTGGGCATGGCGACTCGTCGCCACTCCAGCCTTCTAATATCATATTACTTTATTATATTAATGGGTTTTTTATATTATTTATTTTAGAGTGTCTTACATTTAGTTACATGGCATATTTAATACTTATTTTGAAACAGAGTATATCAAGCATCTTAAAGTTGCCATATCCAACACCCTTATCCATGTCAGATGCCAACAAGTCCATGGCCAAGTCCAAGTCCATCAGTTAAATCCAAGAAAGTAGCAAATGCTGTCCTTCAGAGAGCCCAAGAGGATGAGGCACTTCTCCAATTTACAAGTTCAATGGTCGCACAAATTGTTCATGTTGATGGGACTTTGTCATCCATTAAAAATTCTGTTCTCACTTCCCACCCCTTGGGACTAAAGAAACTTTGAGTTGGTTAAATAGTTCAATTCAGAAGTTCTAGCATGTGACATGGTTAGCAGCCATGGAGAACAACAAGAAATAGAACCAAAAAAAAAAAAAAAAGGAAAAGAAAATAAAGAAAGATAAGCCTGCCAGCTGCAAATTTTCTATCATCTTTGTCTAGGAATAATTGCTAGGTGATTCTCATCCTAGAGTTTCCAAATGATAGATGCTATATCATGATTCATGAATCACCACACCACATTCACAAATACAGAACCAATTAATGGAAATGCATAGAAAAATAAAGCTGTTCTTCCAAGGACTAAGATCAAAAGGGATGCCTACCCTCGACATTGCAGATACACCAAGTAGAGCGTAAACCACATTTGATATCAGTCCTTCACCAGTACGAGATAAGACCTGAATTGTTACAGCACTCAATGATCCTTCAACTATACAAGCCATAGATTCAAGCACCGAATTGAGTCCAGCTTCTAGGAAACCTGCAAGGCTCGAGAACCAGTTTGAAAAGTCACAAATGTAACACAGTGTAAGAGTGCTCCACGTCCAGATATAACAAGAGGCTAAAAAACAAAGCATGAATAAAATGAAAAGGTAGTAAAAAAAAAAAAAAAACCATGAAATTGAAATTTTAACAGTAGAAAAGGTGGGTCTTCTTATATTACAAAATATGCAACAAAAATAACCAAACACCAATCTTAATATTACACATACGCCCATAGAAGACCACCCAACAGAATCGAATGGTTATCATAAAGCTACATGTCTTCCAAGCAACTTTCTTCCAGAAGATGGAACAATGAATGACAGAAGCTTGAATTCTGGATCCTAAAGAAATAAGAAACCATGAGGTCTACAATCATAATTGTTTCAATAGCCACATGGTATTTACTGAGATGTTACTTGGAAGTAGCCATGGCCAACTATTATAGTTTGATGTAACCTGTGCATGTGCATGTATTTGGACATCGGATATGGAGGACTAAGGCATCCAATACAAGAAACCCTAAAACTCTGAATCTCTAGGCTTCCAAATATCATATATGCAATCCAAGTAAGAGCACAGACGTATGCTAGGGCATAGAATGCATTTTTCTTTTCTTTGATGAATTAGAATATGAAAAATATTTATCAAAACTTTTAAGTATGATTATCATAAGACACAATAGAGCAACGTAAGCAGAGATATAATTAAACAAAGCCTAAGAACAGAAAGAAAAAAAAAAAAGGCTCTGATCAGATTCACAATGAATGCCAAGATTGGGTTAGTTTGCTAAACACTTTTTTTTTTTTTGAAAGGTAACAACTTTATTGATAAGCCACCTCAAAAGTTTGCAAAACACATTTCAATTTTATGAAGAGGAATTATATGATACATAGCACACCTCTTTCAAAGTATCCATGGGTTTTCAGTTCTGACAACTGGGGTGCATGGTTTGGTAACCAGACCATTGGTCCACGTCCAACCATGGATGGAGTACCAACTTTCCATTTGTGCCCTATGGATAGACAGTTAAGAAGACATACAAATATGACAATGGTCCTCATTGAACAGAAAAAGGTTCTAATATTGGTCGTTGGATCTTCTAATCTAGGAGATTTTTGGGGGCATTCTCCATCCACGGGGATTCACAGACTAATAGTCCAGATTGCTGAACCATTGGGCCCACTTGTCAGAACTGAACTGCGTACCCTGTGCAAAGTGCAGGCCATCATCATCATCATCACCACAGCCTTATCCCAATTCCCAACTAATTGGGGTTGGCTACATGTATCCTTCTACGCCATTCCACTCTATCAAGGGTAAACCATGTATCATATAATTCCTCTTTTATGAAATTGGAGTATCCTTGTCATAAAATACAACTGGAAACATAAAGGAGAGGGATGGGTACACTGCTTACAGGACAAATATGACATGGCTGCTAAAGCTGCTCCACGATGCATAGCTGTGCTGCATATAGCTGCCTTTTGGAAGGATGCTTCTAGAAGAGAACCAGAAGCTGCAACTACTTCCTGGAAACATATATCACTGTTGAACAGGTCCTTCGCCGCTACCGTGGCAGATAAATGATAAATCAAAGGAAATGATAAAATATAAATACAAGATGCACATAATTAACAGAAGTAAAACCTTAGGGCAGCAGCGGACAAATATAGAAGTGAAGTTCGTATAGGCCTCCACCAGATCAGGCTCTTGATCACATATGTAGGAAGAGTTAAGCGCTGTTATAGAATCTGCTGAGGTAAATCTTTCAAATGTGTTTATGAATAATTGTCCATATTCTTCTCTGTGACCAAATTCTTCGATGACAACAGCGGCTGATGAAGATAGTGGATGCATACCAAAGGTAGAAAATGAAGAAAAAGTAAGCTTCAATACGCAGGGTCACTGCATTAACAGGGAAAAACAATAGAACAGATACAAATACCATCCTGTATGAAATCGAAGCCGTCATAAATGAATCACTACCTGTTCTGACATAGCATTCATGGCTTTGAAATGATAAGAAGTTTGTGGTCAGGTAATCAAGTACTTTGGGTAATAGTACTAGAAAATGCTGGCCTGCCAAAAAAACAGATTCGACAACTCAAAATACATCATCAATTGTGGAGGCATCATTTTCAAATGAAACAAATATTAGCACATGAACCTGAGGATTTAATTGCTTGTGAAAGGGCTCGGCACGCTGCTGTGGATAAGTTCCCACTCTCCATGTATGGTGATGTAAATAGTTTCTCCAGCAGTGGCCAAAAAACTCTCAGTAAGGCCAGAATAGTATCATCCTCAACAAGATCAGTTGAGAGAGGGATTGCTAGATGGCTGAAGACAGTTCCCATCCTGCAACCAGTTAAGTACAGTATGGCAGCCAGACTAGATGGTTGAAGAGAAATTTCAAAAATGTTTCTAGCAGACAACTAAGTCATAGCCAGAGCTTCATATGAATCTGTGAGGTGGAACTGCAAGCCAGAACCACAAAGCAGTCTAAAGATATTCTTTATGCTGATGTAAGCTAATGATTTTAATCCTTTCCAAGGACTAGATGTGGCTGTTAATTAGTCATCATCGAAGTTCTAGTAAAAACTCTAACAGAAACCATCTCCAGAATAAGTTGCAGAAACATGACAAATTGCGCTGCGGTTATCCTATTAAGAGTCAATGTTCACACTGAGTGTTTGACTTAATGGTTAGAATATGCTCAGCTTCCATGTAGCAAATAGTATAAACAATTCTCACAAATCGTCAGCATTTAAAGTTGGCAGTCCTGAATGTGGAAATTCTTTATGCCACTTCGCTACAATCAGTATGTGGAATGACATTCAAATTTTGGCCATTGACGTCACAGGTCTACTTGGACTGGCTTTAAATGCACCACACAACATAGTTTTTGGCATGAAGAACCAACCTATAAAGTCCTCTGGCAGCGGAGTTCAAGGCTTGTGTATAAGCAGCAGGATTTTGCTTCAAAGAATGCTCGTTATCTGCAGCAACCTAGAAGAGGAGTATATTTTAACAGCCGCACAAAGATAGCACTCTCGTGATGAAAAGTTGAAGACAACAAAAAATGATGCCAATTGATGAGCATAGATAAAGAAGAGAAGAAGATATGGGGATGCAAGCTTTAAATAAACAAAAATCAGTCAAACAGATCTTTGATTGCATACTAACAGTACTAATAGAATAAGCTGCATCACGTGGCAAGAGCATCTCTCAAAAAAATGTGGCAAGAGCTCTGTCCCGGTAACATAGTACCAGCTTGGATAACAGATGGATACCAGTTAATAGTTATCAACATATACATGGACATGATAGGCTTACACCACTATTCCACAAAACCATAGACATGAACATGATTGTGTTGTGCACACTGTATGCTGTAAATCAGTATGTATAGTTACCATATTAATTCATTCCTTTCTTAGGGTCCACGGTGAAAAATTGAACTACGACAGTCACCAGGAATCACCTAGTTCTGTTTTGCATATATTTTTTCTTCAATAACAAAATTTTTGCAAGGTAGCCTGCAGGGAGAAAAGCTATAAATATCCATCAAAGCAATGGATAAGATAAGAATCACCAATACTAAAAGAAGAATGAGAGGCCCCACATCCCTCCCTAGTCCCTACAGAAGCAAGAGACCAAACCACCACATTCCTCACCATATCATAACATCGAGAGAGTTGAATGTCGGCTGGAAGATTTGTTGCACAATCTAGAACTCCTAAGGAAGTAGATTATCACCCCTCCAAATGTCTTCCCAAAACTTAATGTGGGTGTCATCCCCTACCATAAACTCCATATCACCCAAAAACTTGTCAGTTCCTTCTACAATCACCTTCCCTGAAGCCCTATAATGAGAAGAAGTGAATGTCTGCCACCCTCTTGCTCTCCATATTTACATGCTATAATCTTTTTCCATAAGCTGTCTTCTTCTGGCCACGACCTCCATAACCATTTTTTAGGAGGGCCCATCATTTTCAAATCTTTAATTCCTGCACAAAGTCCGAGACTTACCACATTCCATCCTACAAAGTGTTCTTCCTCTCTTCCCTACCCTCCAAAGGAAGTCTCTGTAATTTTTAAAGACAGTGGATAACACTAGTCGAGCATAGAAATAGCAACATGTGATAGATTGGCATATTAGATAAAGCTTCCTTAATTAGCACAATGCAACCACCCAGAGACATACTGTTTCATGCTGACAGCTGTCTTTCCACAACGACCGGCAGCTGCTAAGCCAGCTTCCACACACACACACACACACACACACAAATGGTAGATGACGATATATCAAAGGGAGAGCACCAAATTCATTAGCCAAGGCCTGCACACCTTCCTCACCACCGAACACATTATCTCAATTGATTTATTTAACACGATACAGTTTCATAACATCTTAACACCCCTTTAAAGTTCACTCATCCATCACCTCCATCTCATGGCCCAAGACCCACTCTCCTTCCCAGATAATGCAGAAAATTTCCAACTCACATAATCATATGCTTTCTCTAAGTCCAGCATATTAATTAAATGAATTGGCCTTTACAACCAATCCACTTCCTGCTAATCCTATCGAATTGCAAATTGTCCAAGCTGGGATGATTTCAACCGTCTTCCAAGATGAGGTTCAAGTAAAATTTGACCATAGTATTATATATTTCGCTCTTTTTTGCCACCCTTCTCCCCTCCAGAATCGCACTCTAGATCCTACTTTGCTTTTAGTTCTCCCAATTCCACGATAGAATTTTGTGTCATTATCCCATTTCCCATCACAAATGCCCTCGAGAATAGAGTTTTCTATGCCTTCTAACGTACCAATGTGCTTCCTTTCCACTCTTTGATGCACCGCTTGAGATTTCCCAATTTCATCATATGTGACCAGCCCACCCCTCCACCCGAATGGAGTTCCACCTGTCATTAACCTTATCAACAAAGCATTCCTCCTTGAGCCACATCAATTGAAGCAAAAAAATAAATCGGGCCCAACGAATCTCCTTAAGTTTCCAACGTGATCTTGCAGTGATCCAAAGTAGAGCCAAGAATGACACTATGGGAAACACCCAGAAAATGCTCTTCGCACTCCAATGACACCAGGAACCTGTCAAGTCTCGACATAATAGGATCGCTTTGATTATTCGTCCAAGTAAATTGGTATTCCCATAGGGAGATCAATAATGTCATGCTGGTCAATGTTTTGAATAACAATGTTGACAAGCATATCAGCCAGGCCCAAAAACAATACAAAACGGTGCGTACCAGATGATGCACGTCTGTATTGGTCGGGTTTTTCTTTTATTTTATTTTCTTTTTGGCCCAAAGATTTTGAAAATTATTGAAAAAAAAAAGGTACAAAATGTAAAACGCCAGCATCTATCATGCTCTGGTATTTTTAACTCAAATTCAATGCTAAACCAAAACATTCTTATCATTCTATAGGCTTGACCTGCTGAAAGTCAACTAATTAGGCCCTAAAAAACAGAAACCAAGCATGATTTGGGGGGCCGTGGCCCATTTCATGAAATGCAACAAAAGAAGATGAAAAGGACAAGTAAAAAAGGTATCATCTGCAAACTTTGGAAAACGTGTATGATCATTTAGATTAGAGTTTCTTAGACTACATGTTGGACAGGCTGGGATGTGGCATGAAGTGATTTAGGAGTGTCAGATCAGCACGGCTTTTAGTTTTGGTTAATGGTTCCCTAAAAGGCTTCTTTAGATCTTCGAAAGGCCTAAGGCAAGGTGATTCCCCGTTCTTATTTGTTGCGGTGGCAGAAGTGCTCAATAGAATGTTGGATAAAGGATTGTCATTGGGCTTAATTAATGGGACCAAAGTGGAAAACATCAACTTTCAGATTTCACATTTCCAGATTCCTCATGACATCCTTCTTTTTTATGATGTGGAGGCGGTGAAGGTTGACAATATGCGGAAGATCATCTGATGCTTCCAAGTTGTTTCAATCCTGCAGGTTAATATCCGCAAAAGCAAAACCCTGCACGATTTAGATTGTCCTCTGAGGAAGTTGAATCCTTAGCAAGGTTGTTCAGGTGTAAAGCTGGATGCCTAACATCCTCGTACTTGGTCTCCCTCTGTGTATCAGTAAGCCCGTGAAACATGGGACAAGGTGATTGAGAGGTTACAGCAAAAACTCTCGAGTTGGAACAGAATATATCTCTCGCTTGTAGGCCGTATTACTCTGATCAAGACAAAATTATCCAATATGCACCTTTATTTTATATCATTATTTCAATGCTATTTCAATGCCCCACTTGCATTCTTGATACGATTGAAAATGGTTCTATGAGACTTTTTTGTTGCAGGGATCTACATCTCAAATAAGTTTCATCTTATGTAATGGTCTGAGGTTTGGAAACTGGTTAAACAAGAAGAGGCAAGCACAAGGGATCTAAGATCTATACAGATGGCTTTACTGGGTAAAGGCTTTGAAGATTCGAGATAGAGGAAGGATTGTGGAAGCAGGTGATCTATAGCAAATTTGGGGTCAATAAAGGGGGATGGTTTACTGAGGAATCACCTTTGTGGAAGGCTATTTCCAGATTACCCACAAGATTCATGGAAGGAATCGAGTACTCTATCGAGAATGGGGCTTGGACCTGATTCTCAATGCATGGGTGGTGTCTTGATAGCCCTCCATGCATCCAGGTTCTGGGGTTGACTAATATCGTGATTAACCGTAAGATTTTTATTTCAAACTGCTTCAAAGCGTTGAGTGACCCAGTGGTGTGAGCACCTCCTGGTCCCAAGAAATTCTTGTATGCGAAAGTGGAGCATATGGCAAGATTATTTGTTCTCCTTCACGGTCTACATCAGATCCTTTCTTCTTGGGTTGCATGGGCTTGGTAGTGGGAGAAATCTGGTAATTTTTCAGTTCGATCTTTTTGCAAGGTGTTCCAAATGCCAAATGTGAGACAGTTTGTGGACTCGATGGGGGCGATTTGGCATTATAAAGGCCCCCACTCTTATCTCGATTGGTGGCACGGAATAGGGTGCTTATGATGGAAAAACTCAAAAGAGACATGATTCTCCCCAACGTGTGTATTTTACCTTTGGATGCAAAGTCAGTAAACCAAGCGTTATTGCAACACATTTTTCCCATAGCAATGTAGAACAGGCGCAGATTGGGTACTATCCCCACCTGTCCCAAGCTCGGAACAAGCTGGGGCTCTAAGTGACCCACCCTGATGTATGGGTTTATCCAAACCGTGCATCCATTTTTCCATATCATCTTAGGGTATAAGCCCAAATATGAGGCAGATCCAAGAATCAAGTGGACCACATAGTGGGGATTAAACACCAACCATTAAAAACTTCATAGGAACTGTGGAAGTTTTGGATCAAGCTTATATTTGTGTTTTACCTTCATCCGAGTCTATGTGACCTTATGAACAGGTTGGATGGCAAATGAACATCACGGTGGGCCCTAGGAATGTTTCAATGGTGGACGTCATTATCACCACTGCTTCTTGTGAGGTGGACCACTTGAGCCTTGGATCTACCTCATTTTTGGGCTTATACCCTAAAATGATATGGAAAAATGGATGGACGGTGTGGATAAACCCATACATCACAATGGACCCCTCAGAGCCCCAGCTTGTTACGAGCTCAGAAGAAGCAGGGGTTGTACCCAATCCCATCCATGTAATTTCTGAACAGGATCTTTGACTTATCCCAATGTAATTGAGCGATGCCAAGATCAATTGAAGACTTCTTCTTGGCATGCAATGGGGGAGGGATTGGCCTTAAGGGAAAGCTTCTTGGAGATTAGTGCATCTAGCTAGTCGTTGGTTGATTTAGACTAAGTGGAAAGAGAGATGCTTCTGTAACCGTATTCGATCTCCTAATGAGGTGTTCAGGAGGGCTATTTGTATCCTTTTCTGTAATTTCTTTTTGATTCTTGTTGGTTTGACTTGTAGCACTCTGCTTTGGGAAATATTTACCTTTTAAATAAAATTGGTGTGACCATTCAAGGGGGTAAAAAACAAATGATGAGAAAAACGGAAAAAAAAAAAAAAAAAAAAAAAAAATGGTGGTTGACCCCTTTCACGATTTTCCCCAAAATGGTCGATTATTCCACATTGACTTGTCAAATCCCACTCAAATCATGTGTTTTGATCCCAAAACAGGCTTAAATCTAGTCTAAAATAAGTTTCTAAGCTTCCTCTAGGGTTGAAACAAATAAAGAAGTGAAAAAGTAAGAATCCTTATAGTCATATCGGCCCCGTATCTGTGTTGAGTCGACCCATATTGGACTATAATAGTTGATACAGGTCAATACGGCCCTTTCTTTCAATCAACTGATTCACCCTTCTTGTAACACTGAGGACCAATATGGTTATGATACAGCCATACTATTTTAAAAACCATAATGACAGTCCACCCAATTGGAAAGCTCACACATAATGATAAAAGGAGAAACTCTGCCACAACCCCTTTATTGCATAAGAACTGTACCATGGAGCAGAGTATATTCCAAAGGCATATATATATATATATATATATATATATATATATATATATATATAGATAGAGAGAGAGAGAGAGAGAGAGAGAGAGAGAGATGAGAGAGAGAGAGAGAGAAAGAGATTTCATGGAGGGAGCATTTGCCAAAGCCCAAGCTGTAGCATTACATGAATTGGCTCCCACCATTAATGACCCTCCCATGAGATTAACAAAGATTTCCAACCCCATTTTCATAGGTAATAATTCTGCTCTAATCAAAGATTCAATTCGAGTAGGCCCTAAGCTGTAAATTATGGAGCCATGTTCATCTCTCAATATGCCACCAATCCCAAATGCGCTCTAGTTACCCAAACAAGCTACCAGTAGAGAATGATTTGATGATAATAATGTGAAGAAAAGAGGAGAAGATTGAGAGAGAAAAAAAAGAAAGAGGAGAGTTTGGGAAAGATGTTGTGTTAGGCTTGCTTGCTATAACACACAATATTTTATTATAATAGAGCATATAGTACACCGCAGGAGGAAAGGAAAGTGGGCACATGCACTTACACTAAAAGGGCCACTACTAACCACATACACAATACACTAGCATTCTCTATACTCCCCCTCAAGTTGGAGCATAGATGTTGAACATGCCCAACTTGTCACGAACACAATGAAGAGCATCTCGACTCAAGGACTTTATAAGAACATCAGCAAGTTGATCTCCAGATCGAACAAAAGGAGTGACGATTTCCTTATAAGCTACTTTCTCCCGAATAAAGTGACAATCGACCTCAATATGCTTGGTTCGCTAGTGAAAAACCGGGTTACGAGCAATATGGATGGCCTCTTGGTTGTCACAATGAAGAGGAATAGGATCCGAAGGAGGATGGTCAAGTTCTTCAAAAAGGTTACGAAGCCACACAAGCTTACACGTCGCATGAGCCATAACACGATATTCTGCTTCAGCCGAGGACTGAGCGACAACCGGTTGCTTTTTGCTCTTCCATGTTATAAGATTGTCACCTAGGAAGGTACAGAAGCAGGATGTAGAGCGGCGATCATAAGTACTACCCGCACAATCAACATCGGAATAACCAGAAAGATGAAGATGACCATGCAACTGAAAGCAGAGGCCAAGACCCGGGGCTAATTTTATATACCGAAATATGCGATAGACAGCCATGAGATGGGAAGTATGGGGAGCTTGCATGAATTGGCTAACAATGTCCACCGCAAATGAGAGATCTGGGCGAGTAATAGTCAGGTAAATAAGCCAGCCTACAAGACGTCGATACATCCCGGGATCAGTAAGGAGAGCACCATCATCTGGTCGAACCTTCTACGAAGTATCTATGGGAGTGGTAGCAGGCTTGCACCCTAACATGAAGGTCTACATGAGAAGATCGAGTACATATTTTCATTGTGACAAGACCAATCTGGATGATGAGCGATCAACTTCAATTCCGAGGAAGTAGCGAAGAGGACCAAGATCCTTGATCTCAAACTTGGTCTTCAAAAATTCTTTGACCTCCCTCATTCCAACAGAATCACTACTGGACAGAACAATATCATCCACATATACAATGAGAACCATGATGCCCATCGATCGACGACATACAAAGAGAGAATGATCGGCATGACTACGAACAAAGCCGAACTCCAAGAGAGCCTGACTGAGTTTTTCGAACCATGCACATGGGAATTGTTTGAGTCCATAAAGAGCTTTCTTCAACCAACATACAAGCGTAGGGTTGTGAGAAGCAACAAAGCCAGGAGATTGATGCATGTAAACTTCCTCTGCAAGGTCCCCATGGAGAAATGCATTCTTAACATTAAGTTGAAACAAGGGCCACGATAAATTAACGGCCAAGGAGATCACAACGCGAATCGAATTAAGCTTAGCTATTGCAAAGAATGTCTCGAAGTAATCCACACCACGAGTCTGTGTGTAACCCTTAGCAACAAGACGGGCTTTATAGCGATCAGTGGAGCTGTCTAAAAGAAACTTGATCGTATAAACCCATCGACATCCAACAGGTTTATGACCTGAAGGAAGTGGCACAAGGTCCCAAGTATGATTCTTCTCAAGAGCAGACATTTCTTCTATCATCGCCTTCGTCCAGTTAGGACTTTGAAGAGCATGTGCGAAAGACCAAGGAATAGTCTGTGATGAAAGATGATCGTGTGAAATGAAATTACTAGGTGTTGAGTACAAGATCGTGACCCTTTGCGCAGGGCAATGGAGAGATCTAAACTCGAGGTAGGAGAGTCACCTGAGCTAACATCTAAATTGAGCGGAGGGTGGATGGCTGAGTGTGTGAAGATTTATCTCGACGATGATACACCCTGCAGAGGCTTAGGCTCACCCAAATCACTAACAGGATGCTGAATGGAGGGGAGAGGAGTTTCCCCATGATCACTAATGGAAAGAGGAAGAAGATGAGTCATATTCCCCCTGACTCGTAAGAGGATCACAGAGGGATCGGCCTGGAGCTGAGAAAAAAGAAATATCCTCAAAGAAGGTTACAACGGCATAGACATATTTCTTACGAGTCAATGGGTCAAAACATTTATACCCTTTCTGACTCCGAGTATACCCTAGAAAGACACATTTAATTGCCCTGAGGCTAAAGTTATCATTACTTCCATCCAAAATTTGAACAAAACATGTGCAACCAAAAACTTTAGGTGGTAGAGGAAATGGATTATCATGAGGATACAATATAGTAAATGAAGATTTGTAAGACAGGATACGTGAGGGTATACGATTAATAAGAAAAGTAGCAGTTAGAAGAGCATCACCCAAAAAATGTTTAGGTAGATGCATACCAAGCAGAATAGTGCGAGCAACTTCAAGAAGATGACGATTCTTTCGTTCTGCAATACCATTTTGTTGAGGTATGCGAGCACACGACGTCCTAGACAAAATACCATGTTCCTGCAAGAAGGATAGAAAAACAGTAGACATTTATTCCCCCATTATCAGAATGGAGGGTTTTGATGGAACATTGAAATTAAGTGCACACTTCATGATAAAACACTTTAAACGCATCAAGCACTTCACTTTTAGATTTCAAACGATAAATCCAAGTCATGCGTGAATAATCATCAATAAAGATAACAAAATATCTAAATCCAAAAGTGGAGGTAACCGAAGCTGGTCCCCAAACATCCGAGTGAACCAGAACAAAAGGTTGAGATTTCCTCCCAGAAGAGCTAGGAGGAAACGTAGCATGATGATATTTAGACAATTCACAAATATCACAGCATAACGGTTTAGTGACAGATAAGGAGGAAAACAAAATTCTCAATCTATCTATTGATGGGTGGCCTAAGCGGCAGTGCCAGTGAGTCATGGACTCTCGATCTAGAGAAAAGGTACTAGAAGCGGCAACGGGTGTATCATCGAGAAGATAAACGCCTCCTCACTCATGCCCCTCACCAATCACTCTCTTCGTCTGTAGGTTATGAAACAAACAATAAGAAGGGAAGAAGGTAATAGAACAATTGAATAATTTAGTACGAAAACTAACAGACAATAAGTTTAATACAAAACGAGGCACATGCAAGACTGAGGACAGAGACAAGGAAAAAGAAAGAAAGATGAAACCAACCCCAAAAATCGGAGTTTGGGTTCCATCTGCGACTGTGACATACCGAGTGTGAGGAGAAAGAGAATAAGAGGAAAAGAATTGAGACTTACCAGTCATATGGGAGGAAGCTCTACAGTCTATGACCCAGGAGGTAGGAGAGGATGACGCAAGAAGAGCGGTACCTGACTAGGCCGAAGCTGCGTGAGATGGCTCAGGAATATCACGAATGTGAAGCCGCATAAGGGCATCATATGCAGCCCGAGTAATGATAAGAGACTCCCCTGAAGTAGACTGCTCAGCTGTCGGGGTGGAAGACTGTCTCAGGAGCAACTGTGGATGCAACAGAAGCAGCGGCATACGTAGGATGACCATGTATCTGCCAGCAATAATCAATGGTGTGATTAGTTCCACCGCAATGTAAACAAATGCGGGAACCATCACGTCCTCATCAACGTCCACTACGACCATGAAGACTACGACCGTCACGACTGCGATCTCCCTTGCGGCCTCTACCACGACCATCAAAACCAAAAATGCGCCATGAACTCAAGGATGATACCCGAAGACTAAGAGAAGATTGATCGCAAGCAACATGTGCCGAACGCTCGGGTGGCACAAACGAATGAGAAGAGTAGAGACAGTAACACACTGACACATGGCATAGACCGTCATCAATGGGGGATGAGGATCCTGCATAACAACCTAATCTCGAACATGAAGATAATCGGAATTCAACCCAGCTAAGAACTGCATGATACGAGTATCATCCCACTGCTTATGGGCATGTTCATGATCCTCTTTACATTTGGAAGGAAGAGGCTAATACATATCCAATTCATCCCACATACCCCGAAGCGTCGAATAGTAATCTTTTAATGATCTGGAGTTTTGTTGGAACCGACCAATTTCTTGAATAAGCTGGAATTCCCATGAAAAATTCTGATATTCCGAAAACATATCATTAAGTGTATCTCAAATGCCTTTAGCTGAGGATAAAAACATCACTGAGTGGCTAATCAAGGAATCCATACTATTCAACAACCATGCAATAACTTGATAATTCGCCTTTGTCCAAGACTTGTAGGTAACATCTGTAGAGCTTGGGGGATCATCCAAAATATACGACAACTTCTCACGGACTCCTAAGAACACTTTTACATATTGTGCCTATTGAAGATAGTTGTCACCATTCAACTTGGTGGAGGTAATCTGTAAGAGGTTGGATTTAAGAGACCCTATGCCAAGAGATGAGGGCCCCTCGTCAGCCATAGGAGAGTCTAAGAGAGATAAACCTATGCCAAGAGAGGCCCTACGCCAAGAAGGATTGATTCAAACAACTCTATCTCACTCAATCCTTCAAGATAAACCTCAAACAAATAAAAATCATCCAAAATAACATGAAACTCAGTCAAAAACGGCCCAACCGAGTGAAAAACGTCCCAACTGCACGTCCGTTTGAGGTTAAAAACCTCTCAAACATTGATCTTAAGTAAATAAAAAAATAAAAAAAAAAAAAAAATCCTCCATTGGTAGCTTGGGAGGAAGATTTCGGTCCATCTTGAGCAAAGAAACCAAAGGAAAGCTTATCGATTTGAGGTAGATCGAAGAAAAACGAAAGATGGGCCCGATTTTCGAATTTCTCTATTTCGCCCAAAATGTCATAAAAGGAGGTCCAAAAAATTCTGAAAAAAATCATGACAAATCTTCTAAAATCAAGATCTATCATACCCCTAGACTTTTAGCTCGGAATGCCTGGACGTATTCTCTGATACCAAGTAGACAATGATTTGATGATAATAATGTGAAGAAAAGAGGAGAAGATTGAGAGAGAAGAAGAAGTAGAGGAGGAGAGTTTGGGAAAGATGTTGTGTTAGGCTTGCCTGCCCTAACACAATATTTTATTATAATAGAGCATATAGTACACCGCAAGTGAAGAGGAAAGTGTGCACATGCACTTACACTAAAAGGGCCACTACTAACCACATACACAATACACTAGCATTCTCTATACTACCATCAGGGTTGAGCTTCCACAGACCTGGTGAGGAGCCATCCAATAGCGAGGATAGGCCGAACTTGAGAGCCAACTTTCACTCTCTTAGGAGATCAGATTTAGATATTCCTTCAAATTCTTCCAAGGTGGACCTCCAATTAATCAATGACATTTTAATTATGTTCACCACCCGGACAATATTTCAAAGATTTTAATATCAGTTCTATCAGAAGGAGAGATGAGAAGGAGAAGAAGGAAAGGAGAAATAGAAGGAGAAGAAGGAGAAGGAACACAAGGAGAAGGAGAGAAAGCAGAACGAGAAATGGGAGGAGAACAAGAGGATATGGAGGAGAAATAGAAGAAGAAGAAGAAGAAGCAGAAGGAGAAGCGAAGCATAATTACTGAGTTGGACATTATACCGAAGAAGAAGAAAATATAAGACCATATTTGGCAGGAGATTCTTGAACAGATTCATCATTGTCATCAAATGTTTCCCTAACCATAAGAAAGCCTACCTTGCCAGTCAAGAAGAAGAAAATACAAGACCATATCTGGTAGGCGATTTCTTGAACAAATTCATCATTCGTCATTTTACTGTAATCCGTAACTTTTAGTCCTGAAGCCTCCATCTCCCTTCAGACAACCATCCTCTCCTCAATACCCACGATTCTCTAGGAAAATTACTGAATTTGACATAATGCCAAACCTCCCTCACAGCAGGAGGATCTTCGACAGATTCATCACTATCATGAAATGACCACCCTGCCAGAATGCCTCATTCAGTGGCCAAATTTAGGGTATCTTTGCTGCAAAAATCAGCTATCATTTTATTACCAATCCCTCCATCAGACAATTAACCTACTCCAGACCTATGATTCCTTTGGAGAAATAGAGTTCAAAGGGACCCTCCCTCAATCGCCCATCCCATGGTGCTCATATCCATCATGCAGCAAAAGGATATGCATGCATTGTAGGTACAAATTTTATATATACGCATTCAGATGCATGCATCACTCACGTGAAGACAGACATGTATACCTGTTACGAGAACTATGCATGTATGCAATAATTACAGAAGAACCCATACTCTATAAAAGATTTTAGACTAAATTCATGCCCAATCTAAGTGGTTCTTACTGAGAAGAAAACCCAGAGGCTTGAAGATTAATAGTTAAACTGAACCAGGATATCTTCCAGACACCCCCATCCATAGACATAAAAACTAAGTTACATGAACGCCTTAAGTAGGAACATATTTCCTATAGCAACATGACTAATGTGCGTGATGATCTTTTTTGTACAGAAGCGTCTCTAATTTGCTAGTCAGAAGAATACGACAGCAATAGACGCATGGATTCTTGGGCAAGACACCAGGATTCTTCTCCGAGCCAAACCCTGTTGAACCTATTGGACACCTAAACACAAAGAATTCTCTTACCATATGCATCTTCGATGGATTGTTTGTATTAAGAAAGAATAAGGGGAAGAAAAAAAAAAAAAAGTAAACCAATTTAACAAATAAAATTACTATACTTTTTACAGAACTGCTCTTTGAAAAATAAAACCACTTTGTAAAACTATTTAGGTTTCCTCTTAGGACCTTAGAAATGATAGATTAGAGAAACAGGATTAGTAAAGCCTACACAAATAGCCATGGTTAAGATGATAAAATATTTACTTTTTAAATTAAGTAATATACACTGCCAGCTCCATGGATATTATTATGCGTGGTTCAGCAAATCTGACATTCCATGCCAGTCTCATATTCTGACAATTATCTGTGTGCATTCCAATGCAAAGTTAATAAAATTTGAGATTGCAATGGAGTAATGATACAGAACACCATTGTGATAAAACCCACATATTCGGGAAGTGCAAGAGAGAAAGTAAGGACCCGGGAACACTTACAAGATTTTCAATGGATACAAAGCTAGAAGAAAGTAGTCTCCCTAACGAATTATTCTTTAGCTCTTTGTTAGGAACAGAACTAAGGATGAGAGTTATTGCACTAACAACTTCATCCTCTTCATCCAATGGTAAATTCCTTTTCTCCAAGCCCTGAAAGAAACACATTTTGTTACATAGACATGCTCCTCTAGAAGATTAGAGATGCTTCCATATAAATAAGAACAGCACGCACATAGTCATCTTGCTATAGAAAATAACAGTGGGTAACATACAGCACATTGGGATCCAACATAGATATTTAAATACCACTTATATCTTGCAGATATTATCTAAAAAATTATGCATGAGTAGGGCTTGAGCTTTTCATAGAGCAACACAGCAAAAATTTCCATTTAACAAATGGAGAAACGTCTACTGAGAAGCAATAGCAGGAACAAAAATTAACAGTATCAGCAAAAAAATACATGCATCTACTGTTTTTTGGACTTCTCGTCTTAATGTACACATCCCTATATCTGGCCTAATAATCAAATAAATTGATCAAAATGTGCCATCACCCAATCTCTAATAAGTTTTCAAGAATTACATGGCATCAAGCTGGACCGAAGAATTTGAAAATATAAATCTATATACACTAAACTTCAAATAAAATTCATGAAAACTATGTTTAGTGGGATTGATTCCATGGACAAGTTTCTTCATGAACAGTCTACGACAATGACCCATCCACATCGGGTAGTCTTCGGCTCTTAGCAGCTCTTTTATGAATCTCAGGCAAAGATTACTAAACCCACTTCTAAGTCCTAAATCTGGAATAAGCACCGCTGCTCCCCCCAACAATTCCAAGCCTTAAAGATTGAAGAGGTTGTTCAACGATTCGTTGTCCATGTGGATCCATGACATGACTCGGATGTACCTCAATACAGTATATTAAAAATAATTAAAATTAAAATTAAAAAAATTTAAAAAAAAAACTTAATAGGGAAATGCTACAGCACGGTATTCCATAACGGTAACAATGGCCTTTTCTTTTCTTTTCTTTCTTGTAACAGCCGCTACAGCCCGTAACATGTAATGGTTACCACCATTTCCGTTAAGTAACGACCTTTACAGCCCTGTAATGTGTAACAGTTACCACCTTCACTGTTACGTAGCCGTTTTTTATACCTTGTGCTACCACCACCCACTTTAACTGCCAAGTACACCATCCTTTCTCTTTCAGATATACAGTTGTATTATTGTCTATCACTGCCTGAAAGTTTATAATTTTGTATCACTGAAAGTAGAAAGGATGGGTGTATTTTGCAAACAAATAACACCCGTCTTTATGCATAACTCACAAATGACCCTTTCTATTTTCCACTTCTGGTCAGAAATGACATTATGGTTAACATCTGTTGGCAATAAGTGACAACCATGTCAGAGGCGTTAAAGTTGTTGACCACGGAAAAAGACCTCCCCCCCCCCCCCCCCCCCCCTTCTCTCATATAAAGGAGTGAAATGACTATTTAGCCCTCACTATGTGTGAAAACTTTTAGCCCCTGGTTTAAATAAACGAGTAAAATAATGAGTTTGGGGAGATCCAACCGCTTCTAAAGTGGGGCACACCAATGACATGATATGGATCATCAAATAGATGATCTGGACCGTCATTTGGTGTAAGCCAATAAAAATGTTCCGTTCATTGAAAATTGAGTAAAATGATGATTTTTGGGAGATCCAGAAGCTTAAAAAGTGGGCTCCACAAGCAACACAAGATCTAGAACTGTCAAATGGATGATTTGGACAGTCACTTTGTGTGGGCCATCAAATCTAATTTGTTCATTTATAAATAAAATGATGATTTTTGAGAGACCAACCTTGTAAAGTGGGCCCCACCAAGGTCAGATAATCTGGAGCATCACATGGATGATCTGAATTGTCAAATCTGATCCATTCATTCATAAGTTAAATGATGATTTTTTGGAGATCCAACCACTTATAAAGTGGCCCCACCGGACCTCACATGGACACTCTAGACTATCACTTGGTGTGTGCTGTCAAATATGATCTGTTCAATTATTAAGGAGTAAAATGACATTTTTTGGGAGACCCAACCACTTGTAAGGTGGGCCCCATAAATGCAAGATTATCCGGACCATCAAACATGGATGATCTCGACCATTTTATGGATGATACTAACTGTTCAAAGATGTCATGTGAGGCCCCAGCCACTTTGATGGGGACATCAGAAGACCTACCGAGTATACCAGATAAGGAAACGACCACCCACATCAGCGCAACTTTCTTTGTGGATGGGAGACGAGTTCTAGATGGGGCCTGCCAGGCCATTTTGAAGACCCCACATGCATTAGACGTGCATCAAGAAGACCCCACCATGGGATGATGCATGTGGGCTGCTTAGGAGACTGTTTTAGTCATAAATTTTCTATTTCGTGTCGATTTGACCATTGGATCTTGTCGATCAAGCCATCAGGCGACCAGATCTTTTAGATATGGGCCCCTTGGACTCTGATTTTGATTCTTTATAGTTTTTGGTATTTTTAGGAGTTATTTGATGGTTGGGATTGATAATATATGTTTTGCTTTTCTTATTTTGGACGATGGGCCACTTTACTTAAGTGAGTGGCATAGTTGTAATTATGTTGGATTTTAATTCCCAAATTTTTATTATAAAAGCATAGGGAGGGTGGAGTTCCAACCCTAGTGGAGATTTGAGAAGAAAAAAAGAAGAGGAAAGCTCTCTTGTGTGAAGGAATTTTCTCTATTGTTTTCTAGGATTTTAAAAAAAAAAAAAAACTCTCCCTTCCAATTAAATTGTGGAAGGGTAGAAGCTTCTTTGGTGGTGGATTCCAAGGTACATCCTTCTTCTTCCTCTTCTTCAAAAGGTATTCTTCGTCTTACATCCTTCCTCTCTCTTCTTCGAAAAGTATTCTTCTCTTGTCTTCCTTTTTTCCCTTCCATTACAATCTTCTAAACCCAAGATCTTCAATATCCCAAAATCCCCAATTCTCATGAACCCTAATTCTCCATTTTTAATATTTTTCCCTTCCTAACCCTAATCATAAAACCTACAAATATGTCCCTTTAATGTGGAACACACCTATGCTAAATTGGAAGTTCTATCCTTCCATCGGTCCTGGTTTTAATTGATTTATGTGAATTCTTAGCATGCGGGCATGTGATTTAGGTTAAATCATATTTTATTTCCTATTGTTTACTCTTAATTACTTGGTAGATTAGCATCTTTTGTTAATTGAATTACTTGATGGACTTTTTCATAATCTCCACATTGCATGTTAGCATTAAATCATGTGTCTTGCATCACACTTTTAACTTAGACTCTACCAATTTCATAAGATCTGGACCAAACCAATGTGTACATCCATCCATCCATGTAGAGACAGACAAAGAGAGAGAGAGAGATTACATTTGTGGAGAGGGTAGGGTTAGGCTTAGCATTTTGGAGAAGAGAGAACAAAGGTTAGGGTTGTGGTTTAGGGGATTTGGGAGAGGGGTAATATTGTCATTTCAAAAAGATTTTACCAACCTAGCATGTTTGGGTTGTGTGCCCTAGAAATCCAATGGTGACTATGATCATGGATCACCTTTAGTTATTTGCTAGACCTTTTCAAGCTTTGTATTCTTTTCTCACTTTGTGAGCTTTTCAATAAATTTTCAGTTCTCTCAAAAAAAATAAAAATCTTAGGCTTGTTTCAGAAATCACTGGCTAATAACCACAATAGTATGTTAGAGGAAGCAGACAAAAGGCAAGATCGAATTGAAGGGCCCATTCAAAAGGTCTACAAAAGACTGTGTAACTTGACACCATCAAAACAACATCAAGTGGTACCTTCTCATGCGCAAGAAGGTGACAATGTCATGGAATCCAGTGGTAGTGATTCCAAAAATGTGCCATTCAATTGTCTCCATGGTAGATGAGGTGATCAGCTGGAGGATCATGACCAAACCTATGGCGTAAAGGCTAGGATGCCATGTTCTACGAAGACTTGCAGCTGAAAAACTTCCTGGACTTGTTAGTGAACATGGAAATTTTCTTAAATTGAAGAATATGGCAATATGAAAAGTGAAACTTGCAGCAACGTGACTGCATAGTCGTGTGCTTTGTGGTGATACATCCAGGTGATGCATAAACACATTGCCTATAAGTTGGAAAAACGGGACAAGATGAACCTAACAATCTTAACCTTTTAGAGATCATTTGTCATCTTGAATAGTTACTTTAACAGCATGATTGTTTAAGAATTGTCTGATGATCACCATGAAGAAAACGCAATAAGAAAAGTGAACCTTGCATCAAACTTACTGAATTGGTTGTGTGCTTTGGTGTTGACACGTAAACACATTGGCAATAAGTTGGACAAGGCAAGAGACAACTTGACAATCTTAACCATTTAGAGCTCAATTGTGATCTTGACTAATTCTACCAGAATGATTGTTTAAGTAGAAGACAGACTTCCATACTACACAATGAATAGCAATTTAGCATAAATAAATTGGTAATATATAACTAGTCAACTGGCATTAATATTACAATACTTGGCTACAGGCCCTTGCAAGCCCACAACAACGACCACAAGGTAAAAGAAGCATTCAAAGGAGTTCTATCACAATTCTAAATGGAAAGATTACCTCGCCAATCCAAATTAAAATTTCCAAATTTGAAGCTTCATGAATCGCTGTAGAAGCATCTTCACAGAGTTTACGCAAGGCTGAGGCACAAGCATTTGCACACAAGGGTTCTGTAATTCCTGAAGCAAAGAATAGTCTGGAACTAGTGGCATCAGTACAGAAAAGAAACAACGAGATGCTGGACACAATGGGGTAAAAAGAGAATGCTGAGAAAAGTAATAATAAAAGTTGCCATGTAGACAACCTACTGTGAGATGATATCATTAGAAGAGAAATGGATCAGATTCTTACAGTAAAGGTCTAATGTTGTTTTGAAAAGCAGATATCCACTTGGAATAAGAACCGATGACATCCGCAACTGATCTGTATACCTATAATGGAAATAATCATTCAAAACATGAAGAACGGAACTAACCATCCAAGTTACATAACCTATGTTTAGATATAGTTGAATAAAACACCATGTGAAATGTGATTTCTGAACATATATATATATATATATATATATAATATATATATATATATATATATATATATATATATATATATATATTATTACACAATGTAAATTATCCAAAACTTCCAAAATACCAACAGAGAATAGATTTTTGTAGGGGTGTCAATGGGCCAGGCTTGGGCCTGAAAAATCAGAATTTTGCCCGAAACAGTTCAAAATCCAGGCTGAGACCTACCTCAGGCCTGGCCCGTTGACAGCCCTAGATTTTTGTAACTAACTGTTTAAAACTGGTTTTAAGCCCCTTATTTCATTTTCTTTACTTGGGAGGAAAAACTAAAAGGCAAAGAACAAAATAAAATTTAATTATTTTCAAAACTTTCTACTACATTCTTCCCGTCAAAATTTCAGTTTATGAACCACAACTTTTTCTTTCCACTTTTCCAGGTATATTGTTTTTGGACCTGTTCGCTCGTTCATTAAATAGACCCTACCTTATAATTCAACTTTATATTTTTGGGACTTCTTTATCGATATTTTCGGGGCTATTGTGTTAATGTGACTATTCAAAACCGTATGCAAATGCAAAAAGTTGGGATCAGGCTGGGAATCAAAATATCAATATGGCAATTGAATTTTGGGAAGCACGCATATAACTTACAAAGCACAAGAAGCCCTTTAGCTCAACCGTCGCTCTGTTCGATAGTATTGTCACCAATTGCATAATCACTGAGAAATCAAATGGATGTCCATCTTGTAGAATTTGTTCTGCAACCTGAAACAATTTTGCATACAATTTGAAGGTTGTGAGAAAGGGAGAAACAAAGTCAAAGCATAAAATTGTCAAGGTCTGGCATCTGAATTTGAACTGTCAGTAGGTTTGGAATTAAAATTATCTCAACATAAACTTTTTCATAGGAAGCCTTGAGCGACCATGCTACATTTTCAGTCACAGAATGATTCGTTTGTCAGCAATTACACATTTAAATCATGGAATATAAATAAAAAAAATTATAAAAATTATAAATAAATACATAAATAAATAAAAACTTTATGAATGGTCAATAAATGGTTCACTGGGAATCTAAACGGTACCTGCAGGTTGGACCGGTACAAATCGTTAAATCAGTGCCCTGCCCTTCCAAGGCCTCTACTCAAATACTTTGAAGGTGTGTGGTCTGGATCTTGACAGCATAGCTGTGACTCTCTAATTCTTTTATAATTCAAAAAGGCACTCTTTTCCACTCATGCATTCTCATGGCTACATCAGAAGATCCTTTTCAAACTACGGAATATGGATTTTGCAGCAGGACATCTCATCACCAATGCTAGAATGTGGGGCATCCCAGTGACGCCAAGGATGGTTAACTTTGTGTTGGAGAACCAAGGTAGACAGATTCTTACTTAACCTTAAAAACAGGGAGGTCTGCTTAGCATAGTTTAAATATTGGTAACCAAGCAGTATCATCCAGCTAGAAAAATAATATGTAGTCATATGTATCAGAAAATACATATCATTCGTCTTGGAGTGAATTTTGACCAGCTTAGGGTCCGTTTGGCCAACTGCATTAGGTGGGATTAAGGTGGATGGAATTGTAAAAGTAACAATAAATGCATGTGTAAGGTATTGTCCCTGGATTGGATGTATCCCATGTTTTCCAATACCATGTTTGGAATGTATGCAATTAAAAGTAAATCCTGGGATTTCCTTTCAAATTACACTTGGAAATTCATCATCATGGGATTTGGAACTCGCATCTCACACTTTCCAACACAAGGCTCATTTTCCAAAGCCTATAAAATTAATTTTAATCCCATCCCACACTCCTAAACATGCCATTCCCAATCCCGAGGTGGGATTAGCAATGCAATCCCATTTAATACAACTTAATACCACTGGCCAAACAGGCCCTTAGTGTAGTATTCTTTATGTATACAAATATCGTAACGAAACACCAGGACTGAAATCAGACAAGTACAGGGTGATTGTTACGCACAATACTGAATGATATTCAAAACCATGCCTTGGCTGCCAAAACAAAAGGTGTTACAAGTTCAAGTAGAAGGATCAATCTCAATGGCATATATAATATGAAATTTTTTTCCTTGATCTCTTAGTTAATGCAGTTGGGTTTTCTCGACAAAAGTGGCATACTAAGAAATCATATAAGTAATCCCTATGTTCTTTTCTTTTTCTTTTTCTTTTTTTTTTTTTCCTTTTTACGAGGGCCCACTCGATTACACAACGTTTTAACCCCTCAATTGACAGGAATGTTTGTCTTTTGATTTCTTAGTAGTGTAGGAGGGTGGCTTCCAAATGAGAAATTTTCTTAGCCCTCCAAAGTGTTGTTTAAACCACAACATATATGAACCAGGGCCAAACTCAATGAAGAAGAATTGTCGACGAAAACTTTCTAATCTAGTCCAATCCAAAGAAACTATTGAGACATCCAAAGGCAGTGGTCATCAACGTCATCTCATAGCCTTGTACCAGCAAATTTCAGGTCAGCTTTAAAATCATGTTTTGCCTATTGAAACAGACATCCTCGTGGTAGCTTGTCAAAAGTTCTACAACCAGTTGCCCACCTAGCATCAACCCTCCTTTGCCAGTGTTGAGTATGGGTTGGAGCAGCTGTCACCAACCAGAGTTTGTTGGAGGCTTGGATAACAATAACAACAATCAAATATTTAGGTCAGGTTTTACTAATCCTAATTCACAAATCATTCCTACCTAAGTTCCTATCCTCTCTAAGTGAATCCTTCATATACCACACCACCTTGATCCAAATCCTTTTAGGCCTTCCTCTCATCCAATTTTCATGCTCTTCCACCCTAATCAATGTTTCACTCTTTATGGAGCCATCTCTCATCTTCGTTGCGCATGACCAAACCATCTTTATCTGCATTTGTATCATGTCAGTACTAGTACTAGTGTCCAGAATATTAGTACCGTTATCAATGATCAGGGATATAGAAACATGTATTGGTATCGTCGATAATGGTATCGCCGATATTATCGATGATGCTTGGAAAAATATTGTTGTCTAAAGGAAATGTTGGGGAAGCGTGGGAAATTTGTGAAATTTTTCAGTGAAACTTCAAGACATGTTTACACATGTAGAATCAAAGTATTGTATTAAAAAATAAATTTATAATTTATATTAAAAAAAAAAAAAAAAAAAAAAAAAAAAAAAAAAACACTACATTTTATATGGGTCTAAACGTGTTATCAAAAAAATCAATATAAAATAAATATACAAAATTTGTAGCCAATCAATAGATGGCCAACACTCGTTAATATATTTCCACATTAATTAAAGTGAAGAACACTCTTTCCAATATAAAATTTGAAAAATTAGGATTTTTCCAGCTTTCCCCAATTTTCACTTTTAAAAAAAAAAAAATTTATTTTTTACCCACGCACACACACTCACACCCTAGTGGAGTTTCACCACCTATGGGTACTCGAACCCTTGCTAGGGTGTTGAAACTCCCGATAGTCTACCACCCGGGCAAGAGTAAGGACCCTCCCCAATTTTCACTTAAATGTTAACTTTTCGCCACAAATCCATGTCAATGCATGAGAATCAATGGGCTTGGATTTTCATTACAATCCATGCTACCATTAAAAAAAAAAAAAAAACAAAAAGGTTTCTACAGATTTTTTGTTACCTTTGCGTTCTGACTTGTCTTCATTTCGAGTCGAGATTTCTCCCCAAATCCAAACTTTTATTCAATAAAAACCATGAGTGATCAAAATCATCTAAGAAACAAATGAAAAAAAAAAAAAAAAAAAACCAAAATGGAGATTTTTTGGGTTTTTGAAAATTTTCCCAATTTTCTGTCAATTTACATCTATTTATGAATATTTCCCTGGTAATAGAGATATCGTCAATGGTATCACCGATACCAGGTAACTTTTATGAGGGATTCTTCTCAAAGTATCAATGATATCGATAATATCACAAAGTGTCGCGGATACTATCATTTGAAAATTTTTATACTTCCAGCAATTTCAATATCATTGACCTGAGGATACCGAAAATATTCGATAATATTGCTGATATTTGGAACACTAATCGCTGGTGCTCCTAGGCTGCTTCGGATGACCTCATTATTAATTATCCAAAGAGAATGGTACTCATGAAAAAGACTCATGGCTCACATATACATGATTTCATGAAAACAATTTACTGAAACTACAAGATTTTTTTTAAGGTAACAAGATTTTATTAGAAAAAAAGAGCCAAAGAAGAGATTCTAAGGAAAAATACAACAGCTAGGCCCAAAAAATAATAATAATAAATAAACAATAATTACAGTCATCAAGAGCCTTTATGCATAAGGCCCATCCCATGACATCTAGCTTCGCCCTCCTCCAACACCATCCCACTAAGATTCTGAAAGCACCAATTATTCCTTTTTCCCCAAAAGGGCCCAAATGCCTACCAAAAAGGCTAACTTCCAAACCACCTTTCATTTTTCCTAACCCAGCCCCCATGTCATGTTAGGAAGATCGCCAATGACACTTGCAAAAAAGTTGAAGAATCTCTCCCACACCCCTCTAGCAAAAGAACAATGGATGAATAAATGATTTACTTACTCCGTATTCTACATGCACATTACACAAATATTGGGAATCACCATCAACCTTTTTTTAGGTTATCTATTGTAAGTGACCCTATTCCCACTCACTAACCAAGCAAATGCCACTACCTTAAGAGCCCGCCATAGAAGCAAACATAAGAGGTGTGATGTCCTCTCTCCCCCAACGATGACTTGTGTATCAACATGTAAAATGACATGACAAAGAAGTAATCTAACTTTTCCTTATTCCACACCATCACATCCCTCTCACCCAAACAAGGGCAAAAGCAATGAAGCCGTGCCAAATTGAATAAAATCGTTCGCTTCCCCGTCCCTCAAATTCCTCTGACATGCCAAAACACTAATTCACCAAAACCAGAGAAGAAACGAACAACAGGAATATTCATTTCCGAATATAACCTTGCTAACCTCAGAAACTTTGCATAGAATGTCCTCTCTCTTCTCCACACATCCTCCAAAAATGAATCCTCTTCCTATCACCTAACGAGAAAATAACCCCCTCCTTAAACTTAATCACCAACCTAGCAACCGCCTTTCACAACCCTGAAGCCCTATATGAGGATGAACCTTTTACCCACCATCCCCCTTCCTTACCACCATACTTACTAGCAATCATATCTCTCCATAAGCTCCCTTCTTCCGTGTTGAATTCCTACAACCACTTACCTAACAAAGCAAGATTCGTAAACTCCAACTTCCTTTTACCTGCTCCCCCTTCCCCTTAAAGCCTTGCACACCTCTTCCCACTTCAATAGGTGAAACTTTTATTGTGACTGTCTCCTAGGAATAAACAAACAGATTTTCCTTGTTTGCAACATTGATGGTTTCGAAGAAGTGGAAATGAAGATAACGTGCCATTCTTTATCTGTCATAACTCATAATAATTCAGTTGAGGGAAAAAGCTTCAATTTGAAAGGTTCAAGTACTTCTTGTAAGCGATAATATTCTAAACACGTGACAAATAAAGCCAAACCTCAATAAAGTAAGATTAGATTATTGGTTGTCTTCAACTTCATCCAAAAAAAAAAAAAAAAAAACCTTCAAATTTGTGCAAAGGCAAGACTTGATCATTTGGTAAGATGAAGGTGCATTTGGAGAACAATTGGAATGGATGTATTCCTCGATAGCTTCACATAGGTTAGGATGATTGGGATTTGGAATAAAGTAGGTTAGTATAAGGGTTAGGATGTAGATAGAGAGAGAGAGAGAGAAAGCCAATAGAATGACAATATCAACAAAATGGTGGCTTTGGTTTTAATTAAAGAAGAAATCATGCATATTGAGAGGTGCTCTCATAATGAGAGAGATCAAAACGATGATCTTAAAATACGAGGCAACTAGCCAACAAGTACATGCTAGGAAAAGAAGAATGAAAAAATAATAATAATAAAATAAAAATAAAAATAAAAACATAACTAATAACATGCATGCAGGACTCATCTCTCGACATTCTCATAGGGATAACAAGTATGCCAACGTAATCAGATCTAGGCATGGCCATGCTCCATGCTTGACAATAAATTAAGAATGCACATATGTAGCTGAAAAGGAGGAGAGTATGCATGCTCAAGAACCTCTAGAGACATATAAGGAAGATGCTAATAAAAGGTAGCAGTTCACATAAACTTTCATGAAGGTGAATGTGAACCTCAAGGGCATAAACTGTAAGTAGTAAAATGTGCTCACCACATTAAGTGCAAACATTCTAGTTTCCACCTCTCTCCAAGGAATCAGTCCATCTGCAGAAGCCCATCCACGGCAGAATAGCTACAATGAAATAAGAAATCACTATGTAAATGTCTGAAAAAAGTTCTAGAGAAATGTATAAACACAAGTATAAAAAAATGAAATTGTGTAATTTGATAGGATGGACCTATTCTCCATGTCGTGTTGTCTGTAAAAAGAAAGTTACAAACTGTTCACTTGGGAACATGTGGCTATTATAGAAAAGATTCTAGATACCATCAAATACCAACTTTTGCTTTTAGATGGATAATTTAGCAACATCAACATCAAGTTTTCTTCATTATCAGTGTCTATACTGGCAAGGTTTCTACTAATGAAAGCTGGCAATGGAACATGCTAGTCTGCTGGTTTTCTCGGTCCAATCAACCACAAACTGGGCCCAGGTCTGCTTTTTAAGCCTGCAGTCCCTGGCCAGAAATTTTAGGCCCAAACTACTAAAGCGGTGGGGCCAAGGCTAAGTCCGACCACTTTTCTGTTGGGACCAACCCAAGACAGGGTCCAGGCCTGTTTATGACTTGCTACCTTTAAAGACAATGCCTGAATTTGAGCCTGGACTGATAAATAGTCCACCTTGGCCCCACCCAAACACAGACCATTGCACACTATTACTAACTACCCATATAATCACATGAAAACTATCTTCGTTCTCTTTAGGGAAGATGCATATGAGCTTAGTAAGACAACCAAGACTGAGAAGTTAAATTATTCAAGACATTCGCCATATGGCCCTCCCCAATGATGCACTGGGATCAAGTTTCTAGAAAATCAGCCAAAAGATAGAAACAGCAGGTCATCTGATCCCTCTTTAACATGTGGGTGGAGGCTAGTACAGATTTTAGTGGATTATTCAGGTCACTGATCTAATCCCTATTTAATAGGTGAGAGCATTTGGACCATGTTCGAATGCTGAGTGAACGTTGTGACTTGTCCCACACATTCCAACATAGAAGGTTAAGCGAGTGGATTGTTTACATGAAAGGCTTAATTTTAAATTTGGTTATTAAAAACCATTAGGTGTCCTTACTACCAGGGTTGTCTGGGACTGAGAACGCTATGATTATGCCCTTAGAGATGCAAGATGAATCTTCTAAAGAACCTTAATAACAAGAAAGTGTCGAACCGTTGAAGGATGTGGACAGAGTTCCAATATCCTATATTACCCAAATTCTTGGGAGATGGTATGGTACAGATTCATGGCTGCTCACTACCAACAACCATATTAAAATAATTACCGAACAAGATCACAAGTTGAATTTGTTGCCCAAATGGTACAGTTTCCTAGTTCGAAATATTGATAGCTCTAGAGTCCAAATCCCAGTAATCTGTCTTGGGGAAGGGCATCCCCATCATTGGTCTTATCTAAAGTATGACTTGGGTACTGCAGTTTTCTTAAGGATCGAAGTAATGTAATCACAGATTCACAGTATATCCAAAGCTTGTCAGTTAAGTTGAGATATTTTAGGATTATTCATGTGTGAGCCAACAGTGTTCTAGTATTTTGAAAGAGACTGGCAAACCCACTAGAAAATCACAAAGTCATGTGAAAATCAAATGGAGTCACCATTAACCGGATTTTGGGACTTAGATTCCCGTCAATGGTTAGAGAAACACTGAGGCAAATCACTGGCAGAATAGTTGAAGGTTTGAGAAATTTTGACTCCAAGTCTCCAACAATGGTCTCTACTCCCAAAGTCTAGGTAAGGCGCTCGGTGATGGAAAAAGAAGGGGTGAGGCACCTTCTCCACCCATGCAATGCATGAGTGTAGCAGCAAATAAAGTCTTGGGAATTTGGTCATCCAACACATCTTCAATGACTTACTCGAACTGGTGCGATGCTTCAGGCATCTAGATAGCCTGTTCTTCTATGCTCTTATTTTTATAATGTATAAGGTAAAATGTAAGGTGTATGTTGAAAATGGGGCTACTCTTCATTTTGTGAGGAACCTCAATCACACATGCATTATCATCGAGCTTCTTGAAAACATAAAAAGGACCCACCTTTTTGGAGTGGAGCTTGGTATAGGATCCCGCTGGAAACTTCTCAGGCTTCAGTTGATCCTTCTAATTAGGTGATGCACCCTCTTCAACTCCCCGCTTCTGACTCCCACTTTGTATTTATTTATAGTTGTTTATATTTTGAAAGTGATGTTTCCTCACTCCTACACTCGAATTTCATGCCACTTTGCTTCACACTTTGTGCAAATATAAGCTTCAGCTTGTCAATTGTGCTTTGTGAGGCTACATTCATGTTGCTCCCACCAGCTCAAAATTTCGATGCAGATGCATGGGTTGCCAATTACCACCATTACTACCCGCCAGAGTGCCCTAAATACTCCTATAGTCATGTTGGCCAATCCTATATGGAGCTACCGTTCCAGATGCTAAGTAAAATGTGAACCTGACCTGCTCAAAGCTAAACAAGATGAAAACTGCCCCAACTTGAAAGTTGTTGTCTAGCTATTATCTTGGTTGCTCTTTCACGTGAAATACTATTTATGGGCCTCTTCTACACTTTTGGGATTGATTCCACTCTATTTGTATAGCCATCCTCAGCTCATGACAGTACTTTGCAACCTGTTGTTTCTTCATATCATTTGTATCACACGTCACCATTAGGTCATAAAATTTTTGCATGTATTCGGCAGTCGGATTCCCTTATCGAAGGCTAAGAAGTTCTCTAAAGGCTTTGCCTTGCCCTTGTAATTTAATGGTAAAAGGTTCTTTTTTAACTTCACATTCATCTCTTCCCAAGTCGATATGGGTAGAAGGCCACAATGTGGTTTATCTCTCACAACTGTATGCCACCTATTCAGTGTTGACCCAATTAATTTCAACGCCACAAAGCATAATTCAAAGTGATTTTACAATGCTCTCCACCAATTGTGCAAGGCATTAGGGTCCATATTGCCCGTGAAATCTTCATCTCTGCTGTAGTACTCTTGTTTGGGTATTCTAGATATGGGGTTGAATTGCCTCAGTATATTTGGGATAAACATGACGAACAGTTGCTCGTGCTTGTGGTCCTTGCATAGGGTAGAGGGGCTATTGATACCCTGGGTAGGTCTCGTGTTCATATCCATGAATCACATCATCCTTACTTGGAACCCAGATTGTCTCGGAAGATGACTCCCCACTCCATATGCTCTTCAGGTTTAAAATGTGGCTCAATAGAATTTTCTTGCCATCCTCTTTGAGGGCTGACATCAAGCTATTTACCTAGCCTTTTTGGTGTGATCCGTGACCATGACAGACGTTCACGGGCTTTTCTAGCTGTCATATCTGATTTTGCACTGTTGGATCACTTGGATCTATTATCGAATTTGACAAACAGTCTAGATCCAATGGTCATCGAGCTTGATTGTCAACAACGGTGGCACGGGTGGATTTATGATGATGATGATAGCTTCACAATGGGGTGCTTGATGGTGATCCAGACACCAAATGTCTTGGATTTGGAGGTGGACACATGTAGCCCACTTGTCATGTGAGTGTGGGTCACACATGTGCATGCATGGACTAGTGAGAAATGCAATATGGGCTTAAGTTATTGGCTTTATTGGATGTGGACATGGTTATTATTAATTATTCATTATGTGGTTATGTTTTAAATCTAATAAATAGGGATATTTTAGTCACTACACATTAAGGTTAGGGGTCATTTGGATGCTTGGAAAATTTTAAGCTATAAACACTTCACACTTGAAAAGAGTTTCATGTATAAACTGTTTACCTACTATCCTGTTTGGCTTTTTGAGTGGTAGTGCTTACAAGTAAACAGTTCGTCTTTGGCGAACTTGTAGAGTGTTTACAGTGCATATTTTGTGTATTCACATCACATAGAGCGTAAGGCTGTAAATCCTGCCAAAATCTTCAAATTGCATAAAAAGGGCTTCACTTTTCTTTTTCTACATCACATAAATGGACACACATGTTGGATAAATTAGATTGTACTGCACCCACTATAGTTGCCCCATGCACAATCTAAAAGGTTTTTAATGGTGGAAGTCCCATCCCAACTGTTCCTTGTTGTGTGGCCCACCTGACGATCGATCGGCCTATTTTTTGGGGGCTGTAGGAGAGCATCAAGCGATGTAGATGGATAGATTGGATGGTATGTATGTTGTCTTTTCTAGTGAAAAGACTTTACCTGTAATATGAAACATAGGTTTTTGCCTGAAAAAAGAAGAGTTCATTTGTAATGTGCTTTTTTTTTTCTTTTTCTTTTTTTTAAACCTTGCATATTTGTATTGATGAGACAATGTACATCCTTTCGGACGGGGCCACGAAAGACAGGAAAACGCAGATGGGCCCCGACTATCATATACCAGATAAATGGCAAAGCTAGAGATGGGAAGAGAAGCCATGGCATGGAGAGAGAGACTAGTTGAGCGCAGTCTCGCCAGCAGGGTCAGATGAGAAGGAGGCTGAGAAGGGTTGGTTGGGCTGGAAGCAGCGATTTACCGAACTCCTTTCTTGTTTTTGCGATGTCTTAGACGGCCCATGCCACCTTTGTCCAGAACGAGGTTGCCTCTAATGAGACGGGGAAGATCTGATGGCCTGAGATATAGGCGATCAGATGAGCCACTGCTGGCCGTATTAGCAAGACCATCTACCACAGAGTTCCCTTCACGGAGCGTATGGGAATAGCGGATGTTCAGGGGCTGGGATTGCTGGTGTATGTAACCAAGGAGGTACCAGAGGTTCCAGCCGCAAGAAGAGTAAGAGGAAGAGGCCGCATCGTACAGAGTGCGGGAGTCCGTTTCAACAATAATGGAGGACAGCCCCATAACTTTGCATGGATGGATGCCGTCAACCATGGCACAGGCTTCTGCCACCATGTTGGATACCTGACCAAACTGGCTGTGGAAAGCGAAGATCATGTTACCCCAATGATCACGGCACACGCCTCCCCCACCTCCTGCTCCAGGATTGCACTTGGCAGAGCCATCAACGTTCAGCTTGATCCAATTCTCAAAAGGCTTAACCCACTTGACAACAGAGGGGGGGGGGGGGGGGGGGGGGGGGGGGTGCAGAAAGAATCGCTTGGGAGCCTCTAAGGACTAGGTCTTGCCATCTTAAGTGGTTGATATCAAGGAGGAGCGAGCCTATCTCAATGTGCTTAAAATTTGTAAACACTTTAGAAGCAAATTTTGTCATCTAAACACATGCCTGTAAACCCTTTACAATTATGGATTTTATAGGCATCCAAATGATCCCTTTAGTCAAAGGAGGAATGTGTAAAGGGATATTCTTTTCGTTATGTTTCTCTTGGAGGCTTTTTGCCAAAGACCTTTTAAGGGTTGAGACTATTAGGCTCCCGCCGCTTCTCTACTCCATGCAAACTTTGATACTTCTGGAGGCTCCAAACACTCGTTTTTTCACATTCTTCCACTTTGGGACAAGTTTATTATTGTTGAAATTTCTATCTCATCCTTCTGTAATTGACATTTGATTTCCTTTTGAATCTTGCTTTTTTTTTTTAATGGATGCTAGGTGATGGTTCTTATTTGTCCAAGCTGATTTGGGGATCATATTTCTGGACCACAAGGCTTTGTTAATGACCATTAGTTGCGTACCTAATAAGATTGAGATCAGCACATTATTTCTTGCTTCCGATGGTCAGATTCCATTAAAGATATCATTTGTCCCTATATCATCATTTTTTACGATTGGATAACATCACTATTTCATTAGCAAATTGACCCCCATCCACTCCATTCTTTCCACAGGTTGTTGAAACATCTTTGACAAATCATTCTGATTGCCGCTTGTCATCTCTAGACTGTGGGAAGTCTTACATCTTGTGGGCATTATCTATTTGAGACACTTGGAATTTTTTAAGCACATGGGTTACTAAGGGTTTAGGTGTAGGACATGGGATGACTTTAGGCCAAACTGCAAACAAATAAGTAGGGAGGAAGATTTAAGAACCAGTTTTAGGTGCAGAATTGGGTTGAAATAGTTTGGGTAGAGATAGGGCTAGAAAGTCTAGATATCAGTTTTGAATAAGAATTGTAGGCACTCAAGGTGTACGGTTGGGTTAAGCACAGTGTTCGAAGTATCAGTATCACAACAGGTTTCGTTGGCTAGGGATACGGAAACAATATCAATATCACCGATAATATCGCTGATAACCGGAAATGCGGGGAAACGTGGGAAAAACGGTGGAATTTTTGACGAAACTTCAAAAGACATTAAAATGTACATATTTGCATATTTAGAAATGTAAAAAAAAAAATAATAATAAATAAAATAAAATAAAATAAAATAAAAACCGCATACATAACAAGTTTCCATTTAATGGGGCCTTAAAAGCACGTGTTGTTGTAAGAAATCAGTCCAAATCCCATCCAGCCTATTTAACAATCCAACCTTCCATCCAAACATCTATTGATATTGTAAAATATCAACATCACATGATAGTTTACCAAGAAATCATCAACAATTGGAAAGAAAACAAAAGATTGTAGCTTCAATATCGTGCATATTGCGAAATCAATAATATAAATATTACTAATATTATCAATGACAAATTGAACACTACAAACAACCATGTGCCCATCAAAAAAAAAATAGAAATAATTTTTTTTCTAATAAACAAAATTCCAATGATATCAATACGTTGGTGATATTATTGAAATAACATCGATACACTTATGATACAAGCATTACCTAGAATTTACATAGTCGAAAATATTAGCAATATTGATGCATTGGCAATACAAGCAATACCTAGAATTTACATAGCTGAAAATATTGATGATTACATTAGCGATATTGATACATTGGCGATACTTAGCGATACATTGCTAATACCTGTAATTTCTTATACTATCAGCATTATCGGTATCGCTACCAGTGTTATCGGTATCGCTGAGCCGGAGATAAAGATAATATCGAAGATATTTCGATAATATTGGAGATAATTCGAACATTGGTTAAGCATAGGATAATTTTGGGGCTCATTGCAGGTCTTGGTTGAAAAAGAATGACCTGTTTCATCATTAATTCTAAACAGGAGCAAAAGTAAAAGAAATGTCTGTAGAATTATAAAAGAGAAATTGGTAGAAAATTCCAATAATCTCTAAAATCAAATAGCAGTAGTAGAGTTGCAGGATGGTGTGGACTTAGTTTTGAGGGTTACGAAAGGTTTAAGGGTGGGCTTTAGGTGAGATATAGGATTTAGACTTTAAAATTTAAAATTAAAAATAAATAAAAAAACTTCTTGCAATCTAAAAACAAATGACGATAATGATGTATAATGTCAAAGCATTCATGCAACTGTTATACATGTCTAATTTTAATGGAAAAATCATCATTAATGAATTGACCCCATGTATAATCGCCAATTGCATCTTCATCCTCAGCTGTGAGCATGTCAGTCCAGTAAAAAGTGGTTAAAATGATATGAAATGCTTGTTGAATCTGTCTAGCGCACATTAATGTGCATATACAACTCATGGAATGAGCCAATATGGCAACGCAAATGCTTTTTCATTTGGATCATCGACAAAGAATTAGTCACGATGAACACAAGAGCTTGGTTAAGTTCGTCTTTGTTAGCAATGTTGGGAATGAGTTCATCATCATTGATAATGTTTGGAGACAGTTTATCATGATTGGCAATGTTTGGAGCATCATTGCCAATATTTGGAGCAAGTTCATTATTATTGACAAAGAAGAAACAAAAGATTCAGAGTTCCGAGAAAAATGAAAATGTGGCGAATGCCGCGAATCTCTTGCCAACTACTCTAGCTTTAATGTCACTTACTTGATTTGAAGGAGGGTCTAGAGTAGCAATGTGCTCCAAATGGAAGTGGGATTAGGAGCCTTGGGAAAGAACAAAGATCACTTGAATCCTCCTTTGCAGATGTGACTGGAGCCGTTTGTTGAAATCTATGGATTGAGACTTCAACATAAACAGCATTGCTTGTATAAAGATTCAAGAGTTCTTTGTTCCCATCACCCCTCTCCATTTGGTATTCTATTTCTCCTACCTTTACTCTCTTTTGCAGTGAGGCTTTTAGGAGAATTGGGTTAAAGGAGAGATGAAGGGAAAGAGGGAACTTTGTAGAAAACAGAGCCAAAGGCCTCTTTCTTAGAGAAGAGATTCTTATTAATAGATTTGAGAATGCTTAAGTTGTGATTTTGGTGAAGTTTGAGGGCATTGTGAAATGTGGGACACATGGCATGACTAGAGAAGTAAAAAGGGAGTAAAACTGCCACACAGGATGGGATAAGAAAGTCAAATGGACCAAAGCGCAAGGAAATCGCCAAAAAAAAAATGTTATTGTGGCAGTGGAAATTGAATTTCTATGGCCCCAAAACCCACTGAAATCTCAAGGAGTAGAAATCCATTTCAACACCTTCAAAAAATTTATAAAAAAAGGTGCAGAAATTGGATTTCATTCCCTCCTAAAATGCAAATTTAAATAATTGAAAATTGAAAAAAAAAAAAAAAAAGGATAGGGCCCCAAGCCTAGCAAGGCCCATCCCACACTCCTTACCATTTTTAGGTTAACATTTGGGGGTTTTTTAAGGGATTTTTAGTCAAAAAAGGGGTCCAGGATGGACTTTTCCTTTTTTTTCTTTTTTTTTTTTGAAGACACAGAGTGTCCCCACCTCTTTTTTGAAGTGAGACTATTCCCTGCAGATACACGCAATCACCCACAACCACGTGTATCTGGTAAAGCCAAGGAGGGGAATCGAACCCTCACCTATAGGGAGCAAACCTATGGAAAGAGCAAGACCCTTTAGGTGATAAGGGCAATTTGCATTTAGGGTGTCTACAAGTCTTGAATTCTCTTACCTAAAGTAGGACTTCATAAAAGGCTATGTATAAACAGAAATACATATGAATGATTTTAGAGACAGATAAAACATTTTTTGAATGAACTAAATTAGATTTCCTTGTTTCCAAATACGGGATTCAAAGCCCTAGAGAGTGATTCTTCTAGAACCCGTTGTTGTCACACTTATGGCCTTCTGTAGAGCACCTCCACACGATTAGTTCTATCTTTCATTTTTTTTCTTCATCTCTAGCTGATTATCGAGTCAATTCATGAAAGACCTGAGGAATCTAGAGATGGATTCATGACACATTATTTTATCTGGTGGCAGCAAATCTTATGCATATGTAATGTGTTATAACTTATAAGATAAAATCATCATTCATGAAACCTACAGCACAAAGTTAACTCCAAACAAATGTAAATATTCTACTTGCGATCAAAGCAGCAGTTTGAAGAATGGTGCACCTTCTGAACAAATGTATTGGATCCCAAAAGCTGACAAATGTCTACTAAAATCTCCTCCAAATTCATCCTAAAATGTGAAAGACCGTCAGGCATGTCGAGAGTTCCATCATCACCATCATAAGTAGAATCATCAACCTATCAAGAACAATGAGGTAAGTGATGTATATACATGAACGTAAACAGTCGTTATCTTCTTTTTTTTCGAAGGATAAGACAGTGGTAATTATCGAAAGACTAAATATCATGTTTACATAAACAGATGAATGTCCCAAATTAGTTGAGATAAGCCTTAGAAGAAGATGATGATACAAACAGATGAATGTCAACGCAAACCACAGTATACACATCCCCATGTATCTTATTTTGCTTGTCATAATTTCACAAAACAAACACTCACAAAATGATTATATGCAGATAAAAAATTGATGTTTATATATCTAGAAAAATGAGAACCCAGACAACAGTAGACACTTCTCCAGGCATCTTATTTTACTTGTCATAATTTTATGAACTAAATACTAGAAAATTATAACATGCAGATATAGTGCACTTCGTTATTTAATTCTCAAGTTCTTGTTGACATAAATCTGAGAATTGGTTTATCTCAAAACTCATATTCAATAACAATGAATTCTTTCAGGACTGGTATTGCATTAAGACATGAGCAACTGCAGCAGACATTCACATGGTGCTTCGGCCACCTCTATATCCACTATACATAGAATCATCTCATCCTCATAGCCTTTCTCCCAGTAATTTGGGCTTAAATGAAAATACCATTTAATGAACGAGAAATGAATGAGAAATCCTTACACTGCAAAGAAGTTAGAATCAATGGTGTGAGGATGCCATTATACCAATAGAAAATTTCAATCAACATGGCAAATTTGTTTGAATCATAATGCAAAATTATACACGATGATCCTTAATCATCACCGTCATCGTCATCATAGCCCTGACCATCTATTGAGATTGGTAATGTGAATCATTTTTCACCGAATATTTAAAATAGAAATTATCATGATTCCTTGCTAACAGTTTACAATAGGCTGTCTTTACCCAGGCTTATAATAAACAGAACTTTCTACAAGACGATCCTTCTAATGCATGCACCACAATGGTAGGACCTTGCCAATGAGATCGTTCCTTATTGTTGGGCGAGGAAGGTGCCTGAGAATCTACTTACTAGCTGTATGCCACTTAAATAGAGAGAGCATCCTTGCCACTTAAATAGAGAGAGCATCCTTCTCCAATTTGACAAGGAGTTAAATATTCTAACATATTTCATTATTTTAGATAGGCTTGTTCCAAAGAATGTGGCAAACTTCAATGTTGGATTCCATTGATTAAGGCGGCAGCATTTATAAATTTCAGAAAATGACTCCACAAAAAAATAAAAAATAAAAGTAAAGAAAAAGGCAGCAGCATTTATTATTAGCAGATTTGAACCTGAGTAACATCTGTCTAGCTGTAGCAAGACAATGAAGAGGCATAAATACAACAAATACCTCAAATAGCTTATAGCCGTTTTCTTTCAGGAAAAAAGAAACCTCAAATAGTAGTTGAGATATAAAACCCATTCACCAACTCCTTTGATGAACCTAAGACCAGATAGCAAGGCTTTCACTTTTCAGCAAGTCAGACTATCATGGCTTATCGATGCAAACACTGACCACAAGCTTAAAGGATCAACAAAGTCTCATCCTTCATTAACAGTGTTTAAATAGCCAACGGCATGCAAGCAATCACTCAGCAATGATACCACCCGCCAGGAATGAGTACCTATCCCTTACAGGAATTGAACCCATGTCTTCAACATGAAAATACAATGTCCTGGCTTAGCAGTCACTCTAAAGCATGTAGTGTAGGCTACATTGTGTGTAGTGTAAGCCACACACTATTTTAATTAAAATAACAAGATAAATATGGTAAATAGTAAAAATAACAACAAATATTTTTAAAAAGGTGCAGAAAAAAAAAATGCTTGCTTTTTCAAGAAAAAGATGTTCGAAACAAGTTATCAAAAGTCAGCCCACTTCTTCAAGTCTAAACTAACCTTTCTAAGCAAACTACCTTAGCATCAACAAATAACCAAACATGAAGAAGCCATGCAACTGATTGTCTGGGGCCCATTGTGTATGTGATGCAGGACAATTAACAACTTGCTCTAAAAGCTGGAACTGACAAAACATGATGAATTAATCCCTTTATCTCATAGCCCAGGCCCCACATCCATGGGTTAGGTCCTCGGCCGAACCCTCCTCTTGGGCCCCAAATCACTTCAGTTCCGCCCCCTCGTGAGCCCCAAATCACATGGGTTCCGCCTCACACGAGCCACCCACCTCAAACGTGCCACCCACCCTGAGTGTGCTCTCGCATCCCACAGGCCACCCCACTCGAGCACGGGTTCAGCGGGTCCAGGTATACTCATACACAAACAAATCAGGCCCCAAGTCCTGTCAATTCAGGTCCCACCAAATCTGGTTACCATCTTTGGTGTCCCGGATCTGGATACCGTGGGACACAAGTTTTCACCAGGAACCCGTTGGGGCAAACAACACCATGTTAGCTGTGATTTTGGCAACATTGGTCATTCATCATGGGACCCATCAGTTGGACCATCCTCATTCTGATATCACCCTACCACATGTAATGTGAAATGCTTGTTGGTCCTTTCTGCCTCCAACGTTGCCTTCATGTGGTGATTGCACGCTGCAACCTTTTTTTTGGGAGGGGTAAAAGCCAACTTTGAATGACCAAAGAGCTTGAAGAGGGTACAGTGATACCGGGTGGTGGGTTTATATTGCATCCTTAGAATGATCCGAATTGTTCATGTTTTCATTACCACCATATAGAAGCTATAGTTCTTTATTGATGATCCCAAGCTTCGAATCTTGGATTTGAATAATGAGATTAAATATTCATCTTCATGTACAACCATGAATCACTTCAGTGAATGCTTCTTAAGATGGCATGTGTAGTATAGAGTCTAGGACATGAACAGCTCATATCATCATTTAAGATACAAATAGGCGGTGGAAACCTACCACCATGGTACAATGGCACCGTGCATTATGAAAACCCATGCCCGAAAGACATTGGGAGGGATATTTGATGAATTAAATGGATTTCCTCCTACTAATACATTTATTGTGGCATTAACTGGACCCTCCTAATACATCATGGCATTAATTATCTCTTCTTCAAAACATTCAGATACTCATGCCATTATCATCATGTTACAAAAGCCATTATAACATAGCATTAAATTTATTTAATACTATATATAGTAGGGCACCCATCAAGTACCTGATACCCGACCCAATTGGACCCACTTCCTAAATAGTTGAGAATCTGAGATGTTAGAACCGAACCCGACCCGGTTTTAAAATCGATTCTTAAAATTGGACCCAGAGCCGTTCTAATCGGGTCTCCTCAGGTACCCGCTGACAACCCTAACACCATCCAGCCTGCACATCAAGCAAGCCCAATTGTGATGATGGGATACCCCAAAACTCAGGCCTCTATGCAATCATCGGGTGGGCACACAAAGACAATAGAAAACAATGAAGAGTCACCTCAAAACCCCCATTGTACAGTGGTGGTCCCCATGATGGTTGGATCTACCCTACTGGGTTGAACAGGCGAATAACAGGCCTCACCATTAAAAACAACGGACAGCCACCATAGAAAATCAAGCCCATCCAATCATCACGGGGGTCATATCCTAGAAAACAATGCACAGCATACCAAAAACCACCGTTGTAGCGTGGTGACCCGCATTATGGACTAGTCAAGTTGAATGTCATGCCATACACACTATAGTAGGACCCACACAACAAAGTTTGTAGAACAAGTTTATTCTACAATGTTGTGTAGGAACCAGCCTTCCAAAAGAAAAAAACAAAACAAACTCTACATCCAAAATGAAATATAACTCATTAACAAAGAGTAATGGTAAGAATGTACCTCTCTTCAGCTTTAAGTGAATTAAACAATAAAATCTCGAACAATACAGTCGTATGAACAAGAAACGGGGGAAAATCAATCTTCTCCTTCATATGGGCTCCACTGCTCCCAAAATTTTAGCCAATAGATCTTCTCATAGCACCGATGGAATGGATAAATTTTCATCTTCAGTCATTGTGTGGATTGAGAAAATAGAATAAGGGTCTTGGAAAGAGGGAATAGAGCTTTCGATCAAATAAAAGGGAATAGGGCATCCAATTTTGAAGGAGTGAAATCGTACTCTATTAGTTTTATGTTATAGCCTACAATAATAGTTTTACATCATCTGAAAATGGTTGCAATTTTTCAACTGTGCACTTTGCATAGTTGTACAGCTGGTCACTATTGCCTGATGCATGTGATTCTAGAGATCTGCTCCATCCAAACAATAGGAACCACCATTTGGACGGTCTGGATAATTGTACATCAGTGCCATGTGTGACGATGAGTCACTACCATTTTTCAAGTTGTGCTTAACATAAAAGTTAATTTTTAAGCTTTTAAACACACCACCACTGTAGGGCATGCTACATAACATATAGTGTACACTACAACCAAAATGCATATGGTAAAAATAAAAAATAAAAAAGGTTTATATCCGAACAGATCCCTTCTGAATTCTTAAACAACCAAGCCAATCATTATTCATTAGGAAGAATAATCCAAGAAGTCATCTACTTGTCCTACTGTTGCATAAAGGTTAATTTCCAAATACATAAGAATCAGCATAAGATTACAAAACTGTGAATATGGTTGTTAATGAAGAGAAATGACTAGAAAATGTCATGGAGACTTTCACAAAATCAGCTACTGCTAGATCTACATGCATATGTGATTATCTACAGGAACAGTTCACTTGTAGAAAAATCACCTAAGCAGAAATGTCCAAAAGCAACATGAGTTAGGCATGAGAAACAATGCACCCATGCTTCTCAAAACTGGAAAACAACAAAACAAATGATGAAATAATTGGAAAAAAAAAAAATTACACAATGGTAACACAAGTAGTACCTGAGCACGTATCAGAAGAGCGTCTAGTAATGCTGATAGTACAGGAAAAAACATTTCTTCCACAATCTTCTTATAGTTCGCCTTTTCTGAAACTAGGCCAATAAGACGGCTTGCTAAACTACACCTGGAGAATACAGATTGAGGTGGATAATGTAATTATTATGCTCTTCTATTAGATGAATGGTACATAGAGCTCTAACTATCAGTATGTATATCTCGAACATAACATAGCAAAGGACGCATGATACCAAAAATAATATCAAAAGACCCTATGAAAGTTAAAATAATATGAATGGGAACCAGTGATCAGATATAAGCTTCAACCATACAAGCACTTTCTAACATATGTATGCTCCAAGAATCCCTTGAGAAATATGATGTCTTCAGCTATTTAACAAGCACCTGGCACTTTGGCAATGTGTTGACTTAGCTCATATAAAAATTAACTTTTATGTTTAATTATTTTTCTTTTCTTTTTTCTCTCGGGTACTTTATAAACATAAATTAGTGTTTATAGGTTTCTTATCATAACTATTTGTCTATCACAGTTTTTACATATAAATAATCACAACAGACTACTAAGATGTAATATTTCATTATTTAAGATATTTGTGCAGACACTAGTGAAAAAGGAAATTTACTTTTAAAAGCCCTCTCCCTACACCCCACATCCATGACTGACACCAACACAGTCAAGGTGTCCCGTATCGGTATCGGTTGGCGTAACGGTGTCCTCCAAAACCGATACGGATATGGGGGTGTAACGGCGATACGGGGGCATAACGGCCCGTAACGGCGCATTTTTTTTTTTTGCCAAAAAAATATGAAAAAATATGGATTAAATCTGGAATATTCTAAGCATTCCAAATATGCATTTATTTATAAATTGGAACATGTTTATGGTGGTGTAACGGTCCACTCTTTGGTGAGAAGTTTTATCGGCCTGTCTGATTAATTTTTTACTAGGTAACTTGAATTTGACTACAAAATTCATATATTTAATTTTCTAATATGTAATTTATATACTTAACAACTTGATATCATTTCTCCCAATAGTTCTTTAAAAAAATGAAATTAAATTCAGGTAGATGGCGTTGTCAATTTGGGGCCGACTTGGAGGACCAATCTATGCTCCAAATCAGCCTCAAATTCATGCCATTATTGTCATTATCCCTCTTATAAATTGGTGGACATTTATTGGATAGTGAATCATAAAAAAATAAATCAAAAGGCCCTATTTTAAAAAATAAAAGTCCACAAATTAATAATTAAAACTATTCAAAGAATTTGATTTTGGCATTGTGAATTAGCAATTGCAATCCATAATTTAATTTCTAATTTTAAGTTAATATATGTCTCTTGTACAATTTTTTAAGGCTTGAATTAGGCGGGACTCGGATTGTGAAGCGCAGCACACATGTCAAAGTTTTTTGGGCCCCATCCGTGATGAATTAGTTATATCCACACCATCCATCCATTTTGCCAAATAATTTTAGGGCATGAGCCCAAAAATGAGGCACATCCAAAGCTCAGGTGAACTGCACCATAAGAAACAATAATAATTAAACGTTCACCATTAAATTTTATTGGGGGCTAGAAAAGTTTTAGATCAACTGACATGTGTGTTTTCGCTTCATCCATGTTAGTGTGTTAGATTGAAAATAAACACTAGTGGACCTTAAGAAATTTTTAATGGTGAGCATTCTATAACCACTATTTCCTATGGTGTGGTCCACCTGAGATTTGGATATTACTAATTTTTTAGATCCTTACCTGAAATGACGTGGCAAAATGGATGGACGACATGGATAAAATATATACATCATGGTGGGGCCCACTTGAGTTTGATCGGATTGGATGGAAAATAAACGTTACCGCCTGTGCCTACAATTGTTTAACCGTAAAAATCATTATCACCGCTGTTATTTTTGGTGTAGTTCAGATGATCTCGGGATATAATTCATTTTTTTGGGTGGTGCTCTAAAATGATCTCTAAAAAATAGATGAATGGTGTAGATGTAATAAATACATCACTGTGGAGCCCATATAGCTTTGATCTTTTTTGAACCGTTCGTACAACTCGCAGCTCGAGGAGTGTCAGCGCTCGTCTTAGCGTGACACGTACCTACAGCAGCTACCGCTGCAAATAAATAAATAATAAAAAAAAAAAAGTGAGAGAGGGAAACCGAAAAAAAAAAAAGGGAAAAGAAGAGAAGAAAAAAGTTTTCGAGAATTTCCAAAAGAAGAGAGAGAGAGAGAGAGCGAAGAGAGAGAGAGGAGGACTAAGAAGAAGAAGAAGAGGAGGAGAAAGAAGTCTGCAGCCGCAGCCGCAGCAGGGCGCAGCCGCAGCCGTCAGCTGGACGAGAAGAAGAAGAAGAAGAAGAAGAAAGAGAAGAGAAAAATAAAGCAAAAAAGGTTAGTTTTTTTTTCGTTTTTTGTTTTTTGTTTTTTTTTTTTTTTTTTTCAAGGCCCGTAACAGCCGTTACGGGTTTGTAACGGCCGTTATGGCCCGTAACGGCCGTTACGGTCACAGAATTTCGTAACGGCCATTTCAACCCCGTATCGCGCAACGGGTCCCATCGTTACCGTTACGTATCGGCCGTTACGGCTGATACGTAACCGATTTGGGATACCCTGAGCACAGTAGTTAAGCAAGTTTTCACCATAGAAAACAGTACAAAACTCACCAAAAAGGTAGAAAAATAACTGTAAATATCATGGCATTGAGAAAGAGAAGAAAGGAAATGAACGGAAGAAAGAGGAAAGGGAAAGTGCATTACCCTAGCCACATGCCCACACTCCTCATTTTATTAATAAGAAATCATAATGACCAAATATTGCCCCCAAAAATACAGTAAGCTCATGTACAGTGTCGACCATATGGTACACAACATACTATCATGGAGATAAATATAGAGGGCACATTCATGCACATCAATCTGATTGACCATATAGATGTACAACCCACAATGCTAGGTCATACAACTATACGGCCCACTGTCAAATAACCACTTGCTCTAAAAGCTCGAGCCATTAGACGATGGCATATCAATGTATATCAAGGGACTTTAACACTCCCCTGCATGTGTGGGGTGGAGCTCCGCACAGGAACAAACTAAGCTAGGGTGGAGGGACACTCACACCGTAAACAAGCCGGGCTTGATTCCCAATCCATGGGCCAGACTTGATTTTCCTGGCCCCCTGTGGGAGAATATATTACAAAGGCATTTTTGCTGCCCCCGGGATTCGAACACTTGACCTTCTACTTTGATACCATGTCAAATAACCACTTGCTCTAAAAACTCGAGCCATTAGAGGACGACATATCAAGGGACTTTAACACCCATAATGCATTAACTTTAGCACTACCCCCTTGTGAGTAGATATCATCAGCGTACAACTTGGAACAAAATCCCCCAGATTGACTACGATCAAGTATTAGTGAACATAACTGCAAGTTGATCTTGAGAGTTCACATGGAGTAGAAATTTCATGATTGGAGACCTCATGGATGGAGCAGCAGTCGACCTCAAAATATTTGGTTTTTTTCATGAAACAAAGAAACTATTGGTGATATCAATGCGAGGCCACCTAGTTGACACAATACAATGGCATTGGTTGATACACTGTGAAACTCATCTCTTGTAACAAAGTCCCTACCCTAACTCTAGAGAGTGTTAGAGTAAAGTGTGTGTTAAGTGGCCCTTTTAATGTAAGGGCATGTGCACTCTTTCTCCTTCTCCTGCAATGTACTATATGTTCTATTCTAATAAAACATTGTGTGTGAGGGCATGTTGCATATACACAACATTTTCCCCAAACTCCCTTCCTCTCTTTTCTTCTCTCTCACTCTTCTCCCCACCCTAGTCATCAAATCATCTCCTACTCTAAGTACACAAGCTCACAAGCAGTGTGAGCAATGGTCTTGTACTCTGCTTCTACACTAAACCGAGTCACAACATGATATGAAGAAAAATAAAATCTTGTAAGGGACGATAGCACATAACTTACAGAAGCAATGTGGCACCAACCCAAATCACACACTTTGTGTACAGGTCAAACGCCCAACCCAAATATGCAAATGGGCCAACTCAGATCACACATTTGACTCAAATACACATCTTTTGCCCAAATCATGCTTCAATATCTACACATGACCTGCCCACACTACATGCCCAAACAAGATCACACGATTCCAATGCAGATAACTAATCGGGTTTCTGCACACAAAAGATACATATTTGGTGGAATCTTGTTTTCCGCTGTGGAAAAAGAAATGTATTCAGCAGAGATGTGATGTGACGTCTTTCGTTCTTTGCAGAAAAAAAAAAAAATTTCAGTTGCGGAAATCGATTTCCCTTTCCACACTTTTCCACAAACAAGGGTTATTTCCTTGTACTAAAAAAAAAAAAAAAAAAAAAAAAAAAAAGCTAATAATCCTCATCAATGTTGTCAAAATCATTATTGTATTCGCAAATCGTAATAGGAGTTTAATCATATCAAATCGCAAATCGTATTGTAAGATTTTTTTTATTTACAAAATATATATAAGACATGAAAAGATATATGTAAATTTAAAATAATAATTTAAAAAAAAAAAAAAAAAAAAAATCATCATTCATCCACTTACCATCAACATAAACGAAAAAAGTAATACATAACATGATATTATCAATGGAAAAAATGTATATGGTATACATATCATGATAGTGAAGGATTCTTGTCTTTTCCTTCCTTTTTTTTTTGTGGTTGCCTTTCGAAAAATTTACCTTTAAAAAATACAAAAGTCCTTTAAAAAATATGTTTCTTTTGTACCTTTCTACAGTGTAAAATCATGTTAGAAAAAATGGCATTCGATTCCATTGTGAATAAAAGGATATCTTAATTTCTTTGTTTTGGGTTTTTGAATATCAAAATCTCTCTCTCTCTCTCTCTCTCTCTCTCTCTCTCTCTCTCTCTCTCTCTCTCTCTCTCTCTCTCTCTCTCTCTCTCTCTCCACAAAAGAAAAAATAAGAATATTTTTAATAAGGGAGAGCCTTTTTCATATTTTATGAGCAAAAGGGTATAGAGAAAAAGAAAAAATATATTTTTTTTAATAAAAATTGTTTTTAAAGTTTTTTTTAGCCCATTTACGCAACCTACAATTATCTTGCGGTTAGCACGACAATCGCACGATTATTTAGGATTTATGATTCGGGTGTACAATTCAAAACATACACTTATATGATACGATCTAAACCATATGATTCATATCATGAATCGTACAATTTTGATAACATTGATCCTCATTTCTGCTTCTTCTTCTTTTTTGAGATACCGCTCTCACATTTTGACCATTGATCTTTCCACTTTCCATGAAAATCACATGGGCTAGAACAAACATGTTGAGTTGGATTCTTTGAGAGAGAGAGAGAGAGAAAATTGTGGAAGAATGAGAGAGAAAATTGTGGAAGAATGAGAACTAATGAAATCTGGACCAACAAGCAATCCCGCACTATGTAGAAATCGTGGCATAGATAAAGAGTAGATGAAGGAAAAGGGAGAAAAGGACAAGAGAAGAAAAGAGGAAAGGGAAAGTAGGTTACCATAGTCACACCACTCCTCCCCATTTTATTAATAAAAAATTCATAATTACCAAATTGCCTCCTCCCCATTTTATTAATAAAAAATTCATAATGACCAAATTGCCCCAATAATACAAATAATCTCATGAGAATTGGATCGTATGGTACACACTTGTGTGTTGTAATGGACACAAGCATAGCAAACACATGCACACCGACTAAAAAGATCTCATAAACTATAAAAACTGCAAATAAGTCCTTTTTTAAGACCTTCCGTAGTTAATACAATTCAATACAAGTGGGTATTATAAAAGAAGAAAATTGAACAAGGCAACACCTACAAATTACCTTTGGCTAAACTAATAGAATTCAATAAATATGGGTATTATAAAAGAAGGAAATTGAACAAGGCAACAACTACAAATTACCTTTGGTTAAACTGCAAGGATTATGTATATTTAGAGGAAAGTCACCAAATGGAATTGTGGTATGCATTATTTGAAATTGCATAAGTTTTCGTAGTCCAATTTTAAATCTAATAAGCTAATATATTGAGAACACTCAAAGCAAGTTTTATACCAAAATTGCAATGTTGAGTCCGCAATCTCCCAGTCCACACTTGGAAAAGCTACACAACTGTCACGGCATAAACATAAATGCTCAGTATATAGACAGTTGCATTGCAGTATAAATACAGCCAGCATATCTAGCATAAAACAGTGGTGATTTTAGAGCACTGATAAGGAAAATCATGGCTCCATGCTGCACCCTGGAACATCTACAGAACTAAATCTGAGTTTCTCAAACATATAGAATTTAGATACCACCTTAAAAGTGCATCTGCAAGCACAAGTGCTTCTGTACTTGCTTGAGCAATCAAAGCTGGTGCCTAATAGAAGAACAAAAACAACATAGCTAAATAAATCATTTAGAGAACATTTCAGGAAACATAAATCTATATGGCTATTTTAAATATTTATAATCATAAGTACAAACTTCAGGTCCATCTTATCACTTACAACAAGTAGTTAAGCAAGTGGAAAATCTTGCACTCCAGAAAGAAGAGTAAACACTTACTGCTTGCCCAATTTCGGACATCAAGCATGCAAGACCACCAATTACTTGCTCATCGCTATTAGCAAGAGCAGGTAGAAGAAGTGCTTCTTTAAGAAACTGTACTCTGAACAACAAAACCTGGGGTACACCCTGCCGGAGAGATGGTTGTTAAAAGCACATAAAGAAATACAATTGTTGAAGTGCAAATCCATGCAAAATATCTCACCCCTCCAGAAAGGCAATAAGATGCAGAAATAGGATGTGGTTGTTTTAACTGTAATTTTTCATCATATAACTGAAATGTTTTGAGTTCCAATCAACTGTACTGATTTTTAACACACTATAAAATAACACAAGCCAATGGACCATTCTAATTCACAGACAACTCTACCATGGCAAGAACGGCATGTCAAACGAGAAGTGTGTTATACAGAAAAATTAAAGGACATGAAACTGTTGAAATCTCAAACAAAAGATAACCATAGTCATCTTCTCAGCAGCAAAAAAAAAAAAAAGGAAGCATAGATTGGGTGGTAAAAAATTTTAAAACAACCATAATTACATGTATCAATATGTCAGTGTGTAAAGCATATAAGCGAGAACTGGCCCATCCATACCTCATACCGACTCACAAGCTCAGTGAGAACCTCAATGGCCAGATCAAATGAAGAGGAAACCTACGCCCATCCATACAGAAATGAATTGAGTGCATGAAGGAATGCAACATGAGCAGAACTGATTACATAAGATGGTGAAAACATACCTGCAAGGAGTTGAAGACAAAATTAAGAAGTGGGTGAGTTGGCAGTGAGGAGGGAGGAATCTCTGAGATGCAGCCAGCACGAACCTGAGATTCAGCTAAGCTTTCAGATGGCAACTTAGGAGTTCCAGTAAAAAGTGTAACATGATGGACGCGACGAACTTCTACACATGCCACTGGCACAAAACGTAACATTACTAGCCAGCGGTTGTCATGATCAGTCAGCATAGACATTCATGATAAAAAGTGGCATCAAAAAACCCAAAAACATTTATAAAGTCAACTTAGGTTTCAAGTAGTTCGAAAACACGAGAACTAAATGTCTAGCTGGGTCGGCTCAATTCAAAGACTCGAATGAGTCCTTTCTTGACTCAATTTGATATTAATAATTGAATTAATAATATCTAAAGTAGTGATAAAATTTAAAATAATTATGTACATTAAAATATATAAAATTAGTTGAAATGAACAAATGTGCACCTTGTGATGTTGGTCATGGATGTTTGTTCATCCAAAGCGGTTGCGTTTTCGAACTTATCACCTTTACATGAAAAAGAACAGTCTACAAGGCGAGAGACTCGGTTCAAATTGTTGCAAGTCACATCGAGTCAACCCAGTCAGAAAGTCGACACAACGAGTCTCATCGATGCGAGACGAAGTCACACTCACAATCAAGTTCCCCAGTCATTCAGCTCGCAATCTCATCGAAAACTTTGGTTTATCCATGGAGGAGCTAATATGCAGGCAGAAAAACTAGTTTGGAAACTAGCTTATGGATGTGATCACTTGCAGTATGCATTTTTACTTTTTGTTTTTAGTGCATATTCAGATGATATTGAGATTGTAGAGAATGTGTATGTGAGCACGTCACGTTATTGTACTCCCTCTAGGCACCATAACTATGTTTAGGGTTAGTTTAGAGTGGTAAGACATAACTCTTGCAGTTGCACAAATCTTTCTTCTCTTCACTTCTCCCTTGATTTTTGTTTTCTTTTTTCCCTTGCATAAGCTAACAGCCCATCCCACACACACATGCGAGCATGAGTGCATGCACACACACACACATTACCTACATAGATATTACTTTCTGACATTGGAAAAAACAAAGTTGTTTAACTTGTGTTTATTCTATGCTCAAATGCGGACACGCTAAACTAAGACGGGTCAACTCCCGTTCTAGTTCAGGCTGGAGCTTTGATGGTATCGTCAAGAATTGTGCTCATTTAACCCGTTAGAAAAGATGATAAATTTCAGCCCTTTTTTATGGTACTTATGCTATTGATTGAAGGAGCAAAAAAGAAAAATAAATAGTAACAACCTAGATCAGAAAACATCATTGTAACAAAATAGCAAAGTCTTTCAAAAAATATCTTACCCAACTCAGCAAACATCTCAATATTTTCCGACTCTTCTCATGAAGCTGAACACCATCCTCAGATCGTTGCTCAGATTGGTGCAGCAGGAATTCAAGAACAGTAGGAGTATGTGAAAGAAGCTGTTTGAGAATCAAAGGTTGCCTTATGAGTAGAAGAAATACATCCATCTATGAAGAACAAAATAAATATAGCAAGATGATCATGCAGCATCAGAATAAATATAACAAGATTATCATGCAGCATGCACAAGGGGGACAGAAAGGAACAGCCATGATTCTTCAAAAATAACTTAAAACAAAATCAAGAAAGAGTACTATAATAATGATTGTAAAAATTCTCAAACCTCTCGGCCATACTGGCATCTACGATCTGAACTGATGTTACAATCAGTATTTTGATCCTCAATGACTTCCTCTGGAAGAACAGTAAGCATCTCTAAAACAGCAATATTACCATTATCCTGGGTTCGCAGTCGGTCAAGACTAGAAAATAGCTGCTCAATGGGCTTCTTGTGTTCTACTGCACGAATGACAAGTGCTGATAATGCGAGACAAACTTGCGTTAAGAGCTGTTACATGTGGAAAAGAAAAGCTCAATCAATACCTCGGGCACTTCATTCGGATTACACAAGAAGGAAATGCAAGTTAGGGGTCCGAACTAGAAATCAACGAGGTTATCAGACAGTACTACAACACAATCTCGAGTCTTCTACTGTCTTGGGCTCGTGCAGATGAGATTTTGGGGTTTTCCATTGCGGCAATCAAGCAAAATTAGCGAGAAGTGAGAAGTATTGGGCTGTGAGTTGCCCTGAGTAAAGGTGATCTCTAGATGGAAGCCCTCACCTACAGGATTCTTCAAAGTGAATTTTGATTGTTGCTCTCTCAGCCACCTGGGACCAGTGGGGTGTGGGGTTTGGTTTGAGATGGCAAAGTGCTCATAACAACCAAGATTTATGGCCCAATTGGGTTTCACGGCTCAAATTTTGCTGAAGCTTCAGCTTTTTATTTATTGCGAAATTGGCATAGGGCTGCAATCTACTCTTTGCTATTATGGGGGACTTGCTGATCTAGAGGAGGAAATTATTGATGAGTGCACTGGTCATCAAATTTATTTCATCCACTCTCAACTGGACGCAAATGGAGAGACGGATACCAAACTCCGGAGCAATTGGTTAAGGGTTCATGCTGATTATATGAGCCCCCGTCCATAGTGGGTGTAGTCGATTTTGTAGTTCTGATGGGAATGGGTAGTGCTGCTTGTCAGGGGCTGGGTTGTTTCTTTAGCCCCTGCACTTGTACCTTCCTGTTTTCTTGGGCTTTTGTTTCATGTTTTCTTGGGCTTGTCAACCCTTGTAGTTTGCCGTGAAAGAAAAAAAATTTAAAAAAAAAAAACACACAGAGAGAGAGAGAGAGAGAGAGAGAAAGAGAGAGTTTATCAATAAAGAACAAGAAAATATTGTGCCCACTTGTTTTGAACATTGCACAACAGCAACATACGCTTGAAAGTATACATCACCTGTGGAGGACCCAAACTGAACCTTCTCGCAGCAAGAAGGAGAGCGTTAAGCAGAGCATCTTTAGTTCCCAACTGCAAGTAGTGTCCTTCATTTTGGATCTGTAGAGTGCCAGCAAATGATTATGACATATGTTCCAAAGAAGCTGCAGGTGGGGCACAGAACATCTAAAAGAGAACCAAAAAGTAACAAACCAAGTAGCTGAAAGGCTGGACGGATGTGTACATGAAGACTTAATGACCAGAAAACAATAAAACTAAATGGGAATGCGACTGTGACATTCACTACTTGAGGTCCATGAATCACACACCAAAACATCTCTAATTCATAAGCAGCACTTGCCTGTAGTGATCAGTACCACTGGTTTAATGGGTCACCATGGATGGACCATGGCCCAAAAATCAAGGCAATTGGACTGTGTTAGCCATTCCATCAAGGCCCCATAGGACTGGGCTACCTTTAATATAAGAGTAGATCCTTTCCTTTCAACTACCCAAAGAGAAACATTTGGGCCTGTTTGGCCGGGCAGGGTGGATGGGATTAGGTTGTATTAGGATGGATTGGAAGGAGCAATCCCAGGATTTGGCCGGGCGTGCCAAACAGGCAGAAGTTGGATATAGCAATCCCATGGGATTGCCAGCAATCCACTGACATCACCATCATTACCTTGAAATCCACCCAATCCCTCTTAATCCCATCTATTTTGCTTGGGACATGTTTGGTTAGATGGAGCAGTCCCGGGATTGACTGACGTAATCCCGGGATTGGCCAGGCGAGCCAAACATACTCAGTGGTGAATTCCCTGGATATAGCAATCCCATGGGATTGCCAACAATCCACTGACACAGTCATCATTACTTGCCATCCACCCTAATACAATCCAATCCCATGGGATGGGCCCGTCCAAACACGCCCAATAAATAATAAATAAAAAACACTTCACAGACAAAAAAAAAAAAAAAAAAACAATTATCTCCCAGAATTTTACAAAAAAAGAAAAAGAAAAGAAATTTGAAAAACCAAAAAGAAGGAAACTGCATGCATTGGCAAAAAAATTTGCTCTTAATAAAACCATTTCCTTTTATCTTTCAAAAAAAAAAAAAAGTAAAACCATTTCCTCCACTTTCAGATACCGGGATTCTCGAGTTTATCAAAATGCCACCACATGCAGGCAAAATTGGCAACAGTGATGGAATTTACAAAAATGCCATTGGAAAATCTAACAGAAAAAACTACTTGCATGGGCAATGACTGCTAACTGCTTCCTTTCCTTTTTCTTGATATTAATAAGAGCAGTTTTTTTTTCCCTTTCAGCTACCAATGGAGCAGAGGATTCATGAATTTACAAAACTGCCATCCGAGAACATAACAGAAACTGCTTCCAAATGAAAAAAGAAGAAGTAGAAAGAAAGAAAAAGACGCTTCATCTATCAGCAGTAGAGAAACAGCAACACAAAAACCATTTGGAAAACGTCAGAGAAAAAGGAAGGGGATTGCATGGGCAAAAATAGCGACGGATAAGAACGCGATGGTGGGAAATCGAGAAAGGGAAGGGAGATTGCAGACCTTGCGTTTGAGGATCTGAGCAGCGAAGAACTCGACCTCGAGATCGATGGCGCGATCGGCTGTGAGGATGGAGGTGGCGACCTCCCAGGCCGCGTCGGTCTGCTGGAACTGGACGAGCCACTGATTCGCAGCGACTCGGTTGCACGACTCAGTGTCGTGGTTGAGGACGTGTACGGCCTGCGCGACCTGGTATTGGAGCTCCATCTTTTGTGAGGAGGAAAATGAAGTGCGAGAGCGAGAGAGAGAGGGAGGGAGATTATCGAAAGGGAGACCGACGCCTAGAATTCATTTGGGGTTTTGGGCGGGGAAGATCGGACGGCTGAGGTTAGAACAGGTGGTGGTGGGGGGTTGAAGAGAGAGAGGAGAGAGAGAGAGAGGTCAGAGGGAGGAGAAAGAAAGGGCTCAGATGAAAGGGCAGTGCTTTGTGGGCGGCTAGTAGCTGCATTTTCTTGATCTACGGAGCTTAAATGCGCTGGCTTTTAAAATGCCCATACTGTTCAAATAAATATCTAGAATGCCATTCCGGCAAAAGATCGTGTCCACCTGTTCATTGGCTGGGACTGGAATCATCCACACCACCTGTTTTACTCAGCATGGCCAACGCCAAATATGTGGGGTCACCTTGTTTTATATGTGAAATCCAGTCCGTTCATTAAGTGAGAAACTTTATTTTAACCGTACATACAAAAAAATCAGCCGGTTAAAAAAGTGGTATGGGCTGCATTGATGGAATGATGTAAAATAGTACCTAACCCTACGCACAAACCTATGATTGGTGTCCACTTTTATTGTTCCCTGCAGTATGGCCCACCTGGGCCTCACGGCCTAATATGGACGAGTATCTTATGAACAAAGTGGATATCAAGTAGATAACATGGTGGGCCCATGAAGCTTGGGTGGGTGAAACAGCAGGTGATACCATCTAATGGGCCATACCATTCATCACAGTCCCGGTTTGCTTTAGTAAACTCTATTGGGCCACCGGTAATATGCGGTAGCTTATCCACACCGTCCAACCTTTTTTTTTTTTTAGCTCATTTTAGGAGTTGAGTCTAAAAATATAGTATATCTAGGGGTGTACACAAACCGGGTTAGCTCAGTTAGCTCGCTCGACCCAAACCGAAAAAGTCCGACTCGGCCTGACCTGGAACTGAGTTCGGGTCAGGGCGGGCCAATTTTTTAGGCCCGAAAGTGAGTTCAGGCCGAGTTCGGATACCTCCCAGTTCGGCCCGACTCGATCCGAAATCCGACTCGCCCCGGCCCTACCCGACCCGGTCCGGCCCGACCCGTGTATGACTGTATTTAATTTCTATAAAATGTTTTATTTTATGTTTTGTCAAATGTATGTAAATGTCCAAACTAGTTAGATTTTTTGTGGAGTCTATAGTTCAACTATCTAAACCGTTGATCGAGGGCCTTGTAATGGGATGCGGATTACCTGTCAAAGCCCTTCTCATGAACTTACTGTAAGGTTCGAAACTGGCCCGAAATCAGGTTCGAAATTGGCCCGAACTCGAAGGTTCGAAACTGGCCCGAACTCGGCCCAAACTCGCGCCGGGCCCGGTTCGGGCTGGAGATGTTGGTTCGGTGACCAGGCCCGGTTGGGTTCGGGCCTTGTGTGGCTGTTGAACGGGCCTGGACGGGCTGAGGCCAGTTCAACTCGGCCCGACCCGTGTACACCCCTAAGTATATCCATAACTCAAGTAAACCAACCATACAAATTAGTAAGGATAATGATGTCCACTGTTAAAACCTTTGAATGGCCTATAGTGATGTTTATTTGTCATCCAACCTACTCAGAAGATCACACAAAGATATCAAGGATAATACACAAAAATCAACTTCATCTAAAACCTTCGTGGCCTTGTTAGGATTTCAATGATAGTTGTTCAATTCACAATTTCTTGCGGTATGGCCCACTTGAGCTTTGACATATTTCAATTTTACGTACATATTTTAAAATAAGCTAATAAATAGATGGACCGGCGGTTAAGACGCATAACTCATGTTGGGCTCGACAGGTAATTCAATTGCGATGCAAAATGCATGAATCTCCTTATGGGCCTGTTTCGCTGAGTAGATTGGATGGTATTAGAGTGGATTGCATGGATTTCAAGTAACGATAGCTGCATCAGTGAATTGGTGCAAGATCTATAGGATTGCTATATCCCGGGATTGCAATATTCGGCCTGTTTGGCACGCTAGGCCAATCTCGGGATTAAACCTTCCAATCCCTTTCAATCCCTCAAGCCAAACATGTCCCAAGCAATTTTGAAGGGATTAGGATGGATTGGATGGGATTTAAAGGTAATTATGGTAATGTCGGTGGATTGTCTTAAGATCCATGGGATTGTTATATCCTGGGATCAAGATCCCGTGTCTGTTTGGCACGCCTGGCCAATCCCGATATCTATCTTTCAATCTCTTCCAATCCTATCCAATCTGCCTGACCAAACAGGCCCTAAAAGTACTGCGTGCTATTTGTTATAAATGTAAGGGCCTATTTGGATTCGTGTATAAGGGTGCGTTGTATGGTATTATAATAGAATATTCTCAAATATACCCACTATACAGTGTTTTGGATTAGAGCCGGCTTTCGATGTCTACCATGGGTGTGAATACACCAATAATCCAGAACTTTCAAAAGACGGTAAACTGATTTGAAACGCCACTGCATCGTGCAGTGCAGTCTCTTCGATGCATAGTATTATCGGGCGACGTCTATCTCTTTGGATATTATGCGTTTCAACTATGGAGAACGGAGATATCCTGCTCCATCATGGCATTTTCTCTCTCAAGGATCTGAGTCCCTTCTTCCATTCAACACTTCTCGCCTTCCACCAAGAAGAAAATGTCAAGCATGCGACAGAAGCTAATAAGGAGAGGATAGGCGAGTTCTCCAAAGAGATTGCAGCTGCGCAGGAATTGCCGGTGCATGTGAAGTTGGCCTTTGTGCAAGCCTAAGAAAAGTATGCAAAGATCCTTTCAGAAAAAATATGTTGAGCAGCAGAGCACAAGACATGCAATAAAAGAAACCTGAATGAAATTGGAGTCTTTGAAGAAAGAATTTAATCCTAAAATGGGCAAGAACCTTGACAAGAAGCTGGCTGAAATGGCTATTGAGATTGAAGCCTTGCAAAAAGAGATTTAGAATGCCAAAATTTATGATCTTCTTGTGGTGAAAGCAATAACGGTTGATCTTGATGATGGGAAAGAGACACTGCAGAAACTCGCAGACAAGAAGAGCTCTCTTAGATTTGTGATTTTAATTTTAATTTTTTTTTTTAAGTTCATTTTTGCTCTTGGAGGGAAAAAGAAATAACCGGAATTTGTGGGAAGGCAAATCGGACAGCCTATATTGAGGTCACTACTCCTCCATGGAGTAATAACCCTCCAGATGTTGTATGACAGTACAATACACAGGCTCAATATATTGTATCCAAACATTGCATAGTACAAGAAATTGTATACTTGCCCGAATAATGCGTCATATCCAAACATTGAACAATGGCATGCTGATTTGAGTGTATTCTTGAAATTGTCCAATGTATACATAAACAGTACCCAATTACAATACAATACTATACACGAATCCAAACAGGCCCTGACATTTTACATAGATAGATACATCTCACCAGCACCACTTTTTTACACACTGACATGAATTACAGTAGCAACTAAAGTCTCCCATCAGAGTAAAAGAAAAGTTCTTCTAGTCATCACTAGACAGGAGTTGATTACCTAGAACTCCAATCACATTATCATTGTGCAGCATTCAGCCTTAGAAATGTTAGTCAAATTCAATCTCAACCGTTCATTTCTTCCATCAAGATGTAAAATGATGAATGTGCAAGTAGAAAAAGCTGGCATGTGGCCCCCCATAACAAGCAAACCAACCTCTAGCCTCTCGTCGTCGGGTCATAGGCATGGTAGAGCTTTCCCTATTAGAGCCTTGGATCTCCCTTGAATAACTCTCATCGGAGCTACTAATGTCCCAGGAAGTGGCTGGTGGACTGGGGCCCACCTTGGAGATGATCTTGCAGGTTGGCCTGCCCAACTAGTGGCTACACATGCATTGATGAGCTGTCGGTTGCTTTTTCTACACATACGCGTGTAATCCACGTGATGAGTGGACTGTCCTGATTTCTAGACCAAAGCAGGTCCCAGAAGCATACCGCCTGACCAATGGCCTGGATTTCAGATTCAGGACAGTGTAAAGCATACTTGCCAACCTAACGTGAGGTGGACCACCATCACAGGACAGGAAATCAGGCAGGTCCATTCATAAAACGAGAAGATCTTCTAAACCGTCCATTGATTGCATGTATAGGGCAATGCAGGTCTAAGTGAGTGGGCCATCCTGATTTTTTATCCTGTTCGTGTCCGCAGAAGCATCACCTTTTCCTGCCTTATCTGTTCACTTTATTCCACGAGCGCACATGCTAAAGCTTGCTCGCTTGTTTTCAGTGTGGGGCCAGCAGATATGGATGGGGTATCACTTGTTCTTCTCTCTCTCTTGCTAAGAACGGATAGGGGCTCTAGATGGCCACGGTGATGTGTTGATTTTATCCACATTGTCATCCCTTTTTCTATGTCATTTTAAGTTATGAGTTCAAAATCAAGGCAAACCTAAGGCTTGAATGGACCATGCCACAGTAAACAATGGCAGTGACGCCGCGGACAGTTGAAACCTACCTTAGAGCCTATTGTAACAGTTAATTGCCATCAAACCTAGTCATGGGGTCATATAGAGCTGGATGGATGGAAAACACAAATATCAGCTTAATTCAAAACTTATGTGGCCCAGAAAGCCTTCAATTATTAGTGTTTATATCTCACTGTGTGGCCTACTTTAACATTGAATCTACCTCTTTTCTGGGTATGTATTCTAAAATGATATGGAAAAATTGATGGACAGGATAAAACCCATTAATCACAGTGCCCTCTTAGAGCTGGTTTTGTGTGCATCAAGCCTGCTGGGAGTTCCAAGAGTTCCCGAACCTTTATTTCCAGGATAGGTGAATCCCGGATAGGCCAAGCCTTTTGTTTGGTTCATGCTCGGTGCAATGTTCTTGAAAGTCAAAAAAATGTTTCCTTAAATCAAAGGAGAAAGAGAAATGACCAATCACTACTCTAATAGATTAAAGAGGAAGTGAATTCACTGTTGACTTGGTTATGTCCTTGGTGGGATGGTAGGATTTGACTAGGTCACATGGCACTCTAAAAATAATAATAATAAATCATTTAAGTATATATTGTTGGAGAATTGGTCCTAAAGAAGTACCTTAATTTATATTAAAATAAATAAGAGAAAAATAAAATAAAAATCGAACAACTATAAAAACACGTACAAAATTTTTACATGAAAAACTTCGGTGAGAAAAAATTAGACTATAAAGTGATGATTAATATACTATTTTAAAAGGATTATAAGAATTAAAAGAACTTACAGCTAAAAAAACCATCTCTCTCCCCTTTTGCTCTTAAAATATTAAAAAAATAACTCAAAATTGTAAATCAAATAAGCCTTGTTAGCATGTGAAATATGAGTCATACGAGCTCATGCATCCTAATATTTTAGGTGTCCCAATTTAAACAGGTTCTAAATACAATCACTTTCAAACATGCTCTATATGGCCTTATATTTGACAATAGCATGTGTTCCAATTAAATCCCACCATATCCAGTAGCTAGGGATATGACCCACCACCAGTCTCAAATCGTCTACAACTCTTACTTTGCGTGTGGGACCACCATATTGTATATGGAAAGTCCACTCCATGCATTAGGTTCTCTCCTATGTACGGCTTTCAAGACAAAAGTGGCTAAATCCATGGCTCTGGTGGGCCACATTTGATGGAATGACAAACATATGTTTGTGTATGGGGGCCATTATGACGTGTATCTTTCCTCAAGCACATTGATTAAAGTTGAATCTTCGGAGCCATTGATCAAGTTGAATACAGCAACATGAAATAAGCAGTATCATCCAACACTTAGGCAGACCACATAAGCATTTTTTTATCAGGCTGATCTTTTGCGTGTCGTGGATTGGCTACTCCCCGTGACACTAGCCAATGGCTAGTGGTTGGTGCCCTGTGGGACCTGAGATTTATATCCCACTCGTTTTTTGGGATAATGCCGTAAAATGATCCGTAAAAATGGATGAACGGAAGGGATGAAACACATACATCATGGTGGGGCCCATGGAGCTCTGACGTACAGCCATGGGCTGGTGGCCGGGAGCAGTGGCCAATCCGTTTCCCTGCAGACTATTCCGTCCGGACGCAGATTTCCTTTGCAAGAATCTGTGTGGGCCACTACAATGTCTGTGTGAAAGCCACTCCGTCCATCGGTTTTCGAGTTCATTTTAAGACATGCAACAAATAATGAGTATAAAAAACTCAGTGAGCCGCACGAGAGGAAACGGTTGGGATTTAGTGACAACAGTTGAAACATTTATATGGCCACAAAAGTTTTGTATCGGTTTAATTTCTTAGCATTTTCACTTCATCTCTGTGAAAATGACCTTATAAACGGTTTGGATGGAATATAAACATCAAGTGGATCCTGGAAAGGTTTCAACGGTAGGAATTTCTTTTCCCGCTGTTTCATCTAGTATCATCTAGTATGGCCAACTTGAGTTTTGGATCCTAATCATGTTCTGTTTCATGTCCTAAAATAAGCTCAAAAAACAGATGGACAGGTTGGATTTCTAACAAACATCACAGTGGGCTCCATCCAAAATCCTTGCGCAGGAAATTATGCGAAAGGCTTTAGCAGGAAATCCGCGTCCATTCCGTCCACACAAAACAAATGGCTGGATTGGTCAGTACTCTGCACGCATGTACGATGGTCTTTCCTGCCAGCATGACACCCTTTTAGGTAAACAATGCCATGAAAAAAATGGGCCCCACCATGAATATCATCTTTCTGAAAATCAGGCCCATCCACTCACTGTCAGGGTCGAGCCTGTGTGCCAAGGCAGACTGTGTTGTCCATGGATTCCAATAACATGGCCTCTGTTGAATAGGTCTTGCCTTTTATTGTATCTGCTCATTACGTGGGACACATGCATGATGAATAGATCTTATGCCATTGAAATGGCATATTAGGATGAAATGTCACAAAAGGTGTTTTCAAGGTATACTTGTGGCCCACCTAACAATGGACCATCAGAAGTGTCAGGGCATTTACGATGGGTCCACCTTGTAATGGCCCATTCAATGGTCTGAAGGAAATGACAATCTAGAAATAAAATAAATACATGTACTGGCTGTATTCAAGTTAAACATGGACCACAACATAAGCGGACCATGTTAGATTTTGAGACAAGAACTATTCTCATTGAGCCATACCAAATCAGTGGCCCAATCTTTAGGTTGGCCCTCTGTTTGCAAGGGCATTCGCAAACAAATGATAGATGTGAGGAGACTTTTGACACCTTGTATTTGAGTGTATTCAGGATACAACCACCACTTGTTTGGCACAGTGTATTCAGGGGTAAATGAAATTTAGAGGCATTTTAGATGTGTTTCCAAATCCTAGGTTTCTATTGAAATCATGAGCCTTTTAGGCTACCTTTTAAAATGCAATAGAGGCAGTATATGTGAATTACAGTCGCTAGTCTACTAATTTATTGAACATGGCATAATGATGATACATACAAATAATCTAATAATCGGTTGCAACACTAAAATCGCATCAATTGAATGATTTGAACTATCCAGTAAGTGATTTAAATGGACAGTTAAAATAACATTAGTGAGCCACTCATTTATGATCCTTATGCTTGTAGCCCATGTAAGGTACACAATTTCTTTATTTATTTTTGCTAAAATATATATTTTAATGAGCTCGTTACAAATAATTTATCAAATATCATGCACACACAATCTCGTTTAGAATATGAAAGCCGATTTAGTTAATCAAATCCAATACCAAGAAATATATTAAAGTATCCTAATGCATTCCTATTATAAGCCCCCAATTGAAATGCTTAGATTCGAGTGCACTCCAATTGCTACCGCCAAACATAGCCCAGAATTCAAAATCACCTTGATTCTGGTGCATATGAAGGGTGGAATCCATTACATTCTTAAATACAAGCTCCCAAATTGGCTGAGATTTATTTTGTGAGCTGACAATTTTAGATTTCCATCCAATGCATGTTCACCTCAATCTACTCCCATCACATGGCAAAATTTCCCACATGCATATAAAAAATTATACATGCATAAATGAATTCAGCATTTACTATTGACGTTAAGATCTTCAATTTTACATGCAAGGGCCTGTTTGGATGCCACCCGGTGAGTAACTTTTAAATTCATGTTGAGTTACCAAGTTTGGGTTAGTAAGCTCCATTGTAAAATAAAAGTGACTTATAGGATGAAAATTATGTATTCACGTAAACTTATTGTTGAGAAAAGTCTTAAATCTAAAGGTTTTGAAGTCGTTCGATCGGTCGTGGGAAGCTTCGACTGGTCGTAGGAAACGCTCGACCGGTCGTAGGTTCGAGCCCTTATACGACTCAAAGTCCAACAAGTTTTTGTTGTTTTTTACTGTAGCTACGACTGGTCGAAATCATCTACGACTGGTCGAAGGTGGACCAGTCGAAGACTGGCTACGACTAGTCGAAGGTTACGCAGTTTGTTCCGCGATTTTGCGCGAAACTGCGGATTTGAGTTCTTTCGCAATTGGGATGCGGAAGGGAAGTTTCCTAAACTATAAATAGGTATTCCTAGGTTTTTTCTAGGAAGTTGCGATGAATGCTAAGACTTTCTAAAAGGGTTCCAGGGTTTCTAAAGGGTGTAGCAAGAGTGAGATTCGAGGTTGTTCGAATCGGGTAAGTCCTTTCTCTTTGTAATTGATGCTTTCATAGTGGTGATCTGTCGTTTTGTGCCGTGGTTTTTTCCCACAAGGGTTTTTTCACGTTAAATCTGTGTGTTCTCTTTTCTTGTGTGTGCTTGGTGCCATTGGATTACCATCCTAGATCTAGATCTGTGTGATTCCGCAGGCTAAAAATCCCAACAAGTGGTATCAAAGCAATCGGTTGGGACACAGATCTGAATCTGAGGGATTAGTAATAATGGCGAGCGCCAGGTATGATATTGAGAAGTATTCAGGGAAAAATAATTTTGAGTTATGGAAGATCAAGATGATGAGTTCCTTAATCAAGCAAGGCGAAGATGGTGCTCTTGAGGAGCGGAAGTCCACCATGAAAGATGATGATTGAAATACTCTTGATAAGAAAGCTTTATCATCGATCCGTTTATGTCTCACGGATGAGGTTCTCTACAACGTCATGAGGGAGAAAACTACGGCTAATTTATGGGCGAAGTTGGAGGATGTTTATACGAAGAAATCCTCTGAAAATCGTCTACACTTGAAGCGGCAGTGGTATAACTTCAAGATGGTAGAGGGTGGAGATCTGGAGGCTCACATCAGCAATTTTAATAAATTGGTTTGCAAATTACTCTATATGGATGAAGTGATGAAAGATGAAGAACAAGCATGTATGTTGCTGAATTCTCTCCCTGCATCCTATGAGTCATTCAAGGATACTATGTGCAGCATGAACAAAACCCTGAGTGTCGACACTGTTATCTCAGCCCTTCAAGGGAAGGCTATGAGACAGCTAGACAACAACATGGGGACGTCTTCTGATGCACTGTTTACAATGGGTAGGAATTTTGAACAAGGTACAGGTTCTTCAGGTTCTAGATCCAAATCCAAGGGCAAGGGCAAAGGAAAGGTAAAGTGCTGGAATTGTGGGAAGGAAGGACATGTGAAAAGGGATTGTGAAAATCCTAAATCTAAGAGAGAAGATTCTGAGGCTTCATGCAGGGAGGCTAACACTGCCACGTCAGATGAATCGAGTGGATGTGATGGTGATGTTTTGTCTGTGTCTTCGCTCAGACGGTCATACGATGATCGTAAGGACGAGTGGATGCTAAACACAGGGGCATCTTTTCACATGACTCCTCATCGGAGTTGGTTCACTGGCTATAGGGAGTGCGATGGTGGACAGGTATTTATGGGCAATGACATTGCCTGTAATGTTTTGGCTATTGGTACGATACGCATCAGGATGTTTGATGGGGTAGAGCGTACCTTGACTGATGTCAGGCACGTACCTGATTTGAAACGGAATCTGATTTCTCTTGGTGTGCTTGAGGCAAAGGGATGCAAGTACACAGGTATTGATGGTGCTCTTAAGGTATCCAAGGGGGCACGGGTAGTCATGAAAGCGCAACGACTCGATCATGTTTACAGGTTGATCGGGAGCACTTCAAAAGGTAGAGCTACAGTGGATGTAGCGAATTCCACCTCTGCACGTGTATGGCATGATGGGTATGGCCACATGAGCGGGCAGGGCAGGAAGGCTGAGACGTGCGGACAGGGATACAAAGCAGATGGAGCAGCCACCTGTGAGAAGAACCACATGGCATGATTGCAGGATATCGGCAAGGTACATGGACGACTCCAATATTGCAGGGGATTCATCTTCTATTCTGATGGCTATAAGTGAGCCTGGTGCTGAGAAGTGGAAGGTGACTATGGGCGATGTGATAGATTCGTTGTACCAGACCGACATATGAGAGCTGGTGGAGCTTCCGGTGGGCCGGTGAGCGGTTGGATGCAGGTGGATCTTCATGAGGATACAGCATAGATACAGGGCAAGGTTGGTAGCGAAGGGTTATGCTCAGAGATAAGGGATCGGCTTCTCAGAGATATTCGTGCCAACGTTATAGCAGGTATCTATCAGATCCGTGATTGGCACTGGTTGACTAATGTGATCTTGAGCTATGATGTGAAGCAGAGATAAGAGAAGGGGTCAAGGAGCTACACGGTTGAAGATTGAAGACTTGGTGGAGATTGTTGAGAAAAGTCTTAAATCTAAAGGTTTTGAGGTCGTTCGATCGGTCGTGGGAAGCTTCGACTGGTCGTAGGAGACGCTCGACCGGTCGTAGGTTCGAGCCCTTCTACGACTCAAAGTCCAGCAAGTTTTTGCTGCTTTTTACTGTAGCTACGACTGGTCGAAGTCATCTACGACTGGTCAAAGGTGGACCAGTCGAAGACTGGCTACGACTAGTCGAAGGTTACGCAGTTTGTTCCGCGATTTTGCGCGAAACTACGGATTTGAGTCCTTTCGCAACTGGGATGCGGAAGGGAAGTTTCCTAAACTATAAATAGGTATTCCTAGGGTTTTTCTAGGAAGTTGTGATGAATGTTAAGGCTTTCTAAAAGGGTTCCAGGGTTTCTAAAGGGTGTAGCAAGGGTGAGATTCGAGGTTGTTCGAATCGGGTAAGTCCTTTCTCTTTGTAATTGATGCTTTCATAGTGGTGATCTGTCGCTTTGTGCCGTGGTTTTTTCCCACAAGGGTTTTTCCACGTTAAATCTGTGTGTTCTCTTTTCTTGTGTGTGCTTGGTGCCATTGGATTACCATCCTAGATCTAGATTTGTGTGATTCCGCAGGCTAAAAATCCCAACACTTTTATTATTGTTTTTTTCACTTTTTTTAACCTTCCCCTTGAGTAACTTTTAAATTTATGTTAAGTTACTCGGTTTAGGTTGGTAAGATCTATTGTAAAAGTGACCTATATGATGAAATTTATGTATTAAGGTAAAATTTTATTACTGCTTTTTTACTCCTTCCTTTTTTACTCCCAAAATCAAGGTAAAATTTTATTACTGCTTTTTTACTTATGCTTCTTTTTTAACTCCCAAAATTATGTATTAAGGTAAAATTTTATTACTGCTTTTTTACTTCTCCATGTGATGGGTGTCCATATTAGAGGAGGTCCTTGTCGAGGGTGGGGCCCACACAATAAATGGTTCACTTCAAAAGTGGGCCCCATACAATGGATGACCCATAATAACACGAGCCTACATGATAGATAGTCCACATCAAAGGTCACCCTGAATGATCAATGGCCCACATCAAAGGTGAGCCCAGCATGATAGATGACCCACATGATGGACGATCCACATGAAAGGTGGGCTCTTCGTGATAGGTGGTGGACGTCCAAGGTGAGCCCCATACAATGGATGGTCCACATCAAAGGTTGGCTCCTAATGATGAATGACCCACATCCAAGGCAGGTCCCGCACGATGGACGACCCACATTGAATGTGGGGCCCACACAACGGACAATTCACATCAAAGGTGGGCCCACACAATGGTCAATCCAAATGAAAAGGCAGGCTCCACGTGATGGGTGATGAATATTTAAGGTAGGCCCCACGTGATGGATAATTTATTTTGATGGTGGCCCCCACATGATGGATGGCCTACATCAAAGTGGGCCTCATATAATGGACAGTTCACGTCAAAAGTGCTGGTGGTGAATGTGAATGCTCCACATCCAAAATGGGAATGGACGACTTGCATCCAAGGTAGACCCAATATAAATAACTATTTACATCAAAGGTTGGGCCACATGATAGACCGTTGATATTGAGGGTGGACAGAATAAAATTAAGAGATAAGCACTCATTTGATGTCGAAAACTAAATATATGTTTATACTTTTTTGCAGGTAAGTAGCTGTTTAACATGCTTCTCATGTAAGATAACCAATGATCCAACCACATTGGGCTGGCCGAATGAGTGGGCTTGACCTTATCCGCTCTAGCTCCAATTCTAATGGAGGAACATGGTCTGATTTTTGTGCTGACAATAATCGACCGGACTCGTGCTTGCATTTGCCACACATGTGGGTCCATTTGGATGGTGGGTTCATCCCTGCCCGATTTTGCATTGGGCTTAGCTTGGGCCCTGTTCAAAGCTCATGAGCTTGACCTGTACATTACGAGACCAAGCCCGGCCAACCTATTCGTGGCCCTCATTCATACCATTTCCCCCTCTAGGTGCGCTTATGTGGTACCCGTACCACCACAATAACATATGGTGGTACTGGGCTTCTGTGGAACCTACTTAAACCTTTCTTTAGATCCACTCCGTCCATTAGATGAAGTCTTTGATGTTAGGCCATGGCGCCAAAATTCGGTTAGAAGATTGGCAACAGAGGGAACAGTTGGGAGATGATGCTCAACAAATAAAAACTTCTCTGCTATTTTTGAGACCCGCCATGCTGTTTATATTACATCGAATCCATTCATGACGCGATCTATAATAGGATGAAGGAAAAAAAAATATAAATCATATCATTTAGAAACCTATGTGGGATACACCAAGTGACTTTAGAGGTTTCAGGCATCATTCTTTTTTACCCATATGAATTAAGTATCAATCATATCTTTGGTTTCTACGGTGATAATGAGAGGTAGAAGACGATGGACGGGGAAGATCGGATTTAAATAGGATGATGACCCTACGTCAGCTCGGTACCACCACAAGCTGTGGTGGTACTGATACCATATGACCGCACCTCTTTCTCCCTCCCTCCCACTCCCACAACACTCGAAGCAGCTCGCTCGCTCTCCCTCTGACGACACTCGAACCAGCTCTCTCTCTCTCTCTCCAATCCCAAACCATGTCTGAAACTCTATCGCCCTTTCTGAAACTCGCCCAAATCCCAGGCCGAGGCCGCTCTCTCATCGCCTCGCGCCATATAAAACCCGGGCAGATACTCCTACAAGACTCTCCAATCCTACTCTACCCCTCCACCCTCTCTTTCTCATCCCCCACCTTCTGCTCCCATTGCTTCCGTACACTCTCCTCCCAAACCCCTTCTCTCTCTTGCCCTTCCTGCCCTAACCTCACCCTCTTCTGTTCCCAGTCCTGCAAATACTCTGCCATAACTTCCTCCCACTCTCCCTCCCTCTGCAGAACCCTAACCCTAATCCGCTTCTCCTCTTCTCTAAACCCCGACCTCCAAACCCTGCTCCTCTTCCTCGTTGCCGCTTACAATCTCGCTTCCGTCTCCCCGTCCGACTTCCACCGACTTGTCTCCCTCGAAGGCGACCCGTCGCCGGACCCCGCCGAATCTTCCATCCTCCATTCCTTCCTCTCCTCGCTCTCCCTTCCCCTCCAAACTGCCGTCGGATTCTCTCCCGAGCTGACCGCTGCCTTGCTGGCGAAAGACAAGCGAAATGCCTTTGGCCTGATGGAGCCCTTTAACGGGAGCGATGAGAGGTCAGTGCGGGCGTACGGGATCTACCCGATTGCGTCTTTCTTCAACCATGATTGTCTCCCGAACGCGTGCAGGTTTGATTACGTTGATAGGGTTGGGGACGGGAACACGGATATTGTAGTGAGGGCGATTCATGATGTCGAGGAAGGGAGGGAAATCTGCTTGAGTTATTTTCCGGTGAATTGGAGTTACAAGGATCGGCAGCGGAGGTTGACGGAGGATTATGGGTTTGTGTGCGACTGTGACAGGTGTAGGGTTGAGAGAAATTGGAAAGATGAGGAGGAGGATGAGGAGTGTATGGAAGAGGATGGAGATGCACGGATGGATGGTGCGGAGGAAGGGAATGGGGATGAAGATTTTCCTCATGCTTATTTCTTTGCGAGGTATCTTTGTGAGAGGGAGAATTGCGGGGGGACATTGGCTCCATTGCCACCGTCAGAGGGTATGGTGTCCAACGTTATGGAATGCAATGTTTGTGGACAGTTGATAACTGAGGAAGATGCTGGTGGAGATAATGGGGAAGATGGAGTTATGTTGGATGAGTGAGCTTTGCTTTTGGCTTCGTGAGTATATTGCTCTGTTCTTTCTATCATGCTTTTTCTTTTGGGTTATTCCTTGATTGTTAATTCTTTCAATCTGCTTCATCTATTGTCCTAGTGTGTGTTTTTTTCCGCCTTTTAAAAAAATGTTTTGAACTCTTCTAACATGGCCTGGTCCTGTGTTTGATTTGAATTCTGAATTCAAAGCATAGGCTGTAGGTACATATATTGCTTTGAATTGCATTCTTTGACTGCCTATCGAGTGAGATGTTGTAAGAAGAATTGAAGAAGAAGAGGTGTCCTCTAAGCTGTCAAGGAATTGAGGATGGATAAGGCTCCAGTCCGGATGGCTATCCCATGGCCTTCTTCCAATTGTTAGGAACTAGTCAAAGCTGATCTAATAGCATTTGTCAGTGAGGTCTCAGTCTTGGCCAGCAGTCCAAGGGCACGGGAGCCCCTTTTATAGTTATGGTGCCGAAGAAGGAAGGATCTGAAGGTTTGACAGATTATTGGTCAATCAGCCTAATCGGCAGTCCATACAAGATTTTGGCTATGATACTAGCTTCAAGATTGAGAAAAGTGTCAAGTAATGCGATATCAAAGGCTCAAGGGGCTTTTCTGTTTGGGAGACAAATCTTAAATGGTGCACTTGTGGCGCATGAATGTGTAGACTCAAGATAGGGATCCTCGTGTGTAAACTTCATATAGAGAAGGCCCATGACGATGTGGATTGGGCTTTTGCATGCTATTTATTGGGTAGAATCTGGTTAGGATAAAAATGGGAGGGATGAATGATGGGATGTATGGGATTAGAGTATTTTTCAATACTTGTAAATGGTTCTCCAAAAAGATTCTTCCAAAGTTCCCACGGCCTTAGGCAAGATGATCCTCTATCCCCTTTCCTTTTCATCGTGGTAGCCGAGGCTCGCTATTAGCAAAATGCTTGAGAAGGTAGGAGAGATTGGGCTTATTCAAGGTTTTAGTGGAAAATGCAAACTTCCAAGTTACTCATCTTCAATATGTGGATGATACTCTTCTCTATTATGGGGCTGGTCATAGACAAGTGGATAACTTGTGTAAAATGTTGTGATACTTTGAGGCAATTTCGGGGTAGAATATAACTTTCACAAGAGTTAGTCATTGCCCTCAACTAAATGCATGTTCACTTGCTTTAGAAAAGTTGGGGCATCATTTGGTTAATATGAGCTCTCAATGAATTCTAGGCCCTACTGTTACCTAAAGCAACTTGACCCAGTCCGTTCTTCAAGATTTATATATGTACTAATACTTTTAAAGAGCAATGATGGCAATTTTGGAACTAACTTCTAATTTGTGTGTGCGTGCATAGGCACATGTGCCCTTGCCTAAAGGTGGCAAACTGGCAATCGGTTGGCCCAGCCTGGGTGACCCAATCTTGAAGGGAGGGCCTAGGCCACTAAACTTGGCCCGAGGGTCAGGCTTGGGCTTGAAATGTAGGCCCAGTGTTCAACCTAAGCTAGGATAGGGCCAAAGATGAATAGGTTGGCCTGGCCTATTGCCCTAGTGTATACTCTATGGTACATAGGTATTAGTAATTTAGACAATAGAGTCTATATACTAGTCTGTATATAGTAATATGAAGAACTTTGATGCTTTGGTAGAGTATGGTAGATGATAAGCATGCACTTATAAATTGTCCAAAATTTGGACCTCAATTAGATTGGTGAACTCTACAGTGATGTCCTCATTTAAGTCTATGCATACGGTGGATAATTGGGCGGGGCATACACTTGGCCGATGAAGGATCTTATTTGACATGGGTGTGCCATAGAAAAACCTTGATAATTTGGAAGAGCACGTGATTCATGAACACACACTTGCCAATTGTAAATTACTTGTACATGTAGCATATATGTAACTTATCTCTAACTCGTAGGTCGGCCTTGATCCAACCCTGATCTAGCTCAGTCCAGGTCCGTTCCTAGTCCAGCCCAAGTCTCTAGGCCAGGGCCGGGCCAGGGGCCAACCACAGCCCCAGTCATATCCTGGCCCATTAACACCCCTATGTGAATCAATTAACTTCTCCCTTTTTCACTGATATAGGGGAAAAGGAACTGCCTACCGGGTAGGAAGCTAGACACTAAGTGACATGGATTGATGAAAATAACTAAGCTGACATGCTGAAGTTGGCTGCTAGCGCAACGCAGCAGGGTCGTGGCTTAACGCACCACCTTAAGCAAACAAGGTAGCATTTTTGGTGGTGCTTCTGGATTCCAATGTACTGGTCCATGATCAGAATGAGCTTCTGATGGACCAGTGCCGTCCCATTCTTGAGTAAACTGGAGTGCAAATAATATATGCATGCATGGATGGATTTATGTATGTACATGCACACACTACATCAATGCCTTGCTGTGGTGAAAAGTGCGCAAGGGTTTAGATCAGACAGAGCAGGTAAAGAAGCAAGTTTTGATTAGGAAAACTTGTCACATGGAATGTGGGGATTTTGTAAGGCAAGAGCATGAGTGTTTTAATTTTTAATTTATTTTTTATTCTTTGAAGATTAGAGATTTTGGGTTGGGGATACAATGAAAAAGAGTTGGTGGATAAGATAAAAACGTGGGTTAATATATCATTTTTGCATGAGAGATGAGACACAGTGAATGGGTGCAAAATCCAAAGTCATTGGAGATGGCAACAATTGTTGTACGTGGGGAAGTATGATGCCAAAATATGGAAGGGATGGCTATAGGTAAAGTTTGAATGGTAGAACAATGGAGGTTAAACTAAATTTTGGGTGAGGAAATAATTTGCTAGTGTATAAGCACCTCAGACAGGAGTCAGGACAAGAAGAAAGTATTAAAAAACAATTTACGTGACTGTTTTATGGGCTAACATAAGGATTGCTTGAAAGGGACAAGAAGAAATGATGGTGGCGGGTATGAGGGGGCACCTAGGCCTGGGGAGCATGGGTGTGGGGAAAGTAATGAGTAAGGAGAGGCAATACTTGAGTTTGCAATGGTATATGAATTAACAACATTAAATGCTTGCTTAAAAAAAGAGAGATGATTTATGTTGACTTTAAGAGTGGACCATCCTCATCATTGATTGACGATTTCTTGCTTTGGAGGGAAACACTCATAGTGCAAGGATCATAAAGTTATCTTTGGTGTAGGCCTGGATTTTGAACTGGTTAGGCTGGGCCTATTCAAAATTGCGATTTTGCTGGACTGAGGCCGGGCCCATTGCCAGTCCTAACTAGGTGAGCCCCCGACTATGCCACATCGGCTAGCAGTCTTAGATGTGTCCATTAAAAGATTTAAAGGAGGAGGCGAGGGTAGAAGTTCCAAGAATCACATGGTGGAATTAAAGGGGAATGATTGGTGTTATTTAGAGAAAAAAACTTGATAGGAGAAGGCAAGTGAAATATTGAAGTGGAGGTCGGGAAGGTGCCAACAGAGATGGTTGGCTGTGTACAAGTAGAGAGGTTGTTATTAAAGCAAACACTATTTTGAAAGGTTTATGAATTTCACTATTAGGCAACAGTCCAATGCTGATAATATTTTTAAAGCTCTTTCAAAAAAGTAATATAGTTTAGATATTTCTACATGAAGTCTCTAACTTATTTGGCATTGTTGGCAATTCAATCCGTGTGGAGCTGTTGACTATAAAAGTTGGGCTGGATGTTTTCACTATCTGCCTAGTAGGTTCACTAACTGTTGAGGGAGAGGCTTCCTTGGCAATTGCATGGGTTTCATGGAAATGCAAGTACCCATGGAAACTGTGTTTTATCTTGAATTCCATAAAAATGTGAATTCGTGCTATGACTGTGTCAGGTTCCCAGAGAGGCAAACTGCTATGAATGTCAATTTTGTTCAGATTCCCAGAGAGGCAAACTGCTACGAACATCAATTTTGCTCAGATTCCCAGAGAGGCAAATTGAATTGTGGTCTCTCGTGCAAATGAATGTCCTTAGATCTGTTCTTTGTATAAGGATTCTAATCCATTCCCTTGATGGATTGCCCTTGTTTGTACTCTTTGCCTTTGTTTTAATAAATTTTAGCTTTGTTTTGTAAAAAAGAAACTGTAGTTTCTTTTGCATGTTTGATCGTGGATTATATCAGGTAAATCATGGCTGATGTTTCTCTTTCCAATCTTTAAAAAAGAAAAAGTCATAAAGAAATGGCAGATGTTTGCTTGTTTGTAATGCAATAAAGAAAAGGGAGCCACTATCTGCACCCACATTTTTGGATGGCTACACCCTTATATTCTACTTCCGTCTTAAAGGAGAGGAAACATTGTTTCTCATGAAACTCACACTCCATTCTTTGTAGGAATTTGCGGGAAACACCATTTCCCACTTTCTTTGTTGGTAAACAAGCAAATTTATTTTCCCACCACCCCCAAGTAAGGCATTTTCCTATGATGGAAGGAAAATGATTTCTCAAGGGTTAAGTCCAAATGTGTCACCTTCCATCTTCAATCGCCTCACATATGCCACATCTGCCACATGAGCCATTGTCCATCTCCAGTTATGCCTCACATGTGCCACTATGCTACACATCACCATTCATCTTCTTTTGTGGCCCACATGTGTAAAGCATCCCACATGTGCTAATGTGCCCCATGTACCACCATTCTTATCCTCTTGCACCCCACGTGTAACGCACTCCTAATGCAGGGGCATTTTCACACTGAGCTCGAGTGGGGTCACCTGTTGGATGCAAGGGCACACTCGGGGTGGGTGACCCATGCAATTTGGGGCCTACGGGGGAGGTCTCGTGTTCGAGACTCCTTACTAGGGGTGATTAATGTGCATTTCACACCGGTTTTGAGTGGGATAGCCCGTGGGATGCGAGGACACACTCGGGGTGGGTGACCCATGTGATTTGGGGCCTACGAAGGGGGTTTGGCCGAGGTCTAACCCATGAGATGTGGGGCCTGGGCTATGAGATAAAATGATTAATTCGCCATACTCTAACACTTTGAGCTTTTAGAGCTAGTGGTTAATTGTCCTGCATCAACTCCACATGCACATGCGCCTATGTGCCACATGTTCTATCGTCCGTCTCCAATCTCCCCAAATATGCCTCATGTGCCCATGGTGCCGATGTGCATAAGTGTTGCCATCTAGTGTCAAGTGCCCAAGTGTCAAATGTGCTGATGCGTGTCTTTTGCCTCATGTGCTACCTTCCTGCTTCAAGCACCTCACATGTATCACGTGTGCCACAATTTAGCTTCAAGAGCCCACATATGCAGCATAAGCTACATGTGCCACTATCCATCTTCAAGTATCCCACATGTAATGTGTGCTAATTTGACACATGCTAGTGACTACCTACCTTTTTTTTTAGTAATTTTTTATTTTGCCAAACAACAAATTTGAAAATAGATCCTAAATTTATAAGAAAGTCTCCTTGAAAAACAAACAAGGAAAAACCATGTTTCCTTTCCCCAGTTTCTTGGAAATAAGGTTTTCTAAGATACACTATTTCCTATCCTATGCTTTCCGTTTATCCAAACAGGCCCTTAGTATAAATAACAGCGGCATGTTTCCAAAAAAATTAGGTGGAAATATAAATTTCCTATTCAAAATAGAAGCTTTGTTTATCTTGCCTAATATTTTCTCTCTTACAGGGTTCTGCGTTGTCGCTTGCCATGGCGATATAATGAGGCATCAACTTTTAAACCTTGCTTGTCATGTACACAGAATTTGGTCTTTTCTAAAGGTTTGCCTGTTTTTATTTTTTATTTTTATGAGTACACCTTAGTGCATCTGCTTAGGCATAACAGTATGCAGAGTTCAAATAACTAGTGTGCCTGAGTTGGATTCTACATTGCCTCCCCTTATTTTGATGAATTTGGAAATTTTACTGGTAGATTTTTTTTTTTTTTGGCTTAAATATTTCCATTTATCAGCTTTATCTATACTACATTAAAAGAGAGTTTCATCTTTTGGGTCAGATTACTGTTGTGTCCTGAAAGTGCACTTTGCGGAGCATACCTACTGTGGCCCACATGCTTGCGCAATCTGATGTTGTATCATGTGGGCCACACTCTGGGTGTTTTGTTCATGAAACCAGAGGATTATACGAGTTAACTATGAAAGTTTGGTTTTGTTGTTTTCAGCTGTACATTCCTTTTATGAACTGTGCACCATCTGATGAATGGACCAGTTTGTGTTTCATACACAGACATCTACATAGCTGGGGCTATCTGATGGATGGTTTAGATGACTAGGTGACCAAATTATTAGGATACCATGCAACCAAATTGAGAAATTCCATCTTCAGTCATCAAACATGAGATTATTTATTTCATTGAGGATCCGACCTTTATACTTTAATTGTATAAAATGAGTTATGAAGTGCCATAATGGTTATTAGTATTGTGGTTCCAAATATAAGCAGACTATTGTTTCTCTTGAGGACTGATATCAACCATAATGATATTTTGTGCCTTGATTAGTATATATGGAATAGGCCCTATTCTGGTCCAATCATCATATGTCATCCATTTACAAAGGGAATACATGGAATATCCCAAAAATTTCTTTGACAGCTAATTTTAGGGCATGATCCACAAAATGAAGCAGATCCAAATCTCAGGTGGACCACAGCACAAGAAACAGTGGTGATTGACCATTAATAAGTTTTGGGCCACAAGTTTTGGATCAAGCTGATTTTGTGTGGACCCTTCATCCAGGTCTTTGTGACCTTATCAACAGGTTGGATGGCAAATAAACATTGCCCCCAAGAAGTTCTTTAATGGTGGGTATACAATAACTGCTGTTTCCTGTGGTAGTCCACCTAAGATTTGGATCTGCTTTATTTTTTGGGATCAAGCCCTAAAATGAGCTGTCAAAATGGATGGACGGGGTGGATGTAAGTTGCATACATCATGGTGGGTCCCACAGTCAAGGAATACTGAAGCCCAGCCAGGCCAGGGCCTCAAGGATTTCCGGGCCACCCCCATGTAATGGTATGTAAGTGGTATCACCCGCTCACAAGCAAAACAAGGGATGTAATGAGGGCTTGTTGTACACCCTTAGAAGCGATGCCTAATTCCTTAGGCAGGACCCTGGTGTGCTTGTCACCGTTTGGTAAATGGTGATCGCTCATCTACTGCACATGTGGCATCCAATATGTCAATAAACAATGCGCATTGCAGGCCTGTTGTGGAAGGATAAGTCTGAAAATCAGATAAATCTTAGTCATGTGATTGAATATTGAATTTGGATTGCTGGCCATTTGTTTTAACCATCATTCTAGCCACCAATTAGATCGTTAGCATCATCAAATAAACTGAACCATCTGATTGAATGTTGAATTTGGATTGCAGGTCATTTGTTTTAACCATCATTCGATGGCTGCCAGTTACATGGTTAACATCATATAACTAGGACAGCTGTAAGACCTGTTGGTGTAGAATTAGGCTATGCGGCATGTGTGTCTGATTTGCGGGCGTGTTAGAACTGATTTGCGATCCGATTCAAACTGAACGCTAGCGTCGAAATAGAGTGGTGCGTTGGCTAGCCAACAGTTTATTCTGTCAACTGTTGAGTGCGCTCATCAGGCGGTTTGTGGAGCTTGGGATTCTTCCTCCAATCAGTTTTTTTTGGCCTTATGAATCAACAAGTGTTTGGTCGAGCGGAAATTGGAGATGGAGGTGGACAAGTAGAACTTATCACTAAAACACGATCATCGTCTTGGTTGAGAGCAATATGCTGGTGAAAAAGGAATGGGCAATTGCCAAGATTACAAACTATTTGTCGACCCTTCGTATGAGCATAGGTGAACGATTCTTTAAACTATAGTCTTATTTCAGATCTGGCTCGTAGGCGTAGATGGAATGGAACTACAGTTATTGATAACTACCAAGTCCGGCATAAAGTAGCGGTGGATTGAACTACTCATAGAAGCTAAGAGTTTTTATGCTAATAAGTGGTGGAGATGATAAATATCTTGAGGTACTGGATAAGCATCGTTGTACCGGAGTTTAGCTGTTTGGATTTGGTTTAATTGATTGTTGATTTTTCTGGATCATTTGCTTTGCATTCTTCTTTGCTGTTTATAGACTTATTGCCAGTTGTAAAGTAGTGGTTGTTTTTAATTGTTTGTGCTTTGCCTTTATCGAACGTGTCCTTATCATGATAGTCAGTTATTGGTTGTGCCTCAATGCTGACATAATCTTAACGGTTCATTACTCTTATCCAAAAGTTATCCGAGCACCACGACTCCTTGAAAACTTGATCATTAATGAACTGTCATTAGCATATTTAACACACGTCGTGGAGATTTCGACCCTGCAACATGGCTACATCTACATCGCTAAATCTGATGCTACCATATCTTTTCCTAATAGGGTCTTTTGGAGTGTGGCACGGCCACGGGAGAAGGGAAGAGGAATAAGGGATAGTCGCAGGCCTTTGAATCTTATCTAAATGGCTCTAGCTTTTGCTAGGTGCTTCTTATCAATGAGAGGAGAAAAGAAACACTTGATCTACTTGGATGGTCCAAGTGGTGGATATACTTTAGATAGGTCATCATCCAATTCAAGTTCATTTAATGGTCATAATATGTGATTCGTAAGCATTTGGTTGCTTAATTCGGACCATTGATTGTTTACATTTTAATAGTCCATTAAATATTCTCCACTCATCCATTTAGGGAAAAATCAATTTATTTTTTGGTTTAAGAGTTCCTCTAAATCTGGGCCATGATTTATACAGTTTGGTTTGTGTTCATTAGGATGCCATGTGCACATCGTCCATCATACTTTGCCAGAGTAGAATGGTTTTAAGACCCAGATGAGTCACGTGCGAATCTTGTCCGAATTGACTTGGACCCAATCTGTTTTGAGTCAACGAGTCACCTACATGATTTAACTCAACTCAACAAGACAAGTTAGACCAAATCACCCCCAACTCAGGTGAGTGCCTGAGTCGCTGAGTCTTCATACCCGTCTGTCAAAGTTTCCTCCTCCTTTCTTCTTCTTCTTTTTCTTCTTTTTTTTTTAAACATTAGGCCTTACAATTCAAATTATATATATGGTACAGATTAGGAGGTAGTTTTGAAATAAGAATTTGGAGAAATTACATTTTTGCATGGGAAGCCATAAACATTTAGGATATTTATTGATCATTCCATGTTGTATACACTCCAATATGTGGACAGGTATCTCTTAGTTGGCAACTACTAGTGTTTAGTGAATGATACAAACATAACTAACCCTTCTTTTGTGCCAATGGGACATGGATCTGGACTATCAAAATCTTGGGCCATCTTTTGGAATGGTTGCAGTTTTGTGTTTGGATCACTCATTGTTAGATGGACATAACTATTTGACTATCTCTCGTCTTTGGATGGTCAACATGTTTGGAGCAATGGTCTAAAAAAAAAAAAGATGGTTGAAAACAATCGATTGTTAAAGATTTTTGATGAACGGCTCATCTGTGAGTTGGCCTCCCAATTTATTGGTCCAGATTAACCGACAACCTCACTGATCTAACATGTTATAACATTTTGCAATTGATGCACAATTAACCCATAATTCAGCTTCGTCTGGTATTATGTAAATAACTTAATAGTAAGAGACGTGATCTAGGGGCTGTATACGGAAACATTCCCATCCACATGCTTGCATGTGGACTTGTTGGCATACACGTTGCCTCTGTGTCCGGTTGATGTAGTGTACTCTTAAATCCCATCAATCGCATGGACCCGAACACAGCGGACAGGTTGGACTATATGATTACTAGGATGTGGGTTGGTCCTGTTAGGGGCTCTCCATTATGTTTGTGTTTCATCCACGCTATCCATTAATTTTGCCAGATCATTTTAGTGTATGAGATGAAAAATAAGACAGATCCAAGGGTGGGGATTGAATGCTCACCATTATAAACTTCTTTGGAGCCGCAGAAGTTCTGAGATCTAGCTGATATTTGTGTTTTCCCTTCATGCTCATGAACAAGTTGGGCGACAGATAAGCTTCACGAGGGTTTCAACAATGGGTGTTATTATCATCACTGCCTCCTTTGGTGTGGTCCACTTGAGCCTTGGACCCTATGCCTTTTTGGGCTCATGCCTTAGGATGATCTGGCAAAATGACGGACGGTGTGGATAAAACACACACATCACGGTGGGCCCCACAGCCCCTAGTTCCTGGCAGGGCAGGATGAGCGCTACTTGTTGCGACCCGGGAACCAGCGTTGTGGGTGGGACCCTGACCGTAGGACCCATATCCCACATTGATCCATGCATAGTATATCCTTGCTGTCCATCTGTTTTCCCAAAAACAAAGAAGATACAAATTTCAGGAGGACAATATCATAGGAAACAGCGTTCGTTGAACGGCCACCATTAATAAATTCGTAGGCTCGTTTGTTGACATTCCAACCTGTTGATAAGGTAAAACAGTCCTGTATGAAGTGAATAATAATAATAATAATAATAAACAAACAGCTGGTCCAAAACTTTTGTGTTCTACAAAAGGTTTTTAATGGTCAATAATCACTTTTTCATGTGGTGCGGCCTACCTAAAATTTGTATCTGCTTCATTTCTGGGACCATGCATTAAAATAAACTGGCAAAACAGATGGACGGCATGGATGTACAATGCATGCATTGAGGTGGGCCTCACGGTCAGGATCCCACCCATATCGCTGATTCTGGGGTTGCAGCCAAGTAGCCCTTGAGCAGGATGCAATCCACGTTCCGATTAGCATGATTTTTGAAAGAAGGCCTCCAAAGAGCGGACTGAACCTAATGGATGGACGGTCCAGGTGGGTAATGTGGATGCCGTCGAATCCAAATGCAGCTATGTGCATGGTGAGGTTCCGATGCACTCAGACACTATGTCCTTATCTTATATCTCACCTCATGATTTGTTTTATGTGGTTAGTCTAATTGATTATTCTAAAAAATGAGGCCACGCAATCCATCGGCCAGAAAGTCTGGCGTCAGCTGCTTTCGGCTGTTCGTGGGTCTGTGGGCCCAACGCCACCCCTGTGGAGTGTATGTCGGCTAAAGGACGATAAAAGAGAGTAAGTGCTGTAGTCTGTAGATGTAATCAAGGGAAAGTCTGTTACCCTCAACATGCACCTCTGTAAGCAGGTAGAACGGCCAACCTGGCACGCCCCTGGCTCACTCAAACCGACGAGTGTATAGGTGGTGGGAGGACCCACCGTGTAGATTTTGAACTGTTTGAGAGGTGGGCCCCTAAATGAAAATCAACACACGTTCTTTTAGCCAGGAATGTCTGATGGCCTAAAACGTCCATAATGATTAGGATACGGCGTATACTAAGCTAACTAGAGCTTGTTCTTCCTTCGATTACATCACTAATTAGTATAAGACGCCTGCCTGCATGTGTCTGTATCTGTCTATTGATTCTTTTGTCCACTAGTAATGGGCCTACCATCTGTGCGGTCGCTGATCATGATCCTTTGAAAATCAGACCCTACTCCAGACCATGGGCCCATGGTGTGGCCTGATGGAACAATCTGGCTCATTGATGAGAGCTACATGGGAGTGGATTAGGTGTGGCCCAGCCTCACCCAAGATGGTGCTGTCCTTACCGTGGGGCCCAACTTGATGTATGTATACTATATCCATGCCGTCCACCCGTTTTTGCAGATCATTTCAGAACATGGTGCCAAAAATGAAGCAGGTCCAAATCTCAGGTGGACCATACTATAGGAAACAGTGGTGATTGAACTCCCCACCATTAAAAACTTCCTAGGGAAAACTGTAATATTTCCTTTATGTTTATTTGCTAACCAATTTATTGATAAGGCCACATAAACATGGATAAATGAAAAAAAAAAAAAAAACAAAAAACAAATATCAACTTCATCCAAAACTTTGTGCTCCTAATAAGTTTTTTACGGTTGATAATTACTTTTTCCTATGTTATGGTATGCCTGAGGTTTGGATCTGATTCATTTTTTGGTCCATGCCCTAAAATGATCTATAGAAACGGATGGACGGTGTGGATATAGAACAAATGCATCAAGGTGGGGCCCATAGAAAGGGTCACACCGTCTTGGGTGAGGCAGGGGCCGCACCTAATCCGGTCCCGGCCTACAAAGACAGGAACTTAATGCGCTGTGGAATCTTTGCCGTCTAACTCGTTTCCTACTGCACGCCTGTCTGCTTCAATATTTACAAATAGAACTACGATTTTAAGGTTAAAAAACAAAACATTGCTGGTTGACTGGCCGAGTCAATGCAAACATCTGATCTGAGCACGCCATCATAGTAAATTCTTTTGTACCAAGCATTTAAGCAGTAAGGCCTGCCTGATGGATGTCTTGGATCTTTACGTGCCTCATGTTGGCACGCCAAAGATGTGAATGCACTCGTACTGGTGTACTTATATTCATGGACGCGGATTGTGTGAGACCTAGGGCTTACACGAGCTGAGTTAGCGCGGTTAGCTCACTCGGCTCGACTCTACTCGAAAAAGCTCGGTTCGGCTTGATCACTCGGCTCGACTCTACTCGAAAAAGCTTGATTTGAAGCTGAGTTCAAGCCGAGGGGAACTGATTTTTTGAGCTCGAAAATGAGTTTAAGCTGAGTTCGAGCTAACCTTAGCTCGACTCGGCTCGACTCAACTCGATCAAACTCAGCTCGAATCGGACGAGTTCGGTGACTCGATTACTTTAATACTGATGTTGCTCACTAAGTGTTTAATGAAATGACTCAATGAAGTGTGGCTGGTGGCAAAGAAAGTATGTATGTAAAACAAATATATATATTTTTTTTCTTAAATTTTAATTGCTTAGAAGGTATTTTGTAAAACTACTATTGCTATTTTACATAAAGTGAGATTTTGAAGGTATAGTCCATTTATTTGTGAAAATGCTGCACAAGCAAACTCGGCTCGAACGGCGCAAGCTAAGCTAGCCAATCAGGCTCGACGATCGAGCCGAGTAGAGTTTGAGTTGGGGTCACCTAGTGGCCAAGCTAAGTCGAGCTGAGAGTAACTCAACTCGGTTTGAATCAATGTACACCCCTAATTGTGTCCTACTTCGCCCCTTCTCTAGCCATGAATTGGCTGTGGGCGCCCCACTGTGATGTATATGTTTATCTACCTTGTTCATATCTTCTCTTGTCCACCCCTTCTCTTGGATCAATTAAAGGTATGCACATAGAAATTGGTAGATACAATACTGGAGTGGAAACCACACTAAATAATAAGCTTCGGTTGTATTAAATGAACAAAGTATTAAATATAAGTGGCATTGGATGCAAAAGTCATGAGTCATCTGTACTATGGTTTACTTGAGCAGTGGATTAGCCCTTATTAGTTTAAAGCCGTGCGAAGAGCTTGCCAAGTGAAAGAACGGTTTGAATATAACATATACTCATGATGGTACTCATGGAACCTGGTGATGTCAACACACTAGCCAGGCGGGTGGTGTGTGGTACACTAGCCAATCCACTTACCGGATAAAGGTCCATTGATTGGACACGTATTACGAATTCTGGTCCGCATCTTCCCACAGGAATCACGTGTTTCTGTTCTGCCAGGTGGGGCCATGGTTCCATCTGGATGGTCCTTTCTGTCCCACCGCGGATGGGCTATGCCTTAAAAAAATGCTCTTGATAGGGCAATATAGATCTTTCATCTTGTATTATTCTGCATATGGATCGATTCAACTTCAAAAGGACCTGATATTTCGTGTACTCATATTGCGACCTAAACGAACTGTGGCACTAAGGGTTCACCATGATGTATGATTTTTATACACACTGTCTATCCATTTAATCATATTTCCCAAAAATGAGGCTGGCTGGGGTAAACCAAGAAGCAATGATGATTATGATGGCCGCCATTGAAAGGCCAACTATGATGGTTAATCGCCATCCAACCTGTTCATGAGGTCACATTAACCTGGGTTGGATGAAAGGAAAACCAAAACTTTTATAACATTCTAAAAGTTATCAACAACAAGTATTTAATATACTATGTTGTCCACTTGAGCTTTGGAACTGTCTCATTTTTTGGCTTGTACTCTAATATGGAAAAGTGTACATACACTCGGGATAAAACCCATATGACACAGTGGCCTGTCAGAGACACGTAGTACCCAATCTGCATACGATATTAGTTGTCCATCTGGAAGTGGATTAAGGTGACCACGTCACAGGAAACGGTGGTGATTAAACGTCTATCATTAAAAACTTCTCAAGAGCCACATTAAACATTTCATAATGTTTATTTACAGTCCAATCCATTGGTAAGGTTAACAAGACGTACATGTAATTAAAAAAAAAAAAAAAAGACAAAAATCAGCTTGATACAAAACTCTTATCGCCTACCAAAAACTTTTAATCACTCATTCACCTCTTGTTCCATTAATGGACCACATCACATAAGCTTTTGCAGACTTATAAAGGCCCACCCCGATGTTTATTGCCAATTGCCATCCAACCTGTGACTTTATCATGATGATGATAAAACACAAAAATCATCACGATCCAAAACGGTGGGTTCCTTAGCTTTGGAACGGCCTTTTTGTTAAAAATGATACAGAAAAATGGACAGTGTGGATAAAAACATGTATTACCGGGGAGCCTGGTACTGAAGAGGGTCAGTACCGAATCCGAGTCCCAATCCGACGCGTGGTACTGAAGTACCACTCTGACGTATTGTATTGCCGGAAACGGATTGGCTACTCCCCTGACACCAGCCAATGGCTGGTGGTCGGTGCTATGTGGGCCAACCATGATGTATGTGTTTCATCCATGCCATCCATCTATTTTTAGAGATCATTTTACGGCATGAGTCCAAAAATGAGGTATATCCAAATCTCAAGTGGACCACATTACAGGAAACAGTGTTGAATGAGGGTTAACCATTAAAAACATTTTGGGGGCATAAATGTTTTGGATCAAGCCGATATTTGTTTTTTCTCTTCATCTGGGCCTGTATGACCTAATCAACATATTGGATATCAAATAAACAGTATAGTGGGCCTCAGGATGATTTTAATGGTGGATATCCAATCACTATTGTTTTCATGTGGTGTGATCCACCTGAGATTTATATCCCTCTAATTTTTGGGATCAAGCCATAAAATAATCTCCAAAAATGGATGAAACACATACATTATGGTGGGGCCCACAGAGCACCGACCACCAGCCACGGAGCCGGTGGCAGGGGGAGTAGCCAATCTGTATTGCCATACCACTCTTTGAAAAGTTTCCCAACGTACGGACAAAACGACGGAGAGAGCGCCGTTTGGTTGATGGATTCCACTAGTAAGAGGAAACCAACAAATGTAAAATAAAGACGATAAAAAAAAAAAAAAAAAACTGAAAAACGAAGCCAGGGCGCGCGCTCTCTCTCTCTCTCTCTCGATCGAGGGATTTGGGATTTTGGAGGCATGGATTTGGTAGTTTAACGAAGAGAGAGCAGGAGAGAGTGCTATCTTCGCATTAATACCAATGTTGAAAAATGGAGCTTCGTCTCGAGGCATACCCACCAGATCTAACCCTAATCCTAACCCTAACCCTAACCCTAACCCTAACCCTCTATGGGATTCTAATCCTAAACCATTGAAGAACCCCTCATCGATCACGCCCGTTGATCCTCGATCGAACGCCGCCACAAAGAAGCGGTCCGAGAGCTCCTCTGCTTCGGCACTGAAGAGCAAGGAGGCAAAGCTCAACGCACAATCTCCGCCAGGTACTGAAAGTCTCTCTCCCCTCCTCCCTCTCTCCCCTTTTTAGACATTCTATAGTTTTGTTTTTGGGAATTGATCCGTACGCTTTCATTATTCCCATCTGGGATTGTAACCAGTTGTTATATGTGTTCTATTCCACTCCCCCAATCCTTTACTTTTAGGTGTAGCTGATCTTTTAGCAGATGCATATTAATGATGTACCATCGAAACCAGCGTCAAAAGGTTTTTGGAAAAGAAAATCTAGACTTGGTTTTGAAAACCCCATGATTATACAGATGATTAATCTGCCCATAAGAAATTGTGTGGTATTCAGGTGTTGTTATTGATAAGTTAGTCCTTGGGGGTTAAAAGGAGTCATCTTTCACTGCTCATTTCACTTCAAATGCCTTCCTAAATTCATCATCATAGCTTTTCTCACAGCAATTTGGGGTCGGTTTTTAAGTGCTAGATTGACACATGGTTGGCTGCCTACCAAACATCAACCTTCCTCTTTTTCACAGGCTTTGGAACTAGTGATGGGAGAGGCTCACTTTAACAACATTCCTATTACTAATCCCTAGCCTAACTAATATATATGTGCACATGCCAGAGGGTCATGGAGTGGTAGTTGCTAGACATACCACTGAGCACGAGGCGCGCACATAAGGTTTTGATTAACGGTATTGGTGGGTTCTCAGCTGGGCACAAAAAACTATTTGATATGATAGACTGTATCAAACCATATTAGCAGATACAGGCTTGTATAGGCAGAGTTTTTTTTTTTTTTTTTGGCACAATAAAGTTTTGAATAAAAAGGAAAATAGGCAAAAAATGTAAAACATCAGAATTTAGCAATTTTTGGTGTTTTTGACATATATTCAATGGTGTATCAGACCATTCTTTGATAAGAACACTGTCTGTCAGCTAGAACTGCTGAAAGTCAATCAAACAAGTCGTAATTGAACCCAAATCAAGCATGATTTGGTGGATTAGGGCCCACTACATATGAATACAATGAAAAGAAGATGAAAGAATGGAAAAAAAAATGATGGTCTACCTATTCTCTTCTGGTGTATTTCCCAAAATGGTCACTTTGATCCATGAAGCCCATCAAATCTTGTGTTTTATCCTTAAAAGAGGTCTAAATCTAGTCAAAAATTAGTTTCCAAGCTTAATTCATGGTTGGAATGGAGAAATAAGTGAAAAAAAGAGAAATTTTGGAAAAAAATAAAATCAAAGTGGGGCCTTGTATTGGTGCTGATAAAGGGCATATCAGCCTGTATTGGCAAGCCGATATCGCCTATTTTTTCCTTGACGAACCCGTTCAACTCCTTATCATGCATCGGGGGTGGCCAATGTGGTTACGACACAGTCATACCTATATAACAGCCTTGTATTGGTGCCGATAATGGCCATATCAGCCTGTATTATGAAGCCGATATGGCCCATTTTTTTCTTAATGAACCTGTTCAACTCCTCATGTATTGGGGGTTGCCAATGTGGTTACGACACAGCCATATTGTTGCCAATATTTAAAACCATGTCACACTTTGTATCAAGTAATAAACTTAGGCACCCAAGTTGACTCCCAAGGCACACATGTGTACTACTGTCAGACCAAAAGGAGTATAGTTTGTAGCAAAATGAAAATGGGAATTAAGTAGGCTGATCTATGGCAAAGCATCTTCGATATTGCCACAAGTTTTAGTTTGACAAATTATTAGTTTCAATCACATCATTAATACATTATTTGATAATTGTTTCATGCTTAGAATTTTCTTAATAAGATCATAACACAATCTATTGCTGATATGATGATATGTAAACTGATAAGATTAGGACAAATCACAATGTTGTTAAATGGGCTTATCTTTGGAGCTGTGTATGTGGAAATTATCATTTGTCATTTCTGAGATTAGAGCTCTTGCTTCTCACTTAAATATAAATTGTTTCGAATGTGTCAAGGGATGAAGTGGGATTGTTGATCCCCTTGCGAAAGAGGGAGTGATGAGAATGTTACTTGCTCTCGGATTTTCACTTCCTCTCCCCTAAGGTGTAGCATTTCTTTCGTTGATAAATTTAGTTTTCTTTTTGAAGGATAAATTTAGTTTTCTTTCAAAAGGGAAAAAAAAAAATACCAACAAAACTTTTGGAACTTGGTTTTTGTAAGATGGGGTTTCCAATTTTTGGAAGTGTGTATGTTGTTTATTCTTCTGTCAGTGTTGTGGACATTGGTCTTTGGATGGTTTTTTTTTTTTTTTTAAAAAAAAAAAATCTTATATTCTTCTTTTTCACCTTATAAATAGTGTGGAATTTTCTGGGCTCGAACCTGTAGCTCAATGGAAGATAGAGTGGTTGGAACATTGAGGTCTGTGGTTCATGCCCATCTCACCTATCAAGAAGATAAAAAATTAGGAGGAAATTTCTAGTTTTCTTTGTGTACCATATGAAGCTCAAAATATTTTTGTCAACCTTGGTCTTCTTAGGGTTGTTATGTTTCTGTGAAAGTTTAAAGTATCATCCAAAACTGGTACCAGTATTGTCCATGAACAGTACGGCTATATCGGTCCGTATCTAGTGGAAACAGCCCGATGAGGGCGATACGGGGTGACATGAGCCCGTATTGGCGGGGAATGACATGGTATCCAATACACAGATTTTAAACCTCGGGGTTTCACTATCAATTTATTTATGTTGTCGTCCTAATTTGTAACCTTTGTTTTATTGGTTCTCTTTTCATCTTCAAAGAAATCTCAGATACAGGAAGCGAGGAAACAGATCTTAGCAGTTCTGAAGGAGATGATTCATCGTGGATCTCCTGGTTTTGTGGGTTGAGAGGAAATGAGCTCCTTTGTGAAGTTGATGAGGATTATATACAGGATGATTTTAATTTGTGTGGACTTCAAGCACTGGTTCCCTATTATGATTATGCCCTGGATATGATCTTGGATAATGACTCTTTGAGTGGTATGCTTTTCGTATCCATCCCTTCCTTTCGTTGTGTGTTCCATTTTGTTCCAATAGATTCGTACAGTTTCCTCTTTTCTGAATTATATATCCTGTATTGACCTGAACAAGTGAGGATGAACTGAGCTACTGCCTTTTGTAAATTTAATCTACATATGATGAATATATATATATATATATATAATATATATATATAAAATTTTAATGATGATGTCATGGATGAGTTAACAAGGTTGGTCACACAATTAAATTGCATTTGCAATGTTTGTTGAAATCCAGGATATTTTTGGTCTTTCCATTGGCAAGCATATTTTTGGTCTCCTAGCATGTAAAGGCTCATCACACAGTTTTCGACATTTTTTTTATTTTTTTTGGGATGTTGAAAGAAGCAGCCGTCTTTCATATTGCAGTCATTTCTTTGTTTAGCCTTTTCCATCACCTTGTCGTGAGAGCTATTCTCACCTTTTCTCACATGTAAACTTTGACTTGAGATTCTCTTTTAGGGCATGTTTGGAAACATGGAATCCAAGGTAAAAGAAAGGAAAAAATAATAAACTAGGCAATGATGATTTCCATGAGAATTATTGAAACATGGAATCCAATTTTGAGTTCTTGTTTGGATTGCCAGCGGAAATCTAATGTTCCTCTCACAATATTTACTTAGTTTCTTGTGTCAAGAATCCAAAATATGGAAAAGTTTAATGATTGTTTGGTGGAATCCACCCTTTTCTTTGCTATCTGAACAACACAAGTTGTCACATCAAAAGAGAACCTTTTTCCTTTTTCATTGTTTGGCATGTAATCCATGGTTTGCAGCCATGCCTTGGTTCTTGGAGAAGTTCTAAACTAGAAATCAATCTCTCTTTTCCATTTGTGGGTTGTTGTTTTAGGTGAGATGGATGGTGAGGAACACAGTGAAATTGAATCTGCAGCAGAGTTGTTATATGGTCTTATACATGCCCGGTATATCATAACCAGCAAAGGATTAAATGCAATGGTATGTTGTAACCCCCCCCCCCCCCCCCCCCCCCCCCGAGATACTCAGTTATGAGGTTAAAAGTCGTTCTTTGTTGTTATTGTTTCCCCCCACTTTTCTTATTCTTATTATTATCATTATTATTTGTGTTTGCAGCATGAGAAGTATAAGAGAGTGGATTTCGGAAGATGCCCTCGAGTATTTTGCGGAGGGCAGCCATGCTTGCCTGTGGGTTCATCAGACATCCCTCGAAATGGTTCTGTAAAGATCTACTGTCCAAAATGTGAAGACATATACATTCCAAGGTGCAAATACCAGTGCAGTATCCTTCTATTTAGTGTTTTATTCTGCTATTGAAATTTCTTTTGTCTATAGGATTGACATTAAAAAAATGACTATTTAGTGTTTTATTCTGCTATTGAAATTTCTTTTGTCTATAGGATTGACATATAAAAAAATGACTATAAATTGTAGGCATAACTAAGTACACATTTTCTTCCTCCTTTTTCCTTTTTTCTGATAAACTAGCACATTTTCTATAGATGCTTAAGGCATGCCAATGTTTCTGTTACAACATTGACATTACCCACTTGATGATATTTTGCTTACTTTTAGGTTTAAACATGCATGCAGTGGAAGGTTCAAACAGAGATTATTCTAAGTTTATGTTTTCCCTGATTGTAGGTTCTACATATTCAGGTCTTGTAATCTAGTTTGTTTAAACTTTAATATGGACAACTGACAATAGGAACCAGGAACTGAGTAATTAATTTGGATTTTCATAGTAAATGTCTTTTTAACAGTTACAAGGAAATATTACAAAGTGTACATCAAGTGGTCTCTTTAGTGAGTCTGTTGGTCACCCGAAATCCACTGGATAATTTACTGATACCTTTTCTCATCAAGAACTTCGTGAAATAAGAAGAGGCAATGATTCACAACCCTTATCCAAGCACAATCAGCTTTACAAGGTTGTGCCCAACCTCCCTATAGGGCCAGGAGGAAGCCACCACCACCTCCCCATGATTCTCTCTCAAGATGCCTTCGATTCCAAGGGCCAGTGTTAAACATAGAGAGGATGGATTGAGGTGGTTCCCATGAAGCCTTTAACTGGGCAACAATGCTCCCAAATGGCTCTAGTGAAATTGCAATGGAGAAACATGTAATCCACCATTTTCCTTATAATTTCAACACAAAAAAAAAAAAAAAAACGAAGAAAAAAAGAAGAAGAGGGAAGAGCTATCCGTTTCCCTTGTACTGTCCTTTTTTTGATCTCTAATAAATTTTGCTGTCATCTGAAAGAAAAGAATCTTATTTGCTTGGAAACCTCGGTGAAAGCTCACACATTAAGTGGAATCCGAGTTGTCCACTTTGGTAAAGGAGAGAGAGCCCCGTTGGAGGAGCTCATAACCTGGAAGAAAGCATTATACGTCCATTCCCAGGTTTTCCTATCCTCTAATCCTGTATTGATGAAGATTGCTTAAAATATCCAAGAGTTTCTTGTAGTTAATCAATTAATCATCCATCAAGTCCATAGATCCCCAAGACAGTTGTGCCACTCCTTCACTTCAGTATCTTTCCTAGTGGATAAAAGGTACAAGGGCTGGAAAGAACCAGCGAGAGGAATCTCATATCAGTTAAACAACTTCAATGAACATCCTGCCCACTTTACAAGAAGATCCCTACTAGTTACTACCTTCCAACCTTACTAATCTCTTTTCAAACTTCCGATCCACACCTAGTTCTGGATGGTAAACCAGAAAATCAACCCTGATGGATTTGTTGTGCTAAAAACTTTACCTCCCTCCATAAAGGCTTAGAATCGTCCCTGTACTTTCACCACCATTTACATGAATGAGCTGAATTCTTTTCCAAAACTTGTCCCACCCCTACCCTTGTCTTTTCTTTTTTGTCAAGAGTTCTGAGGTCACCTCCTCATGGTAACCAAGACTCGATGTTGGGTAATGCCTCAAGAGAGCCTGCACCCCAACCTAGCTGATTTTCAACCCGGGGCTTGTCTTTTCATTTTTAGATCATCCTTCTAGTTTGTGAGGTGATGATTATGCACAATTCCCCACCCTTTTAAAAAGGAAATCACATTGCAAATCCTCCACTTTACTAGCCACTGCCATTGCATCTCAAACCCGAAATACACCATAGGATTTGAGAGAACTGACTTAAGAAGAATCATCCTACTGCCCATAGTGGCACTTTCCTTTCCACCTAGCCAACTTCATCACCATACTCTCTATCATAGGTGTGGTATTGAAGAACGGTTTTATGTAAGGAGAGGGTTGCCCCCATTACACGATATGGTGGTAAATTGGTCTGTCATGAATAAATGGGCTGTATTGGCCGATGTGGGTGATGCCTGTATTGGCACTGTTAAGGGGCCTTTTGGCCTTTAAAGGTTGATGCAATCATAAAGGGCCCATTGTGGAATATTTTATTTTCAAAATTTTATTTTTCACCTTTTCACCTTTTCACTTCTTTATACATTTCAATCATGAAGGAAACTTAAAAAACTAATTTGAAACTAGATCTAGGTCTATTTTGAGGATCAAAACATGAAATTTGAGTGGGATTCGATGAACCAAAGCAGAGTGTACCATCTTGGAAAATATTGGAAGAATGGTAAACCATCGCCCTTTCATTTTTTCCACCTTTCTTTTCTTTCTTTATTTTATTTATTTATATGTAACGGGCCCTAATCCAGCAAATCATGCTTTGTTTCTGTCCGATTAGGGCGTATTTGGTCAACTTTCAGTAGGTCAAGTTGACGATATCCAAAAAATAGCATTCTTTCCAAAAGGTGGCCTGTTACAACGCCAAATACATGTCCAAAACAACAAAGACTACATATTTTTAGAATCTTACCAATAATTCCCAGTATAGGGTCATGTCGGCCGATATGGAACTGCCCTGTATTGTATCGGCCAACAAGCTGGCTGGTGCAGCAGCTGATATCATTGCACAATGCCTTGATCATAAGGCCCCAAACATAGTCACAAATCACTCTCTTGGTAATTTCTTGGGATATTTCAGAATCTGAGGTTTTTCTCGGGTTACTATTGGAAAAATCTTACTGAAGGTTAAAAATGATAATGATAATAATAATTATAAAGTAATTAATGATTATAAAGTTTTAAGTGTGTAAGTATATGATGAAATAACAAAAATCAATTAAAATATTGTGATTATTCATGATAATTTCACAACTAAATCATGGAAAATTCCTTTTTAAAAAATCGTGGAAAATTTAAAACTGTCAAGATTTTAAAGACATCGTGATATTCACATTATACTATCACTTAGTTATTTTCTCACGAAAAATATCATGAGATTTTTAAATCGGTAATATTTGTTACATTGTTCTTCAAAAGGTACCCGTTATGATTGCCCCCAAGGGAAGACCTATATAAGAGAATAGGTATTCTTTTGCATCCCATCTAATTTGCCTTCCTGCCCTGCCATAATGCCTTTTCCCCGCTTCTACACAAAGACGTGATACTCCTTGGAAACAATGCAAGATATCTTTAGGGGTTGTTTAGATGCATGTGAAATGAATTCCATTGGTATTTTTTTTTTCCTTGAAGGAGAATTCCAATCTAATGTGCCCAATGTGGGTGAACATGTTCAAGATCCACGTGGACAGTTTTAGCCTCATCTTCAGTTACTAATAATATTTGGATGAAATACACTGTTATTCTAATGAATGCATTTGCAGATAAATAGGATAGTGGGCCTGCAAACGAGATTTTGGGATGACAATGAAAGGGTTTAGATGCCTCATGGTGGGTCCCACAGTGGATTTCATATGCACTAGCTGGGTAGATGGACTGGATTTGATTTTATTAAAGTGGACCCTTTCCATGGAAATTAAAGATCCAAACCATGGAAATGTCTGTTTTCCGTGGAAAGAAATTCTTAACCGTTATTTTCCATGCATCCAGAAGAGTACTTACGGTTTTTAATTTGTTGAGAAGCACCAGTCTTCTGCTCGTTAGATGAGCTGGTAGACTGTAGTGTGTGTGAGTTATCCAGGGTTCAATCCCTGGTAGTGGTGTTCTTTTCAAAAAGAAAAAAGAAAAAAAGAAAAAAGAGGAGAAGCACCACACCGATAACAGTATTGTCTGCAAATCAAAGATGTGTAACAACTATCTCCAGCTTGCAGACCGCAAAACCATTAGTGAGACCAATTTTGCATGCTTTATTGATAGGCAAACTACTCTTGGTCGCCAAAGAGAATAAGATGAATTTGTTTGTAGAGAAAGCAGGTTGAATTTGTTTGTAGAAGAACGAGTTGGAAGGCTTGGTCATCTGCAGATCGGCCACTGTTAAGATGAACCTCAACGCAGATGCAATACGTGATGCTTGGTCTTCCAAATCACTGCAGGTTTTTCAGTCATTGACTTGCACAATGAATCCATTAAAACCTGCATGTATGAAATCTTTCCTGTAGGTGTTGTGTCACACACCCAGTATACTTTTAGTATTATGCAACTATTTGTGTTATGTCCTGCATCATGAATCTCCTGAAAGGTAATATATATAAAAGCGCTGTATAATTTATACAAATGCATTGTGTTTGGGTTGCCTTTTTTCTAGTGCATGCTTGTTCATGCGGGCAGTATAATCCTACATCCATTAGACTTGTGTTTGGAGCCATTTCCTCCTAGCTAGATGATGGGGCTGATCCTCCTTTGAATTTTTAAATTGTGTAAATTATAGTACGGGGAATTCATCCTTGAGAGTGTTCTACCATGCGTCTTCAAGTGTCTAGTATGGTTGTGTGCCAAAAAATTTGAATTTGATATGGAAGTGCATTTTAATTGAAATACAAATCAAGTTTTTCCATTATATTATAATATAAAATAGTTCCAATGAATATCAGTGACAAGAAAAGAGGTTGGTTGGCTAAGTCTAGGCTGTCCTTGACGGGATGAGCTGTATGGCTATTGGCTATCACGATGAATTTCCAACATACTGTAAGAAATGATAGATTTATATGAATGCAGCAAACAGCTTATGGGGCTTTCTAGAGAAGTTATCAGCCACATTTTTCTTTCGTGTGGTAGATTTCAAGTTTCAATGATGGTTTCCCAAAAAAGAAGAGTTCCATAATTTTCTTTTGCAAAGAAATCCTGTTTTTTTGTGATTTTTTTTTTTTTTTTTTTGTAAAATTTTTATAGCTCTACCATTACCCACATAGCGCCTATGAATCCGTGATTGAGTGCTTCACGTCCAGTCTAACTGAAGCAAGTGAGCGAACTGGTTATCCACTTTAGGCTATTTTCACATATATTCAATGTTGGTGATACATGAATTATGGAGGGATGGACTTACCGTAAGTGAGTAACATGCCCAAGTTACTTGGTCTTGTATGCGTCACCACTTGAATGCCTATTATTTGATTTGCAATCAGCTTTCTTTGTTGCTTCTTGACATTTTGCTCAGATATGGATGGTGCTTATATCGGAACAACATTCCCACATCTATACTTGATGACATACCCTTCTGCAAACCCTGCGAAGCCAGTCCAAACTTACGTGCCTAGGGTTTTTGGATTCAAGCTGCACAAGGGTTCCAGATGACCCAGACGATGGTTTCCTGCTAAACTCGTACCTTTCTCAGAGGCTGCCGTGAAGACCTCAGCCCAGAATAGAATACCATTTGGGGAGGAGATTAATATAGCTGCCTTTGTGGGATTACTGATCCTGTACCAATAGGAGCTGGTTAGAAACGACTCTGCACACAGTGGTGTGATTCATTCCAGCATGTACAATGATCAGTGGTCTAGTAGCATCTTAAGACCCTTTTGCCTGGATGATCTTCCTTATTTAATTGATGTTTCACATAATATCTGTGAAGTGAATGCACACAAATTATATATTCGCCGGTCATTCATAGATCATGATTGGCCGTGACAAATTGAACTATTACTAGCATTGATTAGATGCACTTGTTAAGTTATTACACTCTATGCTGCTGTAAAAATTGGTATTGGTTTCCAGTTACTGAACATGTGGGAATGCTGGGCATCTCAATACCCTTTATATCATACCTGAATTCAGTCAGGATATTCATTAGTTTGCCTGTAGCTGGCTGTCAATTGCAAGAGGTGTGCCCTTGTGGTGGCACCGAGCAGATGTGGGGCCCACCTTATGTATGAAGGCTAAGGTCATCCAACATATCCATCGAATGTGTCGTTTGTATTAACCTAGGTGCCAATGATCAGCCTAACCCATCTCTCATGTGGGCCATGACAGGGGGAACAATATGAGGGTGATCCCGCCCTTGATTTGAACAGTGGCCCACCTGAACAAGCAGCCTGCTTTTCTTTATGTTTGACCGGTCAGGGTCTAAACGGCCTGGATTTTATATAAAAACATTGTGGACCCTCCACACAAATCAAGGGTGTTGTGGTCCACCTGATTCTCTCTGGAGTTAGCACTGACTCATCCGTTGGATGGCTCCACATCCACACGGTACCACTGTAGCATAAGTTTGCACCAGTACCACTGGAGCACCCCCCTAATTTTAATGCCAAGTGATTATGACAGTGAATTAATTAATTAATAGGCCAAATAGATTTTTAGCTCTTCCATAAAGAGTTATGTGGCCGTGCAATATCCTGCTCTATTAATGTGTAAGATGCTGTTATTATTATTATTATTATTTTAATTTCAAGTGAATTTTATTTATTTTAATGGCTGATACCTAGGCGAAGAAGATTCTGTATGCTACGTACCAGAATGCTGTAGAAGTCAGTTGGTGTTTACAGCTGTTTAATCCTTTTCTCAGGGAAAGAAAAATGGAAGAAAATCGGAAAAGTTTTTCTTCTCTCTTCTCCCCCTATCAGATTAGGGTAAGATTTTGTACCACTATATGATCGGTCAGCTTCGGCTGTTTTGTGTGCAGCCGTGAAACTTTTGGGTGCATTTGGTAGCGCTTCTCTTACCAAACCCAAGTCATTTACAACTGGAACTTGTATAGAATGCTAGGCATTGCAGAATGAAAAGGGCCCACATATTACATCCCACATCGGATAAACTTAAAATGCAGTCCTCAATCACGCAAGCAATAGGATAATCACACGAATACTATTAGATTCAATCCAGAGTAGACTCATAGGACATAGGGGGGGCATTTCACCCTAAATTTCCACTATGATCTTTTAATGCGGTATGGATATAATATTAGTAAATAAAATTATTAACCAAATCTGACTTGGAACTGATTTCAACTGAATTCAAACATTTGCAGGGCAATATGATGTACAACCTCTTGCTAACAAGTTTCACTTCTAAACCTAGGAGGTGCCTATTTGATACTCAGCTACCATCTTCTCCGAATCCAATAATGGTGTTGTGACATTTGATATCGACATTTTTCTCAGCCTGCCAATATCTCCTGTAAACAGACCTGTCGGTAGCCGCCGATGGACCAACTCAATTTTAACATGTTCAGGTCCCCTTTTTTGTGACCCACGTAAAAATTGGGTTCATTCGTGTTTGAGGTGGGTTCATGTGATGGACCCCCTGTTAAAGTCTGGTTGGGTATAGTTGGGTCCGGGTCAATTCCAGTTAATTTTGTTAGCTATTTAATACATATATTCTAGCGAAAGAAATGAGGTTTCCTAACCCATATACTTGATTAGACAGTCTTCAAAGTCATACGTGTTTTTGATCTAATCACCCAAAATGCTCAATTGTGGATGGAGAAAATCTTTAAAATGAAACTTATCAAGCAAATACTAACAAGTGATTTTTTAGTATCTACCAACTGGATAGTTAAATATGATAGTGATTCAAATTCAAAGGTCAAAAAATTAGATGGTTATTTTTTTTGTGCTCCATCCACAGTAGGGTTATGATTTGGATGGACTGATTGTCATTCAACTAGGTCGTATGTGCAGTTGAAGAGTCACCATTATGTTTTTAAACAAATGCTAAACTGACTCTACTTAACTTGTAAGCTCCGGTATACTAGTATATGGAAAAAGATTGTACAAGATTTTCAGCATCTCCCACCACCCATAGATGTAGGAGGGGCAATGGCTAGGTATGAATGATGATGAGTGCCCAAACTCGGCCTGACAGGGGCCAGGTATGGGTATAGCTAAATAGGTGCCCTGTGCTATTAATTTGAGCCCAAAAATTAATAATTAGGCTGGGTGTGGGTATAAATCCATACTTGAACATGGCCTTAACCAAATTAATTTACTTAATAAATAGGTACATCTTAAATTCATAAAGTTCTTAAAAAAAGATATATTCATTACAACATTGATCATGGCTCACTTGATGAGCTCATCAACCTAAATTTTTTTGGTGAAAACATCTTGACAGTTGGACCTACCTGATGGACAGCTTTTATATCGCTAACATATTACATTAGCCAAACAAGATATCATTGTCATCAACATTTGAACCTTATCCTAACTTAGTGGGGTCAGCTATACAAATCCTGCTGGGCCGTTTGGATACCACCCAATAAGTTACTTTTTCTACTTACATCAGTAGATAAGTAACTTGTTTGAGATGAGTTTGGTTTATGATCAATTAGAAGTAGCTTTTTTATTTAAAGTTACTTAATCACTTCGGTTTAATAAGTAGAAATCAAGATAAGCTACTTAAGGCATAGGTAGCTTATCTTAAGTAACTTACCATCCAAACGCCCCCTAAATGTCATATTGTCAGTAATGATAGAAGTTGTGGCAAAAGTTTCACACCGCTGCCAACTTGATGCAACCCACCTCTATCTGTGCTTGGGACTGGCAATGAGAGAACAAAACTCCCACGAGCACTATGTAATAATCAATCACATAGTGACAAATAATGAAGAGCATCGAGCTGAATGATACCTAAACAAGTAACGATAAATATACCCAGATGCAGGCCAGCCCTCTTGCACACCTACTTACATTCACTGAGGTGTCTGTTACATGATAAAGCAGCAAGGATGAATGAAAAATCAATCAGCTTCTGCTTTTGGGTTAATTACCTTCGAATCATACAAGAAACTATCATACACGCTATTACCTTAGTATCTTCAGAAATTATCTGAACATAAGTAATGAGTTATAAAGTTTAGAGAAAAGGGTTCGTGCATGATTAGTTGAGGTATGTATAGCAACCAATGCCTTTGTTGTTGTTTAGTGGACCTCTATGGATGGAATGGTCCAAAGAATAAGGACTAGCTTTGCTTTATGAATGTATATACAGTTTCTATCACTTTAACACTATACAAAAAAAAAGCCAACCCTATCGGGTACATATGAATAAAATTAGGGCTACAAATAATAAATTAATCTTACTTACAAGTTACAATGTTGATGTCGCATCAGACAAGTGGATACTATGATCCGATGGATGAGTGACAAATGGATTTCCAGACGCATCCACATCAATTACAGCGGTGTCGCCAGGTTTGTAGTCTCCCGAAAGCAGTGCCTCGCTTATGACGTCTTCAATGTAGTGGGTAACTGCCCTTCTTAGAGGGCGGGCCCCATAGCTCCGGTCATAGCCCTGTTGGCAAACAAGGTCCATGATTGCTTTGGACACCTCTAGACCGATCCCAAGGGACATAAGCCTGGCCTTTACCTCCCCCAGCATTATACTCAGAATCTCAAGCATCTGAAATGAGAACGGCAGTGAGAATCAGCAAATGGAAAATGTGATCGAATTGGAAAATATAGTGCCTGCATTGGCAATCCTTGGAAAGAAGATTGGGTTTAGGGTTGATTTATTAACTTTGGAATTGATTTGTTGGCTTCTGATTTTAAGTTGACTAAGTTAGCAAAAAACTGGTTAAATAATGATAAATTGGAATAATATTACTTGAACTTGAGGTTTAGATACATTATGGTTGAGCTTGGGGTCATGGTTCGAGTTTAAGTTCTATGAAGTCCCGCTTCTGATTTTTAGTAGTTCTATGCAGTTCATGTTGTAGTAAGTTCTATCCAAATCCCTTCTTAGATTGCATGAGACAAACTTGTGGTGATTGGGACTTCTGATCTGGCAGGCTACTTCATGGATGGGACATAAACCAAAAATTACATTGATCAGACAACTCTGACCATCCAATTGTGACTTTTGCTGGTTGAATGGGGACCGTTTCTATAAAAGTTCCTTCACCAGGCTGCTTTCTGGCATATGGCCCATCCATGAAGCAGCCCATAAGATCAACAATCCCCATCAGTACGCATTTTTGGCATGTGTAACATGAGGAGGGAGCTGTGCAGGACTCCTTTGATGCGAGCTGCATATTAGCATTGCTCTTTCCATAAATACGAACATAGGAAAGATACACAAACTTAGAGAGGCGAGGTGCGTTAAAGTAGGCCGGAGAGACGAAACCAAGGGAAGTGTAAAATGAAATCCACATGTATGGGTCGGGGGTTTTAGGGAAGTGATTGAAATCTTCACTTCACCCCACTCGTAGTGAGAAAACCAGGCATCGACCAACTAAATAGACTACGATTTTTTTTTGAAGGGTAACAAAATAAACTTTGATTTCTGCAATTCATAAACTCGGGCTAATTTTGAGAAAAGATCAGAGAGACAATCATCAATTAAGATGATTTTCTCAAAAAACCCATATCTGCAATTATTTTTGAAATTTACTGCCCATTCATATGCCATGTTCCCATTTTTCACACATTGATTTGCAAATATGGCAAGTCAGGTGATGTAATAACTAAAAAAGAAAAGAAAAAAAAAAGAAAGAGGATCTGTTGCCTGCTAATAATGACACAAGAAAAGGAGATGTACCTGTGTCTTCTCAAGGGGACGGAATACAACAACCTCATCTATCCTGTTGAGTAGCTCTGGCCGGAAATAAGCCTTTACTCTTCCATTACCAGGGCTTTCATCCCATTGTATGAACTTGCCTTGCTATCATCTTCAATTAAGAAACCGATGGAGCTACGCCTTCCCTTGGCAATAGCAGTAGAGCCCACGTTGGATGTCATGACAATCAATGTGTTTTTAAACGACACCCTCCGTCCCTGACAAAACAATCTTTTCTTCTTAGACATGGTATTATTGATCATCTCATCTACAGAGTTGTGGTGGCAGAAGTAGAAATAAAGCCATGTTTATGACAGGAATTACATGAACCCCAAGCCAAGGACAATAACAGTATCCTCAGGCCTTGAGTTTGGATAAGTTGGGCCCTTGGATGCTGTATAGGTGATCCAGGCTGGTGGTCTGATGTGCACCTCCATGGAAATGGATTCCCTATAAATCCCTGAGTTTGGAAGCTTCTTCTTCTTCTTCTTCTTATTAAGGCGGACCACTGCTGTGTTTTCTTCTTAGTTAATTCTCTTTGCAGGCCATGGGTGGAAGGGTTAAGTTAGGATTGATCAATCAGAAGGATTTTTGGGGAGTCAGCCCATCCATGGTGAAATTCAACAACCAACAGTCTGGATCAGTGATCCATAAGACCACAAATTCAAGTCCCAAGATAATCTGCATCTCCTTAGCTTGAGATTCCTACAATTCCTCCTTTAACAGAATCCAAAAAACTGAATACCAAACATGCACAATGTCCTTGAGTAGAAGCACCAACCTGAGAATCTGTGAGGTGTCCATCTTCGAAAACTTGGAGGAGAATGTTAAATATATCTGGATGAGCTTTCTCGATTTCATCAAGCAATATTACTGTGAAAGGTCTTCTCCTGACGGCTTCGGTAAGAGTGCCGCCCTCTCCATAGCCTACATAACCTGGGGGGGATCCTATTAGCTTGCTTACAGTATGCCGCTCCATATATTCACTCATATCCAATCGTATCATGGCTGCCTCCTACATAAATGTCAGCAAAAAAAAAAAGAAATTAGCTATTTGCCACTAGTTACCCAAGATTTATAACAACGCACATGTACACATGACTCAATGCCAGGTATGGCTAAATTGAAGCATTAGACACCATGTCCGTCTATGACACCAACACAGCAATCTATGAAGGCTTAAAATGAACATTAGCTTGAGAAACAGTTTTTGGCCAATGAAAAACCAATTTTAGACAATACCCTGTTACTAAAGTCGTCTGGTGTACAGTAGTGAAAAATGGCTGTGTATAAACAGCTTCACCTGATCTCAAGCAACTTTGACTGTTCTTACTTCTTAGCTACAGGAAGTGGGGGCGGGAAGAGTAACAAGTAGAAACTAAGCTGTTTTATGACTCGATACCTCTAGACATAGCATGGTCCAAAGTTTGGATGGCGCACCATGTAGAGAATTGTGAAAGTATAGGATTGTAATTACATTTTACTTTTCCATCTGACAGAAGAATGTGGAAATAACCAAAAGAGGATCGCTAACCCCACTCCTTGGAAGATTCGTGTGCCTGTGGTTCAGAACATTTTATTATGTGCTTTAGAGAGGAAAAAGAGGCATGCATAGAGACTCACTGATCCGAAGTACGATGCTGCCAAAGCTTTTGTGAGTTCAGTCTTCCCAACTCCAGTTGGGCCACAGAATAGCATTGCTGCGATGGGTCTGTCAGGGTCCTTCAGCCCAATGCTGGATCTTTTCACAGCTCGAGAGATGGCATTGACGGCATCATCTTGGCCAATCACACGTTTCCTAAGCTGCTCATCGAGACCAACCAGAAGCATCCTTTCATCTGCATTGAGCTGCTGAATTGGGATTCCTGACCATAATGAAGCAACAGCTGCTATTTCATCTGGTCCTACCATAACAGGTCTGCAAGAAGACAAAAGGCATGACAAAGAAAATTATTCAAAGCAATGTTGTTCCTAGACAAGGGGAAAAAATAGCTATTTCTTTCATTACAAATATAGAGTTGCAGCATATCGTACTCATCATCCTCTAGTGAAGAAGGGAACGCAGGCTCTGAGATGACTTTGGTGTCACCCTCTATGCTAGCATCACCATCACCATCTGTACTACCTTCATTCAAGGAGTATTTCATTTTATTTGCCAGCACCTACATAATATGAAGAGGTATTATTATATGATGCTTGACCAAGAGAAATAGCATTTTCTGCTTGATCCAGCAATGCTACACGAGGGGCCCACCTTTCGGTGATGAGTTGTTTATCTGGTGTACACCATCATGGATGGGCTACGTGCCCCAATAACTCCCCCTAGTCATAACAATTAAAACCCATGTTCCATATTTAATGGGGGGTCAACCAGCCGGAAGAGCAAAAGTTGGAGATTTTTCAGTTATTCCCTGTTGACCATTGGCCCACCACATGAACAATTCAGATCAACATAAGATGGGTCCTCATGTACAGTTGTTGTCCAAGCAGCTTAATCAAATGTTGCACATTTCCAATAATATGAAGAGGCTATTGACAATATATGGAGATCCAAACCAAATCACAAATTTCAAGCAATATCAGGCAAGACCCAAAGACAATTACCACTTCATGCATTGCCTGAACAGCTCTAATTTCTTGCCAATATTCATTTGGTGACTTTGAAAGTATAAATGTCCGTTGCTCTCTCCTCTTCTTGAATGCCTCCATACGGGCTCTACTACCAGCCTCATCAATGAGATCGATGGCTTTATCAGGAAGATATCTATCAGCAATGTATCTTGCTGAGAGGTATACAGCTGCATTTAAAGCTTCCAAAGTGAACCTACACCTATGATGAGCTTCATACTTCTCACATAGCCCCAACAATATCCTTACTGCATCCTCCTATCAAATGTTAAAGGAAAGACAAACCATGATTAAAATATTGAAAGGAATATTAAAAGTTATTAAATAGATAAAAATTATAAACAAAAGGCTACCTGGCTAGGCTCGTTTATCAACACAGGCTGGAATCGTCGAGCTAATGCTTTATCCTTTTCAAAATGCATCCTGTGTTCATCTGTTGTTGTAGATGCGATGCACTGGAAATGAATGGATTATCAGTCCTTTGTGAATAATATGTATAAGAGATGCATAAGAGAGGTTTGTAGCTACGTGGATTATATACAGAATATCATGCAGAGAGCTTTCTATGGCAAACTTTCACGAAAGCAGAATGCTCATCGCTCGGATTTATGTGAGTGCCCAAGCGCGATTCCCATAACAACAACAACGACAAGTCCACTTCTGCTAAAAGAAAGGAACCAAAGCTCACTCAAACGGGGTTCACTCATTTTCAGAAGGCAAATGAACCATGTCAGCGAGCAACTCACTGCCTTTTGGTCGAAACCCTAGTTACTAGAAATGATTTAGGCTCCTATGGGAGTTGAACTCTAGAACTGACTTTTAAAATCTTGGCAAAAAATGCCTACCAACAGGAATGAGTTTGATGATGGAACTCTACTGCTTAAAATAAGTTACGTAGACTTATGCCATAGCACATTTTTGATGCCAGTTCTCAAATAGGAATTCATTGGCATCATCATCAAATCATCCTCACTTAAGAAAAGACAACAGTCATCTTTTTCTTATAATCCTTCGATGGAGTTGTCATTTTCCAGCCAAAAAGAATGATGAGCAGAGCAAAGACAGCACAGCATACTGTATTGGATCCTCTCAAAATGTCTTTTTCTTTTCCTTTCCTTCTTCAAGATATAAAAAAATGCATGCTACAAGATAATTACTAGTATATTACCTGTAGCTCTCCCCTCCCAAGTGCTGGCTTTATCAAGTTCGCAATGTCAAGACCTGATCCTTTGCTTCCTCTTCCAACCGTGCCAGACCCAATAAGTGTATGAACTTCATCAATGAAAAGAATAACATTGCCTGCATTTTAAAGGAGTTACATTGTGAGAACTGGGGGGAAAAAGAAAAAGCTTAATTCAAAGTTTCAAGTGAACAAGCTCAACCACCTTCTTTTTTTACTTCGCTAATTAAGCCAGTAACCCTTGCTTCTAACTCTCCCCTCTCCTTTGCACCTGCCATCAATAAACCAATATCCAAGGACATTATCCGCTTCTCCTGCACATTGATCAGTAAAGCCAAATAAGTATGCAAAGCGCATCGATCTTTACAATGAAATTTGAAGCAAAGATGGCCACATCCATATGATTTCTTGAAAACAGGTTCTTCAAAAAAAAAAAAAAAAAAAAAAGAAAAAAGAAAAAGAAAAAAAAGAAAAGAAAAGAAAAACACTATAGAAGCAAGAGTTGCTTGTAGAAGGAAGAAAGGACGCACCGAAAGGAACACAGGAACATCTCCATTTGCAATACTAATGGCCAGTCCTTCTGCAATAGCTGTTTTTCCTACGCCCGGTTCACCCAAGAGAATAGGGTTGTTTTTGGTTCGTCGGCAAAGGATCTGGATAATTCTTTGTACTTCAATGTCTCGACCAATTACAGGATCGATATGTCCTTCACTAGCTCGAACGGTAAGATCCACACAAAACTGAGCTAATAGACTTTTATCTGAATGAAAGAGTTCAACTAGTCAAGTAAGATGCTTGTAATCAGCAAATCAATGAAGAAATGGGAATTATATGAACCTTGTCAAGAGGATATGCATAGAATCTCCTGTTTTTCAGTTGGTACAAGTGGGGGATGTGGTAGAGTGATCGCAATATTGTCCATGCTGCAGGTGGACCATGCCTGACAAGTCACCAAGACTTGAAGATCGTAGCATCCAACCATTGGTCTTTTTTCAGATGAATGCAGATCATTTCTGTATTTCATTTCTGAAGCATCTTTTTCTAGGCTAGAAAAAGGGCTAGGATTGCCCAGCAAGGAGATTTTTAGCACATTATCTGTCAGGTTTGGAGCCCGTTCAGTTCAACAGCCCGGATCACCCAATCATGGGCCCCACTAATGAAAGCTGAGGACCCAGGGATATTATACATAAATGCAGGCCGAGGATCATATAACTCCTATAAAACAATAGATGAACACCAAGCGACCAACCTTTCGATTTATCGGAAGACTTCACAACAGCTGCCTTTCCAGCAGAGGATTTTTCACGCATCTTATTAGATGCAACAGATGGTTCTCTACCATCCTTAGCAAGCTCCCCTTGAAGCCTAGAGACTGCAGCAGATGCCAAGTCATCTATATTCACTCCCAGTCTGCAATCAACATTCATTTCCGACTATATGATCAGTTGAATAAATAGCAGTGGCTACTAAAAAGTGTGCCTGAGTAAACACTTGTTAATCTTTACAAGTATGCTACTTGACTTTCTAAAGCTGGCTGGGGGTGGCTTCACACAGTCTCAAGAATTTCATGACACTCGCTCAACATCTCAAGTTCTTGAGCAGAAAATATCATTTTTCTAAGGAAAGCCCCTTCCCTGTCCATCTCCTTCATCATAAGGGTGGATCACCAAAATGACTGAAAATAATAAAATGTGTTAAACACCTATCATCAGTGACATGCGTTGTCAATTATGCATAAGATTGCAATAGTTTATGCTTAAATTGAAGGTGGATGGGGTGGTCAAAATATAATGGTTATGATAATATCCACAACTCTTTGGCTTCTCTAACTGCTCTAATCAGACATCTGAGACATACTCATGCATGTATGATTTCAGATTATTAGGACGTGAAGTGCAATTGTTGCTTATATGTGTTTGTACTGCATCAATATGACTTTTACACTTAAAATTGAAATATTAAACATGGATGCACATTCTATCTTTTAAGTGTTAATGTTGCATAGATGTGTGTCTATAGCATTCTACAAGCTTCAACATTGGCCTTTTTTGCTCACACACACACAAACAAACAACATGCACACACACACAAACAAACAATATGCACGCACACACATAAATATAATCAACCTATGTTATAGCCTATTACATTGTGCTGGTGGGAGTTTTATACTCTCATTGCCAGTCCCTGGCTCGTATAAAGGTGCCAGCTGATGTCAAACTTATGCCAAAACTTCTAACATGAATCCGAACTTTATTGACTTAGAGAAAGCTTACAGTAGGGTCCTTAGAGAGTTAAGCTGGTGGGTGTTGGGAGACAAAGGAGTTTCAAGAGGATATTAACATGATTAAGGATGTGTATGAGGAAGCAATAACAAATGTGGGTGTTGGGAGACAAAGGAGTTTCAAGAGGATATATTGACATAATTAAGGATGTGTATGAGGGAGCAGTAACAAATGCAGGTGTTGGGAGACAAAGGAGTTTCAAGAGGATATATTGACATGATCAAGGATGTGTATGAGGGAGCAGTAACAAATGTGAGGACTGCGCTAGTTGGAAGGAGTGAGCTCGTGCAAGTTGAAGGCTTTAAAAGGGCATGGGGAAGGCCCAAAACGATATGGGTGGAGGTAGCAAGAAAAACTTGATGACCTATCGTCCATCTGAAGTTATGGCCCTTGGTAGAGTGGAATGGTGGAAAAGGAGGCTTAGATGATGATGATGATTCTACATAGCAGAAAGCGGTATTTGGTTTAGTGCATTATGGACTAAAAATGATTGCCATAGTAAGCAAGATTCTCTCTCTCTCTCTCTCTCTCTCTCTCTCTCTCTCTCTCTCTCTCTCTCTCTCTCTCTCTCAAAGTAAGCAGAGCAACCCAATTTCCAAAATACATTTCTCCCCGTATCTCAACCATTAACAGCAAGAACAACTCAATTCCTAAATGCCTTCAGTCTAAGCAAAGAGCAGTGAAATGGGCATGAAAGTAACATGTCTTTCGACATATTAATACAATGAGGGATTACGGGTTATAGAATTATTACAAAACTGAAAATGTAATGATAAGAAATTGCATCCCACGGGCTAGAATTAGTCGACACGCAAAAGATCTAATAACGGGAGAACTAACCCAAAATACAGTGTTCATCATTTCATCATTAGAACAGTGAAATGAGCATTGTAACATAATCACAGCTTCATTTAGTAGAAATACCTCTCGAGGACCCTTCCAGCGCTCCCATCATCGACGGTAAATAGCCCGATTGAAATGTGCTCCGGAGCGATGAAATTATACCCCATAGTCCTTGAATACTCAACTGCAGCCTCGAACACACGCTTGCTGCTGATCGAGAATGGAATATCAGTGGCAGTGCGGGCCCCACTGGAATTCCCATTGGTGCTCGCCTCGTCATCCTTCCAAATACTCTGAACTGCATCGCGAGCTCGCTCGATCGTGACTCCGGACCCAAGGTACCCATTAGGCGACCGGTCCTCAGCGATCAGGCCCAAGAGCAGGTGCTGTGTAAAGACCATGTCTTTCCCAAGAGCCAAGGCTTCTCTCTGGGAGAACATCACGGCCTTGATGGCCCGCTCGGTGAACCGTTCGAAGACAGCTGAAATGGGCTGTCTCCGACGGGCTCTATAAGTGGGAATCGGATTCGACCGCGGCCGGTTCCGCCGGGAAAGGGCGAAAGAAGGGAAAGGACGAACTGGGTCAGTAGAGAGGAGGTAGCGGGGTCCGTAAGTGTCGACAGATGGCCTAAATTTTGCAGAAAAGTTTGAATTTTGGAGATGAATAGAGGGTCTGGATCGATGGTGGGTGAGCATATCCATCGAGTGGATTGAAAGAAGGGAAGAAGAAGAATAGGAGGAAGAAGCTACAGCTGTTTCCATAGCGAAAGAAAGAGAGAAGAAGAAGAAGAAGAAAGAAAGAGAGAGCAGGCACGGCAAGAGAAAGAAGGAAGGAAGGAAGAGAGGAAAGAATTCGGTGAATGGAAGCTGATTTCTTGAAAGCTAATTTAAGCTCTGATGTTTATGATTGGATTTTTTTTTTTTTTTTTCCTTTCCTTCTTTATTCCTCTCTTCGCTTCTTTCTTCTTCTATTTCTTCTTCTACTTCCTTGTCTTTTAGGACGAGGAAAGGTGTCAGAAAGTGGGAAGCGACTTCTGTTACCCGGGGCTACACGGCTCTCCTTAACCCAAAGCTCTGTGGGCCCACCACCATTTTTGTTTACATCCGCTCCGTCCATCCGTTTCTTCACCTCATTCTAGAACGTGAGCTCAAACTTGAGGGGCATCCAAATCTCAATCTGTCCACGAGAGTTAGGATTGAATGTTCACCGTTGAAACCTTAGTAGGGTCACAGAAGTTTTGTCTGACGGTTATGCTTGTGTTTTTCCTTTCATCTGAATGGGTATCACATCATGAACGGTTTGGATGACATCTAAACAACAAGGTGGGGATCCAGGAAGGTTTCAGCGGTGGGTGTTTCCATATCTACTGCTTCCTATGGTAGGGCCCACTTGACTTTTGGATCTCCCTCGTGTTTGGGCTATTATATTAAAATCAACGGACCAAATGGATGGACGGCTCGGATATATAAGAAACATGCGGTGGGACCCATTTTTCAATGGGCTAAAACAGATTGGGCTAGCCCCATTCCCAACCAATGCTTTTGATGGACTGATAGAGATGAGCCAAGGCCCATCAATCTGGTCCATCGAAGCCCATGCGATTAACTGAGCTGCTTTGACTTGAGTTGGGTTCGAGGAAAGATGGAGGACGACACGTCACGCATATAATTGGATGAAATTATAGGATCCTCGACCCGAGGACACGAACAGCATACTCGGGTTCTTATATTTAAGTGGGGTCCAATGATTCAGTGATCCAGACCATTGGACTGATGGACGAGCTATGGATCTACGGTGTCAAATAAATCTCCCATAATATTATGCCCCTTTGTAGTTGAATATGAGCCGTGGCTTATTTATTTTCTTAAGGATAGGGTTGTCCTATCAAGCAGATTTTCAGGACATGGTCCATCTATATGGACCAGCATTCCAACGGTCTGGATATTAGAACCATGGGCCCACTTGCACAAACTAATAAACCGAGTATTTAATTAATATCCTGAGGTCGAGGATCCTGAAAGGGAAGGGCTGCCCATAGGCACGGGACTTTGAGACGCATACGGAAAGCATGGCGTGCTATTGGAAAAGTCGGTACCTATGTGGAATAGATACGAGAGTTCACAAACACGTGTGAAGCTAATTGAGACACGTGTAGCATGTGTTGACCATCCAAGGTAGCCTTTGGTGAACGAGGAAGCCTCAGGGAGATGTGGAGGATCAAGTGGGCCATTGATGATCCAGGCAGTTCATCCCAACGTTGATGGGTGATGCTACAAATAGACGGTTGAGATTATAGCAATGATCTACAAAGAGAAATTGTTCAAAGTTTAGATGGATGGCTAGGATATACGTTTCATCAGATTAATTCTCTATCATTGATGTCTTAGTTCTTCTTCTAAGAGAATCTTAATCAAAGCACATATGCTAGCTTGGCACACGTGTGGGAGATTCAAGTATTTCATCAGTTGGTAAAGCTGGCCCACCACGTGTCTGAGGAAAGAGGACGGTTAGAACGGTCAATAGTACAACTCCCAAGTGCTGCCCCCCTTGTCGAGCCGACCCACTTGGAGTTATGCAATTTTGGGTGGCCCACCTAACGAGCGGCTCAGATCTTGCAACCGTATTGAAGGTTGCAAATGTGAATTGACTTCATATGCCCATACATTTTAGGTGTCAACGTATGGTTATGACTCACATGACATTATGTAACGTTTCTATCAGGTTAAGGTTGGCCGGCCGACAACCCTGACCAGCCTTATACCCGTTAGTTTCTCCTGTATTCCAGGCTTTTGGCAGTGACAGCCCTTCCACAAGGCACGGTCAGATCACTAAGGCCGACTTTCCTCACTTGTCTACGGTGGTTTTGCAGTCAAACTCCTTTTACCTTTTGAGCTTAAGGCTAATCTCATGGAGCATGTGAAAGTTCATGTGAGTCAATAAGGACCACTTTGCATGTAAAATATTATTAGACAACCAATAGCAAAATAGCAGCTTAAGATAAAGGAATAAGGACCACTTTGCAAAGGCAATATGCACTTTAGAGTTAAAAGTTGAGCAATTCAACCTGACCGACTGTGACTGACCTGATATTGGGTTGGGCTTGGGTAGGACGTATCGGCTTTGATCTCAAGCTTGGGCCATATAAACACTAACCTGATAAAACTTGCGTTGGGATTGGGTTAAGGTCTCGAGTTACCCGGCTCAACCTGAACCCGATCAATATATAAGTTCTTTATAAATTAATTATAATTGAGTGCGGATCGTCTGTATTGAAGGTACAAGAAATTCTAATGCCGTCAGGTTTCATTGGTCCACGTCATTTCCGATGACCCAAGCTAATAAGATAAGTCGGATTTCTCTCTTCCAAATAGATTGCTTGATACACAATACGACTTTTAAAGGAGTAGTTGTCCTATATTTTAACTTGTTTGTTTAGAAAAAATGAACTTCTTTACGATAAATAACTACATATATAATTAATAAAACTATAGGTACAAAAAATAAGACGTGTAGAAAATATAATAAACTAATGTAATAATGAAAATATTAACATTTATCTACCAGACCAACTTGGCCGACCCGACCAAACCTGCTTAGGTTGGGCTTGGGTTGAGAATTCCCAACCTCAGGTTGGATTGGGTTATGGTTGAGGTATAGGAACCTTAGATTGGGTTAAGGTTGAGCACCAACCCAACCGACTTTCAACCCTAATGCTCTTAGATGACCAATAGAAAAATAGTACCATAAGAGAGATGAAAAGAACTCCCACCAAAGAGTGAAATAAAACATGAAACAACAAGCTCTCTAACAACATGCATGGCTTGTAAAATTTTTGGAATAGTCATTTTAGTAGAATTCCGCTTGGCTTAACCCAAATTTACGTGCTTATCCTACATATATTGTGACGCCCCGGTCACTGCTTCATGTGGGCGGGCTCCCAGGTGTGGCTGACAGGCTACTGTGCTGGGGTGAGCTACTGTTGCATTTGACTGTAGCGTAATTTGTCCCACATCGGAAGAGTTGTGTAGAGTTGTGGTGGTTATATGTTGGGTTCCTCCCTTAACAGACATGACGCGTTTTAAAGCCGTGAGCTTCAGCAAAGCGGACAATATCATGTGCTGTGGGGTTGGGCTTTACAAATATGCCCTTCAAAATCCTCACTTAGGTAACCATGAATCTTAAATGTAGACTATTGGTTTCAATCTTTTTAAGTATTTTGCTCTTTGTGAATATATAGCTTGCTTAACCAAATAAACATTCGATGAAAAGCAAGGATTTTATCAACTTTCAAGCTAGGTTGGAGTGGGTGCCATTTTTATTTTTTATTTTGGGTTCAGCCATTAGGTATTAGGGGGTCGTTTGGGAGTTTGTATTTGAAATGCATTGGACTCCAAATCATAATTACACCAGAATCATGTGATTCTGAATCCTCAATTGTGTTTGATAGGTTGTACGTACTTGGAATGCACGGTATCCAAAATTTACATTTGGAAGCTTGTATTTGAAATGCATTTGAATTCGTTAGCATACTTGTAGGACTTGAATTTCATTAATTAAAGCAGCTTTAAATCCTGAATTAATATACATATGTGATAATTGATAGGAAATATATATTTTGACAAAAACAATAAGAAAATTTTGAGCCTCGAGCGAGCTACAACTTAAGGATGACAAACAAGTGAGGATGTTTTTTTAATCATTTGTAACATCCCGGATTTTCACTGTTTCGGATTTCCAAAAATTCTTGATTTTTTTTTAATTAACTTATATTATCACGTACTGACCATTAACACTCAATGTTAGCTTATACACGAGTTAATTAATCCAAGATTAGCCCAATTTAATAGACCAGACTGGCCATAATAGGGCTTAGTGTGGGCCACCAAGCCAGATGGCTGTTTACACATCATAGACCGCTTGTGTTGGCCGCACAACGACCGAGGATGGTCGGAAAATTCTAAAACTTGGTGTGGTCGTTGGTCTCACTGGGCTTGAATGCCATCGCGGACCGCAACTCCGGCAGACGCCCAGAAGTGGGATCTGGCATGGGCCCCATGCACCCCACCAATGCCAGAATTGAAACCTGGCACTGATCAAGGAAATTGAAATGTGAGACTTTCCAACCATCGGATTTCTTCCAAATTTACGGTAATGGTTTGATATATTTTTCAACGCCCGTTCACCAAATCTGGGGCCCGATCGTGGCACGATGACCGTCGATCGCAAATCGGACCCGTGCGATCAAACCCTATATCAGATCGCTCCCAAATTTTGCACGGCCCTCCATCGGGCCATGGATCACTTAACCTATAAGTTTGATGGCTAGAAGACCCCCAGAACTATTCCAATCACCGAAATGGGTCCCACAGGGCCACTTAAAGGTCGGTGGCGCCCTTCCAGATCATATAATCGTTCATCTGTTCGTCCTCAATTTTTGCATGGACCCTAGTAGGGTTAGGAGACAACTACACGCCGAATTTGGTGGCCAATGAGGCACTAGGGCCACCTCAACACTTAATAGGGGTTCCATAGGTCTAATTTGGGAAAATTATTAACCATGGGGCCAAGAGACCCAACTCTAGGGAAATAAGCCCTAGCCCTCTTCACAATCTCATTCACTCTCTCAACAACAACCCTCTCTCCCTCCTATCTCTCCCTTCACCTCCCAACAACCCATTCCCCTTCTCCTTAATCTCCTTCCAAATCTCCAACAACCAAGCTCCCTTTGATCTCCTCCAAAACTCCAACCCCCCATCTCTCTCCCTAGCAACTTCCACCATCCTCCAACAACCAAGGAGAGTGAAGTAAGAAGAAAGGGTAGGCAAGGAAGTGTGGTGGACCCTAAATCGAGTTGGGGCCCAAGAGAATCGATTCTTCAACACCGTCTCCCTTTCCAAAGGAGAAAACCCTCCGCCGCAACCTCAAATTCGTCCGTGGGCCATCTAGGTAAATTCCTCTCTCTTTTCTTCTTGAAATCCATGTATTGTGGTGGGATTGTCATGGAGAAACTAACATGCAAGGGTTGGTTTAGGGATTCCGGCCGATCGTCCCAAAAGCCCCTTTCCTAGGACGTTTTTCGTGTCGCCAATGATCCATAGGTGCGGACTATTGCTCTTAGGTGGCCTAGCACCAACTTTAATACGGATTTAATGATTTTGAGTGCTTGGATGTCGTATTTGGAATTCTAGGAAACCCTAAGGATTTTCATGATGTTGAATTTGTTAGCATATGCATGTTTAATTCTCAAATGTTATATATATTGTGCCTTCACATGATTTTAATGTTGATTGATAACATGCTTGTGGTTGTTGATTCATTTCCATCATATGCAATGCTTTAATTGTGTGTGTGATTAATTACAAATGCTTATGATCCCTCAAGATGGGGTAAGTGTTTAACTTCCTCACACAACACACATACACTCACATGCACCTAAATTCTATGATGATACTTGATTGCTTGTTAAAGGTATTTGTTTTGTATGGTTAGGATGCATGAGATTATGACATGGATGTACTAGCTGATAGTATGAGTAGTGAGCATGTTGTAGATCCCTTTCCACTCTCTTGGGATGGTCAGGAACCTGACGAGAGAGGGTAGCCCCATCGGTAGGACTACGCTAAGGCTAGACTCGCGGATTGGGCGGGAGTGTTCGGGTGGCTGTAGTTCGACTACATGGGACCTTTGTGCCCGAGGTCATTCATTTCATGCTCGCCTGATTTGTGCGGATTAGCCTACTACCTGATCATCCCTGTTTGTTAACCATGTTCGCCCACATATGTATGAAACCTGATGCACCCTACAACCTTGGTGGCCCACTGATAACTAGATTACAATTGGTCCACAGCCTCGTGAGCCGGGCATGGTGGAATGGGACACTGTGTCCGAGCTGTCGGCCTACGCTGAGGTACCGCGCCTCCCCGTAGTGACCGCGAGCGATCCCTTCCTTATCGGCATTCCTCATGTGCTTGGAGTCGGGAATGAGGATCCCGACGGGATCACGGACCGCGAGGACTCGGCCTCACGCGTTGATGGGGTCTTGGTCTCGCAACCAGCTTAGGGCATTGATACGTAGGGTGAATCAGAATCCCCAATCTGCTGGATGAATGGACTTTAACTAACAACCTGGCTAACATGATCGCATTTCACGCATTAGTTAGGGTGGCGACTCGGAAGTCGAGGTCGCATTGAGGGAGTGATGACATTTGCGATCGTAGACGTAGTCGCTTGAGGGAGTGTTGTGGCAAGGGCATGCATCATATCATCGCATTTCATGCGCATTTAATAAGAGTTATAGGAGTTGCTGAATTCCTGCTTTTCATTAAATTCCTATTATAATTGATGCTTGTTACAACTTAAGATTAATGGTTCACACTGAGTTGATCACTCACTCCCACTCTGGGACGGTGTTTTAAAACACCAACCAGACACTTCCATAGATGCAGGTGGCGGAGATCAGGAGGAGCCTGGCACTGCGAGCTTGGATGAGGAGGAGGAGTACTCATATTTCCAGTTGATGGATGGAGCTGCTGCGGATCCATAGCTGTGTTGTTGGACTGCTGAGCTGAGAGTTCAGCTCTATTCTTTTGGACATGATATTATTTTGTGATTTTGTCGGGTGGCGCCATGTGCCCCTTATTCTTTTGGACGTGTATATATATATATCTGTGTTGTTTTTCTTCCATTTCAGTAGGCTTGCGTTTGTACTTCATGTTTCAGTTTATTCCAAATTGCGCAGTTAAATTTGATTAATCATAAAAAAAAACCATAAATGCATGATAAGTGACACTCGGGAACTCGGGAGTCGAGCGTATGTATGACCCCCGATTTTCCGGGGCGTTACATCATTCATCTAGATGGCCTACGTTTGGACATTATGAATCATTTTATTGATGTGATTTTAGTGTTGTAACTGATAATTGAATTGTTTTGGGTATCATCAGTGTGCCACATGTACAATGGATTAGTAGCCTAATAATAACTCTGTTACACGTGTGATTTTAATTCTTTAAAAAAGTGAATTAACAAGACATTTTACTTCAATTATGCTTGAACCCAAAAAAAAAAAAAATGTGAAATTTCAAAACATACCTTTATTTCCAAATATATGGTGCCAAATGGTGGACTTGAAGAAAAATCCCCTCAAATCCTCTCAAATCTCCTCAAATATACTAATAAAAAAGTGCCAAAATGCTCCTAAGTTTCTCCACTCACTGCCATTTCATATATGACACTAGTGCATCACGACTAAGTGAGATTGTGGTTTCTTTTTGCTCTCTCTCTCTCTCTCTCCTAATTTCTCCTATGTTAGTGATGTCCATCATATTGATGTCAAGTTCAATTGTTCTAGTTCTTGTGATAAATAGCTATAGAATTAAAAAATTTGGCTACAAAACCACTTGTTGGGCCGAGGTCTTTGAGGTATTATCAGTGCTAGAGATTTAACTAGATTCTTCGGTTGAGTGGGACTTGCAAATTAGAGAAATAACAATAGAGAATCATTACTTGTTGTATGGAATACAAATATTTCCTATATTATCAAACTAGATTTGGTGAAAGATACCGGGGGATCATGCTCAAACAAGCGAACAACACTGAAAAAGGCATTTTTAGAAGCAAATTTATAGTTGATAAATACTCCACAATGGAGCATGCTTGAAAACCAAATGCTTTATGTGATTGGATGAAAGAAATGGTACTATAATAATAATAAAAATAATACTTGGAATAACTATCATCTCAAAAATAATGATTCTAAATGCATACTGATTAGATTATCCCAGCCATCCAACAACAATATAAATTAAGAAATGATTAATCTTTCTACATTTAGTCCAGAAAGGGAAGAAAAGTGATAGTCAGGACTGTCTCATGAGTGAAATTTTTGAAAACATGGGCTATCTTGTTAAAACTGTATTGCGGAATTGAGATCGTCTATGCATCAATAATGAAGATTCAACATAATAATCTTAAGGCATAATTGATTGGGAAGATATTTTCGATATCTCGATGAATTTTGATCTTTCGCACCTCACACGTTTAGGAGAACCTCTCAATGTAGTTAGAGTTTTCCTATATTCGGCTTAATAATCATGTATAGGGACCACGGTTCAGGCGTCCCGCCCCAAATCTATTTATAATGATTACAATTGAAGTGGGGCCCACTGAATCGCTCAATCTGAATAATCCAACGGTCAGATCTGAACTGATGATTATATGTGGCCCCACCTGATAGGAGTCTTACACATCTATGATAGAGCATTTTAGGTGCATGAATGGTCCTGATTAACACATCACCCTGACACTTGCTACCATACCATCTTCCAGCTCAAGAATTTAAAGAGAGACGTGAATCTGACAAAAGCATTGGCCACCAAACTTCATGACTTGAGATGTGCCTCACAACGCCACTGCCCCACCAAACTCTCTCCACATAGCCCTTTAAAGTTTTAAAAAGGCACGCGTGCTGACCTGGGACATGTGTGCAGAATCTGATGGTGCACGAGGTGGGTTATGCCATCAGATGGCCCAGTGGAAAATTCAGGCCCCTAAGCTCATTCATCAGAAGGGCCACATGTCTTAGTTGAATGTGGATTGTTGACAAGCCTTTTCAAACTGTTCATTTTCTTTTATATTGGGAATTGTAGTCAAGAGCCGTGGGGGCCTTGCACAAAATCTTATGATCTAGCCTCCCAAAATAAACCAGAATTATGGGATAATAAAGCAATGAAATAAATCAAAGCACAAACCACACCACACAAGAGATTTTTACATGGAAAACTCTCAAAGAGGTAAAAACCATGGGACCTCGTCCAGATCAACAATCCACTATGAAGTAGAACATTACAACCTTCTTCACTCACGCAGGAGTAGATAAACAATAAGAGAATAAAAGAAAAACGGAGAAATGTCACTAATAACGAGAACGTAGAAGTGCTGAGATGTTGATTGCACAGTACATCACCTCCACGAGCATAACCTCCCTTCTACAAGCTTCCTCTATCTCTCTCACACCTTTGATAATCCTAAACCCTTTAGGAAATCCTCATGCATTACCTAGAAAAGCCGTAGGCACCCCTATTTATAGTTTAGGAAACTCCATTCCACACCTTGTTGCGAAAGGCCTCAGATTTTCGCAGTCCGCACGAGATCCGGACTCAAATCTGTGTAAGCTCGACTGGTCGAGCGGCCCACTCGACCGGTCGAGCACCTCCCTCGATTGGTCGAGCACCTCTGAGAAAATACATAAATTGGTTGTTGGACTTTGAGTCGAGCTCCACTTGACTGGTCGAGCGCCACCTACGACCGGTTGAGCAGCGCGGTGAATTAATCCGAATTTTCAATCCGCTGCACTGTCTCTCCACTGAATTGAAGAGGAAAATTCTATCAAATCTCTCCCTTTTCGACTCAGGAGGGATTCACCTTCTTCAAGCTAGTCAGGTTTCTACAAACCCCAAACTTGCCATTGAGCAAAGCCTTAGTCATCATGTCTGACCCATTATCGTCCGTGTGGATCTTCTCAAGCTGTAATACCTTCTGTTCCAAAGTATCCCTGATCCAGTGATACTGAATCTCTATGTGCTTCGACTTGGAGTGCTGACTTGGTTTTTTGCTCAAGTGTATAGCACTTTGACTATCGCAATAAACCACGTGCTCCTCCTGCTTTAAGCTAAGTTCTTATAGGAACCTTTTCATCCAAAACATATCTTTAAATGCTTCTGTGACTGCATTGTACTCGGCCTCTGTTGTCGACAATGTTACGACCTTCTGTAGCTTACTCTGTCAACAAACCGCTCACCCCACAAACGTGAACATGAACTCCGATGTAGACTTCCTGAAGTCTATGTCGCCTGCCATATTTGCATTTGTTTAGCCTTTTAACACAGGTTTTCTGTCACCATAGCATAGGCTCAATCTGGATGAGCCTCTTAGATACCGCAGTATCCATTTCACCACTACCCAATGCTCTCTACCAGGATTGACAAGATACCGGCTGACAACACCAACCGCATATGCTATGTCTGGGCGTGTACACACCATAACATACATCAAACTTCCTATAGCTGATACGTAGGGTATCTTCTTCATCTCTTTCACCTCTGCCTTTGTCTTGAGACACTACTTGTCACTCAATCTGAAGTGACCATCAAGTGGAGTACTGACCAGCTTCTCTGCATTCATATTGAACCGCTCTAGGACTTTCTCAATATACCGCTCTTGTGACAGCCAAAGGTTCATGCTGCTTCTGTCACGAGTTATCTCCATTCCTAGGATCTGTTTAGTCGGGCCCAAGTCTTTCATCGTAAACGACTTGCCCAACTCTTGTTTCAGCCTGTCGATCTTCTTGATGTTTTTTCCCATGATGAGCATGTCATCAACGTATAATAGTAGAACTAAGAAATTACCATCTGAGACTTGCACGTGAACACACAGTGATCCGACTCCGTTCTGTCATACCCATGCTTCAACATAAACGAGTCAAACTTTTTGTACTATTGCTATGGAGCTTATTTCAGCCCATACAAGCTCTTCCTCAGCTTACACACCATATGCTCTTTGTCGTTGACTTCGAACCCCTCTGGTTGGTGCATGTAGATCTCTTCTTCCAGATCACCATGGAGGAAGACAGTTTTAACATCTAACTGCTCTATCTCCAGATCCATGCTAGCTGCCAACCCAAGTAACACCCGTATGAATTTCATCTTCACCACTGGTGAGAATATCTCTTCGAAGTCTATGCCTTTCCTCTGACCAAACCCTTTCACCACAAATTTGGCCTTGAACCTCGTCTGTGAATTCTTCGGCTCAATCTTCTTTTCGAATACCCACTTGTTGCTCAAAGCTTTCTTACCCTTAGGCAATTTCACTATATCATAGGTGTGGTTCTTATGCAAGGATTTCATCTTCTCTTGCATAGCTTTCAACCACTTCCCCTTATGATCGTCGGCTAGGGCTTCAGAATAGTCTTTTGATTCTCTCCCATCAGTGAACATAATGTACTCATGCGGCGAGTACCTCTTGGACGGTTGTCTGTTCCTAGATGACCTCCTCACCTGTGGCTTAACAGGTGGATCAAGTGGGGGCTGCTCCCCTGATCCATCTTCTAAAGGAACTTCCTCGTCCTCTGCACCTTACTGTACTCCCCCGTCATCAGGCGCCACGGGGGGAATAACTGGATCCATGTCCTCTAGCTCAATTGAACTAGGTTGGTTCTTCTCTAGCTTACCAATGTCTTCGATACACTAATCTTCAAAGAATACCATATCTCTGCTCCTGACAAGCTTCTTCTCAGTTAGATCCCACAATCTGTAACCGAGCTTTTCATCATCGTACCCCAAGAACACACACTGTCTAATCTTCGTATCGAGGTTGGACCTCTCGTCCTTTGGTACGTGAACGAATGCCCTGTATCCAAACACCTTGAGATGACTGTACGATGGATCATGTCCAGTCTATACCTTCTCAGGTATTTTTTCGTTCAACGGGGCTGATGGAGACCTGTTTATCAAATACACCGTCGTGTGCATTGCTTCTCCCCAGAACGTCTTGGGCAATTTCGCATGGGATAATATGCATCTGATTCTCTCAATAATGGTGCGATTTATTCACTCAGCTACACCATTATGTTGGGGGGGGGGGGGGGGGTCTTGGGACCGTCTGTTCATGCCGTATACGCAGGGACTTATAATACTCATGAAAGTTGCCAATGTATTCACCATCATTGTCAGTGCGGATGCACTTCAATGATCTACCTGTCTCTCTCGACCATAGCATGAAATAATTTAAACACACCAAAGACCTCGTCCTTGGATTTCAAAACATAAACCCAAACCCTCCTAGATGCATAATCTATAAAAGTGACAAAATACAATGCTCCACCCAAGGTTTTTTGTCCTCATAGGACCAAAAACATCAGAATAAACCAAATCTAATGCATGCACTTTATTAATATGAGAAACAATTTTAACGAATGAAACTCTATGCTGTTTCCCTAATAAACAATCAATACAGGTTTTGAGAGGTATACCTGTCACTCTGGAAGGAGCCGCTCCTCTCTAGTAGCTAAAACCCTTTTTCACTCATATGTCCTAGACGCTTGTGCCTGTTGAGGGTCAAATATTGCATATCAGACCCTTGTTATTGGCCAGATTAATGAACATAGAACTATTTAACTACCTGATTTGATCGTGTTTGTGATGCAAGGTACATTTGAGAGCATGGGCTACAAAAAGGTGCTAAACGCATGGAATTAACGCTCTGATGATGCCAACGCATTGGACGGACTCCAGGGGACCAAGATCGACGATTTTACACGCCAAAGATCCGAGAAAATCCAGAAACTGAAGCATAAATGGCCCAAAAATCATCCAGTATGAAAGATCACGGAGTTCTCACCATCCGTTCAGTTCGAAACTTCTTATGTGGCCTGAGGACCATAAATTAACCGTACACATCAAAATTCAGGCCTCAGATACCTGCAGAAGTGGTCCGACGACTAGATCAGCCCGTTAAATCTCTGATTTGGGGCCACCTGATATTCAGATACACTTCAAACTCGAGCTCGACCCCTTAAAAGAGATAGAAAAGTGGATGGGTGGAGTAGATCCCTATGGATCATCAAGATGGGGCCCACTTTGCGTGGCCAGAGCATACAGAAACCATGCACGGGTGGTGCACTGAACCAACCAACCGAGTCAAAGTCGGTTTGACCGACTCTCTTTAACAGAGAATGGAAATCTCTGTTTCCACGTACGCAGGGCCGTCTGCTGGGAGGATGCATAGCCCACCTTCGTCATCCGGACGGCTGATCCAAGCCATCCATTGTGCTCAGAGGGAAAAACCGACCGTGACATGGTGGTTTTCCAGACTCAGACATGACAGTGCATGGAAACAGCGCCAATTCGTTGAATGGACGGTGGGTTTTAAAACTCTATGGCCCACACCGAATCCAATCTGAAGCCATGCATTTCCAACCGATTTTTCGACGCAAATTTGGTGGACGGTGTGGATTTTTCTTCTCGCGATCATACAGTGGGCCACTGCAAGTTCAGAGTTGATGTCCGTCACCTCTGCTTCGCAGCAGAGGCTGCGGATGATGTTTGTGGGCCGCACTCATCATGTGATTCGAAGATCCAGACCGCTCATGAGGTTTGAAAAGGCAGTCCTACCAAATCCTAGATGACGGAATTTTAGGAGATAACGTATATCATATTTCACCCGTCAAAACGAAAGATGGACGGCAATGAGAAAACTCCGGTGGGCCATGCCTAAATCAATCCAAAACCAACCCCTCCCTAACGGTTTTCCGAGCCGGAAACAATGAACGGAGTGGATTTCATCGTAAACCCCCGAACATGGACCCCACAGCATCAAACGCAAATGGCTATGCGTAAAGAACTTGCATCCGCAAAAACCGACCGCTGTGGGCCGGTTGTTGTACCTTGATCGCAGTCGGATCGTTGATCCAAACCGTCTAAACACAGGAAAGGGGGGTCACAACCCTTCCTATGGTGTCAGAAGGAGCTACGGGGATGGATTTTCCCTTGGATGTGGTCTACACGCAGCTGCTAGTGCGTATCCTATCTGTTGCGTAAACAGAGTTGCACACGGTGCAGCAGCGTAAAGAGAGTTGGTTATCCGACTCCAACATGATCTCGAGCTCCTATTCACTCCTCCCTGCTCCCTATAAAAACAGAAGAATCAGGAGCATCTGGGAGGAGGGGCAGCAGCAGAGCAGGGAGCTTGGTTGTCAGCAACAAAGAGTTAGAGTTTATTTTATTTTATTTTCTTTATTTATTTTCTATGTTATTTTTTTAGCCCAACCATGGTCAGCTAAACCTCTTAGCTAGGGCTAAGAGGTGAAGCTTGTAGTGGAATGGGGGATTCTATTTATTGCTTCTAATTAAATTCCTGAACTGAATTTGATTTTTATTTAAGTAAAGGAATACTTTTAGTTTTCAATGGTGTGTTGTGACTGAAATTACAATAGATCTGCGATGGCTTTGAGTATTTCTTTCTCTTTATGTTTATGACGTCAGGAAGCCCTGTTGTTCACCATCGTCTCCTGGGCATGGTTGGATGTCAGTACCTTTCCTAACTTTCATAGCGTGTTGATTGGTTGGTAATTAGTTTAATTCTGTTGTTTGCTTTGTCTCCTGGACATGGTTTGGTGATGGAATCCATTCTAATTCATATATCTTTCATCTCTTGAAAACTATATCAACGTCAGTTCAGTTTAATTTCCATGATTTCTGAAGCAGGCATAAGATCTCCCTGATCTCTATAAGTGGATCCTCTGAATCCCTAGTTTCTTCCTCTGAATTCTCTTAAGTTTAGTTAATTATTTCACCATTATTCCTCAAATTATAATTGATTTATATTTCATCTTTGGTCTAGTTCTAGTTCTAGTTGGTTTCAGATCACGTACAGGTTTCAGTCCCTGTGGATTCGACCTCGGTCTTACCGAGATTATTACTACATCACAACCCTATACTTGGGGAGTGAACAAGTTTTTGGCGCCGTTGCCGGGGACTGACGGCTACGATTTTCTGAAATTAATTAGTCTTAGGATTAGTTTAAGATCAGGATTTCTTTTCTAACTTTAGTTTTTAGTTTTTTTTTTTCTGATTTCTAGAAACTAACCTGTTTTCCTGTTTTGTAGGATCCTGACATACACTTTTAATTCGGTAATTTCTTTCTAAATTCTTTCTCTTTTTTTCTGGATCTCATATTGCTGTAGGATTATTTTATTCTTAGGATTAGATTCAGAATTAGGGTTTTACTATGCAAGAGTTGGAACGTATATGTGCTGAGATAGCTAAGGAATCTTGGAAAAATTTTTTGATGTATGAAGATAATGATGGAAAACAGCCTATGCCTCAAATATTTTCTGAAAATTACTTCAACCAATTGAAACATGATGCTCCACCGATTAAGAAGTCCTTACGTGATCATATGCAGGAGAACAATAACAATTACACCCCACGGATTAACAAGACAGTACGTGAATGTTGGGGTTATCATAACTATGAGAGTGAGAATTATTATCACTCATCTGAGAAAAAGAAAACAATACGTGATTATATTATGAGTGATAATATGTATTACCAACCATCAGATTCTCCCACACATGATCCGTATGACTCTAATCAGTGGAACCATCAATGTTGGGAAGATGAAGCAACAACATGTAATGATTATTCTCTTGGATACCCTACCATTGAGAACCAACCAGAAACGATCCAAGAGGATTCATGTTTTAATCTAGAACAATTCAACCAGCATGTTGTGAAAATGATGAAATCATTAGAAGTACTCAATTCGCGCCTTGAAAGGATAGAGGCAGCTCGCTCATCCCAACTACAATCCAATCCAGAAATACAATGCAAGGAAAGTGATCCTCACTCACTTTTGACGAAATCTGGAATTTGGAATGAGGAGTTGGATTCCATTAATGAGCATACGGTTCAACTCCCCGATGAGTCGATCTCACTGACTGTTCAAAACAATGATGGAGATACATGGGTGTCTTTCAAATACAGTGATGATGACACACTTTCCTTACATGATACACAGGATCTCAATGATGAGGTTGAGGTTATTTTTTGTTTATTCGAACCTCAACCGAATTTAGAATGTAAGGAAAGCGATACCATCTCAAGTGTGTACTGCACTGAATTGGAAGCTGAGAAGTATTGGGATGAGATTCATGAGAGCACAACCCAAATTCCCCTGGAATCAATCTCAAGTATGGTCCAGGTCAATGCTCAAGAAGCACACGAAATGATCGGTCATACTGAGCTACTCCACTCACCTAACATGTCTGATTTAAAAGTGGAAGATGAGCTCACTAGAACCGACCCTTCCAACTTCTGTGAGACATGTTTGGACCACTCTCTTGAATTGAATGATAATGTGATTCGGGAGAAGGACGAGCTGCTCACCACGACTCTGGAATTTGAAACCACTCAATTGAGACCACCACCTGAGCTGTACACGTTGGACAGTTCAACGCCTCGATTGAGCAGTTTCAATGAACAAAGTGATCCCATCGATGCTTCCCCTATTGATCTTCAATATGTCTGTGCAGGGCTGGAGCAAGAGAGCATATCTTCATATACTTTTAAGGGCGAGGGAGTCCTTGAGCATCTCATTACAGACTTCAATGAGGAAAATAAGTCACTCTCAGCTGAAATTTCTGACTCTTTTAATAATTGCTGGGCACACTTTGCAAAGTCAAACGATCCCATGTCAAAAGACAAAGTGGATGCCTTGCAAGACAACATCTCGGTAGTTATCACTGACCGAGAGAACCCTTATTTGAAGCCCTTCTTCCCTGATCCTAAACGTCTACCATTAAAGGAGGAGGAGCTGAAAATTGAACTGAAGTTTGACACTTCGAAATGTGTTGAGGCTACATCACTTTTTGCAAAGTTTTCTAAACTTTATCTACTTGTAGTCTCTGATTCACCATGGGATACTAACGTTGAAACTTCTTCTGTCACAGGTGAATCGTACATACTCTGGTTACCTCAAGCAATGCAATGGAAAATTTCTTATGAGGTACATAAGTCTTTCTGGAAAGTCATGCTCCAGGGCGCCCAAGCCTTTTGCAAAAAGGGCTTTTGGATGATCCTGTTAAAGAACTTACTGAGAAACTTATCAAGATATTGGCCGGAAGAGGAACCTTGCGGCATGATCGAGTAGCTTTCCCCTGCTTTCTTAGGAATAGGGTAGTTTGCTTTATGTTATTTTAGGATAGACGGTAAACCTAGTGCTCCTGGGAGTCAACCCAGCTTTTTTCATTCCATTTAATTTTCCTAGTTAGTTCAATGTTTGTGGGTAACATTACTGCAAACCCTCACGAGACTACAACTCGTCCATTAGGGGCAACCTAGGGGTTTAAAAGGCTTGTTGCATGTGCTAAATGCAATCGAGAGCACCTGCGAAAGTGGTATAGTTAGGATGTTATTTTTTATTTTTGGTTTCTCTCTCATGCTGACCCGCTCTTACATAGATATCTTTGGAAAGCCTTTTGAGACTTTCGTCCAGGTACTATCTTCCCATCACTTCACATTTACTTTTGTTGTCCTATGTGCATTTCATGCTTATATCTTTTACATTGAGGACAATGTAGATTTTAGGTTGGGGGTGGGAGATTAAGTTACCTAATCAGTGTTTTCTTGGTCTTGAGCAAGAATTGTGAAAATTTTTAAAATTTTTTCTGGACTTTCTAGTGAATTTGAAGTGATTTTGACGGATATCCTGGATTTAGAATTTCAAGATACGTGATGTTGGAAATTTATGACTCTTAATTTCAGTATCTGTTAAATTTCACAGTTAAGTTCGAATTATTAATCCATGATTAGAAGTTTTAAACATTGATTGAGTCATGATTTCACAAGACACATCTCGCTTTCACATTAAAGTTTCAGTTTGATATTGAAGGATTGACTTGGTAATCATTAAGCATGAAAAGATCCAATCTAGGGAATTGTCCATCCTGTTCATTAAGAAGAATGAAAGAAAAAATACCCAGCTACAAGATAGCTGCCTATGAAAAGGGTTGGGCAATCGAACTTCACCATAGGTTTGCTCCCTATAGGTGTAGATTTTAGACCCCATGGTTACCAGTCGAAAAGAGTTGGGCGATTAGTTTTCACCATAGGTTTGCTCCCTATAAGTGAGGAATTGATTCCCCTCCTTAGCGTTATTTTTAATGGAAAAATCACAAGATGATAAAAATAAAAGAATGATCTGTGGGGCATGTTTTGGTTATCATGAATTCTCTTGTTGATTACCAACGATATCCTGAAATAGAGAATTGAATATTAATGTTGAAAGTCGGGATTACACTCTACACCCATGGAACTCAATGTTTCAAATTATTCTAGTTTATGGATTAATACTTGAACTTGATTATGAAATTCGCTGTGCATGAGAGGCATTGATAATTAACATTCATGAATCTTAAGATTTCTTATATCTGGATTGTTTTTCAAAATATCACTCGGCTTCACAAGAACTATTCTCAACTTAATTTTCGCATACTTTGCTCGGGACTAGCAAAATGCTGGTTGGGGGTTGTGTTGAGGGTCAAATATTGCATATCAGACCCTTGTTATTGGCCAGATTAATGAACATAGAACTATTTAACTACCTGATTTGATCGTGTTTGTGATGCAAGGTACATTTGAGAGCATGGGCTACAAAAAGGTGCTAAACGCATGGAATTAACGCTCTGATGATGCCAACGCATTGGACGGACTCCAGGGGACCAAGATCGACGATTTTACACGCCAAAGATCCGAGAAAATCCAGAAACTGAAGCATAAATGGCCCAAAAATCATCCAGTATGAAAGATCACGGAGTTCTCACCATCCGTTCAGTTCGAAACTTCTTATGTGGCCTGAGGACCATAAATTAACCGTACACATCAAAATTCAGGCCTCAGATACCTGCAGAAGTGGTCCGACGACTAGATCAGCCCGTTAAATCTCTGATTTGGGGCCACCTGATATTCAGATACACTTCAAACTCGAGCTCGACCCCTTAAAAGAGATAGAAAAGTGGATGGGTGGAGTAGATCCCTATGGATCATCAAGATGGGGCCCACTTTGCGTGGCCAGAGCATACAGAAACCATGCACGGGTGGTGCACTGAACCAACCAACCGAGTCAAAGTCGGTTTGACCGACTCTCTTTAACAGAGAATGGAAATCTCTGTTTCCACGTACGCAGGGCCGTCTGCTGGGAGGATGCATAGCCCACCTTCGTCATCCAGACGGCTGATCCAAGCCATCCATTGTGCTCAGAGGGAAAAACCGACCGTGACATGGTGGTTTTCCAGACTCAGACATGACAGTGCATGGAAACAGCGCCAATTCGTTGAATGGACGGTGGGTTTTAAAACTCTATGGCCCACACCGAATCCAATCTGAAGCCATGCATTTCCAACCGATTTTTCGACGCAAATTTGGTGGACGGTGTGGATTTTTCTTCTCGCGATCATACAGTGGGCCACTGCAAGTTCAGAGTTGATGTCCGTCACCTCTGCTTCGCAGCAGAGGCTGCGGATGATGTTTGTGGGCCGCACTCATCATGTGATTCGAAGATCCAGACCGCTCATGAGGTTTGAAAAGGCAGTCCTACCAAATCCTAGATGACGGAATTTTAGGAGATAACGTATATCATATTTCACCCGTCAAAACGAAAGATGGACGGCAATGAGAAAACTCCGGTGGGCCATGCCTAAATCAATCCAAAACCAACCCCTCCCTAACGGTTTTCCGAGCCGGAAACAATGAACGGAGTGGATTTCATCGTAAACCCCCGAACATGGACCCCACAGCATCAAACGCAAATGGCTATGCGTAAAGAACTTGCATCCGCAAAAACCGACCGCTGTGGGCCGGTTGTTGTACCTTGATCGCAGTCGGATCGTTGATCCAAACCGTCTAAACACAGGAAAGGGGGGTCACAACCCTTCCTATGGTGTCAGAAGGAGCTACGGGGATGGATTTTCCCTTGGATGTGGTCTACACGCAGCTGCTAGTGCGTATCCTATCTGTTGCGTAAACAGAGTTGCACACGGTGCAGCAGCGTAAAGAGAGTTGGTTATCCGACTCCAACATGATCTCGAGCTCCTATTCACTCCTCCCTGCTCCCTATAAAAACAGAAGAATCAGGAGCATCTGGGAGGAGGGGCAGCAGCAGAGCAGGGAGCTTGGTTGTCAGCAACAAAGAGTTAGAGTTTATTTTATTTTATTTTCTTTATTTATTTTCTATGTTATTTTTTTAGCCCAACCATGGTCAGCTAAACCTCTTAGCTAGGGCTAAGAGGTGAAGCTTGTAGTGGAATGGGGGATTCTATTTATTGCTTCTAATTAAATTCCTGAACTGAATTTGATTTTTATTTAAGTAAAGGAATACTTTTAGTTTTCAATGGTGTGTTGTGACTGAAATTACAATAGATCTGCGATGGCTTTGAGTATTTCTTTCTCTTTATGTTTATGACGTCAGGAAGCCCTGTTGTTCACCATCGTCTCCTGGGCATGGTTGGATGTCAGTACCTTTCCTAACTTTCATAGCGTGTTGATTGGTTGGTAATTAGTTTAATTCTGTTGTTTGCTTTGTCTCCTGGACATGGTTTGGTGATGGAATCCATTCTAATTCATATATCTTTCATCTCTTGAAAACTATATCAACGTCAGTTCAGTTTAATTTCCATGATTTCTGAAGCAGGCATAAGATCTCCCTGATCTCTATAAGTGGATCCTCTGAATCCCTAGTTTCTTCCTCTGAATTCTCTTAAGTTTAGTTAATTATTTCACCATTATTCCTCAAATTATAATTGATTTATATTTCATCTTTGGTCTAGTTCTAGTTCTAGTTGGTTTCAGATCACGTACAGGTTTCAGTCCCTGTGGATTCGACCTCGGTCTTACCGAGATTATTACTACATCACAACCCTATACTTGGGGAGTGAACAGTGCCACATGTCAATAGCTAAATCTTTCACTGCGTTCAACCCACCCTTGCACATACTGACACTTGCCTTGTAAAGGGTGCAACACTTTTTTCCTCTGACCACAATCAATGAACCCTTGATGAGCTTTCAGCGCCCACCAACAAATCAGTTTTCATAGCCATCATTATCCAACCTTCCCGTCGACATCAAGTTGAGGCGAAGGTTTGAAATATTCCTCACATCCATGAGAGCCAATGTGTAGCTTACATCAGTCTTCACACAAATATCACCGACCCCTACGATTTTTGATACGCCAGAATTCCCCATCTTCACTGTCCCAAACTCACCTGACTTGTAGCTTGTGAAGAAGTCCTTGCATGGAGTCGCATGAAAAGAGGCTCTCGAGTCAATCATCGGTGTCCTGAGTCGTAGCCGTGAGACATACATCGTGATTTGCTGAAAGAATAACTACACCGTGAGACATACATCGTGATCTGCTGAAAGAATAACTACAACGTCGCCATCTGAAGCGACCGTAGTCGAATCTGATTCATCTTCATTCTCCTTTCTTATTCCTTTCTTGTCGTTCTTCTTACCACGACATTTATGCTTGTAGTGGCCCTTCTTGCCACAATTCCAGCATTCAACATCCTTCCTGGTACTCCACTTGCCACTTGATTTATCTCGGGCATTCCCGCCCTTCCTGTTCTTTCTTCTCTCCTGTTCCAGTGTCATAAGGGCCTTTTGCTGAGTAGACCCCTGAGACTTCCTCCTTGTCTCCTCATTGAAGAGACAACTGGTTACCTGTTCCATGGATATCTGTTCGTCTGGCGCGGAGTTACTTAGAGACACCACTAATGTCTCCCAACTGTCAGGCAATGAACTAAGCAATAACAAAGCCTGCAATTCATCATCCAGGACCATCTTCTTAACGGAGAGCTGATTCACTATATTGCTGACCTCATTCATGTACTCGGCCACAGAACCAACATTTTTGAACTTAAGATTCACAAGTTGTCTTATCAGAAACATTTTATTACCAGTTGTCTTCCTCTCATACAGCTCTTCCAATTTCAGCCATAGGCTAACGGCTGAGGTCTCTGTAGACACATGATGGAACACAGAATCATCCAGCCATTGTCTAATAAACCCCACCGCCTTCCGGTCCATCTTCTTCCAATCATCATCAGACATATCCCTGGATTTTGCTGATATGCCTAAAATTGGAGAATATAGGCCCTTGCAGTAAAGCAAGTCATCCATCTTAGCCTTCCATATGGTCCAGTTAGAACCATTGAGGCTGATCATCCTTGATGAGCCACCTTCCATAATTCAAAAAACCGATCCCACTCCGTTCAATAAACTTGACTCTGATACTACTTTGTTGGGGGCCTTGCATAAAACCTTAGGATCTAGCCTCCTAAAACAAACCAGAATTATGGGATAATAAAACAATGAAATAAATCAAAGCACAAACCACACCACACAAGAGATTTTTACGTGAAAAACTCTCAAAGAGGTAAAAACCACGGGACCTTGTCTAGATCAACAATCCACTATGAAGTAGAACGTTACAACCTTCTTCACTCACACAGGAGTGGATAAACAATAAGAGAATAAAAGAAAAACGAATAGATCTCACCAATCACGAGGACGTAGAAGTGCTGAGATGTTGATTGCATAGTAGATCACCTCCACGAGCATAACCTCCCTTCTACAAGCTCTCTCTCTCTCTCTCTCTCTCTCTCTCTCTCTCACACACACACACACATACACACACACACACACTTTTAATAACCCTAAACCCTTTAGAAAATCCTCTTGCATTACTTAGAAAATTCCTAGGCACCCATATTTATAGTTTAGGAAACTCTCTTCCGCACCTTGTTGCGAAAGGCTTCAGATTTCCGCAGTCCGCACAAGATCCGGATTCAAATCTACGTAAGCTTGACTGGTCAAGCCGAGTCCTCGACCGGTCAAGCGGCCCACTCGACTACTCGAGCACCTCCCTCAACTGGTCGAGTACCTCGGAGAAAATACATAAATTGGTCGCTAGACTTTGAGTCGAGCCCCACTCGACTGGTCGAGCGTCACCCACGACCGGTCGAGCAACCCACTCAACCGGTCGAGCAGCGCGGTGAATTACTCCGAATTTTCAACCCGCTGCACTATCTCTCTCCTGAACTGAGGAGGAAAACCACATCACATGGCCGTTCATCCAGTGGACCGTGGTGCAGATAAACCATGGCCGGAAAGTCAGACCGGCCAATGTGCTATTGGCAGTTAAATGTGGAACATATCATAAGGTCACTGATCTGATGGTTAGGATTTTCCGATTGGTTTCAAGTCATTTAACTAACTGAATTTAAGGTGGGTCCCAGTTGATGAATGGCCCGAATCAATGTAAGCTTGGAAATTTAAGGTCACTTGCCTAATATGAAAACCCGAGTACATTGTTCATATCCTCAGCTCAACATGAGGAGATTAAGGGAAATTGATGGATGGTATTTTACAATCATGAATGTACGGGAGAATTCTGTGGTTCTTGACCTGACGATATGAACAATGTACTCGGGTTTTCATATTAGGCAAGTGGACCAATGCTTTAGTGATCCAGACCATTAGGCTGGTAGGCCCCATCATAGATAGATCATGCCCCAAAAATCTCTTTGAAAGGACAATCTTTACTCTTATTCTAAAGCCAGCTAATAGACGGTTAGAAAATCGAATAAAGTTGCATTAAATTGGAGGTGAATGAGGCCCAGACTGGCCTGGTTGGGTTGGACACTACAAGGTCCAGGTCCATAGAATAGTGGGCTCGTAGTGAGCCCATATATAGATGGGCCCAGGTCCAGCCCACCCCGTCTGGAAAATGATCAAAATCTTATTTTCCACGTGAATGTTCCTAAACCGTATGTTGATCAAGTGGTCCAATGATTTAGATGTGAGATGAATGTGTTGCCTGACAGATGATTAGAGCGGCATCTTTGTATGATAAAACCCATGCAAGGATAAAGTCAACTGGGCTGGACGTGGCAAAAATTACACCACCTCATGTGTGACCCAAAAAATGGATTGGATCATTTATGTAGAGTAGGCTGTGGACACTTTCATGGTAAAGATGGACCAGAGAGGGCCCGATTGAAGGTGGAAGTGACTATGACTGTCAGAACCTTAAGACAATGGTATGGTATCCCGCAAATCCGAATGAGTTATTCAACCTATAATATATGATTTCGATTAAGAGAAGCTACTTTAATCATCCAAGCCACTACACCAGGTTGCCTACGCCAAATTTGCAAGATTCCATTATATCGATGGTTAAAATTTTGTTTTATTTTCATTTTTACTATTTATAATAAGTTTTAGTTTGATTATAACTTTTGATCCATTGAGTTTTAAGAGTTGTGCCTAACATGAATTAGACACTAGGCTTTAAAATAATAGGAGAATAAAGTGGTTAGGTAAAATTAGACACTATTTTTGGCCGAAAATCATGTAGTCTAGTGGAAATCATGGCCATCTATGAATAATAAGTCTACAAATAATAAGTTTACTATTTATATACAAAGAGTTTGAGTTGGAGTTTAATTCTGAAATTTCTTCCAAGATTTGATATCATTGTTTAAATGATTGTAAATTTGTTTTTATCATCAATTAATTTACTTTTCAATTTATTAGAAATTATTTTTATTTTCTTATTTTTCTTTCGTGAATTCGAGCAATCTCCGAAGGAGTTCAGAGAAGCTACGTCGATTCAAAATAATTATCCTCTGATTCAAAATAATTATCCTCTTGCGGAAGACGGTGATTGACCTCAATCACGTCCGTTCCTGCGTCAATCATGCATACCATGCCAAATCTAGTCTATGAGCTAACCTAATAGGTCCAAACCTGGCCCCATTGCATGGTTGGGCAGCCTGCCTGCTGGTTGCCACCTCTACTAAATGCACAACACGATGAGTCTGGCCAGACTTGTTTCAGGGCGTGGTATTTGTCTAGAGGCAGAGTAAGATGGGCTTGGCCTTTGATCCATAACAAACAGACCTGGCTGAGTCTAGGCTTCTTTAGATCTTGGCCATGTTTCTACAAGCCTTGGTCCTGCTATTTCCAAATGTCCATCACATCCAGCTGTTTGGATTAGTCAACCATGGGCAGCACTTAATAAAACTGAAGGCCCAACGGTACTCTGTACAGCCTGGGAAGGTAATGATCTCGAGCTGCACAATTTACAACGGTTTGCAGCTCTGATTGGTGGGCCCATGGTTTAAAAAAAAAAAACCTACAGCATTCTCAGTTGGATGCCCACAAGTGGGGGCCATGGTTCTGACTGCTCGATAGGACTGTATCGTCATGCATTGGCCCGAGATGCCCAATAATAAGGGGAAATACATGGCAATACGATCCCCTGTCACTAGAACCGAAATTTACAAACCATTGATGGCAAACCTGCCTTTTCGATTTGTGGCCCAGTTGATATTTGGATGGCCCTGATACATTATATTACACTAATATCACCAGAAATGAACTGAATGAAATAAACATACAAGTATAATGTATCGGCACCACGTATCAATGGGATGGATTGATGTAGAGCGGGTCACAGACACTCTCATGTCAAAGATGGACTAGAGAAGGCCCAATTGAAGGCGGAAGTGATCCGGACCGTTAGATATCTCGCAAACCAGAATAAGTTATTTAATGTACCATATATGATTTTGGGTAGGAGAAGCTACTTTAGCTACTCAACCTGCCATGCGGGGTTGCCCACTCCAAAATTATGAGATTCCATCATATTGATGGTTGAAAATCTTTTTTTTTTTTTTTTTTTCGTTTTTACTATTTAGGAGTTGTGTCCAACGGGAAAAGTATTTAAAATAAATTAGAAGAATAACATGATTAAGCCAAATATGACACTTACCATTTTGGCCGAAAAACATAAGGTCTAGTGGAAATCATGACCATCCATAAATAGTAAGTCACAAAATTTTGAGAGTTTGAGTTGGAATTTGATTATGAAACTTTTTCTGAGCATTGGTATCACTATTTAAAGGGTTGTAAATTTATTTTTATCATCAATCAATCAATTTTCGAGGAGTCCAAAGAATCTCCATGTATTGGAAGTAGTTATCTATGAGGAAGATGGTAATTGACCTCATCACAATTCATCGTCGCGTCACAGATCCATGCCGAGAACAGCCGAAGTTTGATAGTCCTGGACCCATAGGCCCATCCCAACCGGTCCAATTGATAGCCTTAAATAATAAAAAAAAAAAAAAAAAAAAACCATGGTGGTTGAAAAATATAAAGACAGGTATTTAGTTGGTCCTGGTCCAAAAAGACCCGGTCCAACCTGGCCCAAACCTATTGGTACATACCCAAAGAGCTGGTCCCTTAACCAGGTTGCACACACGTGTTTTAAAAAGTGGACGTTCAACTAACGCCTGATCATGGCTAGCAATGGCAATCTGTTTACCTGACTTATTTGAAAAAAAAAAGAAAAGGAAAAAAAAAAAAAAACAAATTCTGATATGGTATATTCGAATTTTTACCCAATTAAAATTTTTATGTAATCACTTGAGTACCGAACTTCTAAGTGGGTTGGCTACGAAAATCCACATCCGAACTCATATACAGCCTCGCACCTGACCTGATTCTATGCCATGGTGACGCAGGGATGAACGTGATGAGGTCGATCACCGTCTTTTTCAAAGATAACGACTCCGACTCCTCCTATAGACTTCTCATATCCATGTGGAAAAAGCAAGAAAAATAGAAATAAATTATATAAAATTGGTAATTTGATTGATGAATGAAATAAAAGAGTTCACAACTAAAATTCCTGTAATTCACAACTTACTTAAAATAGTAAACTTACTATTTATAGACGCTCATGGTGTTTACTAGTGCGCAAGTTCTTTTCATTATTCTACGCACCTTTTGCATTGGGCACAACTCCTAAAGCCCAAAGGATAAAGAGTTATAATTAAACTAAAACTTACTATTTATAATAAAAATGGAATTAAAATAGGGAAATAACCATCGATCTGATGGTATTTCATTGCGCAACCTGGCGTAGTAGGGTTGGGTGGCTAAATTAGCTGGTCGTACCCAAAAATCTTATATTTTACGTCCCATAACTCATTCTGGATTGCGGGATACGCCCAATTTAGGGCCTGACGGTTCGGATCACTTCTGTCGTTGACCAGGCCTTTTTCGATCCATCTTGGCCATGAAACTGTCCGCGACCCACTCTACATCACATGGTCCATAGACAGTGAAGCCTACTTGATTAAGGGCCAGTACTTCTCATCCATGTGCTACTCCGCCACTTTCTTGCACCTGCCAATCTTGGTGCATGAGTTCAACATGCATTTCTCATACGGGGAGTGGCAGGTGCAGATGGGAAAATTTTCTCATACAAGGAATGGCAGGTGCAAATGGGAAAAAGAGGGAGAGATGGTAGGTTACAATGTAAGACTTCTATCGTTACGTGATGGTTATGCAAGAGATGCTGAATGGTCCATGCAAAACAAACTAAAATATTATATGCGCGCGCAGGCGGCTAGTGGCGCACCACTTAGTGAAATATAGAGTTGCTTTTGACTCAACATGTTTCAAAAATAAGGGTTTACACTCCCACTTAAATAAAAATGAGCTTTTTTTTTTAGTCAAGGATAACGATTTCCTTATGATTCACTAAACATATTAAACATTATCTATACTATGATACCGTCATTTTAGTCGTCCACCACATGTGTGATGCACTAACTTAGAAAAATCCTGTGACAATGGAGTGCTTCCCACATACAGCCACGTGGCTGATGGGGGCTTAAGTGAATGCACGGCATGGCCCGCTTGTCCGTCGCATAGCATGTCATGACCACACACGTGTGACCTAGGCACATCTATGGGGGCTTTTTATATATATAGACACACACACACTGGTAGGGATATCGGATTTGGTGGTTGATACTAAGAGTAGAGCTGTACATGAGTTGAACTGAGTGGATCTTGGCACAATTTGATTTGTCTTGGCCAATAGCTAACTTCATCTCGAACTCAACTCGGCTCAGTACTTTAGTGTGACTAGCCAGCTCAGCTTAGTTCGTTTAGCAGTTGGGTCCAATTCAAGCAGAGTATGAGCCTTTGTGACATTTTCTCAAACACTTAAGGTGTATCTTTAATTTTTCACATAATGCAAAATACTGACAACAATTTATAAGTATTTCATCAAATACTAGGCGGGCAATATCAAAATTAAGATATACAGATAGTTTTATAATGTAAAGATTTATTATTATTATTATTATTATTATTATTTTTTTTAGTGATTCATTTTGTATCCATTCCTTGCCATCAACCAATCCTGCAAAGAATGTATACATTGAAAACAACACTTCATTAAGTCATTTTATCAAACACTCGTGAGCAACGTGAATATCAAAATAACCGAGTCACCAAGTTGATTCGATCCGAGTCGATTTGAGTTGAGGTTTCGATTTGAGTCGAGTCGAGCTCGGGCAAGCTCGAACTCAGCTCGAAATTTTTTTCAAGCTTCAAAAACCAGCTCAATGTGGTCTAAATCCAAATTTGAGATGAGGCGAGTCGAGCTTCTCCGAATCAAGTCAAAAAAGCTGACCGAGCTGACTCGACTCATGTAGAGCTCCACTTGAGAGTAGAGCCGGGCATTTCTGATCCGATCCGGTGGATCCGACCCAATCCTAACCGAACCAAAGGCCTGGATCGGTGCGGTTCGAGTTGGATCAGTCACATCCGACCGTTCATCGGATCGAGTTCGAATCATGGTCAATTCAGACCAATCTGAACCGAATGGATCCGATCTGGACCAATCCGATCCGATCCAATCCGGAGTGATTCAATGGTGGAAATCAATACTTCTACTTTTTCCTATGGTATGATCCACTTGAGCTTTGGATATGCATCAATTTTAGGTTGAAGCACTAAAATGATCTGGAAAAAAGAATGGATGGCGTGGATAAACCACATGTATTCATGGTGGGCCCCAACAGAGTTTACTAAGAGACCACTTGCGTGCACATCACGTCAACACGAGCGCGGATTAGCTACTTACGGGTTGAGTAGCGAGACTAGCTATTGAAGTGACGTCAACAAGTTCCATGGGCCCCACCATGATGTATGTTTTGTATCTACACCTTCAATCCATTTGGAGAGATCATTTAGGGCAATATCCAAGGAACGAGTTAAATCCAAAGCTCCAATGGACCCCAACATAGAAAACAGTGGAACAGTGGCGCCCACCATTGAAAATTTCTAAAGGCCACAAAAGTTTTAGATCAAGCTAATACTTGTGTTTTCCCTTATTTCATGTCTTTTTTTAAAGACTTCTTCATAGGATGGATTTCAAATAAACATTATGATGGACCTTAGGATAGTCTCAACGGTGGAAATCACTCTCCCCACTGTTTTCTTTAGTGTGGTCCACTATAGATTTTTATTTGCCTCCATCTTTGTTGCATACCCTAAAATGATATCTAAAAATAGATGAATGGTGTGGATATAACACATACATCATAGTGGAGCCCACAGAACTTGGTGACGCCAACTCAACTTGTCAGTATCTAATCAGCGTCTCATCAATACAAGCTGTAGCCTATAACCATTTCGTGCCCAGTAGGGTTGTACATCGAGCCAAGTCGAGTCAAGGTGGGCCAAGCTCGGCTTGACTTGTCCATGTTATACTCGAGTTCGAGCTCGCCCTCGAGCTCAACATTGAAGCTTGGCTTGTTTGCCAAAGCTTTCAAGTCGAGCTAGTGGTTCGAGTCGAGTCGAGTTTACCTCGTAGGGTAAGGGAAAGAAAAAGAGGGAATGGAGATGGGTAGGGTAGGGTAGGATTTTTTAGTAAAAACTTATAAGTTTTAACTTCTTTTTTTAACTTTCATATATATATATATATAAAATATATTACTCGAGCCGAGTCGAGCTCGAGCTCGAGCTTCGAGTCGAGTCGAGTTGAAATACACCATGGTCGAACTTGGCTTGAATTCAACTCGAGCTTTAGTAAACAAGCTTGACTCGCCTTGAGTCAGCCTTTCAAGCCGAGTCAATCCGAGTCGAGCGAGCTTTTCGAGCTAGCTTGACTCGTGTACAACCCTAGTGCACAGCACGTCAAGATAGGCTGGTTTAGATACATGTCGTGTAAAGACGTGCGGAGATGTGCCTTGAGCTCCGAGTTGTACGAACAGCTCAAATGAGATCAAAATTACATGGGCCCACAATGATGTATTTATTATATCCATACTGTTTATCCATTTTTCGTGATCATTTTAGAGCATTTGAAAAAAAAAAAAGGAATCATATCTAAAGCTCAAATGGACCACATCGAAAATAGCAGCGAAGATAATGATTTTCACTGTTAAAAAATTCGTATGGCCCACCATAACGTTTATTTTCCATCTAATCTGTTATTAAGGTTAAAAATACATGGATGAAGAGGAAAAAAAATTTCATATTAATCTGAAACTTCTGTGATGTCCAAAAGGGTTTCAATGGTAAACGTTCAATCCCCCACTGTTTTTTGCAGTGTGGTCCAATTGATCTTTAGATCTATCTTATTTTTCGGCTCAAGCCTTAAGATGAACTCTACAAATGGATGAACGGTTTGGATATAACACATACCTCATAATTTGACCCACAGACACAACTCAATTCGAATCGTACCCAACCCGATCCGACTCGATTTCCCTGACCAAGTGGAACTCGGTTTGGGTCAGGCCAACCATGCATCGGATTAGTCTCGATCCGGATCAGATCAAGTTCGGGTCAACTCGTGTAAATTTCGGACGAATCAAGTTAGACCCAATCTGATCCGACTCGGTCCGATGCACAGCTCTACTTGAGAGTCAGCTGACCACAATAGAAGCTCAGTTGTGGTCCACAAGTGAGCTTTTATTTTCTCTTTCTCACGTCACTTGCAGTTGATGAGATTTGCTATACCTACACGCGTGTGGAAAACCAGCACATCAGAATCGCACCTGCCATGGCACACGTGTGCTCCATCAGATGGTGTTTAGATCTCCCCGACTGAAAATAAGGCCATTCCAGTCCTCCAGTGGGCCGAATCATGCATCACAAATGAACAGCTAGAAAAGATTGTTTTAACCGTCGGCTGATTTCCTACGTTAGGGCCCACCTGAAGATTGAAACAGCCTTTACTTTGAGGCAGAAAGATCGAATCTTTGTGCCAAACCAGATGGAAAGCTCGGATGTCAGACACGTGCCTGGTATTGGATGGACAGGTTGCACACGTGTGTGGGCTTACCAAACTCTGCTTTGGATCGGACCAACTCTTTTACGTGTGACCCACTTCAAGTATTAAAATCAGAACCGTCCATTAGTGGGGGAGCCAAAATACTAATATGTGTGACCCACTTGGAAATATTAAAATCTGTAATTAGTAAAGGTGCAGTAAAAATATTTCAATTAGGAGCCTGCTTTCATGTGCACAGCAAACAAGTGCAATCAATACACAACATTGCATGTGGGCTTCACATGCAACCCACTGCATCACATCTTTTAGACATCTAACCCGTGAATAATGTGGGGCATCAATGTTGAGAATGATAATCACAAAAAGTCAGCTAGTCGGTTCATCAGGTGGGCCACACACGTATGATCCATCAAACTGTAGATAGATCCGATGTAATCTCTCCATATATTTTTTTTGATAGAGAGTCGCCCGAGTAATGAACGGACGGAACTGGTTTTGCACCAGGAGATTTTCAATGCACATGGACCACCTTTATCATGGGTCAGATGGCATTTGCACTTCAACTGCTTCTTTTTCAATGGTACTTTCAAACAGGCCCTTAGTGCTAGATAATGGACTTTTGGTCCAAGTCCAGTCGAAACGTGACCTTTATTGGGGTTGGGCTGAAGACTTTCAGCCCAAGCTCAAACCAATCCAATCTGACCATTGGTTCAAGTTGACCCATCAATGTTGCACCCTTAATCTCATTTAGAGCAGTTCAGACCACCCAATTTGTGAGCCACATTGGATGGATGACATATATGATTAAAACCTGACGCAGGGAAGGACGTGAGGTCGAGCACCGTCTTCCTCAAGAGGATAACTATTCCGAATCCACGGAACTTCTCTGAACTTCTCGAATCCACGAGAAAAGAGAGCAGAAAATAGAAATAAATTTTATTAAATTCGAAATAGATTAATGAATGCCTAAAAACGAGTTCACAACCCTTTAAATAAGGGTACTAAGCAATGAGAAAGAAATCATAATCAAACCACAACTAAAACTCCTAGAATTCGGACTTACTATAAATAGTAAACTTACTATTTATAGTCGTGATGTCTACTAGTGTGCAAGGTTTTCGGCTAAAAATAGTAAGTGTCTCATTTGGCGCCCGACGGATGAAGAGTTATAGTCAAACTAAAACTTACATTTATAGTAAAAACGAAATTGAAACAGGGAGATGACCGTCAAATCAGGGTTTCTCGCAATTCCGAGCGTCACAACCCGGCATAGTAGGGTTGGTTAGGTAAAGTAGCTTGTTCGACCCCAAAATCATATATTTTACGTTGGCTAACTCATCCTGGATTGCGAGATACACTTGATTGAAGGTCTGATGGTCCAGATCACTTCTGTCGCCGACCGGGCCTTTTCTGATCCATCTTTACCATGTAATTGTCCGCGACCCGCTCTACATCAAAACCACTCTAAATCAATCAATTTTAGCCATGCATTAATGGCTACCAAGTAAAGTAGTGAGATCCAAATTCCTTGGCCAAAATCAGATGGCTATGTTCATCTCAGTGTAATTTTTGGGTTATGCTCCACCTGTTATTGTTTCAGCGATCTGGACAGTCTGGATTGACGTGAAACTTGAGTTTCTTTCATTGAATTTGGACCAATGGCCATCATTTGATGAGCATGGATCGGACGGTTAAGCTAGTGCCACTTCAAGATTTGTCACACCACGTCTGCACTTACAATTTGAAGAGTCTGGATGAACATGCATGCAAGGCTAAATCAACGGTTGATGTGTGCATGAGTATGATAAGCTATACACTGCGAAAAGATCCCGTAATAATTCCTCACGCGTGTGCTAGTATGTGTGGTAAGCCATACACTGCCAAAAGATCACATGACAATTGATAATACCACGGAGGCTTGGTAGGGTACGTACCCACGCATTGCGATAGGATACGTTAGGGATTTAGAAGTTTGATAGAGTTTTTTTTTTTTTTTTTTTTTTTTTAATGATCTAAACCATTTATATGATGGGCCTCATTGATTTGGATCACCTAAAATAACGATCTAATATTTTATTTCTTCAATTATTTCAATGTTAAATAAACCGTCCATTTTCTAAGGAGAAAAGTCTAATTATTAGACGGTTGTAATATACCAATAAAATAATTCTGATCTTTCGGTTATATATCATCCAAGGTGAGGTCCATCGTATAAACGGTGTCGATCACTTAAACATAATCCATACTCAAAGACTAAAGTGCCGACGTATCCTGTAGCAAGACGAGCTCGGTGCATCTGTGACTTTGGGCCCTCCATGATATTTATTTTATATCCACGCTGTCCATCTATTTTTTCAGATAATTTTAGGCCATGAGCCAAAAAATGAAGCGCATCCAAGTCTCAGGTGGACCACCTCACAGGAAACAGTGGTGATTGAACATCTACCATTAAAAATTTCATAGGGCCCACCGAAATGTTTATTTGCCATCTAAATCTATCGATAAGATCACACATACCTGTATGAAGGGAAAACACGATATCAACTAGATCCTAAAGTTTTGTTGCCGCGAAGAAGTTTTTAACGGTGAGTGTTCAATCATTACTATTTCCTGTGGTGTGGCCCACTTGGATCTGTTTCATTTTTGGGATCATCCAATAAAACTGTCTCTAAAAACGGATGGACAGCGTGGATATAAAACACATACGTCAAGGTGGGCCCCACAGTCACGGATACACGGACATCCGTGTTCCCCGGATCCATCGAATCTTCGCAGACGTAGGCAATAAGCTTTTCCTTCCCCTTACGCAAAAAGTGCAGCTAGACGCGACGAGGGCTACTTATCGTCAGCAAACATACAGTAAACTACTGCGCATGATTCAGTATATTTGGAGTCATATATCCAGTAATCCGAACCGTTCAACCAATAAAATGGAGAATTTATGAGGCTATATCGAAATTTTACATGATAAAAATTCTAATTTTTCTAACATTGATCCACCTTTCAAATTAAAATACTCAATTATCAACTCTTTGAAATACAACTATCGAGTAAATATTTTTTTGGTTACACTATATATGGTAGGGCCCACCAAAATTAAAGGTTTGGATCATGCAAAAATCTCCTTAACATATATAGCGTCTGTAAACAGTGAATTTGTTCACGAGAAGGACGAAATTTCAGAATCCGCAGACGAAGAACCGGGTATGTCGTGTGGAGCGGGGATCGGGTTAGCCGTTATCCGGGTAACAGCTAAGTAGTGTTACCCTTACCTTGTGGGGCCCACCTTGATAAATTTGTTTCATATCCACGTCGTCCATCCGTTTTTTAAGATCATTTAAGAAATTAATTACGAAAATTAAGAATATCTAATTCTCTTGTGGACCACACCACTGGAAGAAGTAGTGAATGACAATTAAAATATTTTTGTAGGCCAGAATTTTTTTGGATTAATCTAATATTTTTATTTTCTCTTCATACAGTTATGGTTGAGCTTATAAACGGTCTGGATGAGAATAGACATTACATATCAGCGGACATTGAGAAGTTTTTAACGATGAGCATAATGCTTCGCACTGCGTCCCAATATGGTTTGGAAAAACGAATGGACGGAGCGGACAGGTCCTACGGCAAGGGTAACACCGGCCAATCTGTTATCTGGTAACTAACACCTAACCGTCGGTACGCTTTTATCGTATTGGGCCCACCCGGATTGTATATGGTCAATCCACGTTTCATCTGAGTTGAGCCCAAAATTTAAGCATATCAAAGATCAAGTGGATCATACCATCGGAAACAATGGGGTTAATGATTTCCACAGTTGAAACCTTTCTAGACCCTACAGTGATGTTTATTTGTCATTCAACTTGTTCATGGGATCATACAAATATAGATAAAGGAAAGAAACAAATACAAGCTTGATCTAAAACTTTTGTGGCCACCAAGAAATTTTCAACAGTATATATTCAATTCAACCGTTTCTTGTGGTGGGGCCCATTTAAGCACTGAATATGTCTCATTGTTTGGCTAAGGCCCTATAATTATTTGGTAAAATGGATGGATCACAGCAGATAAAATACATAAACCATGGTGGACCTCACACAATTTACTCAACAGTCCAAGCGTAGTGAGTTACTACTCAATCGCTTCCGTACGTCAACACCACATATCCATTTTTCTATATAATTTTAGGATACAATCTAAAAAATGAGTCATTTTCAAGGGTTAAGTGTACAATAATGTAGTTTCAATACTAAGGTCTTGGTATCGAATCCCAGGTGACTAAGAGTGAAGTGTGAACTGACCGTAGGGCTTACTAATAAGCTAACAAAAAAAGAACAAAAAAACCTAATGTCATTAAAAACTTCTTGGGAGTTTCGTAAGTTTTGCATGAAGATGAAAAAAAACCTAGTGTCATTAAAAACACGTCTTTTTACAATCGCTGAATCATGTGCTTAATGTGGTGTGGTCCACATGAGGCTTGGATCTGACTCATTGTGACAAAATGGATGGATGGTGTTGATAAATCCAAATATCATAGCAGGACCCTCAAAGTCACAGCCGGGGTATTACCTAATCCGCGTCCAAAAAAGACGTGTTGCTTTACGACTTTGATTGGCCCACTACACCGGGCCCGCTACAGGGAACAAAAATAGCTGATTTCATGTGGGTGGCCCAGTTTACGAGGCTGATCGAAGCCGTCTGCGCCACTTGTCTTTTTTCAATTTCGGCAGTGGCTTCCCTCGTCATTTCCTACTCACAGCGATGTCGTTTTCTCTCTGGCGCGACTCAGGATATATACATACAAAGGGTGTCGGCACCCACTGGGATTCATATGCTGAGATGGTGATGATCTGAACCGTTGTTTTTTTTCCTTAGATGGGTTGAATGTCATAAGCACACAAGGTAGGCCCAATAGGTTTCGATTTTAGAAAAGTAATAGATAACGCAGTTATAAGTAATTCTTTGATAAAATCAAAATTCTCGAGGAATTTTACAGTAAAACACACACACACGGGTTGAATGTCATAAACACACGTGTAAAAAACACACACACTATTCTCCACTTTACCACTTATCCAAAGGAAAATGGTTACAATGAGCATTATGGTAATTTCACATTTATAAACCACTTCTCCTATAGGCCAGGCTGTGTCATGCCGTGCCGTGCGGGGCCTGAGCAGTTCGGGTCCGACCATGCCTCGTGACATGTCGTACAATGCAGGAGGACATGTCGTGCATATTTTTCTGGAAAGTGAGGCTTGGCATGGCCTGTGTGCATATCATGCTAATGTGTCTATGTGCTTGATGGTTCGTGCCATGTTGGACTGTATCTAATGGGTTGTGCCTATCAATCCATTTAAAATGAAGACAAATATATTGATATAATGAAAAATTACGTTTTATTTAATATCTGAATTAAATGTTGAAATGAAGGTTACAAAATTCATCATGGGTTGAGCACTTCTTTTTCTAATAAAACCCCACTTACCTATGGATTCGATAGGAACAAAAAGAAATATTACTTGATGATAATACATCTTTTTGGTCTCTTTCCATACCAAATTATCTGTGCCACGTGTCATGCCATTGGCTGTGCTTTGTGCCGTGCAGCAGGCTAAGATATTGAAGCCCGGCACGGCCCGCTATTTTACTGTGCCGTGCCATGTCGGGCTGACAACCGTGCGGCGAGCCCATTTTATCATGCCAGGTACGTGATGTGCCATGGGTGGACGGGGCCAAATTTACACCCCTAATAGAGGCATTATTTGGTAAATACTAATTTCTCATAAATTTTGCTCAAAGTATCTCAAAAAATTAAAATAAAATAAAATAAAATCAGATTTAAGCTCCGCGTGATGTAAAATCATGAATAGACACCTCTCTTTGTACACACTATCATTCCTAAATTAGGGAAGGTACATGGCTAGCTGCTCAATTGCAAAGAATGAGAGGAAATGACAGTACATTACATTTAGGAGAGCTTTTTTTTTTTTTTTCTGCCCTATCTTTTTGGGCAGTCGAGAAAATGAGTTACAATAATTCAGAACCTTCTTCACAAGATATTACAAGGAGAAGTATTTTCTATATATAAACTCAACATAAGATAATATTATCACTCTCTGCCAAATTGTAAATTTTCTTTCTATCATCAATGCTAGTTATTTGAGTGCATTGGGCAATCTTATCGTTTCTATTTTCAAATCAGATGCGTGGCAATAAAAGGGAAAATAAAAAAATATAGGTGTGAACACAAAACAAATATGTGTGTAGGTCTAAGTCCAACCAGTTGGCCCACAGTTTATAGTCCAGCATGCAATATAACTTCTATTCTATTACGTACGTGCATGCCACATCCTACCCGTCCAGTAGGATCAAATTGCATAAAAATCAGCTACATTCACTCATAGTGTGGACCACACTTGCATTTTATTATTTATAAATGGTTAGAATCATTTCCTTTGGCATGATCCACCTGATAAATGGATAGTGCTGATTTTCTTTGGATTATTTCACAAAATAATCCTTGTGGTTGGTCCAATTTATTTGAAGGGTTGGATGTCACAAATACATTATCAAACGGAGGTTATTTGCTGAGTGAACTATAAATTATAATCTAACCAGTGGTTATATATATATAGAGAGAGAGAGAGAACATATATGGGAACCCTTATCATGGGAACTTGTGAGCACTTTTTGACATGTGATGTGGGCATAAAATCCAAACGGTCCACTAGTTGAGTCACTTCATAAAACCCTTAGGGTCCAAAAGTTAGCCTAATTTAAAATTTTGGTGGCCCATAGAAAGTGAGAGGGAATTACCTCCCTTAATTTACCACTCACTTTGATATGTCCCACTAGATTTTTTGATTAGGCCTGATCCAAAAATCTATTCGGCCACAGCAAAGTGAGAAGGCCTCTCACTTAGATATAATAGTTCAAGCTAACTTTTGGGCTCCAAGGGTTTCATGAGGTGAATCACCTCGTACGTGCACCGTTTGAATTTTGTGCTCACATTACATGTCAAAAAGTGCTCACGTGTGATTGCACTTTGATTGGGGTGGCAGACACCCTTGACACATACACAACGTACAACCTAACTCGATGAACTCACTCATATTGTTAGACCTAGGGCCCAAAAATCAGTCCCAACCATGAATCAACAAAGGAAATAGTAGGGAGGGGGGGTGCATGCCACACTTGATTATGGGCCCACATGTTTCTTATATGAAATCCAAGCCATACTGACCCTTCATCTGGTTTTGATTAACGGAAAGCAAAAATTCTGGTTATATTTAAACTCAGGTGGGCTTCGGTGAAAATCAAGGTTAGCCATCTCTTCCCAACCTGTTCTCTTTGCTGTAGCCAACCTGAGTTTTAAATGTTGAGTTTGCTGAATTTAGGGCTCGTGGGGTTTTATTAGATGAGCATTGAGCATTGGGTGGACAGGTTTTATGAAAATTTCTCATTATATATACTTTACCCACATAAATAACAGTGATCAATTTATTTTATGCTGTGGTCCATTTGGATTATGAAATGACCTGTTTTTAGGCCTCAATATCTAAACAATGTAGCCCAAAAAAAGAAAAGACCTGATCTCGCACACGTTTTCTATATTGGCACATGTGGCTAAGTGGATGAAGGTAATAAAGAACTACTCACAACCAGAATAATGGAAAAAAAAAAGAAGAAGAAGAAAAGTAACAAGGACCATATATAGATAACAGTCTTTTAAAATCTAACCGTCAAACCAATTGCAAGTCGAGAAATGAGGAAACCTACGTTCATTTCACTTACAACGCATTCCTTGTAGACACCTTTCTAACAAACCCAATACGTATGGCATTGGCAAGTGAGATGGCCCACCTCTCTCCACGTGGTGCCGCCCCAAACTAATATAACCTTGTAACAAACCCAATACCTATCACGTGCTTCTCTCCGCTACATGTTGGAATGTGATGATATCACCAATATCACTACGCATATAGGTTTATTCATCCATTTCCACCGTGATAAATGCCACGTGTCCAAGGGTCCCAAAGACACGTGCCGACATGGCTTGCATGGGTGAGATCTACTCCATTCGTTCAGCGGGTCGTACCATGAACAATCACTCCCTGGCCGAAGAAAGAGATAGTGAGGAGATTGGAGACTACAAGATGGCCAAACGGTTTATATTCACATGCTTGCGTGTGGGCAATCTGATGAATGGAGGAACCTGATTTTATGTCAAGGCATGTTTATAGTGGGACCCCACGTGATGGACGTTTCAGATCTTGCACGTGATTGATGCCTTGGCGCATGCTTAATTAATCTCCCCTCTCAAAGCTGCTTCCCTGCAAATCCGTACGGATTAGCATATCTCATGTACGTTAGTGGGTCACGAACCTTATCACTAGCATTTTTAATGACATTGAACTAACTAGTTAGGTAAATTCATGCATGATTCATAGAACAAGATTAAAGATCTTCATAAATCTAGTTTAATGAAAAGAAAGAAAGATGTTGATATATAATGCTAACGACTGCGTCATTGTTTGGTAAATCCATGCATGACACCATGCATGACACACACACAATCATGCATCGTTTCATGCAATAGGAACTTTTTTTTTTCCTATTCTTTTTAATAGGAGAGATACATTGGGTTATTAGCATTTGGCACTATCTGTCGGCGGTCATTGATTTTGATTAAAAATGCCAACTTGAAATTCTGATGGCCTAAGCCTGAGTCGACCCGGCTTGTCAAACAACTGAGTTATCTTTGTTGATCGAGTACCTTTATTGGTTTCTTTTTTGGCTTAACTGAGTTATGTTTTGATTGACTATTGCACACTATAATGTGTTCGGGTAACCCAGTTGAGTCAATCAAAGCACACTGGAATTTTTATTCAACCGAAATTCTAGTTGGGTCCATCGAATGAGTAAGTTTTTTGTGTGTGCAGATTTTATTTCCTAATTTTGTACAATAGTATATAAATATGTTTGTAAATACAATTAGAATAATGCTAGAAACGTTCTAGAGACTAGCACGATTTTTCTAAGGTTTAAATAGAAAAGCTAGGTGTCAGATTATGGCTTCTATGAATAATTTGAATTGAATTATCTTCTCTCAATCGGGTGCTCTTCATAGATACAAGTACATCTTATATAAAAGAAAAAAATCCTATTATAAAGGAAACTAAATATTCTTATATTTACAAGGACTAATTATAGAATCAATCACACCCCATAGAATCAATCACACCTTATAGAATCAATCACACCTCTCATAGAATCAATCACACCCCATATACAATTCATGCAAATACTCCCCCTCAAGTTGGAGCATAGATATCTATCATGCCTAACTTGTCAATTATACCATGGAATACCTTTCCGGAAACTGCTTTCGTGAGTATATCCGCTAACTGGCTTTCGGACTGAACAAATGGAAACTGTATAATCTTTTGATCGAGTTTCTCTCTGATGAAATGACGATCAACTTCAACATGTTTGGTGCAGTCATGTTGTACAGGATTCTGTGAAATCTCAATGGCTGTCTTATTATCACAATGGAGGTTCATAGGTTTTGCATATTCAATTCTCAAATCTTTTAGTACACTTTTAAGCCAAAACAATTCGCATACACGATGAGCCATACCTCGAAATTCGGCTTCTGTACTTGATTTTGCCACAACCTTCTGCTTCTTGCTTCTCCAAGTGACAAGAATACCTTCTACAAAGGTAAAATAGCCAGATGTGGACCTTCTGTTGGTTTGATCACCTGCCCAATCAGAATCCGTGTATCCTTCAATGTTAGAGACATTGCTTTTAGAGAACAATAAACCTTTGCCTGGTGCACTCTTCAAATATTTTAAGATTCGATATACCGCATTCATATGCTCTTCACTTGGTGCATGCATGAACTGGCTTATGACGCTCACTGCATAAGCTATATCCGGCCTCGTGTGAGACAAATAGATTAATCTCCCAACCAACCGCTGATAATGACCCTTGTCTGTTGGAACTTGATCTGGAAAAACTCCAAGTTTATGATTCATTTTATGGGCGTTTTTGCTGGTTTGCAAGCAAGCATTCCAGTTTCGGTTAAAAGATCTAACACATATTTCTGTTGTGAAAGGAAAATCCTGTGTTTCGATCTTGCAACCTCAATCCCCAAGAAATATTTAAGTTGCCCGAGATCCTTCATTTCGAATTTAGCACCCAAATACTCCTGTAATGCTTTTATTTCACATGTGTCATTTCCTGTCAAGACCATATCATCGACATACACGATTAAAACTGTTACCTTTCCTTCTTTGTGTTTTATAAATAAAGTATGGTCTGAATTACTTTGTTTATAATCGAATGCATTCATTGTAGAAGAGAACCTCCCAAACCAAGCTCTAGGTGACTGTTTCAGCCCGTACAATGACTTCTTCAATTTACAAACTTCACTTCTACACGAGAAACTACGTTTGACTCCAGGTGGCAACTCCATGTAGACCTCTTCCTCTAAATCTCCATTGAGGAAAGCATTTTTGACATCAAATTGTTGCAAGGGCCAATCCCGATTTACCGCTATAGATATGAGAATGCGAATTGTATTGATCTTGGCTACCGGTGCAAAAGTCTCTTGATAATTTATCCCATACCTTTGCGTATACCCATTTGCAACTAACCTTGCTTTATATCTATCAATACTGCCATCTGCTTTGAGTTTCACCGTGAACACTCATTTACATCCAATTGTCTTCTTTCCTTTGGGTAACGGAACAAGTTCCCCAGTCGCATTCTTTTGTAGAGTCTTCATCTCTTCGTTCATCGCCTTTGTCCATTTCGGATCAGTCGATGCATCCTGCACACTATTAGGAGTAGATACAGTGGATAATTGATTAACAGTAAATGTATATGATGTAGACAATTTATGGGAGGACATATGGTTACTAATTGGGTATTTGGTCTTGGCTTTAGGATCATGTTCATATTGTTTCTTTGAAACTCCCATAGTTGATCTTTGTTGGGGAGTTTGAAAATCTATGACTCGAGAAGGTGTTTGATTAATGAGGTAAGTAGCGGATTTTACAGCCTCTCTCCAATAGAATTGAGGCATGTTCATGCTAAAGAGAGAGGCACGAACCACCTCCAATAGTTGTCTATTCTTCCTCTCTGCCAATCTATTTTGCTGTGGAGTATAGGTACAAGAAATCTGATGACGAATCCCATGTTGGCTCAGAAGCTCACCGAAGGATGTATTTATATACTCAGTACCATTATCGGATTGCAAAATACGAATTCGTTTTTGGTATTGAGTGCCCACCATATTATGAAATTCCTGAAATGCGGTACATACATCAGTCTTTTTATTAAGCAGAGACACCCAAGTCATTCTAGTGCATTCATCAATAAATGTAACAAAGTAGCGAGCTTTTGAAATAGAAGGGATTTTTGCAGGACCCCAAATATCAGAGTGACTAACTACAAAAGGTTCTGAACTTTTATTCAAACTTGGCAAATAAGAAATACGATGACTCTTAGCCAATTCACAAATGTCACAATGAAAATCCAAATCATTCAAAGCTGAAAAAAGATGTGGGTGTAATTTTCTAAGATAACCAAAGGATAGATGTTCTAGTCTCCAGTGCCTTAACCATATAGTTGCTTGAGCTTTATCTTCGTTACTAGTTTGATTTGCCTGATTGAATTTCGGTCCCCCATTTTTTGTCAACTCCAAGTAGTAGAGTTTGCCCCGTCTAACACCATAACCAAGAATCTTTCGAGTTAAAATGTCCTGAAAAATACAAAATGAGGGCCAAAAGGTCACAGTGCAAGCAAGAGTGAAGGTAATTTAGCTAACAGACAAAAGATTATACTCAAGGGATGGAACAATAAGGACAGTATCTAATGTGAGAGTATTGGATAAGATGACAGATTTCTCTCCAGTAATAGGAGAGGTACTACCATTAGCTGTGGAGATAACAGATTGAGAAGAAGGGAGAATGGAATGCAGCTGACCGGAGTCCCTTGTCATATGATCGGATGCACCTGTATCAATAATCTAAGTACTGTTCTTAGCAGTTGCAAAGAATACAGATGTCTTACCGACAATACCTGAATGGACAACGTTTGTTGTAGGCTGGGATTGGTCTTCTTCCGTAGATGTCACCATAGCTTTCCCTACAATCTTCTTTCGAGGTTTCTTCGTGAAGTCTCACCACTCGGGATAGCCAATGACTTCATAACATCGTTGTTTCGAATGACCTGTTTCACCACAATGAGTACATACCAGGCCATCAGACTTTCGAGTTGATTGATTGTTTCAGTTTTTTTTGATGAGTTAGACGACGATCCTTGTCGAGTTTGGTTAGCCAGCATAGCCGAACGCTCAGAGATTGGACAAGAACCTCCCATTGTTTGTTTCTATTGATATTCTCTCCTGACATATGCATACAAGCTCTCCAAATCAAGTTTTGGGTCTTTTCGTAAGATTTCTCCATGGACCTGATCAAATTCGGAGTCGAGTCCACTTAGAAAAATATGAACTCGAAACCTAGCCATCGCGGAATGCAACTGGACCACCCCTTCAACTGTTCCTTCCCGAGAAATAGTCTTGTGATCGATTTCTTGGAAAATAGCAACAAGTTCATTATAGTACGTTGATAATGGTCGACCATTTTGCGTGGTAGAAAAGGATCTCTGATTTAATTCAAAGATACAAGTTTCATTCGATCCATCATAGAAGGTTTTGATACGGCCTCCCATATCTCCTTAGCTGTGGGGAGACGAATAAATTGCTGCATCAGCGACGGACTCATTGAGTCAATAAGCCAACTCTTCACTTTGTGATTTTTGGTAATCCATGTTCCAAGATTGGGATCTCCGGGTACAGGTTTTTTCGCTTCTCCGGTGAGATATCCTGCTTTGTTACGAGCACCAATACGCATTTCCATGAGTTGAGACCATAATGAGTAATTGGTCTCATCTAGTGTGATGCCGGTAGGAAACACAGAATTGTCTTGGTGGACAATAATCTGTGGTGCTGGTGTTGGAGCTGGTTTAGTTGCTGCGCCTGTGGTGATTGCCATCGCACTCACAACAGATTTACGGTGGTGACTCCAATGTCATATGTTCTCGATGTCACGGCCTTCGTCGAGGACCGTCGGATGAAGAAGATGATCGGCGTAAAGAGTAAGGAGAGCTTGATCGTCTTGTTGATGGAGAAAGCAACGGATACAACGTCCTTGGAGTGACCAATGAAGCGACCGGAATACGAGCTCCTTAGGATCGAACCCGCTTTGATACCATGTCAGATTATGGTTTCTATGAATAATTTGAATTGAATTATTTTCTCCCAATCGGGTGCTCTTCATAGATACAATTACATCTCATATAAAAGAAAAAAAATCCTATTCTAAAGGAAACTAAATATTCTTATATTTACAAAGACTAATTATAGAATCAATCACACCCCATAGAATCAATTACACCCCATATACAACTCATGCAGACACTAGGGTTTCTATTGTAAGTAATTTCATCTTTCGTATTCTTCTGATTACAGTGGATTGATCTTTGCTCTGTGCCATTGTTTTTTCCGCAAGGGTTTTTCACATAAAAATCTCTATGTTATCTATATTTGTTTGATTTTTTTTTTCTCGATTGCATTGTTTGCTTTAATTTGAGGTTGCTTCTGAGCCCAATAAGTGATATCAAAGCGTATGTTGGGATATTAGGTTAAATCTATAGACATAATATCAAGAGATCGAATGTAAAATTCAAGATAGAGAAGTTCACAAGTAAAAATAATTTTAAATTATGGAGGTTGAAGATGAAAGTTCTCCTAATTCAGCAAGTATTGAAGCATGCATTCCTTGGGAAAGCAAAACATTTGAAATCTATGAAGGAAGAGAATTTGGATGAATTTGATCAGATGATTATTAACACAATCCAATTGTACTTGGCAAGCCCATTATAATGTCATCGATGACACGACTATCACAAGTTTATGGACAAAGTTGGAGAGTATGTACTTAACGAAATCGCTCACCAATTGTCTATATCTAAAAAGACAGTTCTACACTTTGATGATGGTGGAAGGTTCAGATATCTTTGAGCACATTAATTCGTTTAATAAACTTATTTGCAAATTGATAAGTGTAAATGTGAAGATTGATGAAGAAGACAAAGTTCTAATTTTGTTGACATATCTTCGGAGTTCTATAAATATCTATTTGATACTCTATGCTATGGTAGGGATACCTTAGACGTCGATACTTTTATCTCAGCCCTTCGGTCAAAGTAGTTGAAAAAGAAGAGCAGAGTTACTTATACGGATGCATTGTTTGCTCGAGGAAGACCGTTTGAGCGAGAGAAAGAGAGTCGCGATTTAAGTTTAAGTCGAAGGGCAAAAACAAGTTGAAGTATTGAAATTATGGGAAGATGTGACATATGAAGGAAGTCTGTCAAAATCCTAAAACTCAGAAAGATGAGAAATTTGATAATTAATTCACCAAAGGAAGTCAATTTAACGACATCAGGTAAATGATCGGTGGTCGTGATGTTCTGTTAGTGTCTACGGTTGGACGATTCTATCAGGAGGGAATTTTGGATAGCAGGCATCATACCATCTGTGTTATCTTCAGATTCGATTAAGCACATATAGTCAAAAGTTTGATGGTGGCTTGATTCTTATGAGCAATGATTATGCCTATAAGATTATCAAAATTAGTTTGGTCCGCATCAGAGTATTTCGATGGAGTAGAGTGTACTTTAACTAATGTCAGACACATTTTGAAATTGAAGAAAAATTTGATATCTTTAGGAGCTCTAAATGCAATCGGATGTAAATTCGCCGGTTATGAAGGTATTATGAAAGTTTCAAAAGAGACACTCACAATTATGAAAATATAGGGAAGTAGAAATCTTTACAAGTTAATCAGGAAAAATATATCAAGTGAAACTGCAACATTTGTAATGGAGTCCACGTCGGCATATTTATGGCATGTATCAGTCAAGACTCAAGAAAATCTAGACTTGATCACTTGAACAAAACTCAATAAACTTAAACAAAACTCGACAAAATTCGATAAAGTTGAACTCAACTTAGTACAACTCTACATATTTTAAATATTGAACATTAACGAAAATAGTCAGTAAAATTCGTATGACCTTTCCAAGAACTCAAGGGGCTTCTTAGTAGACTCGATTGGCTTTTGGGTTGAGTCAAGTTTCTGTGCTTTAAACCATGGTTTCATTAATTTTTATCAAAGCATTCCATCGAGTTTTCAAACTACAATTTCGACGACATCATACATTTTAGGCAATAAAAGATGTACGGTGTTTCCTTGAGAGCCCACGTGGGCCATAAATAATAATAATAATAATAATAATAATAAAGAACGGATGAAAAGATAATCCAAATCGGACCACAGGACATTGAGATGTACGTCATTGTACCAACCTCAAAAAGAGAAAGTGTTATGAGTTGATTACCATAAGGAAGCGGATTAGTGACGCAATTGCCACTTCACAGAAGCTTGTGAATGAGAAGCCAACAACGATGGGATTTGGTGGTGCATCTCTTCCCTTCACAAAAAAGGAATTATGACATAGAGATTTTGATTTGGTTAGGTTAAAAGAATCCCATGGGAAGGTATGGGCCTGGTCGAGAGAGAGGAATGAAATTACAAACACACATTTATTTTTCACTTCAAAAATGTGGGTCCCTTGGTTTAGTAATCCACACCGTTGGTCAGTTAATGTCCATTTTGGATGGAGAATTCTCAATAAAAATCTTACGTTTGAAGGTTCCAACAATCAATATTTGGACTTTTTTCAGTTGAATGTGGGATCCATAACTGTAGGAAAAGATATCTTTATTTTAATATTTCTGTCTTAAGCCATAGTTCATCAAACGTGGGACACAACAAACCAATGGTTTAGATTAGCTAATGATGGATCTAATTGTGAGAATTAAAACACGTGTGTACTGTGCACAGATGAGGGGCATCGTACCGTATGATTCTTACATGGAAGTAGCGTCAAAGGTTGGTATTTCTTGGCGAATTCTTGGTAGAAGGAATGAGAAGAAATCTCATTGACCTAATTATATCACTATCAAGGTTGCATGTGATGTCACTACATGCTTCAAAAATACAAAATCCCCACCAGTCCACAACAGACACGACCCGTCGGATCTAGGCCTCATCCACGTGTCAACCTCTGGGTTCTCTGTGAATCTTCCAGCCATATTTCGTCGACATGTCATACGTTCAACTAATTAAAATAGTTACAGCTAAGTGGGGCCCACCTGTGATATGTAAGTGGAATCCACACCGTGCATCTGATGCACATTCTCATCTTCACCGAAATCTACGTTGAATCTTCCTGATCCAAAACTCCGGTGGGACACACTAGAGGTAGAAATGTACGATATGCCTAAAACCTACATATTTATGTGGTGTGCCAATGGCATCATCCTCAGACCTCAGTACATCCCTTCATCTTGGTGGGGTAGACCTGTTGAATGTTATTCACATGAAACGGTGAGCCACATATAGTTAGACCATCTGGTAATTAACGGACGTCCTGACGAATGTGATCTAAGGAAAACATAGAGAGCTGATTCAGTGCATATAAAGGTATTGGAGTTCCATGCTTCCATACAGAGTATTGCATACGTGGCAAACATTTTTTATTTTATGATCTGAGCCAGGGATCCGAGTGGTAATAACCCTCTGAACGGTTTGGATGACATATAAACATCATGGTCGGCTCCAAGAAGGTTTCAACGGTGGACGGTTCCGTTCCCACTTTTTCGTTTGGTGTGGCCCACGTGAGTTTTTGATCTACCTGATTTATGGAATCCTATCCTATTGTGGTTTTGTGAAACTGATGTACAGAGTGCATTTGTCACGGGAATTTCTTAGGGCCCACACGGCTTCCCACCGCAGGAGCTTCCTGTGCCCGGGCCACAGGCAATCGATTTTATGTTGGTAAACTGATCCAGTGCTTCTCGAGACATTGGAAGTACGGTGCCTCTATGCCATTGTCACACACTTGGCAGAAATGGAGTAAATCAGAACCGTTCAATTACTATCTGGATTAGTAGTGGCCTTAATACGAAGATCTATGTTTTTGAATGATCTGAATCTTGAATTAACGGTATATAAATTATGATAAAAGATGAAGCTAGAAAAGTCTCGAGTGCACTAATAAAAGTTCATTTATAAGATGGTTAGGACGATCCCATCAAAGGAAACTTTGGTCAGTTGTCGATTAATGGCAGATTCTACAGATATTATATGTTACAAGATATTGCGGCACAAAAAAAATAAATAAATTCTGTGTCTCGAGAGACATGAGACCTGCATGATTTAGAAGAACTAATGATGAAAGTCACGTATCAAAGGATGCTTTTCAATATCTATAATTCGAGGGTCTCAAACAATAATAAGTGATGAATCAGAGAATGAATGGAAATGATTTAATGATTTTAGACCGTTGATTGCTTGGGGACACTAGGAGTGTCCAATCAATCAATCGAGGACACTCAATTGGGTTGGTCTGCATGATTTGCGGACTAGCTTATGCACATGGTGTAGGGTCGGACCCTGTTGGGCAGGTTGGATGTCATGCACACATGATGTAGGGTCGCACCTGTTGGGCACATTGGATGTCATGAGCACATGATGTGGGCCCATAACCAAATTTCATTTTAAACTTTGTATTTTACAAAAAAGATAATTTGCATAATAAATTTAATGTTTAAACTCCATTTAGTTTAAAACATAGGGCAAAACAATAAATACATTTTAAAAAAATATAAAATATGTTTTATTAAAATAGTTTTTTAGGTTAATTTAAGAAATAGAGATCAGTGTTCACCATGCATTGACAAAGTTATAAGTAGAAGGTGAAAATTTTAATAGCCCCGAGCTGATTCATATACAAATTATTTGAAAAGAAAGGATTTGAGTGAGGCAAGAACATCATTCGTCTATGTACTTATTATTGTCTCATATATATAGAAATTTTAATTATTATTTTTATTATAATCTTATGTATAAAATATAGATCCATGCCTGTGCATAAATAAGTTCCTTTTTTTTTTTTTTTTTCAAAATAAAGGTTCAAACTATAATAAACTTGAACGTTTCATTCTCCAAATTTTAGCATGACTGTATTTAATTGAGACTGATTTAAACATGAACGTTTTTATACTATTTTCTTATTGTGTGCTAATATTTGTGTGGTCCCTTCATCTAGGTCTTTGTAACCTTATTAATAATTGGACGGCAAATATACGTTCCTATGGCCTCCAATAAGTTTTTTATGGCGGCATTTAATCACCATTGTTTCCTTTCGTGTGGTCCACATGGGATTTGGATCTACTTCTTTTTTAAGCATACCCTAAAATGAGTAATAAAAATGGATGGGATGAGTGGGGTACAAGGCATATACATCACAATGGCCCCATAGCCATGAATCACCAAAACTGCATCCATTCGATGGAGTAAAACCTAACTCCTCTTCTTCCCACTAATTCTTTACTATTTTTTATGGAAAAAAAATAAAAAAAGATTAGAGCGGAAACCTAAAAGAAAAAAGAAAAAAGAGTAATATTTCATATTTAAAAGTAACACTTCCAAATTTGGAATACGTGGCCAAACTGCTCTACATATGTTTTGAAAAATTATCCAACGTCTTGATTGAGAGTCGATTCCATCCATTCCATCGCTGATAATGACTGAGGACGACTCAGGCCAAAATATTACAACCCTCTAATCATGCAAAGATATGAGCTTGGAAGGTACAATAACTATGGGTTACGTGGTGGACAGCCAATAAGCCGCGGTTGCATGTCTTGGGCACCAACAGTCAAGTGGGTGTACTGTGAGATTCACCTGCCACAAGCTAAGAAAAGCTAACACGGAACTCTAGCTTTGTATTTTCTGGACTCTTTGTGATGTTTATATACTATCCATCTATTCATTTGATTTGCTAGACAGACGAAAGAATTATATATATATATATATATAACCACAGTATTTTAAAACGCAAGGCGAGGAATGTTAAAATGACGCAAGACACTATGATCTAAAGTCGTTGTGTTGTTAGGCATGCATTAGTTATGGGACGCGGATTGGGCACCACCCACGCTTGTCCTAATAGGAACGGCTAGGGACTCTGAGGGGCCATTGTGATGTATGGGTTTTATCCACACCGTTCATCCATTTTTCCAACATATTTAAGGGCATGATCCAAAAAATGACGCAATTCCAAGACGACCACACGGTGGGGATTATAAATCTATCGTTGAAAGTCTTGGTGGGTAAAGAAGTTTTGGACCAAGATGATATTTGTGTTTTTTCTTCATCCAGGTCTACGTAACCTTATGAATAGTATAAATGGTAATTAACCATAACGGTGGGCCTTAGTAAGGTTTCAATGGTGGGTGTCATTATCACAGCCACTTCCTATGGTGTGGTCCACTTGAGCCTTGTATCTACCTCATTTTTTGGCTTGCATACTAAAATGACGTGGAAAAATAGATGGACGGCTTGGATAAAACTCATACATCATACTAGCCCCTCAGGTCCCTATCCATTCCTAATCAGGGCCGCGTGGGTAGGAACCAATCCACGTCCATTGTTACGTGGCTTGGCTAAGCCCATATGCGTCCACAAGTCAACAAATGAACTTTAAATAATAATAATAATAATAATAATAATAAATTTAATGTTAGCTTGTTAGTCAACAAATGCACATGCCAGTACTACATATGACAGCACAACGGACAAGGAAAATATGCTATCCGTCCATTAGGTGGACCTCATCATGTAAATGTTACTGCCCGAAATAAAGGCGGTCCACTCAGCCGAGTTGGGGGTTCCTCGGACGGTGAACCGTCTCGGTCCCAAAAGCATCCATGACGTACGTGGCTGAGAAGGGAGTATATACAAAGTTATCATGAATTGCATTTCATGGTCTACTTTGTGGTGGGTTCGGCGCTCATCGAAAGCCACTTAACCAGGGGCAATGTTTATCTACATTCCTCTTGTAACATCCATCCGCTGCACTATAATCCTGGATCAGATGATCTGAACCACGAGAAGTGGGGCCTGGTTGATTGATCCAGACCGTTTGTCTCTTGGCTACACATTGAATGGTTGGTCCCCAAAATGTATTACCTTTCTATTTTGGGCCTTCAAATAGATGGTCAAGAACTGAAAGCTTGCAACGGTCCATATTCGACTCGAACGGTAGCCACTGTCGAAGCCTTGATCTTCCCATCTTAGAGATTTTCAACATATGATATATCTGTGGCTGGATACGATGGAAGAATGGTCTTGATCTTCGAATCGTGGGTCCCACTTGTAAAAGCTAAGAAATTGACCATACCGTGCATACAATAAGATGATGTAAATATCAGCGCTCCACTATCCTGGTCCAGTGGGCCTTTCTCGGTCGAAAAGAAAATCCTAGACTACAATATGTATTTGCCACCACTCACTAACTTGTGGTAATCCATCCACTCATATATGTAACCCATATGCATTCCAATCTGAACCGTCCAAATCATGAGGCCCTTCCAGGGTGGACAGTACCTCACAAATTAAACTAATTCCAATATCCTAATTGCCCAATTGGCTGACATCTGATGGACGGTTGAAATAATGAAATGGTTATGCTTCTATGGTTAGTTTGATTCAAGATTTCCATCCATCCACAATGGGCCGGTGATTTGGATGGTCTGGATTTCCACACGTGCGAAACATAGCGGATGAGGATATAGGGGTGTTTGAGTAAATTTCATTCGTTGAAAAAAATCAAAGATATTTTCCGGCAGTTGCTTACAGGTATGCATGTTCTTTCGGCGCCCACATCTTTTCTTTTGTTTTTTCTTTTTCTTTTTTGCAATTTCATTTGGCACTCTGTTTCTGTGATTGACACTCTTCCAACGTACACGTGGCAGGATAAACGGTGGATCCGAACCGTATGCACATTTGACTCCACTACGGATTGATCATGGCTTTAAAAAGCTTGAAACGGATTCTCTGATCAGATGCCTTCAAATGAACGGTAGGAAGCAAACAATAGTTAACATTTGACATTCTGACGGAAAGGTGAGGAAAAGGGGTGGCTGGGATTCTCTCATCAACTTGAGATAATTGCTTTTGAGGGTGATGCTTTTACATCACAAGTATAAGAACTCACGTGTGCGAATATGGCAGAGCATGAGCCCACATGACAGACCAGTAGGAGATCCAAGCCGTACATCAGGTCACATCCATTCTTTAGATGCTGTAGCTCTCACTATGGTCGATTCTACTTATCTAGTAGGCCGCAGTTTATGGACGGCGATGAATTTCTCTAAGCTGTTTGATAAAAATACTAGCAACTGATGAGTGAACAAGATGATTTTTAAACCAATCATCTAAATCGTCAGACCCACCTAATGGACGGATTAGATCTTTCATGTGCGATCCAGGATGACACATGTGACGGTATGGGGATACAGGCGTCTGGAGGCCAGTGTCTCTGCAGCGTTTGTAGAACAAGCTTGAGGGTGTGGGGTCCACCGTGATGTGTTCACGACATCTGATCCGTCAAAAATGGTGCGATGATGTAGCTATTCACCATATCGCAAAAATCAGCTTGATTCTGGCGGAAGAGAGTCAAACTACAAGGAACAGATGGGATGGGGACATACATCATAAAAAATCTTCTCGGTTTTTCTAGGCCCACCATGTATTTATATGCCGTGCAATCCATTCATGATACGTGACTCACCACCAAGCTCTATGCTTACTTCCAAAATAATTTCATTAAAACGCCAATGTGAGCTACACACGTAATTTTATAGGTTTTAGGTATGATTATACGTAATGTTGCCCACCTGAGTTTTGTAATGGCCTCATGTTTGGGATCAATGGAGTAAATGAGGGGAATAACTAGATGGACGGAATGGATGTCGATCAGAAACTACTGTAGACTCCACAAACCGACGTTGCAGAATAAGCTCATTGTACAAGCGTTGCATAGGATCCGGCCTCGGCGTTAGAATCCTCGTGAAAAATGGAAGAGATAAAAAGCAAAAAAAACACTATCTTCTTTTTGGCGGGAATTGATATCGCCATCTAAATGCCGGGATTCGATTTTAACAAGTTGCAGGCAGTTGAAATCGCATGTCTATCGCAAGAGATTCGACGATATCTTTCCGTAAAAATCGACACGCGTCGGTGATGAACCACATCAATGGTTCGTACGCGTTGCCGGCATGAGTCCGTCCAAACAGTGGCTATACTGCCCTTGATACTCTACACAACTGCCCCACTTTCCAGCATGATAGATCCAATCTGTTCGTCAGGTGGGCCATCTCATTAACATTCCACCGGCGAAATGAATGGACGGCTAAAGAAAATGAGATATGGTCAGCATTCATCCGTACGTTTTGTGCTCCAGCATAAGAGTGATCATATAAAGTTTTGATCCAGGGAACCTAGAACGACGGGACCCGCCTGATCAGCGGATCGGATTTTGCAGTTTGGTACGTGTGGTTGCGTGTGAGAGCAACACGTGGTGCACTCGCGCATGTATCTGGCAGTGGATCATGTTATCTGAAATACATGGACCATATTAACGTACGGGGATTGCGTCCAACCCCCGCACGTCTACAGCTGGGAACGGGCAGGAGCTTTGAGTGGCCACCGTGATGTATGGGTTTTATCCACACTGTCCATCCATTTTTTCGTGGTATTTCATTGAATGACACCAACGGTTAGGAAGATCCAAGGATCAAGTGGACCACACCACAGGAAAAACGGTGATTATGATTCTCACCGTTGAAACTTTCTTAGAGCCCACCGTGATGTTTATTTTCCATCCAACCTATTCATAAAGTTACATAGACCTTGATGAAGAGAAAAAAAAAATATTAGCTCGATCTAAAACTTCTGTGGCCCCCAAGAAGTTTTCAACGGTAATATATTGATCCCCATTTTATGGTCCATCTGTGTCTTGAATCTGCCTCACATTTGATATTTTATCCTAAAATGACACGGAAAAATGGATGAACGGTGTGGATAGAACTCATACAGCACGGTGGCCACTCAAATCTCATGCCCGTTCCCAGCTGGAGACGGGAGGGGGTAGGACGCAATCCGCGTGCATGTCAACCAATCAACACCAGACACGCGTCCTGCACGTATGCGGCAACAAATGGGAGTACCATCGCCCAAAACGGATTGGGTGCTGACCCCAACATCACCCAGCTAGGTGGCTTGGGCGCTGTGGGGCCATGTGATATATGTGTTTTATCCACACCGTCCATCCATTGTGCCAGATATTTTCAGGGCATGAACCTAAAATTGAATCAGATCAAAGGCTGAAGTAGATCACACCACAGGAAATATTAGTGATTGAACGTGAACCATTAAAAACTTATGGGCCACAAAAGTTTTCGATCAATCTGATAATTTTTTTTGGTTTGTGTGACCTTATCAACGGATTGGATGGAAAATAAACATTATGGAGGCCTTAGGAAGGTTTCAACAGTAGAATTCATTATCCCATTTTTTCCTGTGGTGTGGTCCACTTAAGCTTCGGTTCTGCTTCAATTTTGGTTCCGTGTTTTAAAATGATCTGGAAAAATAGATGTATGGCCTGAATATAAAACATATACTTCACGGTGGGACTACCAGTGGTTACCACCCTATCATCTTCCCACTCGTCGCTCATGCAAGTCTGACTTTTGGTTGGCCGTTTCTCAAACTTCAAAGTGCCCAATTGAAATCTTCAATCGTAACCCACAATCAGTGGCTCCGATTATCCGATCGGATTCATGATGCGGTGTACAAAGTCCGGCCCAACAGATGAATGGTCTGGATTTTTTTACATGAATTTAGATTTTTCATTCATTAAATTTTGGGGTGCGAAAGAAAGGGCGCTTTTGAACGTAGTACTTTAGACTTTTAATGGTCCACCGGGCAAAATTGAAGGATCCAACTAGGCAAACCGTACGTTGGATCTATTCGCTGCAAGTGGATGGTCGAGATTGTCTCTGCAAAAAGAAAGGTGCAACGATTAACCTTCAATGTCCGTCCTTCAGCCCGCTCCTCCTATTATTAATGTCTAGGACCATTTGATTACTGTATTTTTTGTACAGTGCATCATGAAGAGGACTGAATTCAAAGGACGGTCCAGGTAAATGACTGGATTGTGCAGGTGCACTATAGTTATTTTTGTGAGACAACCAGCGCCATTTGCAAGCTACAACCCACCTGTACATTTGTCGGCGAGTTGAGACGTTTGGAATCCCTCTATCTCTCTGCCGTTTCACCATGCATTCAAGACACGCAGTGTGATGGTGACTGTTCATATGGTGGATGTGACCACTTCGAATTTAAGTTTGTCTTATGTGTAATTAACAAGAGCAGTAAGTTTTCTCTACGACTAGAGCGATGCATAAGTCATGTTAACTCCATTGGATTTGGATCTGCGTAAGCTCAAAATTAGATTTTGATACTGCTCATTGAGTATATGGTAAAATATTTATAAAGTATTGTTATTAATTTGTATTTAAAGTGTGAAGATTAAATATGCAATTATTTATGTGTTTTAAAAAATGTCGCACATGCTCGAACTCGTCTTAAGCTAGCTTGATCTACTGGCCGAATGGAGTCGAGCTGCCAGTCAAATTCGAGTGTCGAGCCGAACAGAGTTCGAGATGAGGTTAGCGGCTAGTCGAGCTAAACTAAGCTGTGCAAAACTCTACCTATGACTTTAATTATACCACCTATTACATGTATGTGCATGGATAATAATAAAAAGATTCCTATAATATAAAGGTCGTCATGCCATAACTAAACATGTGGCCATTCAAGGGTTATCTGTCTTGGTTTATGTAAATCGCACGACAGTAAGCTACTGAGGCAATCCACAATTATCTATAAGGGAAATGACATATGTGAGACAGGATTTTTTTCAATGTCTGAGTAGGGGTGCACACCGTTCGGTTTCGGTTTAGAAACTGGAACCGAATGGCCAAGGATGTAGATGGATTGATCCTGTCAGCTGTCGATATGGACTGTTCATGTGAAGGGGGCCACCTTTAGTTCTCATCCCTTTTGGAACTGGATCCGAACCGTGTGCACCCCTATGTCTGAGTATGCGAGATACATGGTCCAGAGATTCCCGATTCCGTCAAAACCCTACCCATTCAGGAGACAATTCTCATTTAAAGAGGCCATAGAAAACAATAGTATGTACGAAATCAAGGACATCCAATCATCACTTCTACAAAAAAATAAAATAAAAATGTTATCATTATTTCACAATTTCTTCTCAAATCTCAACTCAACCGAGTTCCATTCCATAAATTTCCAAGCACATCAAAAGTGCATACTCATTTTATTTTTATTTTCTACAACACTCTTACCTATTTATATTCCTTGTTATTTTTCTCTAACCCACATGAGTTCTTAGACCTTGTGAAGTAAGACTAGAGACGGTTTTCTATCTTATTTTGCTAGATGGGGTCTTAAACCCTACCAAGCAAAGTTAGAGATTACTCATTTTCTTTTCTACTTGCTAGAGTATTAAATTTTACGTAGCACGATTAGATGTAATGTTACCAAAAATTTATTGAATCTCTTAGAAACCATTAAATTCCATAAAGAAAAAGAACATGTGGTACAAACATAAAATGAAGCTTCACCTCTTCCTTTTAAAAAAATACATAAATAAATAAAATCATCAAGGATCTTACTGAAAATCTTTTATCATAAATCAACTGTAAATTACAGGAATCACTTGAGTTAAAAAATTCTATAGTTTTCCATCCTATAAGCAATTCTATAAAATTTAGTCAATTGAATATTCTAAGTTTTATTTAACTAGTCCTGACTCCAAATCAAATATACTTTTTCATTTGAATTAACACTACGCTATATTCGCATGAACAAAATTTAAGAGGTAAAAAATTAAAAAAATGTGAGGTACTGCTTAGGCCCAGGGCATTCAGAGCCTCTTGTGCAGCAATGCATCACTATTCTCAAAATGGCTTCTAATATGGCCAATTAAGATTGTTTCCACCAAAATAGTTCCAATCAATAATTTAATCTATCTATTTGCCAGGACTATCATGGATTCACTAGCACTCTAAAGAACCACTTTCTTGTAGCCAGTTGTAGCCATTCCAACCATGGCTTGGAAAAAAAAAAAAGAAGAATGGCTATAAAAAAAAAAAAGGCCAATCTGTATGAATTTTGCATGATCGCCATGGAAATGTGTTCTGGACTTGATGTAGCGTTTAGATCAATCGATTGTCCAGTGTAAGTGAACCGATGCAGCTAGGAGTACTGTAACTTATGGAACTCTCGCAGCACGATAGCCTCAAACGAGAGCTTTTTTAAAAAAGTAAAAAAAAATAACACACGCACACACCCCCACACACTCACACGAGAGCTCTTGGTGATTGGAGGATGATTACTTGGCGTATCCAATTCCTGTTACTCCTCGACCATTCAATCTAACTTTTGGGATGCGCTACGTGTGGTAGATGTGGCGTGCCTTTCTGAATTCGGATTGCGTACTGAGTTGCTCGGTGCACTTTTATCGTACTGAGTAAACTCTGCTGGGCCCACCGTGAATGGATGTGGTCTATTCACGCTGTCCATCCGTTTTTCAAGCGTATTTTAGTGGTTGAGATCAAAATTGAATCAATTCTAATGTTCAAGTGGACCATAGCACAGGAAACATTGGGAATAATAATTTCCACCGTTGAAACCTTTCTAGGGTCTACAATGATGTTTATTTGTCATCCAACCTGTTCATAAGATAACACAGATATGGATGAAAGGAAAACACAAATATCAGATTGATCTAAAACCTTTGTGGACCCAAGAAAATTTTCAACAGTTGACATTCAATTTACACTATTTCCTGTGGTGTGGCATGCTTGAGTTTTCGATATACTTCATTTTTGGGCTTAAGCCGTAAAATTATATGTTAAAATGGATGTAAGTAGTGGATGGAATATATAAACCACAGAGGGCTCCACAGAGTGCACTTAGCGTAATGAGTAACTCAGTATACGCAGTCCGCTTCCGCTCTACCTGGCACTTATTTCAAAGTGTAAGTGGACCACTAAACGCAGATATTATTCCATTTCCAGGACACAAATCCTTGGTCAATAATTGTCTATTTGAGGAGAATTTTGAGCACAGTTCATAAAAATCTAGGCCCGTCAAAATCAAAGGTCTGGATCATGAAACTGTGGGCCCCGCTCGTACATACTTGTATCCAACTTGGGGCATTCATTAGCTGGAATTGCGGTGAGAAAAAATAAAAAAGGACGGTTGGAAAAAGAAACATACCGTACTGTATATATACAATGGACATGGAAAGGATCCACCTGACAACTGGTGAAGCTCACGCTCAAGGTTGCTCTGATGAACTGTCCGGATCTAAGAGACAATGTCTATCATGATACTGCATAAGGGTGCATATTGAACAGGTAGAACCGTGGAACTAGACTAGAACTGACCAAGTTCTATAGTGCATCATTTCTAGTTCTAGTTCTAAAAATTAAAGAACTGATTAGTTTGGTTTGGTTATCAATATAAGATATGTAAAATTGAACCGAATCGTGAACCAATCCGTAAAATTGAACCGTGCAACCAAACCAAATATTTCAAAAAGAAATAAAACCTAAGTTCATTCCCTTTGCTTGACTCTTCACGCTACCCCTAGTGCCGCCGCCCCTGATGCAGCCATGCCATTCATCTTGTAATCACTTTTGCTCAATTACTCTTCAATTGACTACTTAGTAGATGATGTGATGTTGCTTAATGCACTTCAGTTGTATTATTATAGAATCCTCTTAGTATATGTCTATAGATCTCCAAATATATTATGTAAATCCATCCAAATTACACAATTTATTCTGATTAACTTTTGTAGGAATTAGAGATAATGGGGATGAACAACTTGCAGTTGGATGATTAAATATAATTTCTTTGAAATGGCCTACTCATCTCTTGAATCATTATTATTTTTGGGATCGACATGAAAAGATTGTGGTCTACCTGATGAAGGGCCATGCACGTTAATTCATTTCTCCCACCTTTTAGAAAGCAACACAGGAAAGCCCCCCACGGCTAAGTAGGCATTTTCTTAGAGATGAACGCTTTTCTTTTTAGCCAATTTCTCGCGAAAGCCTTCCGCAAGGAAGTTCGATTCAGTGTGGGGCTCACTATGATGTTTGTGAGAAAGCCACTCTGTCCATCCATTTTTCGAGTTTATTTTAGGACATGTGACCAAAAATGAGGAGGATCAAAAACTTAAGTGGGCCACACGAGAGAAAACGGTGGGGATTTAGTGACTACCATTGAAACATTTATATATCCACAAAAGTTTTGTATCAGTTTAATTTCTTTGTTTTTTCACTTCATTTCAGTGAAAATGACTTTATAAACGGTTTGGATGGAATATAAACATCAAGGTGGATCCCCGGGAAGGTATCAACGGTAGAAATTTCTTTCCCCACTGTTTCATCTAGTATGGCCCACTTGAGTTTTGCTTCCTAATCATTTTCGGTCTCATGTACTAAAATGAGTTCAAAAAACGGATGGACGGGTTGGATTTCTAACAAACATCACAGTGGGCCCCATCCAGAATCCTTGCGCTGGAACTTCCTGCGAAAGACTTTCGCAGGAAATCCGCGTCCTGGACTTGGACAGAACGAGAAGGGAGCCCTACATGTATGCCACGTGTACGGTAGGAAAGAAACGACGTCTGTAAAATGATGGTATAGATTGCAGCGTCTGTTTCACAAATTATCAACGGCAATTAAAATTGCGGAAACCTTTCGCACATGTAAAATATCCTACCGTACAGAAGGTGGACCAGGCCATGATCGCTGCATCTGAAAAACTAGGTCTACCTCTCAGTGGGTAGGCCACATCAGTACATTAAGTCACACCATTGCCTTTATTGAAATTGATGTTGTGTCCGTTGTATAGGTCGATCGTTCTGATTTTTATCTCACGTTATCATCATTCGTGGACAGTATTTTGTACGGATAGAGTATCCTACCTATGTTATCGTTGGCAGTAAAGGAGAATTAAGGCAATCCAGACTGTCTGAATACCTAACTCGACTTTTGATAGGGCATGAGCGAAAAATTGTATAACATCAACGGTCTGGATAACTGCACAATAGTGAATGATTAACGGAAAATGAGCCCCCCACCTTTTTTTAACCTGTACATAACTAACAGCGCAATCTTTTTTTAGAGATTAGATAGCCGGTTAATTGCGGCACAGGCATTATGGTGCGGCCATTACCGTGGGTCCCACTTTGATGTATTTATTCTTCATCCACGCCGTACATCTATTTTTCCGGATCATTTTAGAGCATGTTCCCAAATAGAAAGAACATACAAGTCTAAAGTCGTCCATAATACAAGAAACAGAGGATATTGAGCGTCCTACCACTAAAAATTTCTTAGGTGCCGTACTCATGATGTTTATTTTCTATCCAACATGATAAGGTAACGTAAATATGGATGAAGGTTTTAAAAAAAAAAATCAACATTATCCAAATATTGGATGTGGATTCGCTAGTGTACTACACACCACCGACTAGGCTGGTGTGTTCCCGTCACCAAGTTTTGTGGGTCCATCAGGAGGTATGTGTTATATCTATACCGTCCATTCATTTGGAGAGCTATTTGTAAGGCTTGAGCCTAAAAATAAGAAAAATCGAAACATTAAGTAGACCACACTCTAAGAAGCAATGGGGGATTGAACTTCTACCGTTGCAATCCTTTTGGGGTCATAAAAGCTTTGGATCAGTATTATATTTGTTTTTACTCTTCATCTTTATTTGTGTAGCCTTACAAAGAAATTTAATGGAAAATAAACATTATGGTGGGTAACAAATGTTTTAATGGTTAGAATCATTTTCCCAATATTATTTGTGGTGTGATACATTCGAGGTTTGGATATAACTCATTTTTTGACTCTTACTTTAAATTGATCTCGTAAAATGAATGAACGGTATGGATATAATAAATACATTATTGAGGGGCCATGTAGCTTTGTTCTCCTTTCACTGTTCGTGTACAACCGGACGCGGATTTCCTGCGCAAGCCTTTTGCAGGAAGTTCCTGCACAAGGATGCTGGGTGGTGCCTACCGACATGTTTTTGATAAATTCAATCCGTCCATCCATTTTTCTAGATCATTTAAGGGCTTGAGATAAAAATTTAAGTGTATATAGAACTAAAATGGGAAACAAAGAGAAAACAGTGATCATTCAGTGAGCACCGTTGAAGAATTCATTATTGTATCAGTTTATATTTTTGGTTTTTTCAAATCATACCATTGACAATGACCTTATAAACGGTTTAGATAACATATAAACATCAAGGTGAAGCGTGGGAAGATTTCAACGGTAGAAATTTCTTTCCCTAATTTTCCCTCTCGTGTGTCACACTTGAGTTTTTAATCCGTCTCATTTTTTGTCGCACGCCATAAAATGAGATCTCAAAGCGGATGGACGAAATGGATTTCTCACATACATTGTAGTGGGCCCCACCCAGCATTCTTGCGCAGGAACTTCCTGCGAAAGCCTTTCGCAGGAAATCCGCGTTCCGTACAACCCAACCTGGAGGAGCGTCAGCGCTCTCACGAGTCACGATACCGGTGGTGTGTGGTACACCAGCTACTCTACTCCTCCAAAAATTGTGGCTTGTTATTGATCAATCACCACTGTTTACTAAGGTAAGGTCCACCTGGGAATTGGATCTACTTCAATTTTTGGCTCATGTCCTAAAATGATCCGAGAAATCGAATGGACGGTTTGGATATGAAATAAGTATATCATTTGTGCCCTTCGTTAAGGGCCTCATTTTCATGGGTAAGGCCAGGGCCGCGACTAATCCGCTGCCCTTTATACTCGCGCGAGTAATTCTATGCCACTGAACTCGCATTATTTCCAAATATACATGCACTAAGATTCTACTAAATAGATTCAATTTTTTTCTAATCTAGACCATTCAGTTACTCAGGCCCACCTAAAAATTAACTAACCACAAGATCTGATATTGTAATGTTTATATTAGGAGAAAATTTACATGAACAAGTTAATTGTTTTTTTTCTAACCGTTGATCTGTAAGCCAAAGATCGGAAGGTTAAGATCATCCTATCTTGGAGATTTTTAATAAAGAGTTCATGCACGGTGGTTCTGAAGTAGAGGAATGGTCTGGGTTACGTGCCGTGGCCCATAGATGTGAGAATTAAAAATGCATATATTCTTTAAATGATTTTGGCCACGTATCATAACTCATCGTCCGCGTTTCGGAATATCGCTCGAGAAAGCTATCTATATATACGTGCGAGATATATGATGGAGAAAAGAGGAGAGCGTAAAAGGGCAGTTACAGGGAGTAGGAAGAAGAAAAAGGGAAGAGAGAGAGAAAAGAGTCGTTTTCTTCTTTTTCTTTCTTCCTTCAAGCCAAATCCTCTCTCCAGATTCTTCAAGGGAACTCTCCTTTGTAGAACTTGGAGGAGGAGGAGAGGAAAGAAGCGTTTATTTTCTCCCATTCCCGTTTCGGAGATTCCAGATCTCTTCTTATCTTGTCTTCTTGAAACCCCGTATTTTATCCACCCGGAACAGATCTTTTCGGGTTTTTCTTTCTCGAGTTTACGTTTTCCGATCGCAATCGGAAAAAAGAGAGGATCTTTTTGGGTTTTGCAATGGGGGTGTATGAACTGATTAAAGGAGAGGAGAACGGAATCTCAGATCCGAACAAGAACTTCCTCAAGATGGAGGAAGGTTATACAGAGAAAGAACTCGAATCAGCACGTCAGATTCCTCCTGTGAAATTCAATGCCGTAGAATCCCAGAAATGCATCTCCGTCGCCGGAGCAGAAGCCGGCACGAAACGCCGTCTCGCATCGCTTGACGTTTTCCGTGGAATCACCGTCGCTGTAAGTTCCGAATCCTAAAATCCCCCAAAATCTCTCTCCCTTTTCTCCCCCTCTTCTGCTATTCCATCTGCATTGTCTGGAAAGTGATCGATTTTTTTTTTCTGGAAAATACCCGAATTTTCTTTACGGATCTTTCAAGCAGTGCCCTGCTCTCTGCCCTCTGAATTTTTAATTGAATTTCAAATTTCTGTATTTGGATCTCGTACTTAATTTGCAGATTGAGATATAATTTGTTTAATTTGAACGATTTCCCGTTTTAAAGATAAATTCGATACCTTTCTTTTCAATAATCAATGCTTTTTATTTTACTTTTGCTCACTAATCTTTTTAATTGAATCCGTTTGGCTTTATTCTACCGCCCCAAAACAGCATATGATAAATTCTTTCTCTATATTCCATGTGTCTACCTTCTCGCTATTTGGTGAATACGAAAGTCATTGATACTCTGGCAGAGCGTGATGTATGATAAGCAGGCCCTTAAAAGTTACTTAGTAATTACATATAAGTAGGTCGAATTAAACTGTTCAAGTTTTGGTTCCCGGTTTAGATTTATCATGGACCAAAAATTACTATGATTTGATTATTTCAGTATCAGATTGATGGACATTAATTGGACGGTTAAAAATGAAAAATAAGCAATGATCTTATTTCACAAAAAAAAAAGTGTCCATGTTAGGATTTTTCCAGCAATCTGAGTTTGGGACTGACACTTAAATGACAGTGGTTTTCGCAATCTAGAGTTTATCTATTCCACGATTATGATTTCTATGTTTCCGTGTATCAGGCCTCAATACGCCACCTGAGTATCATGCAAGCGAATTATTCTCCCACAGTTTTATAAGTAGTCCTAGTACTTGCTCGCGTGAGATGGACGGGTGGATGCGCGGCAACGGTGCCGACATGACAAATGTTCGGATGTGATCTGTCCATGTCACGTGGCCAAAGATAGGGTCGGCGTGTTTTACTCGCACGGGTTCCCGGTTAATCCGGGAACCACCTAGTTCGGTGGATCCGTGACTGTGGGGCCATCGTAATGTATGTGTTTTGTATTCACGCCGGCCATCCGTTTCGCTGCTCGTTTTAGGGCTCGATCCTAAATTGATGTCTGATCCAATTATCTGGTGGACCACACTACAGGAAACATCAATGATTTAACGCCCACCGTAAAAAAAAAACTTCGGGTCACATAAGTTATCAAGCTTATATTTGTGTTTTCCCTTCATCCGTGCCTATCTTATCTTATCAAGAAGTACGGTGAGCCCTACGCTCATGCCTTAGAATGGAAACGTCTTGGCTACTCTCCTGCCACCAGCCAATGGCTAGTGGTCGGTGCTCTGTGGGCCCCACCATGGATGAATGTGTTTCATCCATGCTATTCATCTATTTTTCTAGATCATTTTATGTTATGAGACAAAAAATGAGGTATATCGCAATCTCAAGTGACCACATTGCAGGAAACAGTGTTGAATGAACGTGGACCACCAAATTTTGAGCCAATACGGTAGAGCCATGTCTTTACGATACTAATCACGTCCGCCCGTTAGAGTGGATGGTTTTTGTCTCAAAGACCACTCATATGATTTATGGCCATTAAAATTGACACGTAGAATACAAAGACATATAACGGTCAAATAAGGAGTGGGGTAAACTATAGAAAAAGTAATGGGCGTGATTGCGCCGTAGGTTTTATTTTTAGAACATAATCCGTCCTTTCGGTGGACCCAATCGATACAACACCTTGTCACATGTCCAGTGGAGCTGTTTAATGGACTGGATCCCACGCGCTTGTACGCCTTTGCCGTGTGTGCCAGCACGAAGGCTACACTCGCGAGTAAGATTTGAGTCGTATTTGCGCGGCCTATGTTTCGAATCCTGTCCGTTCAAGAAGCTGGGGCCCATACACGTGCGAATGTATCAGGTAACCAGTCTGGTGCTTTTGACCTGTGGGCCCAATTTGTACGTTGGATGTGGACCATTGGTTCGGCTTAGAAGCTGGGGGCCCATACGCGTACCATTACGTGATTTGCCAACTAGAGCGTTTGTTTTCCGTAACGCACCTAATGAACATCTCACATCATTCCTCTGCACAATTTGTTTGGATATTTACCCCTCTTATGTACGAGGAATCACGAGAATGCCATCGACCAAGCAGGGTCCAGTTTCGTCGTATTTCAGTTGGAACTTGGGACTCGTATTTCGTCATCTGGAGATGTGTCGCTTTACATGATTCAAGTTGGAGTCTATATATTATAATTTTTATTATTATTATTATTATTATTAAAGATAAATAAGCTGATGGGAGGTGCTGTTTACGCTCGTTTACGCTCGCTCCGCTGATAAAATACCCCACGCTATTTATATAACCTTTGCATTGCAGTGGCATGTGTGACTGGTACCTTTTATAGCTAAAAAGCAGAAAGGATGGGTGTATCTATCGTTGAGACTGGGTCCCACTAAACATAAAATAGATCTGAAAAATAGCTGAGTGTCAGTTATATTAGTAAGCAAGGACGAGTAGCAAAAGAGGCATAAAAACCGCCAGTTGTTTTCTTTTGCAAACAAGCTTGACCAGCCTTTTTGAAATATCGCTGTATTGGCTTTCGTGTCGGTCCGTACCCGATAAATAATGTCGGCAAGTCGGTCACTTTTTTATTAGTTTTGGAGATTTCTTTCCTACTCTGGCTGCATATGATGCTTGATATGCAGGCACGTTGAAATGGTACACGTGTGGCATGTTTGAACTCAAATTAAGCCGACTAAGATGTGGAAATCACTGTCTTCAAGTTCCATTCTGAAAATTAGATTAGTCGAACGATCCCAACAACATCTGATTCGTGGACGCTACGTCGAGCATTCTAATGACTAATAGTTGGATAACCTTTTCCCGTCTAATAATTTGTTGTTTGTATATCTATACTTTAAATACAGACGGTTGATTTTTGAATTACTTACCTGACATGTATGCAATTTCTCGGTAATTTCAAACTGCTTGTGTCGCCAAAGCATTCCTCTCGTTGATTATCTTTTCAATCTTACAGTGTGCATGCAGTACCTTTTGTGTGCATCTATGCAGTTCATGCTGATTTATTCGGGTATTGCCGAATCAATCCGGTCGAATTTCAGAACCAGTCCCCATTTTGGAACGATTCTTCAGAGGTAGATTTTGCATTGGGTTTGTGTGTCAGGACGACGCGTATGGCCTGTGCCGCCCCTGTGGCGAGTTCCTGCAGTCGGAAGCTATGTGGGGCCCACGGAGTTGACAAATCCACTCCGTCCATCAGTTGCTCAAGATCACAATATCTCATTAATTCTAAAAATACTGCAAATCGAAAACTCAGGTGGACCATACCACACGAAACAGCTAGGATTGGCCATAGAAGTTTTGTATAAAGAATATATTTGTTCCTGCATATTATCCGAGTGATCGTAACCATATGAACGGTTTGGATGTCACGATCCGCGGGAGGAATGTTTACGTGGATGTTTTCATTCTCACTGTTTTGTGTTGTGTGGACCACCTGAGTTTTCAATCTGCATTATTTTTGGGCCCCTGTCCTATTCTGATGTTTAGAAACTGATGGACGGAGTGGATTTGTCATGTGCGTATCTATGTAGCTTCTTTCCGCACAGACAATTGGTTTCCGTGGTTGGGAATGACTCGCTAATTTAGGGAGCAGAGTCCTGCGAACCGATTTACTAGATGAGATCTGTGCCATTCATCTCATGTATCCATCCACTTTGATCGGACCCTATTAACCCCTGTAGATTATGTAGATTATTTATTTATTGATAGTATTTTTTACTTTCGACCATTTTCACTTGGCACCGGACGCTATTATGACCATCCAGGATCATCTAACAAGTGTCCTTTTGCCTTGTGGGGGGCATATTTAGCACTGCTGCCATCGGATGTACGATATGGATTTCATCCATAGACGTCACGTGATGTCACTGACCGATTAGAGTTTATGTTTTTTATAGAGACATAAAACGGGGACTGTTTAGGGACAACCGGTTGTAGGTTAACTTCACCTACGACTCAAATTTTAGATGCATGTTAAAAAAGTGGGTCGTGCCATACTTAGGGAGTTGTAGGCGATCAGATGTTTAAATATTGGGAAACGTGCGGTTGGAGTAGGATGCGGGTTTATCTTGTCGTCTTTATTGAAAGTAAATGTACGTTATCATGTTTCCTTCCCCTCAATCAATCGCGCATAAACACAGGCAAGGGCATTATCGTAGTTCTGAAAGAAACCATGTTCCCTTTTCATTCTCCCTCTCCCGAGCCTTCTTCGGCGATGGATTTGTCGTATACTCCACCGTGGGATGTACATGCTCCAGTGAATCTAGACCGTTGGTCTGATTTGGATAGCCCGGATAAGATGGATTGGATTTTCTTCTCCCATCCATTGTGGGCCGCAAAATGAATACCCGGTATGGTAGTCTGCGGGCTACTGAACTTGTTTTTCACCAGGTGGGCCATTTCTACTGTTGAAGAGGTACGGCCCCGTTTTTAAAATCAAAATACCGATGGGCCACCCGTGGCTTAAAGAGGGCGATCCAATCCAAGACGAGAAAACCGGACTGCGATTTCACTTTCGGTAGCTTGCGGCTACCTTCCTTTTCAAGTATTTCTCTTTCCATAGTCGAAGCCACGTCCTCTCACCTACACTCTCCGTGTCCCTTTCCTATGTCTTTCTTTCTCTCGTGTTATTGATGGCCGCTGACCTTTCTCTGCAGAGAGGAATGCACGTCGTCCAGTTCAATCAATTGAAGGCGTGTAAATTGGGGGGAGATCAAATCTAATAAGTGATAATAATACTAAATATCGTAATGATATGATTTGACGTAGGTAGGCGTGCTCGCTTGGGCCTGCTACCTTTCAGATGGTCCTTGAATTTTTCAGAGTGACATTTGAGACTCTGTCAGAGAGTATGCATCATATGCAGGCGCTGTGGATTTGCACGAGCGTCGTACGGTTAACTTAAATATGTTCAAAATAGTGTGACGCGGATTGGGTACTGGCCATGCCAGCGCTAACCTTCCTCCGGTTCCACATGGCAGGATTGGCCGAATGGGGCCCACACAAAGCGCGTTGGAAAGTTGTTATGTTAGGTATTTGATGGGCCATCTCTTACAGGGCCGCCCAATCAATTACCGTCACCTCATGCATGCTACGAGGGAAGTCTGCGCTGGCAGAAAAGTAGGCAAAACGTCTCCCATATAGTGGTCCCTAGGAGAAATTTTGATTGTCTGAGAAAATGACCACTGATCAGAGGTCTGGATAGTTTAATCAATCTTACTTATGATGTCATGTCACGTTAACAATGTGTGAGCGGATTAGCTGTTATCCGGGTAACAGCTTAGTGGGTGTTACTCCTACCGTGGGGTTCCACCTTGATGAATGTCGTTCATACCCCCCTTGCCTTTCTGTCTTTTAGGGCTGGCTTGTTTTTCAATTTTCATGGTAAATAGAGCTTAAATGGCTAATTATTACTTTGTACATCCGTTTGATTTGCACGTAATTGTCTTGAAAATTGTGGCATAAAAACGTTGAAAACCAACTGAAATTGTGGTTGTAAAACTTGGGAGGCCCATTATGCATGTGTCTGATCCATGCCATCCATTTATTGTATGTGCTAAATTTAAGGCATGAGCAAAAAACAAGGCAAATACAAATCTCAAGTGGACACACCACAAGAAGCAGGGGGAATTTAACATCCATAGTTGAAAGTTAAGATGAGTGTGGATATCATAGGGATTTGTACTTGTCATAGAACTGTTCATCATGTCACACGGATATGGATGAAGGGAAAACGCAAATATCTGCTTGATCCAAACTTCTGTCACCCCAAAAACGAATTGAATAATAAGCATTCAATTTCCCCTATTTCCTGTGGTTTGGTTCACTTGAGTTTTGGGCTCATGCCCTAAAAATGAGTGGGAAAAATGGATGGACGGCATGGATCAAACAAATACATAACAGTAGGCCCCACAAATTTTCTCTTCCTCTCAAACGTAGAAGCTTTCCAAACACCCTGTCATCGTCATGTCAACATCAATAATCACCTATTTACACTCTATTTACCTTGTGATTGAAAAACAGTCTTCATGTCTGTTTTTTCATCTCATTTAAGATGTTATCCCAAAACTTATCGAGATACTAATCACCTCACTACTGGAAAAAGTGGTGAATGAATCAGTGGCAGACAAATTTCAACACTGAGACCAGGGATCAAGTGCCCATGTGGTGTGGCTGTTTAAAAAAAAAAGAAAAAAAGCAGAGGGGACAATGACGAACCACCCTTGAAAACTTCTTGGGATCAAGCTGATATTTGTGTTTTCCTTTTTTTTTTTTTTTTTTTCATATATGTGTGAACTTATGAAGAGGTTGGATCTCCAATAAACATCATGCTGGGCTCTAGGAAGGTTTCAACAGTGAGCGTCAATGTCCCCACTGTTTTTTGTGGTGGGGTGCACTTAGCTTTAGATCTGCCTCATTCTTTGGCTCATGCCCGAAAATGATCTCTCCAAATGGATGGACGGTGTGCATACAACACATACAATATGGTGGGCCCACAGAACTTGGTGATGTCACTTCAGTAGCCAGATTGGCTACTATCTGGCTACTGAAGTCATCAGTAGACAATCTGTGTCCTTGATTGGCTACGAATTGTGCATACAACACATACATTATGGTGGGCCCACAGAACTTGGTGACGTCACTTCAGTAGCCAGATTGGCTACTATCTGGCTACTGAATCCATCAGTAGACAATCTGTGCCCTTGATTGGCTACGAATCTACTAGTTTAGAGTTTCCAATTGGTTTTCCTCACTGTGTTATGCTCAATATATATATATATATATTATATATATATATAATATATATATATATATATAATATATATAATATATATATATAGAGTTAAACTGGCCCATTGGATTGGCATTGACATACATACGGGTCATGTCTGCAGTGATGTGCCCATGAATATCATCCATCACGCTCTGCAGGACCATCTTTTTCCCTCCTTGAATAGAATCTCCTCCTTATTTCTGAAATTTGGCTATTGATGCAATTCCAATTGCTTTTTTCCCAAACCATACGTGGATGCTGAGGTGTGGGCTTTATTCCACATGGAAATAGTGACCCGTACTGCCTTCTCTCTCCATATTTTCAGCAGATTACAGAACCTTTAAAAGCAAAAGCAGGTGGCTATTGCTTAATTTATCATATATTGCTTTTGGTGGAGAACATAATTTCTAAGGAATATGTAACTTTTTAGATTTTATTTGAAAGAATGGTGGTTATGGAGAATATAATCTTTTCTAGTGAGATTTTTTAATTAAATTAATTAATTAATTAATTAATTAATTTAGTTTTTGTTCAAGAGGGAACCCAGATGGTAAGAATGGATTCAGTCTCTCCAGGCTTGTTGAAACATCTAGGTTGTGAGTTGTCACTTAGACCCACAGTTCTTAATATCATCTGAAACCGAGCTGACTTTGCCAACTGAACTTGGCTTTGGTAGAGAATGAGGGATGTCACCCCCTCCAAAACAAACATTTGTGTACAATGTGTGAATGCTGGAATGAGTCGGGCGAGTCACACTCCGACATTGGTGTATTTAGAACCATGCTTTAGGTCACTAAAAACTCAATTGTTCAAGCTTTGAGCAAGATTAATGTTAGTTTGAGAGGTTTGTCACCGTTACTTAGCATGCGGTAGGTAGCTTGTGAGTTGAATTTCAAATGCAAGCTTTAGCTTTTAGATTGCTTGGAATTGTGTTTGCTTGGATCTTAAGCTAATTGCATTGTGAATTGTGTTTGAGAGGTTCCACTGTTGAATTCTGATGATATCTTTCTGCTTTATGTTCTGAACCACTCCTCAAGTGAATTGAGTAGTGTAAATGACAAATGTTGCTCTTCCAAAAAATGAAAAAAAAAAAAACTAATATTAAGAATGCTTTGTTTCCCAGTAGTCATGCTTAACAGTGGTTTATACTTTTCTAGTATGGCATTTATTGCAATTCATTCAAATTGCAATTCAGTGTAACAGCACATCAAAATGCACCTATTATTCAGTTTGATGGTTTCTGATTCATGCATCTCTTCCCTGTAGGGATTATCTATAAGCATGTAATTTGCTATCTTATGATTGTTCTCAAGGATTTTGTTCTTGCAGCTCATGATACTTGTGGATGATGCTGGAGGAATCCTTCCTGCAATTAATCATTCACCATGGAATGGTGTGACCCTCGCAGATTTTGTTATGCCATTCTTCTTGTTCATCGTTGGGGTTTCACTGGGACTTACATATAAGGTATATGTTCTCAATCATATTCTTTTTCTCTTGCATTCCAATCTTCTTGAATGAAAACAAACTTTTAGTATATTTAAAGTTGTGATTTTGAAATTACTTTGAAGGCACTGGAAAGTTCATGATGCTGCCTGCAATTAGTATTGTTTGTTGTGAAATGTTTTCATGAGCTAACTACAATCTTTCTTCATACAGAAATTGTCAAGCAGAGGCGTTGCTACTCGAAAGGCTGTGCTTCGGGCATTGAAATTATTAATCTTAGGTCTTTTCCTCCAAGGTACTTAATGTGATTTTGTTTTACAAGATACTTGTGTTTTGTTTTTGCTTCACTTAGGCTGAGTTGGTAAATTTGTCCCCTTACTTTCTTTATGAAGATGATTTGTGTAGAGGTTTGGTGATACCAAATGCATGTATGGGGCAGCCCATGTACATGCTACCACATGTGTGAACTAGGTACATGACCAGGTGGGCTGCTGTTTATGAAACCAATGGGCTAAAAAACTTGCCGAAGCTTTCCTATGCCCTCCACTTGTTTCAAAAGCTGGTCCTAGATGAGCTGAGCAGCCTGATTTTCAGTGGCCTTACATTATGAGCATCTTGGATCTCACACACGTACTACTTGGGCACATGTGGTCTTCCCTAGATGGGATTCCGTACACACATATGGAATTAGCAACCCTTTATATTTTCTCTCAATCTTTTCTTTTATTTCTATTTACATTATTGTTAGAATTTTTAATTAGCAATATATGGCTCCTCTGGTTGATTTCCACTAATATTTGAGGATGCTCTCTATTTTCAGGTGGCTACTTTCACGGCCTTAATAATCTAACTTATGGCGTAGATTTAGAAAAAATTCGATGGATGGGTATACTACAGGTATGCATTTTCGGGCTGGTTTTATGTTCTCTATATTGGTTTAGTAAAATAGGTCATTGGTTTTTTATGCACAAGGTAGCCGTTAACATTACAATATGGGCCGTAACTGCTCTTTTCGTTTTTTTTTTTTGTTTTTTGTTTTTTTTTTGTTTTTGTTTTTGTTTTTGTTTTTGTTGTTGAAAAGAATCTATTACGGGGCCATTATAGGGCCATTGGTCATTATGGGCCGTTACAGGCAGTGTTCGAAATATTGATACTATCGACCGATATTATCGTTATTTCACCCCTGCGAGATGAAACCCTCGCGATAACCCCCGGAAGATACCAAAAAACCCAAAATCTAGATATCGCACGATATATCGGCGATATCGTGCAAAAAAAAAAAAATTGAATCAGAAAAAAAGAGAGAGAGAAATCGAAGAGTACCTGTTGGCTGCATTTTTCTTCATTTTTTCTCGCTATTTTTTCATTTTTTTCTCTTTCTTCGCTGATTGGAGCATGCCTGTGCGGATTTCTCGGAGATGCGGCGAGAAATCAGGCCGAATTTCTCGGATTTTCGGAGATTCGGCGAGAGAAATCAGGCCGGAGAGGGAGAGCGCTCGTGACAGAGAGGAGAGAGCGCTCGTGACAGAGAGGGAAAATGAAGAAGATGGGGCGGGGGGAGGGGTGAAATGGGGACGGAAACGCTCACGTGCAAACCAGTTCGTATGTACTACGTACGAACTTTTTTGAGAACTCATCATATCTGATGAGTCTCGAAAATCTGAACGGTCCACATGAAGCAGAACCTCATGAAACCCCCTGTTACGAATTTTTACTTTGATCCAAAAATTCAGTGGGCCATGAATAATGCAAACAGTTTATTCCCTTGATTTGAATTTCTCTTTGCTATGGCCCACCAGAATCTTAGATCAGGGTGAAAATTCACCCCCTAGGGTTCCATGGGATTCCACATCTTATGGACCGTTTGGATTCGACACCTATGACATGTGTGCAAAGGTGCGCTCGTGCGTAGGTGAGTAGGTGAGCATGCCTCGAAATGGGGAATGGCGCGGTGTGGTTTATTGAGCACGCTCCTATCGTACTCAGTAAACTCAGTTGGGGCCCACCTTTAATGTATGTGGTCTATCCACGCCGTCCATTTGTTCTCCCATCTAAATTAAGGGGTTGATCCCAAAACTTAGAGCGGGAAGTGGATCATACCACAGGAAATAGTGGTGACACTGATTTCCACCGTTGAAACCTTTCTGGCCCCTGCAGTGATGTTTATCAGTCATCCAAACCGTTAATAAGATCATATGGACGTGGATGAAAGGAAAATATGAATTTAATAAGATCATATGGGCCCTGCAGTGATGTTTATCAGTCATCTAAATTTAATGGTAAACTTCACTCTCTCTACTGTTTTCTGTGGTGGGGTCCACTCGAGCTCTGGATCTGACTCATTTTTTGGCTCACGCCCTCAAATGATCTGTTCAAATAGATGAACGGTGTGGATAGAAAAAATACATCATTGTGGGACCCACGTAACTTGGTGATGTGACTTCAGTAATCCGCGCTGGAAGCGGATTGCGTGGGAACGGATTGGCTACTCCCCTGACATCGCTCCGTGGCTGATGGTCGGTGCTCTGTGGGCCCCACCATGATGTATTTGTTTCATCCATTCTGTTCATCCATTTTTAAAGATCATTTTATTAGTTGAACCCAAAAATGAGAGGGATATAAATCTCAGGTGGACCACACCACATGAAAACAATAGTGATTGGATATACCATTAAAATCCTCCTATGGCCCACTATACTGTTTATTTGAAATCCAATCGGTTGATTAGGTCATACGGGACCAGATGAAGAGAAAAAAACAAATATCAGCTTGATCCAAAACTTTTATGGCCCCCAAAATGTTTTTAATGGTCTACCCTCATTCAACACTGTTTCCTGTAATGTGGTCCACTTGAGATTTGGATATATCTTATTTTTGGACTTATACCGTAAAATGATCTGTAAAAACAGATGGATGGCATGGATGAAACACATACATCATGGTGTGGCCCACATAGCACCGATTACCAGCTATTGTTGGGCCTAGCAAGGTTTCAACGGTGGATATCATTATCCTTGCTGTTTCCTGTGGTATGGTACACTTGATCTTTGGATATGATTCAATTTTTGGCTCAACGCCTTAAATTAGATGGAAAAACGAATGGACGGTGTGGATAGATCACATACATTCAAGGTGGGCCCAACCCATAGAACTGCCCGTTCGGGGCTAGAGACGGCCAGGGGTAGCGCGTCCTTGCAAAGACGAGCATTGATGCTCCTCGAGCTCCAGTTGCACGAACGGTTCAAAGGAGATCAAAGTTACATGGGCCCAAAGTGATGTATTTATTATATCTACACCGTTCATCTAATTTTAGAGATCATATTAGAGCATTATCCAACAAATGAATCATATCCAAATATCAGCTGGACCACACCACAGATGGCAGCGAAAAATATGATTTTCACCGTTAAACAATTTGTGAGGCCATCGTTAAAGATCAGTTGGACCCACCACAACTTCGGTGTGATATATTTATAAATATCATGCATTCAATTTAAAAATAGTTAAACATCGCATAACTTAGGAACCTATACAAAGGAAATTTATTATGTGCATCTTTTTTTTGAGATATTATGATTTGAAAGTGTGTATTAAGGGCCTTTTTAACAATCCCCAAAGTTTCATTAAAAAATTCAACCATTTTCTCAATGTTTCCCCATGTTTTCCAAAAAGTGCGATAAACTATGCGATACAAACGATATGTCCCGTGCGATAACCGATACGTATCTGTATCCCAAGGGTGCGATACATTGTGCGATACCGATATTTCGAACACTGGTTATAGGTCAATTTTTCTGTAACGGCTGCTACGACACCGTTACCATTATGTACCGGCTACCACTGTTACCATTATGTAACGGCTGTTACGGCCATTACGTAACCATTTTAGAATACCTTGGTTTATGCACCCACCTTCGATGGAACGTGTCCCCCAAAATTTTACCGTTTGAAAGATCCTATCCAGAAATCTCGAACCTTTTTTGTTCACCAAATGGAAGTAGCATATTGGATAACCTGGGTTTGAGGGTCGTAATTCCTCACGGCCTGATTGAATAATAATAACTTCTGGCCATTGTCCTATGTTTTTTAATCCAATACTATGAACAAAATGGTCCATTTAAGGTGTTAAAAGAGTATTGGTATCTGTTCCATGTATCGGTGTCTCCGATACTTGGAAAAATGTTGTTATATGAGGGAAACATTAAAGAAACGTTGGGAAAAAAAGGTAATTTTTTTTAGTGAAACTTCAAGAGATATTAAAGGACAAATGATTTCTCATATAGGAATTAAAATATTGCAAAACAACTATACATAATAAGTTTCTACTTAATTGCGGCCTAATCCATGTGCTGTCGAAAAAAAATCATTACAAAACAGAACTATAAAATTTGTAGACACTTCTCGATATATAAAATTTTCATATTAATTAAAAGTGAAAAACACATTTTTCAATATAAAAATGGAGAAATTAGGATTTCCCCAATGATACATGTCAAGGCATGAGAGTCATGCATAGAAATGGATTTCTATTGCAATCCATGCTAACTTTTAATAAAAAATGAAGTTTCTAGGGATTTGTTGCCATCTTTGAGTTCTGAACCGTCTCCTCTTTGAGTCGTGATTTCTCTTCCAAAACCAAACTTTGATTCAATAAAAAGCAAGGGAGTTAGAAATTTCATTTATGGGGTTTTAGGACTTTTCCAAATTTCTATTGATTTTTACCTGTTTATGGATGTTTCCTTGGTCAAGGGATATTATCGATGGCATCGCCAATACAAATGAACTTCTATAAGGGACTTCTCTGAATATTGCTAGTGTTAATAATATTGCTAAATAGCTGGTATTGATAATATCACTAAATATTGCCAATATTTGAAAATTTTAAAATGCGCTGTATCTCTAACCTGACGATGCCGATAAGGGACTCTTCTCAGACTATTGTTGTTGTTGATAATATTGCTAAATATTGCCGATATTATCGAAATTTTAAAATGCCCGATGTTTCGGTATCACTAATCTGACAATACTGATAATATCAACATATCTGCCATATTATCAATAATATTACAGATATATGGAATTCTTTCAAATGATATTCATGATGTAAATGTTAAACAACTAGAAATCATAAATGACCTGATCCAAGTTCTGCATACTTTTAGTGTAAGATAAATGACTGATAGTAATCATCTTGTCTCCCCCAGAGAATAGCAATAGCATATTTGATGGCTGCGCTTTGTGAGATTTGGCTCAAGGGCGATGACGATGTTGAGTCTGGACTGTCCTTGCTGAGGAAATATCGATTCCAGTGGTAAGCTTCATCACATGCAGTTTACTTGTAGGTCCAACTATATATATATATATATATAGTTTTTTCCTTCCTTTTTTATGGTTTGGTTCACTATTGACATTTTAAAATTTTCATAAATGATACAATTGAATTTGACTGTAATAAATCAATTCATTGAACCGGAAACAAACAAAGTTGGGTGAAGGGCTTCAATGACATCCAAAACCCTTATTGGGATCCCATACGCTTCAATTTGGATGTTAAATTATCCAAAGGCCCTATTTGGTAGCTGCCTAAAAATGAGTTTATCCCATTTTAGTTAACAATAATTATGTATTAGAGATCTTGTTCTCCATTGCATAATTAACTCATTATGTACTAGAGATCACTATCTATAATTCACCGTCACACTTAGCTAAATTAAGATGAACTCATTTCTATGCATCTACCAAACAGGACCTAATCCTAATTTGTAGGTTAGTCCCTCATAATGAACAAATGGTGCTATCCCATACATTTGTCATTTACTTTGTTTTGAGTTATAGAGTAAAAGAAGAAAAGTAAAGAGAGAGAAGAGTTGGGAGAAGAAAGAAAGAGTGCGAGGAAGAATTTGGAACCTAGGGATGGACGCCCCCTCCTTTTTATATTGATTTATTAAGAGTTGAAAGGACCGATACTCGTAAATTTACAAAAGCAAAAATCCTGAATCAGTCATAAACTATAAACCTACTCTAACATAAACATCATGAAGAGAAGGAAAGGGGTGTTCTGCACAGCTGTACAGCCCACAAAAGCATGCGCCAACACTCTGTACTGAAATGAATAATTGCAATTGATTTCAATTGAGCATCCAAACACACCTAGAGGTTCCAAGAGTAAATTAAAACTTGTGACAATTTTAACTTTTCTCTAGAGATGCAGTGTGAGATTGAGAGAACTAATGGTGATTGCAGCTTCACACTACTGATCCACACACACACACAAAAAGAAAGAAAGAAAAAGAAGAAGAAGAAGAAGAAGAAGAAGAAAACCTGATTTCACACTTTTGACGAAGAAAACCATATGAATGATTAATTTTGACCTTCTCGAGTGATGCTTTAAGCTTGTGTCCAGCGAGCATTCTAGTTCAAAACATACCTATTTTGCATCATAGTGAAGCAGGGCATAGAATTTGCATACATTCATTTATGTGAAAGTTAACAGCATGAAACTTCTACAGTAAATTAACCTAAAATAACTTTGCTAGAAACTCCAAAATGTCATTTCGAAGAACCATTTGGCTGGAAATGGTACCATTTCACGTTTGTTGCTTACTTCCATCCACATGATTTGAAGAATTTTACTTAAAGAAGGCATTGTTAAGATACAGGCCATGTTTGGATACGATAGTGAACTGTATTTGATCATTTGTTTTAATCAACAGGAAACACTAAAAATTGATGACATTTCCTTTTATTCATGACGAGGGAGCGCCCCTTATTGCAGTCACTTTCCTTTGGAGTCCAACTTGAAAGTAAAATATTGCAATTTAGAGCCCAGGCCCAATATGGGTGCGCTAAGGGAGTACCCCTTTATTATAATTACCTTGGAAGGTTATACCATTTTATTAGAATAATGATTATAATAAAGTTTTGTTATTGCATTTCAATGCACCTTTAGAATGTTTTGGGGATACCGAGATGAAGTCCTATGGATGATTGATCAAACGAAGCATTCAGCTTTTCTTTACTGTTTTGTATCTTTGAGAAAAGCTTTTCTATGAGCTTTATGGAAAGTATTAATGTATTCTTTGATCCATCAAGTGTTAATTAACAATCATTATCGTAGTGGCATTTCATGATCAATACTGGTTGAATTTAATGGCTTGCCATCTCATCATTCTCTGTAGGTTGGTGGCTATCGTGCTTACTACCATGTATATGTCCCTGTTGTATGGCTTATATGTGCCTGACTGGGAGTACCAGATATCAGGAAGTTCCTCTTCTGCACCAAAGACCTTCTCTGTAAGTATCAACCCTGTTTCCTCATATTGGCTGGGAGATGAATAGTATTTGAATTATCCATACAGTTCTATGATAGATCCATCAGAAAAAAGATGTGTCGTTGTTGTTATTGTTTAAATATTAGAATTGATCTCGTTATAAAAATATGATCTTTTGTGTTTTCCCCCCCTCTACTTGATTTCAGAAGATGATATACCATATCCTGACTCTTTTTTTTTTTTTTTTGTCGCAAGGTGAAATGCGGAGTTAGGGGTGATACTGAACCTGGCTGTAATGCTGTTGGGATGATTGATCGTGAAGTTCTTGGCATTCAACATCTTTATAAGCGACCAATCTATGCACGGACCAAGGTTTGGAGTGAAACTCACCGTATTGTTGTGGTTATCATTGTAGTTATTTTTTCTTTTCTGTTTGTGCAAGTATTGCTTCCATGAAATATACCATGAAATTCTTTTACCTTTTTGTTTCTCACAGCAATGCAGCATTAACTCGCCAGATTATGGTCCACTTCCTTCTGATGCTCCTTCATGGTGTCAAGCCCCTTTTGATCCTGAAGGAATATTGAGGTTTGTTATCATTTTGTTCTTGACTGTTTTATTTTATTTTATTTTAATGGCAATGTTCAACCATGCCCAATTACAAGAAACTTGTAAAGCAATCCATGATTTGCTAGAAACAAAATCACAACCTACATACCAATGCTTTAAACCTGTACTGGGCCTTGTCTCAAATTTGTGGGTGGTTCCGAACACGTCCCACCAGTCCATCTATGAGAAACAACTGACCCAAACATGTTGACCTGTTGGACCGGATGGTTTGAATGGTGTCCTGTCCAAAACAGTTTTCTAAGTGACCCAAACAGTACTTGTAGCTGTTCTGGCCCAAATCGGTCCTACCATTCAGTCTAGTTTGGGCTTTACAATGCTATGTACTGATTAGTAGCATTCAGTGTGGAGACTTTATGGAAACCTGAATATGTTTGAAACTGGTTATGAAATTGCAAGAGCAGTTGATATTCCATTCCTACATGGATATCCACAGTTCTCCTTAAGATTGCGAAACATACTTTGCTTCACATTGCATGCACAAAAATATTTTTCATGTGTTTTATATATGTACCTCAAATCAAACCGTCCAATTCGTAAGTCCCACTATGTATGGGACCAACAAAAAAAAAATGCACGGACAATGTGACCCTAACTAGTGTATTGATAGGCATCAAGTGGATATTTAGACTGAAAGGTTGTCCACATATCAGAGGCTAGGATCATCTGATTTATCCAACTTTAGGGTTATCCTCCATCAATACTGATATTGATCACATGATTTGGCGGTCTGGATTCATTTACTTATATGCAACAGTGTGTGATGGTTGAGCGCATGAGTATAGCTTCCATGCTCTTCCAGTGTATTAAATAACTCATCTCACGTTTGTGTTGCAGATTGTACCCTGCCATCAACCTTATACCACCCATTGTTTAAATTTTATATTACATCATGCCTCAAGAATGCTCTGAAGAGTTTTGTTTTCCTCCGTGTCTAAGCTTTGGTTGTTTATTACTTAACAGTGACCTTCTGTCACCTTATTTATGCGATTGCAGTTCAGTGATGGCTATTGTCACTTGTTTGATTGGGTTACATTATGGCATGTTATAGTGCATATCACCTCTAAGCTTTGGTTGTTTATTACTTGACAGTGACCTTATTTCACCATATTTATGTGATTGCAGTTCAGTGATGGCTATTGTCACTTGCTTGATTGGGTTACATTATGGGCATGTTATAGTGCATTTCAAGGTAATGGCATTGCTCCTTGCCATGTAATTCTTCATTGGTAGACATTTTAAAAAAAATAAAATTATTTAATAAAGATTGTTGTTTCTTAGATGTAAACCCTTTGCTTCCTTTGATCACTTTCAGAATCACAAGGACAGGATCTCGCACTGGATGATCCCTTCATTTTGTCTTGTTGTCCTTGGCTTTTCCTTGGATTTTTGCGGTAAGATAAGACATCTTCTATTGTTTTGGTTCTTTCAGCTGCTTGTTTAACACAAGTTGACAGTAAGCTTGGTATTTCCTTGATATAGGAATGCATGTGAACAAGGTCCTCTACACTCTCAGCTACACATGTGTCACCGCTGGTGCAGCTGGCATTCTCTTTGCTGGAACTTATGTGCTGGTTAGACCACCCTCCCTCTAACTTTTCTTTTTCTTTTTTTACTTTATCTCCCCCAATGGGACATACTTACACTTCAACTTGTTGTTTTAACCTTTGCTTGAGTGTCAAACTGTTCAAGGTTGAAGGGTCTTTTTTAAGGGGTGTATTGTGGGCTCTTTTAACAGAATTGTATGTTGTCATGGTTTATCAAAACCCAGGTTATGTTTGTATGCTAAATTTGAACCTGACATGCATCAAGGTTGTTGGTATTGTTCTAACAAGCCCTGCTAATCAGACCAGCATTGATTAAGCACAAAAGAGAGGCCGACCTTACATTTCAACTTGTTGTTTTAACCGTTGCTTGAGTGTCCAACTGATTGAGGTCTATTGCGGTCACTTTTAACAGATTTGTATGTTGTCCTGGTTTATTAAAATCCAGGTTATGTACGCTAAATTTGAACCTGACATGCATTGTTGGTTTTATTCTAACTAGCCCTGCTAATCAGAGCAGTACGATTAAGCAAGAAAGGGAAGTCCACCCTTTGAATGGTCGCATAGGCAATCGACCCATAGACATGGGTGCCACTCCATACTCGGTTGTGGGTTCTGAGTAATTATATAGTCCTTGACCTGAGGATATGCATTATGGTTAAGTGATTCAGACTGTTGGCTTGATGTGCCCTACATTTCATGGGCCATTTCTTGAAAATCCTTATTGGCGGTGCCCATGGTGTGCCGTAAAGGCCTTTACGTAAAGGTAAAGGTGGCAACCGTTACACGTTACGGGGTCGTAACCGCTGTAACAGTCGTTATGGAAAAAATGACCCGTAATTGCCGTTAACGGCACATTACATCCCCTATAAAAGCCATAATAGCCCTGTAATGGGTCTATTACGGGACATATATTGGTTTTTCATACTTTTTAATCGATATTATGGGGTAGATAAAGGTTTTTCAGGGGTTTTTTCAACAAATAAAAAAAAAATAAAAAAGAGAGACCGTAACAGCCGTTACGGGGCTGTAACAGCCGTGTAACGGTGGTGGCTGTTATGGCCACCGTTACCATTACTGAACACCTTGGCGGTGCCGGTAGTCTCCCTTCAACCAGTGGACTGAAAAATAAGTATCATTAAGTGAAGTGGTGGACCATCAGTGTGCATTAAACTAAAGATAGTAAGACATTGGTTAGCCAGGATCTCCCAATGATTAGAATCATCTAGGTCACTGGACCATGGGTCCCAACAGCACAACTGAAAACTTGATTGTCTATGTAGAAGATCATATAGCCCCTCGCCAGATGAACATTGTGTCCAAGAAACGTTTTGAGTTGCCCCTTTTTACCTCACGCCAGGAATTGTTCTCTGTTGGTATGAGCAGGGTCTGAAAAAGAGACCCCAATGTTGAAACACAGGCCTTTACCACTGAGCTTCTGGCAGCAATACATGAGGAAATACCATTTCTCTGTTTCCATGTTCAAATTACTTTGGTCTCTTTACATTTTCGTAAGTACACCTTTCCTTTTGAAGTTCTTCAGCTATTACTATCTAACATACATCACCGCTGTGGGTCTACCTGTAGTTCAAATCTATATTTTGCTTGTGGCTGTTGCTTTCTTAGACAAATGCTACACTTGCAAAGTGGTGATCATATGGGTCTGTTCTTTTCTCCTGCAGGTTGATGTATATGGGTACAGGCGCCCGACCCTGGTGATGGAGTGGATGGGTATGAATGCCCTGATGATTTATATCCTAGCAGCCTGCAATATTGTGCCAGTTGTACTTCAGGGCTTCTACTGGAGGAAGCCTCAAAACAACATTGTAAGCGTTCTCTTCAAATCCTCAAGCACATGCATCTCTCTGTGTAATACATTCATCAATGTTGATATTTGCTTGCTTGCTTGTGATTCCTCCTTAACAGCTTAGCTTAATTGGAATCGGGTCTTGATTGTTGTGGGGAAACCGAGCTCTTTCTTACGAGGGCGATCGTGGGCACCATGTCTTCGCCTCCTTGCCATCAAACTGAGGAATTTCCTTCCATTTTTCTACCACGGACAGATAATGAAAGAAGGCCCAGGCTCAGTTTTGGATATGCAAGGCAAATGGAAGGCTTCATCTCTCCACCAATCTCCCTTGCATTTGCATTTTTTGGAGAAGGCTTCTCTGCGTTTTCTCAATCCTGTAAAGAGCTGATTCCGATGTTGAGAATTCAGCGAGACTAGTATGTCCTTATCATATATTACATATAATATATCCCTGTTAAAGTTCCTTAGCATCAATGTAATCTACTGTGTCTGAATCAAGATTGAATGTCCATTCAGTGTACTGTATTGTTCATCACTGATGTGGGGCTGTATTGCCTTGCACTGCCTTGTATGAAGCTTTTGCAGGCTTGATACAGGCCATATCATTCATGAACATAATCAGGACTTTCGGGCAATATGCATTGGTTTTGAATTATACCTTAACCCTTGGGGCAGTTTTTCCAGCTATGATCCTTAGAGTAATTTCCACCATCCACATCCTCCAAGGAAAAATTCGCAAATTGAAAATTATTACACAAAACACTGACACGCATAACTGAACTGAATTGCATATCCACAATCATATCCACTGATACACAATCATATCCACTGATATTAAATTTCCCTTTGTAGAGGGGTTCTGGAAGTACAGTTTCCATAAAAGTTTTGTAATTTGAAGATTACATTGGGTGGAGCATTAGGGCCATTAAATCCAATTTGTAATGGTCAGATGAAGCATGTCATCATCACATCGGATCTAGCACAATTAATTACTTCCACTTTGAGATGATTGGATTTTGAGATGTTTGGATTAGGCAGCCAATGACTACATCGTTGTATTTAACGGTTGGATCAAGCACCAAGGAAGCTGGATCCACTTTTAATGATCGGATGATGCATTATACAACCACATTGTTGTATTTAACAGTTGGATTGAGCATTTGAGCAATCATCCCACTTTGAGATGTCTCCGGAGGTCTCATTACACTTTGAGATCTGGAGGTCGGATCCAATATTTGAGTAGTTAGATTTGAACTATATTTTTTTTAATGGTCGAAAGTATTCAATTTGATCTAATATCAATTAGATGGAGCATCTCTTTGGCCAAATCAATGGTCGTGATCAGTTTGTTCGGGAAGTGGATTACTTACTGAGTAACTCAGTACGTGTGGGGCCCACCCATGAAGTAGGTGTCTTATCCATGCTTATCCGTCCATTTTTCAGCTCATTTTAGGGCATGGGCTCAAAATTGAAGCATATCCAAAGCTCAAGTGGACCACACCAAAGGAAACAGTGGGGAATCATCCATATATCTGTGACCTTTTGAACAGGTTGGATGACAAATAAACATCACTGGGCCCTGGGAAGGTTTCAACGGTGGTGTTCATTATCCTCACCGTTTCCTGTGGTGTGGTCCACTTGAGCTTTGGATATGCTTCAATTTTGGCTCATGCCCTAAAATGATCTGAAAAAAAAAATGGATGGACGGTGTGGATAAGACACATACATCCATGGTGGACCCCACGGTTCACTCACTACGCAATCTGCTTCTGTTTGTTTGATGGTTAGATGAAGCATATGAAAAGTTATACCTGATTTAGGATGTGTTAGATGGTTGGATCAGGCATTGTGCATAGAAGTGGTGAGATTCAATCAGAGATTTATCTGATTGCCAACATAGCATTTGGGTAGTACGATATGATCTAAAGATGTAGTTGATTATCTCCCAACTCTGAGCTAATTAGTGTCTGGATTGGGCATACGAGTAGTTAGAACCAGTTTGAGATTGTATTTAATGACAGGATCGAGCAGTTGAGCAGTCACATTCAATTTGAGATTTATTTAACGGTTGGATCCAGCAGTTGAGCAGTCAAACGTTGATATTTCCTAATCAAATAATTTTTTATTTTATTTATTTATTTTTATTTTTCCACACTTGAAGTGACCCCACAGATTGAGGCGCGTTCGGAATCGAATTGCAATGATCAGTTTAATTAAGTTGAAATAACATTGTAATTTCCTTAGCCCTCCTGCTGAGAGCTTCTGCTCTGAATTGCCATTGCATTATGAGAATTGAGGTTGGTTTAAGCCTACATGCTTGCCAATATGCCAAATGTCAAAGTTCTTATCAGTTCATGAGGTGGGCTCAACTATCTACTAGGCCATGGATTGTCCGATTTATTGGCTGGATAAACACCCACACAACAGACTGAATCAGGGAACCAAAATGCCGGAAATCTGACAGCCTGCTCGAATCAACACAGAGTGCAAAGATGAGCGTTGTAACCTGCAGATCCTATGGCAATGATGGTAGCTGTTGACCATGTCCTTGAACAAGCATGCAAGGCCCCAGCTCCTCTCCTCTTCTTCCTTTCATTTCTTCTTCTTTCATGAATACTAGGAATCATGATTTATTTATTTATTTATTAAAAAAATAAATAATAAAAAAAAAAAATCTCGATGAATATTAATATTCAGAATTCAATTTTCTCGTACATCCAAACACGACCTGAATTTCAGCACAAACTCATCTATAAGTCCCCTGACTTTTATTAGCTCAGGAAAAGCATCTCTATGCACTCAATACAAACACTACAACGATAGCACACATTATCAAATCAATCTGATACACTACCAGGAAGCCGCTACGAAAATGGAAAAGAGCCCAAAAGCAGAGAGGATCAATCACCAATGGCTCAGCCCGTCAGCTATTATTTCTGTAGTAAGGAAAGACTGTGTATATGGTCTGAAGTACGGCAATGCCCAAAAGGAACACAGCCGCAATGATGGAGATAATAGCCCAAGGGTTGTGAACGTAGTAGTGCCTGAGGTTAGCCATCCACCTATTCCTTCTCTTAGAGCAGTAGAGGTTCACATTCTGGTGCAGCACCCTGAGTCTACATTGGGGGTCGAGGGTAATGTCATTGGTTATGCTATTGAAGAGCTTTGCAACTTCATCATCGCTCCCCAGTGCATTGTTGATGATCCCTTTTGACCGCAGGAGGTGTACGTCTTTAGCTGTGTCGATGATGTTGTCCATGAAGAAGACGTAGGATGTAACTGCAGGTTGATCAATACCATTGTGGAGCCGCTCAAAGGCCATCAGATTGAGGAATGTGTGCTCCGTGGCATCGTCGATGGTTATGGCTGGGATTTTTAGGGTCCCACAATTTTCAAAGTCAATATCTTTGAGGCTGTTGCTATTGCTCTTCCTGAAGTGAATTCCACCCTCACGAAGCTCCATTGCAGACCGCATGATCTTGCTGGGGGTTTTCTGAGATGGGTCAGGACCTATTCTACATGGGCCTAGCATGCTTTTCCGGTACACGTCCAACACATGGAGGCCTGGGGTGCCCATTTCTTTCGTGGCCTCCAAATTGGCTGTGCAGAACTTCAATATGAGGCTGTTTAAGGACTGCTCATCATCCTGCGTAGGGTTGATTTATTCAGAAAATATTACCATTTGGAAGGGTTGTTTGAGAGAGAGAGAGAGAGAGAGAGAGAGAGAGAGAGAGAGAGAGAGAGAGAGAGTACCTCGGTTGTTCCTTTTACAATAGGTACATCAGTTGTTCCTTTTACAACAGCTTCTAACTTCTCTAAAACCAATAGAGGAATCTGGTTTTCAATCATCAGCATGTCCCTTCTGATATAAGGCATAGTACAGAACATTCCTTGCTTGCTGAAGATGGGGTCATTTTTGGCGTAGTCTTCAGGGATCTCCTTTGTCGTATGTAAGATCTCGAGCAAGAAACATCCATCTAGGACCATCATCTGCAAGAATCTCTCTCTATCTCTCCACTCCCCCTCGAGCTTATCGTAAGAGTCCATAAGTTCTAGCACCACTTCCTCTAGTGGTTTTACAAACTCTTGTAATTGTTTATTTGTTCTCTTGAGAAAGTGAAGCAGAGCTCTTTTCTTGTGTTCCTCCATGGGCATCAGATGCTTGTCATTGTGATGGTAGGGACCGAAGGCGACTGTCAATGGCTCATAGGCTTTCTTGTTGAGGGCCTTAGCATGCTCGGGTACTCTGTAAATCGAACGTCTTTTCCAAATCTCAGCCTCCTGTGATGGACACATTCGCAAGCGTTCCCTCTCAATATCATTACCCACTTCATCGGTGTTGCTTTCTTCCTTTGCTAGGAACCAAAGCAACGGCGATAAGCCTGTATTGGTGAGTGTGGCCGACATACCACACCAAATATTATCAATGTCCGAGATAAGTACTACCAAAAAGGTAAAACAACATGCGGAACACATCACTTTGTGTGGAAAACATCTCCTCGAAGGAAATCGGTGTTGTGTGGGGAAACCCCTAAGCATTTGGAGATGTTTTTCTGCACACACATGTCATGAGTTGTTCTCTTGATTGAAACATGAATGTGACTGAAATGTGTAAATGAAACATTACCAAGTTAAGAGTGTTGTTGTTGCTCGCCAAAGCTGCTTAAAGATCCGAACGTTTGGAAAATCCTTGAATTGAAGACATTAGCAATCTTAGGAGATTACCAACTTCTTGATATATCTTACAAAATTGAACTGTAATTTATATACATGTATCCTACATAGCTTTTTGAATCAGATGCCTTGGGAAGAGTGTGAATAGGAGAAACACCCATTTTAAATTACAACAGGAATGGTTCATAGCTTTTTGAATCAGATGCCTTGGGAAGAGTGTGAATAGGAGAAACACCCATTTTAAATTACAACAGGAATGGTTTTTTTTGACTTTGATCTCTAACTTGGGGAGGAGGAGATCCTTTTATTTGGAAAGAGGACAGCAAGTTTGAGAAAGGAGGAATGTGACACTGATTTGTGGCATATGTAATAATGCACGCCGATCCAGATCAATCGTTAGGTGGGGCCAAAGATGGACGTGTTGGCCCATAAATTAGGCCAATCTGCTCTTTAGGAGAGGAAAATGGATAGTTAGAAAGAAAATTATCAATGGCCAATGTCCAACATATGTGTGTATCAAGGTAGTGAGATCCATTTTCCATTACCCGGGACTGGCAGATCAGGATGTGGGTCCCACTTGTACTATTTCTTGAACGGTATTGATTCATCAGTACAGGCTATATGCATTTACATCAATCCAGATTCAAGACTCTCCGAAAGTCATGGACCTCAGTGTGTAATGTGCATGAAGTACACGAGTCAAGCTAGCTTGAAAAGCTCGCTCGACTCGGCTCGACTCAGCTTTGGATTGACTCGGCTTGAAAGGTCGACCTAAGGCGAGTCAAGCTTGTTTGCTAAAGCTCGAGTTGAGTTCAAGCCAAGTTCGACCATGGTGTATTTCAACTCGACTCGACTCGGCTCAAGTAATATATATTATATATATATATATATATATATATATATATATATATATATATATATATATATATATATATATATATATATAAAGTTTAAAAAAAGAAGTTAAAACTTAAAAAATTTTACAAAAAAATCCTACCCGACTCTACCCGTCCCCATTTCCTCTTTTTCTTTCCCTTACCCTACTGAGGTAAACTTGACTCAACTCGAGATAAACTCGACTCGACTCGAACCACTAGCTCGACTCGAAAGCTTCGTCAAATAAGCCAAGCTTCAATGTTGAGCTCGAGGGCGAGCTCGAGCTCGAACTCAAGTATAGCATGGACGAGTCAAGCCGAGCTTGGCCCACCTCGACTCAACTTGGCTCGATGTACAGCCCTATGTGCATGGAGCATTTCCTGATGATCACTGCTTATTTGATGTTTGTAATTAGCTAAGCTGTTTCCATCAAATTCATGGCTATAAAAAAAGGTCTCCAAAATCAAATGGCTGATATCAGATATTTAAAAGATTTGACATGTACACAATAGGGCCCATGATTTTGATGGTCAGGATTCTGGATTGACTTATATGTATGCCACTTGTATGGTGGATGATGGTGAAAAGGTATGTCCTGAATTAATTCAACATAGTTCATTTTTATTTTTTATTATTATTTTTTTTTTTCAAAGAACCTTTTGGTGAATTAGCAAAATCTGGTCCATATTTGAGTACTCTGTTTACCGCTCCCGAATCCCAATAGATGTGAGCTAATAAATATTGCATTCCCATGACAGTTTCATTCAGCTCCACCCAATTGTACCAAATACTCCATTGGGGGAGGGGGGGTTGGGATTCTTTGCCGCTTAGGATGTGATCTTCCAAGATTCTCATATCTCATTCCATCTGGATATTGTTTATGCACATGGCTTATAGATCCACATGCCATCAAGATTCTCTTATCTCATTCCATCTGGATATTGTTTATGCGCATGGCTTATAGATCCACATGCCATCAAGAAGAGCTTGGGTTATGGCATTTGTGTTTGTTGTTCTACTGCAGTGTTTGTGAAAATGAAAGTGAATTACATATTAAAGCTATGAGATCCGATGGATGAGGCGAATTCACATAAAAAAAATTTGAAACATATTGTGAAGAACATGGGATTCACAACCTTTAACGGTCTCATACATCCCTCAACAAAATAGGGTGGTTGAAAGAAAGAATAGAACAATTCTTAGCATTACTCGAAGCGTGCTGAAGAGTAAAAAGATAACTAAAGAATTGTTGGTAGAAGCGGTAGATTGTGCAGTTTATTTGATGAACCATCCTTCCACAAGAAGCATGTGGAAGAAAGCACTACAAGAAGTATGGAGTGTAAGAAAACCAGGTGTGTTTCACATTTGTGAGTTTTTGGAAGTATCACTTATGCACATGTGCTCGACCAAAAGAGAATCCAAGGTGGATGACAAGAGTGTAAAGCACATCTTCCTTGGCTATGATGCTCGCTCCAAAGGCTACAAATTGTATAACCCAAGCAATGGAGGAATGATTTTAAGTCGAGATGTTGAATTCGATGAAGAAGGTGTTGGGGATTTTGACCTGCGGAATCACACAGATCTAGATCTAGGATAGCAATCCAATGACACCAAGCACACACAAGAGAACACAGATTTAACGTGGAAAACCCTTGCAGGAAAAAACCACGGCACAAAGCGACGGATCCCCATTATGAAAATAGAAATTACAAAGAGAGAGGACTTACCCGATTCGAACAACCTCGAATCTCACCCTTGCTACACCCTTTAGAAACCCAAAAAAACTTTTAGGAACCCTTGGAACTACTTTAGAAAGCCTTAGAATCCATCATAATCCCGCATACACCCCTTTATATAAGAATAGAAAGAGGTAGAATCCAAATAGGAAACAAAATCCGTAAAATCTGCGTTTCCACAATCGCATCTGCGGAACTTATCGATGTCATCGAGCCACTCTCGATGACAGCCTCGATATCATCGACGGTCTGTCGATATCATCGACAGACTAACAGACAGATTTAAGACATTTGTCGATATCATCTAAAACCCTGTCGATATCATCGACAGACCACCAGACAGATTTAAGACATTGTCATGTAAGACCCGTGTCCTAGTCTGTACTGTTCTGACGAATCCCGCGATCCTTTCCGTCGAAGTCCGACAATTCGCGACCGATAACCGGCGTTGCGATCAAACCTAAGACGTATCTTGTAGATTCGAGTCGGCTTAATCCGAGACTTGTACCATTACGACCGCATCGTCGCCGCGGTTCCGACGCCGCGACTCTCGCACCGAGGCGATACCCTGGCAGGAAGATGCGGGCCGGCGTTCAGTTCGAAGAAAACACCGTGCGTTGCAAATCCCAAGAGAATTTCTACGACCCATCCCATCAATCAATCAATCACATCAGTCAATCCATCACTTCAATGTCAAGTACACATTACCTTTCTCCACAAGCAAAGCAACCACCAAGTCAACTCTTTCTCACCCTCTCTCTTACACCACCTTACATGTCAAGTACACCTACCCACATCCATCACTCACCTCACATCACTCACTCACATCTCCTTATCTCTCTCTCTCCTCTCTCTCTCTCTCTCTCTCTCTCTCTCTCTCTCTTTCCATTCACACCTTCCAAGCAACCCAAATGAGAAAAAATCCCACGTTGGGAGCCTTCCATGAGAAAAAAATAATAATGCATGTGTGAGGCCCACCTTTCCCTTCCCAAAACCCTCCATCCTAGCCCTTGATTTCTCATCTCCACCGTCAAAGAGGAGCACAAGAAGGTTGGCGTTCCAACGGACCGAAGAAGATCGACGGTGGGTGTTTCATGTGTTTAATTTCTATTTTTAAGGGCTCACTTGTGGTGGGACCCATCTAGATGTATGTATTATGATCATTTGAGGGACCCATAGTGGCGGGGTCCCTTGGATACTCCGATCTCTCTCCTTCTCTTCCCTTTCTCTTTATTACTTTGGGATGATGATATGGCCGTGTGGCCCACCCGGATGGACCCCACCATAAAGCATGTATTTGATCCAAGTCCTATGGGTGGGGCCCATTTTATGTATGTGTTGTACCCTCACCACCAACCATTTGGTGGCCCACTTAAACAGGGTCCACCTCAATGCACGTGTTGACGTCCAGGGACGTCCCTGGACGTCAATTGAAAACACAAATTTTAGCTTGTTCCCAAGTATTTGGGATGGTCCACTTGTATAGGACCCACCTTGATGTTTGTATCCAATCCAAGCCGTCCATATTTTTTTCCAACTCGTTTTAGGCGTTGAGCCGAAAAATGAGGTTAATCAGAATATCTGGTGGGCCATAGCATAGAAACTAGCGATTTTCACCGCTTAAATGCACTTTGTCGTTGCTGTACCCCAAAGAAATACCGCATATTGGGCTTGTTTTGTCTGTCTCGAGCAGAGAAGACCAATGGCCGGGGTGGATTAGGCTGAAGCGGGCCCCATACCTGAAAACCACAAAAAAATAAAGGTTTTGTTAAAAAAAAAAACATATAACAGCAGCAGCATTTCTGCTGCTGAAATGCTGCTGCCGCTGACGCAGTAGGACGCCAGGCGTCCTACCCGTACGGGCGGCCAAGAGGCAGGCCCCCACGGCCCCTGCCATGGGCCCCACCATGATGTATATTTTGTATTCACACCGTCCATGAGGTGGACCACCCCCTGAGGTGGGTCCCCTCCAAAAATCAGCACTATCCAACGCTCAGGTGGCCCACACCAGAGAAAACAGTATGAATTGAACATATACCATTGAAACCCACATGGGGTCCACAGAAGTTTTGGATCAAGCTGAAATTTATTTTTCCTCTTCATTCAGGTCTACGTGGGACCTCATGAACGGATTGGATGGCGTATAAACATTATGGTGAGCCCCACATGGAGCCTATAGTGATGTATGTGTAGTAATCCCACCGTCCAGCGGACGGTGGGAGCCCGCTGCAATGTATGCGGTACACCCCCACCGTCCAGCTGACGGTGGAGCCCAATGTGATGTTTGTGTTCTATCCCACCGTCCAGACGGACAGTGGGGCCCCTGTGGCATGTGTGTGGGTGAGTGCATGCGTGTGTGTGTGTGAGTGAATGTGGGTGCATGTCTGTATGTGTGTGTGTGTGTGTGTGTATATATATATATATATATATATATATATATATATATATATATGTATGGTATGTATATATTACATATAATATTAATCATATATATAATATTTTTGTATATATATATATATTATATATATAAATTATATATTATATTATATTATAAGGGATGGTGGGCCTTCATGTGGGCCCCACCATGATACTTGTGTTGCATCTCAACAGTCCACCATTTGGCAAGCTTGTATTAAGGCTTGGGGCAAAAACAATAAAAATAAAATAATAATAATAAGATAGATCTATGTGGACCACACTGTACAGTGACGATTGAACGTCCACCATTAGACCCTTGGGCCACCAAGTTCTTGGTGACCCTATGAACAGATTGTATGAGAAATAAATGTTATGGTGGGCCCTAGGAATTTTAATGGTGGAATTCTTTATCACCACTTACATTGGTGCGGCCCATTGATGTGGCCCATTTGATATGTATAAGGCCCACGAGTTAAGGCCCATTGTGAGGTATTCAAGGCCCATGTTACGAGGGCTATTATGCTGTATACGAGGCCCATGGATCATAACCCATTGTAATGTACATAAGGCCCATTAATACGGCCCACTTTGATATATATGAGACCCATGTTACGGGCCCATTGCGATGTATTCGAGGCCCATGGGCAATAGCCCATTGCAATGTACTTGAGGCACATTAGTACGATCCAATTGGTGTGACCCATTTGATATACGTAAGACCCATGTGATATGGCCCATTTGATGTATTTAAGGCCCAATGGGATGTACCTAAAGTCCATTGCAATGTGTGATCCCTCCATGGTTTATATAATGATATTTATAGCGGGCCGTGCCTTAGGAGCAATGATGGTTTGACGCCCACATTGTAGGTACAATGTTGGTTAAATGTCTGCATTGTAACTCTCCTTAGGGTTCGCTGTTGGGCCCACACTAGTGGTGTGTAGGTCATCTAGGTCCATCTGTATTGTAAGAGTAGTTCATTACTTTATAACATGCTTAGTATAATCTCATGACTCATGCCCATACGCATCATATGTATGCTTGATATGAGTAGTGACTGAGCATAGCATACGCCATTGGGCAGACCATTTAGGGGACTCCTTATGAGGCGGAGTGCCCCAAATTATCGCGTTGTATGCGCATGGATTGCTGTATGGTTTGACGGTGTGAATCATGCATCTCGCATCTGTGTGACTTGATCACTGCACGCCCTAACGAAATCAGGGCCATGGTTCCACAGACACATCGTGGATGACCGTATCGGATACCGGAAACACTTGGTTCTAGCACTGTGGGCACTTAGTATGTCTTTGGGTGAAAGTCCCAGAACCTTTTTGGTACCAGGAGATGCTCCAACGTCTAGATCGAGTGGATACACGAGCGCCCGAGTGCCGAATACCAGTAGGCCGCGTCTCCCACTGTGTCGTGGTCGGTTGGAAGGGGGTGTGACCTTATCCGCCTGAGTGAGGGGGCTATACGCTAGGCTGAGTTTGACCAGCTCGCGAATGTGTCCGCTATCGACGAGCCGGGTATGTATTGGCAGACTACTGGTCAGGCGGATAGTGTGGTCTCTTCCACTCGCTTGACTGTGCAGCTAGGGAGGAGGCAGTCGGTGTGAGGTGTATTGGACCTCGGTGATATCCAGAGAGGAACTGTATTGATATGTATACTTATGGAGTACTGACATGCTTGATTTGCATCTCGCATATGACATTGGCTACATAGGCCTCATATCGCATGGCCTTGGTATGGCCGATCGCATTCATGCCTTGCATTACATGGCTCTGGTTTAGTTGATAGCATTCATGGACTTGTCGCATACTTCCGCATTACTCTGATACTGTACACTTGGTGTTTGCCATGCGCACACACTTACACCACCCTCTAAGCTTTTGTAAGCTTATGCCGACCGTTGCGTGAAGGTACGTTGGACAGCAGTAGCGCTGGACAGGAGTGCGCATCAGATCATTTTGGAGCCTTTTGACTATACTGTATTTCCCTCCCGCATTGTACTTAAAAGTTTTTGATATAGTGGATATGTGTTGATGTTGTTTTGTGACTTGGTTATGCTTGTGGTTATGCTCCATTACAAAAAAAAATTCAAACTGAAAAATTCTCCTTGTAGGATCCCAGGATCGGAATCTGGCGTATGGGCGTTGGGATCCGAGAATGGGGTATTACGGAGGCTGTCGGCGCCGGATTCAGCGATCGGGAATTTTGTGAGCCCGGTTTCCGAGTTTGGGGCGTGACAGTTCATAACAATCTCTACCATGTCTTCAATCTTTATCCGTGTAGCTTTTTGTCCCCTTCTCTTATGTCTACACCATATCATAGATTCTCTTGCACACTCCGTCTTCCTTTTATGCCATCGCCAAGCCCAGAGAAGTTGCACAAAACTTAAACTTCTCTGTAGGAACGATTTAGGTGAGCATGTCTGCCGGATCAAAATTCACGCGCTCAACCACCTTTGCTCTTGTCTTTTCAAAAAGGAAAGACGTAGTCTTCTTACCATCTCACCACTACCCAATATTGCTTGCTGGGGTACTTGCTTACAACATTGATAGCCTGTGAAATAACTGGTCTAATCCAAACCATGGCATACACTGCCAACCGCATTCGAAATAAGGCTCATGAGATATCCTGCTTTTCCTCATCTGTTTTGGGACATGTCCTGAGGAGAACTTGAGGAGAGACGCGTAGGGAACGCTCTCCGGCTTTACCTGGCCCATCACATCCTTGATCAATACCTACACACAAGGTATTCCTCCTGTGATTACCAAAGCCTACTCCTCTTTCAGTCTCAACGCCGAAAACCATCTTTGCAGCACCCCGATCCTTCATCCTGAATGTCCCACTTAACTGAGTCTTCATTACATTGACTTCAAACATGTCATAATTGACGATCTACATGCCATCAATTCCTGACTCACTATGAAGGAATCAAACCACTGCCTAGGCGACAGGTCGAACCACGACCTCCTGCAAAGTCTTTTCTCAGCCCCTTTAACTTCGAACCGCTCTGGTTGCTTCATGTAAATCTGGTCTTCACTTTCCTTTGTAGAAGTGCAGACTCCATATCCATCCTTTCAGCTCAAGATCACATTGGCCAACCAGCGCCAATTACGGATCTAATAGATACCTGCTATACCATCGGCACGAATATCTTTGAGAAGCCGATCCCTTCTCTCTGAGCATAACTCTTCACTACCAACCTCGTCCTGTATCTATGTTGTATCCTCCTGAAGATCCACCTACATCCAATAGCTTTCTGGCTCACTGAAAGCTCCACCATATCCCATATGTCGGTCTGGTACAACGAATCCATCATATCGCCCATAATCATCTTACACTTCTCAGCACTAGGCTCACCTAGAGCCATCTGAATATAAGATGAATCTCCTGTGATATTAGAGTCGTCTATGTACCTTGCCGATATCTTGCGATCATGCCACGTGATTCTTCTCACAGGTGGCTGCTCCACCTGCTTTGTGTCCCTGTCCGCACACCTCAGCCTTCCTGCCCTGCCCGCTCATGTGGCCATGCCCAACATGCCACACACGTGCAGAGTTGGAATTCGCTACATCCACTGCAGCTCCACCTTTTGAAGTGCTCCCGATCAACCTGTACAAGTTACCGTATCGTTGCGCTTTCATGATTACCCGTGCCCTCTTAGATACTTTAAGAGCACCATTAATACTTGTATACTTGCATCCTTTTGCCTCAAGCACACCAAGAGAAATCAGATTCTGTTTCAAGGCATGAATGTGCCTGACATCAGTCAAGGTATGCTCCACCCCATCAAACATCGTGATGCGCACCGTACTAACAGCCACAACATTACAGGCAAAGCCATTGCCCATAAACACCTGTCCACCATCGCACTCGTTATAGCTGGCGAACTAACTCCGATGAGGTGTCATGTGAAAAGATACCCCTGTGTCTAGCATCCACTCGTCCTTACGATTATCGTATGACCGCATGATAGTATACACAGACAAAACATCACCATCACATCCACTCGATCCATCTGACGTGGCAACATTGGCCTTCCTATACGAAGCCTCAGAATCTTCTCTCTTCGATTTAGGATTTTCACAATTCTAGCACTTTACCTTTCCTTTGCCCTTGCCCTTGGATTTGGATCTATAACCTGAAGAACCCGTGCCTTGTTTAGAATTCCTACCCATTGTAAACAGTGCATCAGAAGATGTCCCCATGTCACCGTTTAGCTTTCTCATAGCCTTCCCTTGAAGGGCTAAGATAACGGTATCGACACTCAGAGTTTTATTCGTACTGCACATGGTATCCTTGAATGACTCATACGATGCCGGAAGAGAATTCAACAACATACATGCTTGTTCTTCATCTTTCATCACTTCCTCCATATCCAGCAATTTGCAAGTTAATTTATTAAAGTTGCTGATGTGAGCCTCCAAATCTCCACCTTCTGCCATCTTGAAGTTATACCACTGTCGCTTCAAGTATAAGCGATTTTTCGAGAATTTTTTCGCATAGACATCCTCTAACTTCGCCCATAATTTAGCCGTAGTTTTCTCCCTCATGACGTTGTAGAGAACCTCATCCGTGAGACATATACAGATCGATGATAAAGCTTTCTTATCAAGAGTATTCCAATCATCATCAGTCATAGTAGACTTTCGCTCCTCAAGAGCACCATCTTCGCCTTGCTTGATTAAGGAGCTCATCATCTTGATCTTCCATAACTCAAAATTATTTTTCCCTGAGTACTTCTCAATCTCATACCTGGTGCTCACCATTATTACTAATCCTGCAGATTCAGATCTGTGCCCAACGATTGCTCTGATACCACTTGTTGGGGATTTTGACCTGCAGAATCACACAGATCTAGATCTAGGATAGTAATCTAATGACACCAAGCACACACAAGAGAACACATATTTAACGTGGAAAACCCTTGCGGGAAAAAATCACGGCACAAAGCGACAGATCTCCACTATGAAAATAGAAATTATAAAGAGAGAGGACTTACCCGATTCGAACAACCTCGAATCTCACCCTTGCTACACCCTTTAGAAACCCAAAAAAAACTTTTAGGGACCCTTGGAACTACTTTAGAAAGCTTTAGAATCCATCCCAATCCCGCATACACCCCTTTATATAAGAATAGAAAGAGGTAGAATCCAAATAGGAGACAAAATCCGCAAAATCTGCGTTTTCGCAATCGCATCTGCCGAACTTATCGATGTCATCGAGCCACTCTCGATGACAGCCTCGATATCATTGACGGTCCTTCGATGATATCGAAACAGGACCAAAACTGTCCAGCGACCAGGGGTGAAAAATTCAACAATTATCGATGTCATCGAAGGTCTCTCGATGACTGCCTCGATATCATCGACGGTCTGTCGATATCATCGACAGACCAACAGATAGATTTAAGACATCTGTCGATATCATCTAAAACCCTATCGGTATCATTGACAGACCACCAGACAGATTTAAGACATCTGTCCATAACAGAAGGCACATGGGATTGGACTACAAATGAGGAAGACTATGACATCTTTCCTTTAAAAGAAGATGATGATCAAGTGATATGAATGCCCGCTACTCTGGGTCTCTTTTCTCTCTCCTCTCGCTCTCTCTCTGGATCATGTTTTCTTGATTGAACTGAATGTTTTGCAATTTAATTCAGTAGTGTTGGGATTTTTGGCCTGCGGAATCACACAGATCTAAATCTAGGATGGTAATCTAATGGCACCAAGCATACAAGAGAACACACAGATTTAATGTGGAAAACCCTTTCGGGAAAAAACCACGGCACAAAGCGACAGATCTCCACTATGAAAGCATCAATTACAGAGAGAAATGACTTACCCGATTTGAACAACCTCGAATCTCACCCTTGCTACACCCTTTAATAACCCTAAACCCTTTTAGGAACTCTTGGAACTACTTTAGAAAGCCTTCCCATACCCTAGAATAACCCTAGGGACCCCTATTTATAGTTTAGGCAACTTTCCTTTCGCACCCTTGCGAAAGGCCGACTCAAAATCCGCAGTCTGCATCGGATTCGGAAATAAATTTGTGTAACCTACGACTGGTCGAGCCGAGTCTTCGACTGGTCATGAGACCCCTACGACCGGCCGAGCCATCCCTTCGACCGGTAGAGCGGCTCGGACACCAAAATCCCATGTCGCTGGACTTTAAGTCATGCAGGCCACGACCAGTTGAACTATTCTTACGACCAGTCATGGCTGACCCACGACCAGTCGTAGCTACAGTAAAAAACAGATTAAAGACCTTTTCCTAACAATCTCCACCAAGTCTTCAATCTTCAACCATGTAGCTCCTTGACCTCTTCTCTTATTTCTACTTCAAGATCACATTGGCCAACCAACGCCAATCACGGATCTGATAGATACCTGCTATACCATCGGCGCGAATATATCTGAGAAGCCGATCCTTTCTCTCTGAGCATAACCCATCGCTACCAACCTCGCTGTATCTATGTTGTATCCATCTGAAGATCCACATGCATCCAACCGCTCACCGGCCCACTTGGAAGCTTCACCTGCTCCCATATGTAGGTCTGGTACAACGAATTCATTATATCGCCCATAGTCACCTTCCACTTCTCAGCACCAGGCTCACCTAGAGCCATCTGAATAGAAGATGAATCCCCTGCAATATTGGAGTCGTCCATGTACCTCGCCGATGTCCTGCAATCATGCCATGTGGTTCTTCTCACAGGTGGCTGCTCTACCTGCTCTGTATCCCTGCCTGCGCGTCTTAGCCTTCCTGACCTGCCAGCTCATGTGGCTATGCCCAACATGCCACACACGTGCAGAGGTGGAATCCGCTACATCCACTGCAGCTCTACCTTTTGAAGTGTTCCCAATCAACCTGTAAACATGATCGAGTCGTTGCGCTTTCATGACTACCCGTGCCCCCTTGGATACCTTAAGAGCACCATCAATACCTGTGTACTTGCATCCTTTTGCCTCAAGCACACCAAGAGAAATCAGATTTAGCTTCAAATCAGGAACGTGCCTGACATCAGTCAGGGTGCGCTCCACCCCATCAAACATCTCGATGCGCACCGAACCAACACAGCCACAACATTACAGGAAATATCATTGCCCATAAATACCTGTCCACCATCGCACTCCTTATATCAGGTGAACTAACTCCGATGAGGAGTCATGTGAAAAGATGCCCCTGTGTCTAGCATCCACTCGTCCTTACGATTATCGTATGACCGCCTGATAGCAGACACAGACAAAACATCACCATCACATCCACTCAATCCATCTGATGTGGCAACACTGGCCTCCCTGCATGAAGCCTCAGAATCTTCCTTCTTCGATTTAGGATTTTCACAATCTCTCTTCACATGTCTTTCCTTCCCACAATTCCAGCACTTTACCTTTCCTTTGCCCTTGCCGCTAGATTTGGATCTAGAACCAGAAGAACTTGTACCTTGTCCAGAATTCCTACCCACTGTAAACAATGCATCAGAAGACGTCCCCATGTCGCTGTTTAGCTGTCTCATAGCCTTCCCTTGAAGGATTGAGATAACTGTGTTGACACTCTGGGTTTTATTCATGCTGCACATAGTGTCCTTGAATGACTCATACGACACCGGAAGAGAATTCAACAACATGCATGCTTGTTCTTCATCTTTCATCACTTCCTCCATATCCAGCAATTTGTAAACCAATTTATTAAAGTTGCTGATGTGAGCCTCCAGGTCTCCACCCTCTACCATCTTGAAGTTATACCACCGCCGCTTCAAGTGCAGGTAATTTTCAGAGGATTTCTTCGCATAGACATCCTCTAACTTCGCTCATAACTTTGCCGCAGTTTTCTCCCTCATGACGTTGTAGAGAACCTCATCCGTGAGACATAAACGGATCGATGATAAAACCTTATTATCAAGAGTATTCTAATCATCATCTTTCATAGTAGACTTTCGCTCCTCAAGAGCACCATCCTCGCCTTGCTTGGTTAACAGGCTAATCATCTTAACCTTTCATAACTCAAAATTATTTTTCCCTGAGTACTTCTCAAACTCATACCTGGTGCTCACCATTATTACTAATCCCTCAAATTCAGATCTGTGCCCAACGATTGCTCTGATACCACTTGTTGGGGATTTTTGGCCTGCGGAATCACACAGATCTAAATCTAGGTTGGTAATCCAATAGCACCAAGCATACAAGAGAACACACAGATTTAATGTGGAAAACCCTTTCGGGAAAAAACCACGGCACAAAGCCACAGATCTCCGCTATGTAAGCATCAATTACAAAGAGAAATGACTTACCCGATTCGAACAACCTCGATTCTCACCCTTGCTACACCCTTTGATAACCCTAAACCCTTTTAGGAACCCTTGGAACTACTTTAGAAAGTCTTCCCATACCCTAGAATAACCCTAGGGACCCCTATTTATAGTTTAGGCAACTTTCCTTTCGCACCTTTGCGAAAGGCCGACTCAAAATCCGCAGTCTGCATCGGATTCGGAAACAAATCTGCGTAACCTAACTAGTCGAGCTGAGTCTTCGACTGGTCGTGGGACCCCTACGACTGGTCGAGCCATCCCTTCGACCGGTCGAGCAAATTGGACACCAAAATCCCATGTCGCTGGACTTTGAGCTATGCAGGTCACGACCAGTCGAACTATTCCTACGACCAGTCGTGTCTGACCCACGACCAGTCGTAGCTACAGTAAAAAACAAATTAAAGACTTTTTCCTAACAAGTAGTGCATCCAAATGCAGCCTTTAATTTTGAACATGAATTAACTTTGAAAGGAAAAAAAAATATATTTAGCTTAAATTGGGATAGAGAAAAAGAAAAAGAAAGCCTTATTGCTTGGGATTGATTCCATAGCTTTTCGAGAAGTGATTTCTCGACTTCCCATGTGATGCTCAAATGTCGATGCTAAAAAACACGGATTCCAGCATTTTGCTTGAGTAGTAATTCCCCTCTCATTCCTCGACAAAAGAACATTCAAATAACCGCTGCAGTTACCTAATACTGAAGAGGGACTATCGTCATTCCATAAGCCAAAGTTACTGTCTTGGGTCTATAGAAGTTTTGGATCAAGTTGATATTTGTGTTTTCCCTTCATTCGGGGTTCTTCATGTGACTTTATGAATAGGTTGGATGACAAATAAACATTTTTGTGGCCCCAAGAAGATATCACCGGTAAACATTCAATCCACACTGTTACAGTCCACTTGGGCTTTAGATCTGCCTCATTTTTGGGTTCATGACTTAAAATAAGCTGGCAAAATGGATGGACGACGTTGATAAAACACGTACACCATTGTGGGGCCTACAGAGGGTAACTGCCAAATCCGAGTGAATAAAAAAAAAAAAATTGTTTTGCCGGGCCATCCAAACGGGTCGAAAGGGTTTGCTGGACAAAAGGACCAGTGACCATAAGGCCACAAATCAACCCAAAAGGAAAAGAAAAGACAAAAAATCAAAGCCCCACCACATGAATTTTAAAACCAAAAATTTAATTAAAGATGGGAAATGATTTCAACATGCACCAACTTTCATTTTTTTAGAATTGAACTAGAACCAAAGTGTAACATTTGAATTCTCAAAATTGAGAATGGTGTACGCAAATATAAAATGGTTTGCTATAAATCACGTCTTACTGAAAGAAAAAAAAAGGCCCAAAAAAGGTATATAGAATTCTATCCATTGGTAGATGAAATCAAAACCTACCACCTTTTTTTACTTTCTTCACTGTTTAAGATGAAGAAGAAGACATAAGAAAAGATGATGGTGATGATAGAATGATGCAAAAGCAATGAAGCAACTCGGAACGAATGAGATATCACCAACATTAGTTAATTTAGCAATATTAATTATGATAGTGATCAAGGACTGCGAACAGGGTCTGGGTGGCAGTGAGGAATAGAAGGAAAATTGCAGCCAAGAGAGAAATGCAAGTCCATGGGCTTCTGAAGTAGGTCTTCCAGAGCTCAGCCAACGACTGGTTAAAACGGAGACGAGGGTTAATGATGCAGTAATTATTCACATCCCTCTGCACCAATCCAAGACTGCTATCTGGATCGATGGGCACATCGTAAGCCAGCCCTCTGAAGAGGTCTGCAATGGCCTTCTCAGTCCCCAGAAAATTCATTATAATCTTTTTATTTTGGAGGAGGATTACATCTCTATCGGTATCGATAATATCATCCATGAACGATACATACGAACTCACTTCAGTGCCAGCACCTGCATGAAGTTGCTCAAAAGCTAGTAGATTGAGGAACTTAGATTCGGTGGCATCATCGACTTCGATCTCTGGGAGTCTGAGAGTGCTGGGAAAACATAAGAAGCCTCTATCGAACTTGATGCCATCGATGCATTGGGTTTTGCTCCTTCCGAACCGGATTCCAGCCTCATGAAGCTGTGATGTGGGCCATATCACCTTTTGCTTGCCACGCTTGCTTCGGGGAACTAATCTGCATAGATTGAGTATTTTTTGACAGATGCTCTGTTTCATCCATGTGACTGGACGTATGCTTTGATAAAATATTAGTGGACACCACCTCTGCTGATGGTTACTGATCTCTTGAACCAACGGCGTTGATTTGTCCTCACGAATGCTCTTTTGAAGCATGCTCTGCCTAACCACGTCCAACACGTGGCAGCGTTGGCCCATCTCAGAGGTTGACCAGTTCGAGTCAAAGAATTTCCTTATCAGATCGTTTATGGATTCATCATCCTGCATGGGTGAAAGTGTATGATAGGTGAGATTCGTTTCTCTTATGATGCCCACTTGAATGAAATACAATGAGAGGGAACACGGATTGGATTGCATCCTACCCCATGTCTCCAGCATTATGTGTGGGTTTTATCCTCACTGTCCATCTATTTCACTAGGCATTTGATGGAACAAGACCAAAATTTAGGTAGATCCAAGGTTCAAGTGGACCACACCACAGGAATCAGCGGTGATAATGATGTTCACTATTGTAACTTTCTTGGGGCCAACCGTGATGTTTATTTGCCATCCAACTTATTCATAGAGTTACATAGATATGGATGAATGGAAAATATAAATATCGGATAAAACTTCTATGGTTCTCAAGAAGTTTTCAATATTAATGGTTTAATCCTCATTGTGTGGTCCATTTGTGTCTTAGATTTGCCTCAGTTTTGGGCTTATACCTTGAAATAATTAGGAAAAATGGATGAACAATATGAATAAAATCCATACATCATGGTGGTCACTTAGAGTACTTGCCCATTTTGAGCCGGAGATGACGGAGGTAGGACAATAAGGGTAAAGTTACAGGTGGTGTGCTCCCACTAATGGACATGCGAGTTCCATTTCTTTGCTCATCAAGATGGGCCCACTTGGCTACATGGTAGGATGCTTGATATTGTAAATCATAGATGGACCAAAATAACACCACCAAGGTAGCAACCCTAGACATTTGATTTGACCTTTTGAAAATGAACCCTTTTCTAAAAGGCCACTAACCTAATGGCTAGAATTTCCCTTGGGCGCAAAACAGCTACGCATGAGAAGAAAACGCTCTATATTGAGTCAAGTTGCTATACATATAAATTTCGATATGACATAGTAAAATTCTCAATTCATGAGTTATTTGATTTTTGAACCCGTATTGATGGTAGGTCCTGCCTGAGATGACACGGTCAAGGATCATCTAATCTGGCCATGCAACCAAGCAGTCCATGTCCAGGTACTTGTCCTCCGGATCTCAATAACACACAAGGTTTTTTTTTTTTTTTTTTGTGAGCGCAGCACCACCTGAGTCTTTGTTTATTGGCAGAAGGTTTTACAAGAGGTGTCACAAAAGGAAATTGGGTCTCACCCATTGTATAAAACAGCCAAGACTCTCATTAACACCCTAGAGCAGGCTTCGCAATGGAGCCGGGTCACACAGATTCAAATCGAATCCAGATCCTCTGCTTGCCCCAAATGTGATTGGGCTACATCATCACAGACTGCATTTAGTGCAGCCGTGCTGACTACGCTAGTGATGATGCGGGACAATCACAATATTTTTTTTTCAAATGTGGCCAATCACAATGTAGAAAAACAGAAAAAACCTGTTTGTGGCAAGCAGAGGATCCGGATTCAAATTACAAACTCAACTCCATATATATTGACAGGCAAACCGAAACATTGAAAGAAAAAAAAGGTTGTCTTTGGTTGCACCATATTTAATGAAATATGGAACCAAATCAGGCTGATTTATCATGAAATATCGTGATATCAGGGGCACCAAATGCAGCCGAAAATAAAAAAACGATTAAAAGAAAGAAAGAAAAAGTCTCACTCTCACCTGGGGAGATCCGGTTTCAAAAGCTAGTAACGTCTTCAGCAGCAGAAGAGGAAGCTGATTTTCAATCATCAACATGTCTCTTTTTATGCGAGGCAACTTACAGATCTTTGCATGGTTGCTGAAGATGGGATCATCATCTTCATAGCCACTTTCGCTCTTTCCCACATTTCTCAAGATCTCCATCATGAAACATCCATCACGGATCATCAGCTGCAAAAATCTCCTTCTATCTCTCCATTCCTCTGCTAGCTGATCATAGGAGTCCATCAGTTGTTGCACCACTCCCTCCACAGCAGCCACACAATCACAGGCGCTTTTCTTTGCTCTTCCAAGAAAGTGAATGAGCACTCTATGCTTATGCTCTTCCACCGGTTTCAGTTGGGATTCGCCGTAATGGTAGGGTCCAAAGGACACCAACTTAGGCTTGTAGGCCTCTTTGCGTTCAGGATTGCCAAAGCCTTCTGATATCTTGTAAATCGACTGCTTATTCCAAATTGGTGTAGGAAGACTCCCATTTTGGAGCTCCAAATCAACGTTGGTGACCCAATCCCCCGGTGAAGGAACTTGTGATACTAACATATTATTTCCAATTGCTTCTGTGAAATGACAATTTGAGTCTCTTATGCTTACATTGCATTTATAACAAACAATCTTCTTACATTCTCTCTTCTTTTAACTCAAGTTACTCTTATTCTTCTTTTCCTTTACAATTGTAGCGAATAAAGCAAAAAGAAACTCAGCTTCAGTTGCCTGTCTGATTTTTTAAGAAGAACATTTAAGCATTGTTTAGAAACTTGATGGAAAGCTCAGATCTTGCACATGTGTTTCACATTAGCCACTCCTCCCTCTCTTTATAAATCTATTTTGGTAAGAGTAAAAAAGATATAATGCATTTTTTGTAAGATGTTTTGATTATCTTTGAAAGTGAGTAAATTCCCAACCTTGAGTGATTAAATCCCCAAGGTACTTACCTATATTATTTGTGTATCACAATTTTCAATCAAACCAATCATCTTTTTCTCTCTATTTCTTGCTTGTCTTTTTTTTTTTTTTTTTTCCATTTCTTGTGTGTTGGATGGCCATCAACAAGGACACGGCAATGAATCAAGGTCCTTAGATTTATAACAATTTTCTAAGTTCATCATTCTCGCTTTTGATATTTTTAAGTGACAAAGCAACAATGTGATACGAAAAGAAGAGAAAAGAAACATTAGGCATACTGACTTTGACGCTTATCTCAAGGATAAGTTAATTAATAGAAAAGAACCACCGAGTAATCAATATTTGATTCTCGGTCGTTATATAAAACTAATTTCGGAGTAAAAAAATTCATTGCCCTTGATTCTGGGTTTGGCATATTGAGTCGTGATTTGCTTTTGCAGCCTTCATTAGGAGGTTGTTCTTGAGGATAAAAGGAGAAAGTAATGGAGGCCTCAGGGCTTCATCTTTCCATCCCATTCTTAGTAAAATCTATTTTAAAATCCATGATTAATTGTAGGCCCCATTGTAGATGGGCCACATTTCAAAAATTACAATGCATGGATGATTCTAACTGCTCAATGAGCGAAGGAGGTGCCTGACAGTCCATCCATTCTTTGGGAACTTTTGGATGGTCCATGGTCCAAAAATCACACCAGAAGGATTATCATGATCATTGACTTACAGTGCTTAATATGAGCCATCAGAAAATCCTTTTCAACGGTCCATGTTCATCTATACTTGTCGATGGTCAGGTTCATAGATTAAAAGCATAAAATTTCCATAAAATTCAAATTTTCTTCAGCTTTGAATTCTAGATCGTTTTAAACAGGCCTTTTGAGTTAGCAATGACTGATTAAGTAGCTCGTCTGTGAGCCCAATCATATTTTTGGGCCTGGCAGACAGACTCGGGTCCAGACATGATTACCTGATGTGGGCCTGTATGTAGGATTGGGGCTTGAAATGGGCCTGTGCTTTTTGTGGGCTGAATCCAACTTTCCGACTCAGTAGCTTTTAGGCCTGACATCATCTTGATCGAAGAAATTAGCAATCTTCGGTGATCGCCAACTTACAAAATCGAATCGTAATTCGTATACATGTATCTAACGTAACTTCTCCATTTCTTTCTTCTTCTTTAACGTTATTGTCTTCTTTTTCATTGATTTTTTTTTAACCCCTGGATCTGCCTCATTTTTTTGTCTCATGCAATAAAATGATCTCAACAAATGGATGGACGGTGTGGATGTAACATATATTATGGTGGGCCTACTAAAACTCCAAATGTCAGAACTTTCGGTTTTCTTCTCTTTTCGGATGGGAAAATATTTATGGGAAAATATTTCCTCATGAGTGGTTAACCTGCCACCACTGAACCTCCTTAGTTACCGGACTCTATAGGGCCTACCGTAATGCGTGTGCTTTATCCACGCCGTCCATCCATTTTGCCAGCTCATATTAGGAAATGAGCCTAAAATTGAAGCATCTCTTACACTCAAGTAGACCACACTGGAGGAAACATTGGTTATTGGATGCTTATGTGACCTTATGAACAGGTTGGATGGCAAATAAACATCACAGCAGACTGGTTTCAACAGTGAGATCATTGTCACCGTTGCTTCCTGTGGCTTGGTCCACTCAAGTAGACCACACTGGAGGAAATATTGATTTTTAAATATATTTTAATAATAAAAATAATATATATAATATATTATTTTGTTTGAAAAATACCGTTTGTGAGTTTTTTGGAAATAGTCCCACATAGGATAGGAAAGGGAAGAGAAAAATCTGTGGTTTAAATGATAATGGTAGAGTATTATAATATTTACCTACCTAGTCCGTGGACTATGGACCTTACGTGTTCTAGTGCGTAAGGTCCATAGTCCGCGCGCGCGCTCATGCTCGGGCTCGGGCTCGGGCTTGGGCTCGGTGTGAGGGCGTGGGCTTGTGAGACAGTGTGATTGTAAAGGCGCTAGTGGCGCACTTTACACTTCGCACGTGCGCATCGTGTCGCAAGGATCGCTCTCTTCTCGAACCGGAGCGAAAAGTGTGCGAGTCGCTGTGCGACTAGTGGCTAAGGCAGATGGTTGGCTGAACGAAAATCTAAATGACTGAATGAGAGTCCCTCTGATTATATAGAGATTGAAAATATATCTGTTGCACAAATGTGTAACAGTTATGGACTTAATTGCAGGGGTCATGCAGAAACTGTTGCATGGCTAGCCCAACAGCTAGAAAACGGCTAGCTTCTGTTTCACAACAGTCAACATGCAACAGTTTAATGGCCCATGCACAACAGTTAGAAACGGCCATAAAACGGTTAATTTTCCAACAACTAGAAATTACATAAATGAGATTTATGTCCCTGGACTAAAACTCCCAGCTACCATAGCCTATAAAAGGAGGTCCTTGATGGGTTTCCAAACCATCTCAACTCACTCTAGCAAACCATACGAACTGAAACAGCCAACCCCTCTCAACTTATATACTCTAATGTTTCCAGCAACATAGCAAGGCTTGAACCTTAGCTTGAAGAACAGACCAGCGGTGTGGTCTAGGACGGTTCAACTGAACCAATAGCTGAAGATTTAAACTGACCAGTGCAGTGGTCGAAACCAAATTTTTCTCTTTATTTTTCTTTCTTTTGGGATTTTTCTCTAAACTGTAATACTGCTAGAAAGTGTGTAATAGATTTCCATTTGGTGAGCCTTCGTGTTTGCTAAACGCAGACCCACATCAGGCTCGTCGTATCCTAGAGAAGATTTGTCTGTAACCTATCAGCATACTGAATTTACTTGAGTAGGGGCAAATAACGCTTTAAGGATAACGTTTTTCAGACGTGCTTCAGCCTGTCCTTATTTCTGATTATCGTGACATTTTCGGTTTTTATATTATACAAAAATTACATTAATCTATATAATTTTCAACATAGGTTAGATGGCAAATAAACGTCATGATGCGCCATATAGGAAGGTTTTTCAATCTCGACTACTTCCTGCAGTGTGGTCCACTAGATCTTTAGATTTGTCACATTTTTTGGATTATGTCTAAAACGAATCTGAAAAAAATGGATAGAAAGTGTGGATCTAAAGCATAGATCATGGTGGAGTTTGCTAAAGATCCACACGTAAAAAACTTTTCCGTGTAGTCAGATTGTGTTGTGCAGTTGGAAATCAATCGAGAATATCTGCAGTAGGAATGGGTAAAGTATAACACGCGAGTGGGAGCCGCGTTGACTCATGGAATTTCGGTGGCCCAACAATGATATATGTCTTAGATCCAAACCATCCATCTATTTTTAGAGTTCGTTTTCCCTGATCCTCAACACAAGAAACAACGGAAACTGGACGGTTACGTTTGAAAACTTATGGAGTGCCATAGAAGCTTTGGATGAAGCTTATAATATTTGTGTATGCGTTTTACCTTCGTCATCAGGTATGTGTGACCTTATCAACTGGTTGGATGACAAAAAAACAAGGCAGTGGACCTAAGGAAGGTTTCAATGTTGGCATCATTGTTCCCATTGCTTTCTATTCTGACCTACTTAGAGCTCTCTCAATTTTTTCAAATCTTTGGCATGGTACTCATCGTAGCAAGAAAATAAATATTCCCATTGGGCAAGCATTCAATCCCCATTGTTTCCTGTGATGTGGTCCACTTGAGATTTGGATTTGGCTCATTTTTAGTACACACCATCTGCTGGGAATCGATAACAAGACCTCAAGTGTTGAAACAAGGTATCTCCACTCAGTCTGCCAATTGATCTATGGAATAGGGTGTGGTTACGAAAGTATATATGAATATAAGGCCACACATAAACTCAAAAGGGAAATCAATCAATAAAAATACAAAAAAGAAAAAGAAACAAATAATCAAAGCCCTACATGAATTTGGAAAGAAAAAGAAAAAACTTACTAAAGATGGGAAATAATTTGCACACGCACCATGCTTGTTTTTATTACACCAACTTTCCATTTAATAATATTAATAATAATAATAATATTATTATTATAGAATTGAACTAGTACCAAAGTGTAGCATTTGAATTCTCAAAACTAAGAATGGGTGTACCCCAATATAGAATGGGTGGGCATTAATCCCCCCCCCCCAAAAAAAAAAAAAAAAGTGAAGAAGAAAAAGAAAAAAGAAAAAGAAAAAGGAATTTGTATATAGAACTCAATCCACTGGTAGATGAAATCGAAAGTTAACAAATATTTTTCCCCCTCTTCACCTAATGAAGATGAAGAAGAAGATGATGATGATAAAAAGATGAGAGATCGCCAAGGTCAAGCCATGCGTCTTCTCACAGTGGATTTAGCCTTACTGATGATAGAAAGCAAGGACTGCATACAGGGTCTGTATGACAGTGAGGCATAGGAGGAAAATTGCGGCGAAGAGGGAAATGCAAGACCATGGGCTTCTGAAGTAGGTCTTCCAGAGTTCGTCCAACGACTGGTGAAAACGGAGACAATAGTTGTTGCAGTAAGCTATGACTTCCCTATGCACCTCCCCTACCTTCCCTATCCTACAACCTGGATCAATCGACACATCGAAAGCAAGCCCATTGAAGAGGTCTGCAACATTCTTCTCTGTTCCAACAAAATTCTTAATAATCTTTTTCTCATTGAGTAGGATTACATCTCTCTCCGAATCAATAATATTGTCCATGAACGATACATATGAACTCACTTCACTGCCAGCATCGGCATGAAGTTGCTCAAAGGCCATTAGATTCAGGAATTTGGATTCAGTGGCATCATCCACTTGAATCTCAGGGAGACTGATGGTGCTGGGGAAACAGAGGAAGCCCTTTTGGAAATTGATGTCATTGAGGTTTTGGGTTTTGCTAGTCTTGAACCGGATTCCAGCCTCATGAAGCTGTGTCGCGGGCCAGATGACCTCTTGCTTGCCTTGCTCCCTTGGGGTAGGCGATCTGCATGGTTTAAATATTTTTTGACACATGCTCTGCCCCATTGATGTGACTCGTCGAATACTACGGTTAAATATTCGTGGATACATGCTCTGCTGCGTCGATGTGTCTTGACGAATTCTCTCTTGAAGCATGGTAGTCGATGTGACTTGATGATGAATGCGCTCTCGAAGCATGCTCTGCCTAATCACGTCCAACACATGGCGGCGGTGGCCCATTTTAGAGGTTGACCGGTGGGGGTCGAAGAATTTCAGTACGAGCTGGTTTATGGATTCCTCATCCTGCATGGGTGAAATCAGGCAAGAAGAATGTTCTGTTACTATGGATGTCCCAGGTCCATTTCTGTGGCCATCAAGATGGGATGCTTGAAATTATCTTGATATACTAAAATAACATCTGGACATTGGATTTGACCGTTTGAACATGAGCCCTTGACTAAGCTGGACTTTTTTTGAAGGCCATCAACCAAATGGCTATTATTTCCCTCCGGCGGCCAAAACATCCACAAATGAGAAGAAAACCTTCTATGTTGATTCAAGTTGCTACACACATAAATGTGGATATGACATAGTAAAAATCTCAAAGTACTGAAACCTTGTTAATTATAGGTCCCGCCTGAAATGGACGGTCAAGGATCATCTAATCTAGTCATGCAACGGAGCAGTTGGTGTCCTGGTACATGTTCTCCTGATATCCAGAACACATGAAGGGTGTGTTTGGTTGCACCATATTTCTGAATTATGGAACCAAATTAGACTGATTAATCATGGAATATCATGATATAAAAAATTTTTTTTAAAAAAATCGTGGAATATCATGATATCCGGTGCAACCATGTGCACCCGAAAATAAAAATAAGGATTAAAAGAAGAGAATTCTTACCTGGGGAGATCCTGTTTCAAAAGCTATTAACGTCTTCAGCAGTAGAAGAGGAAGCTGGTTTTCAATCATCAACACGTCCCTCTTTATTCGAGGCAGCTTGCAAAACATTGCATGTTTGCTGAAGATCGGGTCATTACATGCATATTCATCACTGAATTTGGGATTACTATTTCTGAAGATCTCGATCATGAAACATCCATCCAAGATCATCATCTGCAAGAATCTCCCTCTCTCTTTCCATCCATCGTCAAGCTGATCATAAGAGTCCATCAGTTGTTGCACCACCACTCCCACTGCAGCCACACAATCACTGGTGCGTTTGCCTGATCTTTGAAGAAAGCGACAGAAAACTCTTTCCTTATGCGATTCCACTAGTTTCAGGTGGGGTTGGCCGTGATGGTAGGGCCCAAAAGACACCACCTGAGGCTTGTAGAGCTCTCTGCGGCGGGGATTGACATAGAGCTTCGGTAACCTGTAAATTGACTGGCTGGTCCAAACTGCATCTTCCATTGGACGACTCACGTTTTGGAGTCTGGAATCAATTTGGATGACCCAATTCTTCAGTGTAGGAATTTGTAAATCTGACATACTATTTCCAGTTGCTTCCATGCAATTCCAATTCGAGTCTCTTCTGCTTACATTCCTTTCATAACAAACAATCTTATCTACTCGTATTCTTACTCAAGTTGCTGTTGCTCTTCTTCTTCTTCTTCTTTTTCTTTACAGCTGTGGGGAATAAATCGAAAAGAAACTCTCCTTCAATAGCGTAGCTGTCTGATTTTTAAAGAAGAGCATCTAAGCATTGTTCATGGACTTGATGGAAAGCTCAGATCTCAAACGCGTGTTTCAATTTAGCCACACGTATGAAGAAACGGACAGTTAGTAAATTAAGAACCTATAAAATTTGCATGTTATTGTCTACTGTTGCGCTGGACGCGATCAATAGCTGTGAAGAATAAACTGTCGGTCGAGAAAAATTGACAGCCGTTGAAAATCCAAATTCAGTTGTGGGTCGTTCCACAATCAGAACTCGTTCACTCTTTCGGAGAAGAAATCTCTACGGTGGGGATTTGTCTGATGAGCTTTTGGATCTTTTACATGTGTGTCATTCCCATGTGTGAGAAGTGAGCGCAAGAAGTTATATTTACTCGCTCGAGTTCACTGAGGATTCTCAAAAGTAAAATCCTCAGTGAAATTGCCATGAATTCACTTTACCAATTCGAGTCAGTGAAATTGCCTTGACTTCACTTTACCAATTCGAGTCATACATAGTTACGACTTCGAGCTATGCCTTCACTTTACCAATTCAAGTCATATGTAATTACGACTGGTGGGAAATTGCCTCGAAGTTTGAGTAAATTACACATTTCATATATCCTAAAAGTGGCCTTCTAACAAGCTTCTTAAAAATACTTGGACCAAAATGCTTTTGTCCACGTTTTAGTAGTTGTATGGTTTTTTAGGAAATAAGAAGTCACTTCATATTTAATGCCAAGAAAGTGAGGTGTACGGAACCTTTCATGTGTGGGGCAAGGATCAAACTCACGGGGCCTACATTGATGTATGTGTATAATTCATGCCGCCCATCTTTTTTGCCGTGTCATTTTAAGGCTAGGTCCCAAATATCAGCCTGATCCATAGCTCGTGTGAGTCACATAATAGAAAATAATGGTGACAATGAAACCCACTATTAAAACTTTACAGGCTCACCATGATATTTGTTAGAGGTGGACATTGTCCAAGTCAGGACTTTTTAGGCCCATAGCAGACTTTCTGACAAGGCGGATGGAGCGGATCTCCCCATGTTGGCCTTAGGTTATTGTACTAATGGCCTTTCATTTGGTAGCAAAGGAAGTGAACGTAACAATCGTGACCCATATAACATGAGAACCACGACCCATATAACATGATAACTACGATCCATGACAACCACGACTCATGACAACTACAACCCTTACCACATTACAACCATGACCCTTACTGCATTACAACCGCAACCCATTTATGGGTCATGGTTGTCATGTTATATGGGTTATTGTTTTCATGAAGAAATTAATGGTTATGGTTGTCATAAGGTAAGGGTCGTGGTTGTCATGCTATACTGGTCAAAGTCTTCATTTTATAAGCCTTGGCAAGGACTAACTAATGGGGCTTACATTGATATATGTGAATAATCTATACCACCCATCCTTTTTGTCGTGTCATTTTAGGGCTTACATTGATGTATGTGTTTTACTTAATTTGTGGTTGCTTTGTGACATTATTTTTTCCCACAAGTATTTTTCACATAAAACACGTGTTCTTGTGCATGCTTGTTTATATTTGCTTTATTGTCGTGTGATCCAAATTCAAAGTTTACTTATGCACATTCCCAACAAAGGACAATCAAAGAAACCGGCATCAAATTGTAAAACATAATAAAATCCCACTCTTATATTCTTCTTCAAAAGGGTCCTCACTCTTGCTCCTGTGGTAGACTCTGATGAGTTTCAACACCCGGTCAAGGGTTGGAGTACACATAGGTGGCGAAATTCCACTCCTGAGTGAGTGCGTGTGTAAAAATATAATAAATATTATTCTTCAAACTTGAAATATCACTATATATAGCCAAACATCATTATTGTAAACAAAAAGCCACAAAAGCATTACACAATCAAACGCCATTAGTGAAAACACAGAGCTAAAGAGGCATTACACAATCAGCAGCCATTTGCGTAAACACAGCCACAAAAGCATCAATGGCCTGTTTGGATATCATCTTAAACCACATTTCTCCGTTCTCATTTCATAAAGCTGTCGGACAAAGAAACAGCCGTACCAAGCATCTGATGCATTGAACACTTTCACTCCTGTACGGAAAAGGAACACCTACGGCCGAGATAGTACTCGTCACATTTTATGTTCAAACTGGTAATTGAAGCAGGCTCTATTTCATGGAGATGAAGAAAAAGAGGAGGGCCATTCTCCTTAAAATAGATTGTTTTGGCATCCAAATGGGTTGAAAGAGTTTTCGGGAGAAAAGGAAAGCGTAAGGCATCAAATCAACGCAAAAGGAAAATCAACCGATAAGAATTACAAAAACAGAAAGAAAACGAATTATATATAGAACTCAATCCACTGATAGATGAAATGAAAACCTGACACCTATCGATAAGAAGATGAAGAAGAATAAGAAGAAGAAGAAGATGATAATAGAAAGATGCAAAAGTAATCAAGCAACTCAGGAGGAATACTAGATCACCAAGATCAAGCCATGGTGCCTTTCTTCCTATAGAAATCAAGGATTTGGTACACGGCCTGGGTGACAGTGAGGCATAAGAGGAAAATTGCAGCAAAGAGGGAAATGCAAGACCATGGGCTACTGAAGTGGGTGTGCCAGAGGTTGGCAAGCCACTGGCGACAAACGCTGTTGCAGTAATTAGTCACATCCTTATGTACCTTTCCCAGGGTACTATTTGGATCGATGGGCACATCGTAAGCGATTCCATTGAAGAGCTTTGCGACAGCCTCATCAGTCCCCACATAATTCTTGATAATCCCTTTTTTGTTGAGGAGTATTACATCTTTCTCTGTATCTATAATATTGTCCATGAAGGATACATATGAACTCACTTCACTGCCGGCACCTGCATGAAGTTGCTCAAATGCTATTAGATTGAGGAATTTAGACTCAGTGGCATCATCAACTTCTATCACAGGGAGGCTGAGGGTGCCGGGTAAAAAGAGGAAGCCCTTGTCGAACTTGATGCTTTTGAGGCTTTGGGTTGTTTTGATCTTCTTGAACTTGATTCCACCCTCGTGAAGCTGTGTGGCGGGCCAGATCACCTCATGCTTTTCATACTCGTTTTGTTCCCTTTTGCATAGCTTAAATAGTCCTTGACACATGCTGCTCTTCTCCGTCGATGCATCTGGTTGCCTGGATCGGTTACATCTTTGTCTTACCGTGCTCTCCCCTGTTGATCTGACTTGATCCTTGGATCGAGTAAATATTCGAGAACATTTGCTCGGCTGCGCTTCCGCATCTTGAAGCATACTCGCCCTAACCACGTCCAACACATGGTAACGCTGGCCCATATTACAATTTGACAACCGGGGGTCAAAAAAATTCATTACGAGCTTGTTTATGGATTCCTCATCCTCCTGCATGGGTGAAAACAGGCGAAACGAGTACGGTATGTTATTATGGATGTCCGAGGTCCATTTCCTTGCCTATCAAGATGGGCCCACTTGGGTACTCGATGGGGTATACTTGATAATGTCAATCATGAATGGACCAAATTAAATAACACCAAAAGAGTAACCCTAGACATTTGATTTGACCTTTTGAACATGAACCCTTGTTTTAAAAGCCACCAATCAAATGGCTAGGATTTACCTTGGGCGCAAAACATACACGCATGAAAAGAAAACGTTATGTTGATTCAGGTTGCTATACATATAAATTTCAATATTTCATGCTAACCGGCCATCCTACCAAGCAGTCCATGCTCAGGCACGTGTTCTCCCGATCTTCATAACACATAAAGGGTGTGTTTGGTTGCACCATATTTCATGAAAAATGGCACCAAATCAGGCTAGTTTATCATGAAATATCGGTGCAACCAAATTCACTTTAAAGTAAAAAGGATTAAAGGAAAAAAAAAAAAGTCAAACCTGGGGAGATCTGTCTTCAAAAGCTAGTAACGTCTTCAGCAGCAGAAGAGGAAGCTGGTTTTCAATCATTAGCATGTCTCTCTTTATGCGAGGCAGATTACAGAGCTTTGCATGGTTGCTGAAGATGGGATCATTATCTGAATAGCCACTTCCGCTCACGCCCACATTTCTCAAGATCTCAATCATGAAACATCCATCCTGGATCATCAGCTGCAAAAATTTCTTTCCATCTTTCCATTCCTCTGCCAGCTGATCATAGGAGTCCATCAGTTGTTGCACCACTCCCTCCACAGCAGCCATACAATCACGGGCGCTTTTGTTTGCTCTTCCAAGGAAGTGAATGAGCACTCTATACTTGTGTTCTTCCACCGGTTTCAGTTGAGATTCGCCGTGATGGTAGGGCCCAAAGGACACCAACTTAGGCTTGTAGGCCTCTTTGCGGTCAGGATTGCCAAAGTTTTCCGCTATCTTGTAAATCGACGGCTTGTTACAAATTGATATCTGAAGACCCCTATTTTGGATCTCCGAATCAACGTTGGTGACCCAATCCCCCGATGTAGGAACTCGTAAAATTGACATTATTTCCAATTGCTTCTGAGCAATGACAATTTGAGTCTCTTTTGCTTACATTGCATTTATAACAAACAATCTTCTTCCACTCTCTCTGCTTCTAACTCACTCAAGTTATCCTTATTCTTCTTTACCTTTACAATTGTAGCGAATAAAGCAAAAATAAAATCACCTCACCTTCAGTAGCATAACTGTCTGATTTTTTAGGAAGAACATCTAGGAATTGTTTAGAAACTTGATGGAAAGCTAGCTCAGATCTTCCACACGTGTTTCACGTTTTCCATACATGTACGAATAAATGTACGGTTAGTAAAATAAGGACCCATAGAATTTGCATTTTATTGTCTTGTGGTGTGCTGGACACGACTTTGTTGTGCAGAACAAACTATCAGTCGATAAAAATTGAGGGCAGATCAAAATCCAAATTCAGTTGTGGCCCTTCCCATAATCAGACTGTCTTTAGATCTGTGTGATGAGCTTTTGGATATTTTACACGTGTGACTTTCACCGAGCATTTTCAAAGAAAAATAATACCGAAATCCTCTCCATCTCCAATACGTGTTTCACGCATATATAAGCCCTTTGGTTTCCTACATATCGAATACGTGGATCCACTCTCCGTCCATCATGTGGATTTCTCGATGTAGGCTCACGTGGGTCATGTTACTGCACAAATTAACGGTCCAGATTATCTTTCAGTGTCATTTGTGATGGTTACCTAAGTACTATGATGCCTGGTTCGCCGATCCCATATGGGAAACGGATTGCCTGCGACCCCAGGAATATATATATACCTGAGCCCAGTCTGTGTGGATCTACAGAGAAGTACTTGAGAAATCCACTCCGTCCATCTGTTTTGAAAGACTACTATAGGCAGGATTCTAAAAATCAAGAAGATCCAAAACTCAGGTGGGCCACAACAACGAAACAGGGGAAACTGAATCGTCCACCGTTGAAAGCTACCTGGAGCTGACCATGATATTCAGATGCCATCCAAACCGTTCGTAGGGTTATTACCGCTCAGATAAACTGTAGGATCAAATAGCATACTGATTCAACTCTTCTTTCACCCCACAATTTCAATCCCGGCTGTTTCGCGTGGTAAGGCCCACATGAGTTTGCGTGAGTTTTAGAATCCTGTACTTTTTTTTTGTCTTGTATAACATACGGAGGTAGTGGATTTGTCACGGACATCTCTGCTTACACAGCCTGGCTAGGGAATATAGAAGACGGTTGAGAAGCCAACCAGGCATAACCAACTTTCCTTTCTTTATTGTCGGTAAAACATCTTTGTACGGAAATAGCTTTGTGTTCAGGATAAAAAAAAAGCAAGGCATAACCATCGATCAAATTATCAAAGGATAATTCCATCCTCGATTCCATCTCTAGAATAATCAATTTGATTTCAAAACTTGATATCTGAATGCAATAAATTATTCTTAATTATTCAAGAATACTATAATAATTTCGATCACCTCAGGTTAATCAAGTGGGTCTTGAAGTGAAGAATAACCATCCATTATCACATGTTAAGAATGAAAGTTCAAAGGGTTGAAGCTAATGATTAGATTCTCCATATGGACCATAAGTTAGAATTGATCAACATATGAGATGCTAATTATATAAGTTGTTGAAATGTAAATATGCCTTGATTATATTATGTATTTAGGTGGTTGTCAATTGATTTATTTTGGGGTAGCATTTCGGAATTCACATAGCAGATTTTAGGTGAGTGATCCCAACATGTTTCCTCTTTATTGATGATTGTGATCCTTTGTATTGAATGTTTGTTAAATTTGTTGACAATTGAAATGCTATATGTTGTTATGTATATATGTGATAATTGTTAATACCATGCACCTGTCATTTTCATATATCTATTATTATGCATCGCATAATTGCACTGAATACCTGGAGGCACTTTTTGGATGACCTGTAGGTACTTACAGTACCGGGCGACCTAAGTGACTATCCTTAAATGCCCACAATATGCGGAAGCCTACCAGGATGGTGGAAGCTTATAAAAAAAAAAGGCCAAGATGTGGGTTGATGGAATTTAACTCAAGTGGACGGATCTACCCATATTATTATTATTATTATTATTATTATTATTATTTAACGACGTATATTCATATGGAGAAAACAGAGATCTACACATTCAGACCGGACCTCCACCACGGGGCAGCCTATTGTGAGGCTATACGCTAATAATCAAGAAAAAAAATAAAACCTATAATTGAGCCCAGGCCCGTTCAGTCCAAAACTATTTCACCTCTAATAAGGGGCGGAAGGTCTAAGGTGACTGTGAATATCATATCTGTTTGAGTTGAACTACCCATATGAGCCAGGCCATCTAGTACTTTGTTCACCTCTCGGAGAATGTACTTCATTTCGATGCTAATGTCGGCCATTATCTTATCAAAAGAATTTTACTAGTAGTGGGCAACCCATGGCATTCTACCCTCAGTGGAAAATAAGGCCACCACATTTATGCATCTTATTTTAATTATAATATGAATGAACCATGATGGGTTTACTCACTAGCCTGGTCAGCTAACGTTGTGAATTGACAACCGTACAAAGACGAATTAAACAGGAAATCTGAACTAAGTGTCAAGAAATGAAGACCAATTGGCAGGTGAATCGCGAGACCAATAGTCGAATGTAACAGAAGATGAACTTGTTATGTGACGCAGGGGGGGACGTGAGGTCGAGCACCGTCTTCCTCAAGAGGATAAATATTCCGAATCCACGGAACTTCTCTGGACTCCTCACAGAGACTTCTCGAATCCACGAGAAAAGAGAGCAGAAAATAGAAATAAATTCTAAATAAATTTGAAATAGATTAATTAATCCATAAAAACGAGTTCACAACCCTTTAAATAAGGGTACCAAGCAATGGGAAAGAAATCAGAATCCAACTACAACTAGGACTCCTAGAATTCGCGACTTACTATAAATAGTAAACTTACTATTTATAGACGGTCGTGATGTCTACTAGTGCGCAAGGTTTTCGGCCAAAAATAGTAAGTGTCCTATTTGGCTTCACCAACCCGTTCTCCTAATTATTCTAAGCTCTTTTCACGTTGGGCGCAACTCCTAAAGCCCGACGGATGAAGAGTTATAAGCAAACTAAAACTTACTATTTATAGTAAAAACGAAATTGAAACAGGGAAACGACCGTGAAATCAGGGGTTTCTCGCAATTCCGAGCGTCGCAACCCAGCATAGCTGGGTTGGTTGGCTAAAGTAGCTCGTTCTACCCCAAAATCATATTTTTCGTCCGCTAACTCATCCCGGATTGCGAGATACGCCTGATTTAAGGTCTGATGGTCCAGATCACTTCTGTCGCCGACCGGGCCTTTTCTGATCCATCTTGCCATGTAATTGTTCGCGACCCGCTCTACATCATTATGTTGTATTAATTAATTATTTATATTTTATTATTTATGAGTTTAATTTCTTTATTGCATCTATTTAAAAATAAATATGATTCATCATTAAATATGATCATGTTGAACAATATTTGATTTCTTTTTCAAGTGAACGAAGTTTCAAATGAGTGGACTCCGATGATGTCGATTTGAAAATACGATGATTGAAATTATAAGAATGTAACACAAATATGGATAAATAGATGTTAAATTTAAATGTGAACTTAGAATTCATTAAATTATTCCTTTATACAATTATATAAAGAAGGAATTAAGTACAATCACTCAATGAGTTATAAGCCGAAACTCAAGTTAATTTGAGGGTTCACACTATGTGTCCAAATTTCGGAAGCATGATGCTGATTTTCAAAGGAAGAACATATAAGCTTTTTATATGAACTTAATGGAAGCTTGTATCTTGCACACGTGTTTCACATTAGCCACACGTATACAAAGAAATGAACGGTTTGTAAAATAACGACCACTGAAATTTGCATGTTGTGGTCTCCTGGTGCCCTGGACGCAACTTAGATGTGCAGAATAAACCGTCGGTCGAGAAAATCCAGTGGCAGTTCAAAATCTAAATACGGTTGTGGGCCTTTCTCTAATCAGACAATCTTGACTTTCGACGGAAGACATCTGCCCCGTGGGATCTGTCCGATGAGCTCTTGGATCATTAACACGTGTGTCATTCCCGCGTATGAGTAGCGAGTGTCGAAAGGAATCTAGTCGCGCTAGTTCACCGAGCATTCTTCTGTTAATCTAGTCGCGCTAGTTTAACAGACCTTCCCACAACGCATAACGAACATCTCTTTCTTTTTTCTGATAAATTACATTGTACGGAAAGCGCTTTGTTTTTGGAAAGAAAAGGAGGATAATGAATTAATGATAAGGATCACATGCACTCTCACATCTGGTAATTATTATACGTTTGAGCCGTGCAGGTCACACAACTTTGAATGTGCATGTTATAATCCAAACCGTACATATGGCACGCTTCATCATGATCAGTATACATCCTAAGAATCGTCCCTACCATAAACTTAGGTGGGACACACCAAAGAGAATAGTACAAACCATGCTTTGAAATTATGCATTCGATCACTTTTTGTGGCCCACCTAAAGTTTGGAATTACTTATAATATAGTTGTGCCCCTCATCCTGGCGGGGCACATCTTATGACTTGGTAATATGACAGAAAAACAATAGTGTAGACCCCACGTTCCATTTGGATGTAATTTCTAGGGTGGACTCTCAATCCTTGATGTACCCCATTGTTCCCTATGAAGTAGCCAACCTCATGACTTAGGACCGGGCTGGATTTGGGATCTAAGCCTTGAATGTGCGTGTTATAACCCAAAGAGGCCCTAGGCCTAACATCTAATGGACGGATTGTATGGCACTTACACATTACAGTGAGCCCCAAACAACCAAGTACCATGTCTTGGAATGCATGTGATCGTTCCCATAAAAGGATACTTGCCCGCTTGCAGTATGCCAACTTTCCTAAGGAAGGCATGCGTCCCTATGCCCCATATGATCTAATTAATAACCATTCTTCTACAAGATACCATGTAGATGGCCCAAATGGAAAAGTTATCACTAGGGCATATTACTTTATTTCCTGTTTAAGCAACTTAAATACAGCTAGATTTTGTAGCGCCAAAAGTTTGTCCGATTCATGTTGTCTTGGACTGATTAGTTTTATGTTATTTATAAAATGCTTATTTAAGTGCATAAGGCATTAGTGCAGATTGAAAACTTTGGGCGTGTTTGGAATGTGGGAGTAAGTGGGATGCAATTTCAACCAGTCCTAATTTTCTGATTATTTTAGTTTTTCGGTTTTCATATTTTACAGAAAATATTATTTGTTTATAATTTCTCAACAATATACCATGATACAAATAATAATAATTCTTATTTTTTGAAATTTAAATTAACAAATAAAAATAAAATAAAAATAAATCAATAAGAAGAAAAAAATAAGGAATAGACAAGGAATGTGGACCTAGGTTATGCACAAGACCAAACTGCATGGAGTCTAAAACACAAATAGCAAGGATAGAAGAGGCTGTTGGCCCATGAGATGAGGGTTGTTCATGAGTCAAGCTAGCTCGAAAAGCTCGCTCGACTCGGCTCGAGTCAGCTTGGATTGACTCGGCTTGAATGACTGATTCAAGCCAAGCCAAGGTAATTATTTGAAGCTCAAGTTGAGTTCAAGCCAAGTTCGACCAGGGAGCATTTCAACTCGACTCGACTCGAAGCTTGAACTCGAGCTCGACTCGGCTCGATTAATATATATATATATATATATATATATATTATATATATATATATATATATAGATATATATATATATATATATATATAATAAAAGTTTTAAGTTTAAACTTAAAAATAAAAAAAATAATAAAATAAACTCTGGAGTCTCTACCTGACTGCACGCACCTCCTTCCCTTTCCTTTGTTCTCTTTCTCTGCCCACTGTCAGCCGCATGCCCGTCCGGACCACCACCACCAGTTTTCATTTCAGCTCCACAATAGTATGATTTCAATATCTTGAGATCTACTTCTTAGGTGAGAAATTCAAGAATCTGAGATGGATTTTTCTCAGATTTGTTAGAGCTTCAAGGAAATCCAATGATCTGATTAGCTAGAGCTCTTTATTTGGATTTCTGATATATGTTCTGCTCTATTTCTTTTCTAGTACTTGAATTTCTGCCGGTGGAAGAAGATCAAGAACAGATCGGTTCTTACAGGTTTCCTCATCTGATTCGAAGCTTTGTTTGATTTTTTCATCGGATTTTTCTTTTGATTCTCTTAAGATTTTTAAATTTTTCATCAATGGAGGAGGATTAAGAACAAAATCCATTACTCTCTCACCCAACAAGCTCGAGCTCAACTTGAGGTAAACTCGACTCGACTCGAACCACTAGCTCGACTCGAACTCGACTCGACAGCTTTGGCTAACAAGCCAAGCTTCAATGTTGAGCTCGAGGCCAAGCTCGTACTCGAGTACATCATGAACAAGCCAAGCCAAGCTTGGCCCACCTCGACTCGACTCGGCTCGATGCGGCCAACACTCCGTGTCCCTCATTTGTGTCAGCACAAGTTAGGAAATGAGCCCAAAAATAAGGCCTATCCAAGACTTAAGTGGGCCAGATCTCCTTGTGGCCCACTGTTATTTTTATATGTCAATCCGAACCGTTCATAAGGCAATTCCCACCAAGATAAGGGAAAATTTCAAATATGACCAGCACTTCCTGCATGAGCTTGGGCAATATGATGGATAGAGTAGATGTCACACACATCATGGCAGGCAACACAGCTTTCTCTTCGAGGGCCTAAATTTGCGACCTTTGTATGTTGGCGCCTTGGCGGTATGGCAGCTGATTCTGGGCTTGGAAGAACCGGAATATAGTAGATTCATCTCTCTACATAATGACTGGCAGGGAGATGTATAAATCAAGTCCATCCATCTATTGGGTCCTATCACGGATGGTTGATGCTTCAAAAGTCAGAAATCTTATTAAACTTCAATTTCCCCACTGAATATTTACTTGGCCATCAACCTTTTTGTTTCTACCATCGGTTTTAGTACATTGATTAGGTGGCTAGGATCATCTGGTCCATCTATATTTTGAACCATTTTCCAGTCCACGTTCTGATATGGGCCGTTACCCATGACGAGACACCATCTTTACAATATTCCCAAATAGTCAATTGAGTTGGGCTGGGCTGGCCTAGGCCGGGTTTCAGTCCAGCATCCTCTGGAGTTGTCTTGGGTTGACCCTTCTGGGTTTTTGGACCCAGTAAATTAAACAGGCTGAGCCATGGTTTCCATTCCACTAGCCCTTCTACATAGGGCCATACTGATTTGGGCCTTCACGTGATTGACATGGTCTGTAATGGGCCTATTGGGCTTGTCCTGAATTTTAGGCTTGTAAAGATTAATGGTCCAGGCTTGAGTTTTTTTGAGACTGAACCAAGCTTGGCCCATCAAAGGCCTTCTGATTTCTGGAAATTCACCTATATTGGAGAAACATCATACCTGTATATTTAAAAAGAACACATCAAGCTCGATTGGAAAGATGTATGAAAACAGTTTCCCAGGGTTGCCTTTCTCATGAGGGTCTTCTTGTACATCTCCCCCAAAGTGTCAAATGCGGAATGAAAACTAGAGAACTGAATCTTCTAGGCATTGGACGGTTTTGAGGGAGATGAAGAGAAAACACCTCAGTTTAAATTCTTCAAGCCACCACCATCATCAGAGCCATGGCCCAGATATTTGATGTGGGCCCCATTATGGGTACGCTAATTGACTTGATGAGTCTGCACAGAGACTTCTCTTGAGATGTAACCGACTGAGTCGACTCCTTGACTAATCCAAGGGTCAAGAAAATTTGTGATGCTCATTTTGAGAATCCATCATTTGATGGGATGTTTGAATACATTTGCCAGAGCAGCTTATTCATAATTCACAAGGACCACCAGCTCATGGGTCGTTTGGCTCCCTAGAAAACTCATTTGGAATTGGAATCCATGAGTAGAAGAGAATTCCTGTGTTTGGGACCTTAGAAAAGTTCTTTCCTATTACTCAAACACAATTCCTAAATTTCATAGAATGGATGGCCATGGATTAACAATGGAATTTTTAGATTGGATACATCTGTTTGGGATCCGTGCACTGGATGGGTCCAGTCTGTAGATGATCTCACCAAGCATTAGGCAGATCGACTGATCAGGTCGGCCAAATATGAATAAGTACAATGGACAGTTTTTAAAAGTTCGATGATAGTCCATCTTCAAAAATCATGTCGGTCCAAAACTTAGATGGGCCGGACCTAAATCCTCTAAAATAATGTTTTGTGGCATGCCGGAGTTTTAGATTTTTCTAATTTTTCGGGCGTTCATTCATCCTGGTGGAATGTATCTTATGAGTAGATTAGATTGCACATAAAAATGCAGTAGTCTAAACGTTTTTAAATGGTCAGCGTTCCTAGCTCAACTGTTCCTTATGGTGTGGCTCACATGAGTTATAGAACTGACCTAGTTTTTTAATAGAAGGCATTAATTTAGGCTGGCTAAATGATGGACGTATTGGATGTAAATAAAACATCACAGTGGGCCACACAAGTCCGTTTGTACATTAAGGTTAGACTAGAGGTTTGTGATCCTTGGGCCCGAGGATACGTGCTGTCCCTGGGCAGAGAGTAGGTCCAAGTGGGGCCCTGATTCTATTATCCAGGCCGTTGATCTGACGGGAAACACTGTGGAAGTGAGATATACCCTCTAATAATCTCATTTTGTAAAATCTTAAACTTTCGATTGTGGCCTGCAAATAGACAGTTGCAAGCTGAATTCCGTGGCAGTCTAAACGTGATGACAAAGGCCAACGATTGTTCGTAGACTATATCCATCCATGATTCATTAAATCAACGGTCTGGATGACCAAATGATGGGCCTAAATTTTATTAAGCTAGGGCCCAAGTATACTATAATGCACTCTGTAATAAGAAGAAAGAAGGGTCTAAGAGATAGGAGGAAGCACTTGTATAGGTAAAACTGGCCCCACAAGATTTCAATATGTAAGAGAAAAAAGTGGGCCCAAAATCATTCCTAGAAATAAAGAGAAAGCAATAAGACCCACAGATAAAGATAAAGCTGGCCCCCACAATTATATTCCTAATAGAGTAAAGAGGAATCAATGGGATCCCCAATAGTATGTGGAAGGAGTAGGGCCCACAAGCACTTCTACATAGTTAAATCATAGTTAAATCATTCCTATGAGTAAAGAAGAATCATTGGGATCCCCAGATGTATGAGGAAGGAGTGGGGCCCACTAGCACTTCTACTGGTAAAATTTTTATATGTAAGAGAAATAAGTGGGGCTCATGCATTAGATGTTCCGGATGTATTGAAAGAAAAGGAGGTAGGACCACACCATCATCCCTAAAGGTAGAGGAAGCAATGGGGCCCACAAGCTTTTCTATAGGTATGAGGAAGAAGTGGGGCCCACAAGCTTTTCTATAGGTATAAAGAAGAAGTGGGTCCCACAAGCTTTTATGGAAGTGGTGGCATAAATTAGTTATGATATCAGTGTGATGGCCCTTTGGCTTCGTTGCATGTTACTGTTTTTTTTTTTTTTTTTTTTTTTTGTTTTTTTTCCATTTCTTTACCTTCATTTTTCTCTTATACTGAAGGATTTGATTTTGTTCTTTTTGGGTTTCTTGCTGATTGTGGGCCATTGTCATGGTGTTGATAGAATATGGTCCGCAATTCACTATCTGTTGGATTTGATGTAATTTTTCAATGATCCAAACCGTTGATCTTGCAAGATACGCAGCTAATGTTGGTAGCTGCCTCCAAAGACTATCAAGATAGGATGGTCCTGAACTTAAATGGTGTTTAAAGATGCGGTCCATATCCAAAGGAAAAGGGTTAAATCATCAAAGGGCAGAAATATTTCAATCTGACATGTTTTTTTAGGCATCCCCATTCACAGTAGATACCTCGGTAGACAAGCCGATAGATAGATGATGGTGTGCCCATCCAACGGTTTATAACATCCTGAGGCAGAGAAGGATCACAACGCTCCCGTCAACTTGGATACTCTTTGTTCAGACCATAGAAACCGAGATTCAAGGCACTACAAGAAAAAAGGGTCCCTCTGGCTGTCAAAACCGCCGGTAAAGGGTTCACTGGCGGTTAGGGAACCGCCAGTAAAGGAATCGTCGGTAAAGGCTTTACCAGCGGCCATCAGAGTTTACTGGCACTTTTGCTAGCCGCCGTTAAATGTTAGATTTACTGGCAATAAAGGTCTGTTGATGGGATCTTAGATTGCATGACAGGGCCTGCTGGCCCTGTTCTGGAGCTCGCCATTCATGACAGGGCCTGCAATCAGTTTCAGGTGCCTGCAAGTGCGGATTAGATAGGGCAGAGAAGCTGGCGAGATTTGAACACAATCTTGAATGGAGATTGACTCAATTGATGGGCATCTAGCATGCAATTCAATCCAACATGATGCATGCTAATTAGTTGAAATTATAGGGCTTTGTGTCAAACCCCTTTGATGGAGTTGATGACCCAAAGAAATCCCACCATTCCCTGTAATAGATTTCGCTTTTGTACAAGTCAAAAGTAGAAATTGACTGCTATCAACGGCAGAATTACATTGATTCAAAATTTTTTAAAATATAGTGCCACACTACTAGGGTGATCCAGTTTATACACGCATGGATCTAGAAACCACATGCATGGATCTGGTTGAAAAATATAGTGTCACCCATATGCCCCACCACAAGTGGATCTAGAAACCACATGCGACACATGTCCATGTGCGGTACAACAGAACACAAATACAAATGCATAAGGAAAAAATATTACATATCAGTCAAAAGTACAAACGAGAAAGTAGAGTATTCACTGGCAATAAAGTAACTTTTTTTTTTCTTTAGTACCATTCACGCTCCCCCTGCAAAATCACAAGCATTAATCAATATAAGCTTCCTGGAAACATGGGGCAAAAAAAAAAAAAAACAACAACAACAAAAGCAAAGAAACAAAAAAGGGGGTTATAGTGAATGTTTAAATCTATTTAGCTCCAAAGAATGTAAGGCTGTTACTATGTGTTCCCGAGTTTTGCAGAAGTTATTGAATGTTATTTCTAATAGGTAAGTATTATCAAGAATTCACTGATACATCCCAGTGGAAGTGCAATGCATGAAGAGAGGCATTCAAGAAGTCTTGCCATCAAAGAGAAACATATAATAACAAAAACTGACATGTAATGGCTAAATTATACAAGCAATCTATGCATAAGTAGTCACTGAAAGTAAGCAATATATAAATTATATACAAGCATCCTTAATCTTCTACTCATGTTCCCAAAAAAACACCCTTTCTTGAATTGTAACCACTGTAGAGGGCTTTTGAAAAGCCACTATTTACATCCCCATCCTTTTTGGCAAGATGCAACCTTTCTACATTTTCTTAGAAATTCAATAGTAAAAAAGTCATGTTTGTGTATTACCACAAGCAAAGATGGGGCATATCCATCATTGAGGCTGGGTGTGGATATCGGTTTGCATTTTCAACCTTGGTTGTAAATGAAAATCCACAGCTATAGTGAGACAAACCTAGACACTACAACCAAGCAAGGAGATCCTACGATGGCATATTCATGCAGCGCATGCAGTAGGCTGAAAGAGATGATTCACTGCACACGTCTGGATATTGCCCACATCTTCCATGTGCACAGCACACCACATATTCTATTTTTCCCAACAACGACTGGCATAGCATTTCTAAATGAAAACTTACCAAACCCATCAAAGAAATGGCATTATCAAAAAAAAAAAAAAAAAAAAAAAAAAAAAAAAAAAAAAAAACTAAAAACTTAAAAACTTAAAAACTAAAAAAAAAATTAAAAAATCACAACTTTATGTATGTTGAACAAGGTTTTTCATCCATAACCATTAAAAACCATCATATCTTAGTGTTTTTTTTTTTTTTTTTTTTTTTTTTTTTTTTTTTTTTTTTTTTTTTTTTTAAAAAAAAAAAACCAAATGCAGAAACAGAATAATACACTTTCATGACAAGTCATGCCACAGGCTCACCATTTATGTGCAAATAAAAGAAAAGATACATTAGTTACTCCCACCTCAGAAGCAAGCATCCAAGAGGCAGCAACAGCAAAGCACGCATGTATCCCCACCATTTATCTTCCCAACACATGAAGCAATTTATGTGACTTTAAGTTGGACTTCATAGGAATGCAAATTTGCAAGATGGAGGACTACTTCCTCATTATGAAATTGTAATGAAAGAATAGGGATCCAAACTACAATTATATTAATTTAAGTTGGACTTCAAAAGAATGCAAATTCGAGGGCTATTTCTTCGTATGAATACTAAGGTAATTGCAATTTAGTCGATTTCCACTTGATTGAACTCATTATTGCAATTCACTACAACAGTGCAACTGAACAAAGTGTTAACCTTCCAAATCAGAGAAAATGTGAGGACCTGTGCAGGTACAAAATAAAGCGCTTGCAAGCAAATCAATGTGTAGCCCAAAGACGTTTACCAACCTTTCCTCCTGGGACATTCCAGAATGGATGCAGATAGATGGGAAATTACACTCCACGAGTAGCTTGTTCAGCTCAGCTGCTCTGCTCACACTTTTAACGAAAATGACAACTTGATTAAAATCCGATACATCTAGGAGGTCATTCAACTTGCAGTTTTTCTCCAACTCGCTCAGTTTAATGCAGTGCTTCAGAAAATTAATAAAATGGTCAGAAAAGAAGTGCAGAGCAATTACAAAAAAGACAAGAAAACAGAAGGTAATAAGAGAACTCAATGCACATTTCAGAAACCATTGAGTACCTGTACGAGACCATGCAGGGTCAACTTGGCCTCATCATCCACATATGTCTCCATTGGCTGAAACAGAACAAATGTCAAATTAAAGCAGATTAGGAGCCTCTCCTCAAGCTAATTGAATCCAGTTGGACGATGTACGGACAACTCTGGGAACCGATTCTGGTCCATATCTGACTTGAAATACTAGCATTAAGCTTCCTAACAGAAACTCGTTTAATTCACAACCTTTTAATCTGTATCCTACCCAAAATAGATCCCATTAGTAAACAACTGATACTCAACTTCAGATCACAGCCTTATGTACTAAACAACCAGCTATACGACAACTGGGTGACATTGAAGACAGCAGCACAAGTAGGCTACAGAAATAGCTCCAACAATGTAGATGATTAACCATCATTAGCCCAATTAAAATAATTGAAGTTCTAGGTGACCTGTATATTGTATTTCATACTTTTACTAGCACAAACCTGGAATTACTAAACTGAAGCATCCTAAGGAATCACACACACACACACACACACACACACAACACACACACACACACACACACCACACACACACACACAAAAAAAAAAAAAAAAAAAAAAAAAAAAAAAAAAAGGGTTCCAAAGGAAAAGACCAAGCTAATTTGATGAAACTATACACCTGAATTTCCTCATCAAAGGCCATAACCTTTACTTCATCACTAGAAAGAGCAGCATCCTTCATGGCTTTCTAACACCAACCACCATTCAATTTCTTTCAGCTCTATGAAATGATAAAGATAGATCTTAACAATGAATTTGCACTCACCTTGAGATCATCAAGATGGTCAAGTATGAAAAATCATGCTTCGTCTTTCAATCTAGAGTAGAAACCTACAAAATTCTTTAGCTTTGGTTCAGTAGAAAAGTTTTGATGTGCATCTACAGTCTCAAATTCAGGATTCCCATTTCGAACTGTCTTCTGAGAAGGCATCCTTGAATTCCCAGTCATTTTCATCCAAATCATCATCACCATCACTAAATCTGAATTCAGGCCCAACTGAGTTGAACTAAATTCATTTGCAGTGGGTTGTCGAGTAGAATTTACAGTGGATATCTGCTCAGCTTGACTGTACAGATATGAAATAAGATCACTAAAAGCACTGCTCCAACCAGAATTGACGCCATTGAAGCCATTGTTAACAGAGGTGGTGAGTCCATGAAAAAACCCCTCTTGGGCGTCAAACATAACACCATAATCCGGTTTTCCATTGCTAAAAGTATATGAAGGAGTGGTTCCTTGACTATGCTCCAACATTTCTTCAATGCCCTGCAGCTAAAAATTACTGAATTATCAAATATAGCCAGCATTCTTACAATGCATGTGCCACAAGACTACAGGCAAACTTCAGTAGTAAATAAAAAGTAGGTGGTACATTTTTTTTTTTTTTAAATGTGAAGAGTTAAGAGTACATCCCAACACTAAACCGGGAATAATCAAGGATGAACCAAGAGCTAGTTAAGAGTACATCCCAGCACTAAACCAGAAATAATCAAGGATGAAGCAAGAGCTAGTTAAGAGTACATCCCAACACTAAACCAGAGTACATCCCAACACTAAAAGCATGTCTTCACTTGATGCCCCCATTTAAAGGTTTCTTACAAAGAGCTCTTGAAAGCAACAAATAGGTTTTCTTTATCCAATTTGATTGGAGTTGGAAGTTGTGGATAAAACCAGGCATTGTATATACAATGAATGAGAGAGCTCCTGCACTGATGCTTCATTCGAGAAATTTCATTTGGCAATCTAGTTGTTGTTTGTGTCACTGTCAAATCTCAAGATGAGTATTTATTTCTTTCCTCCAACAATTTCAAAACCAATGATAAAAGCTTAAAAGGAACAAAGAAATTGCAAATGAAAGAGAACTGTTACAGCAATGTTCACCATTTAATTTCTCAAGTTGCATTTGGATGACCAAGTAAACTGAATTGCAAATCTGTCAACCAAACAAGTTTTTCTTGTTATTATAGATCTGTCAACCAAACGGCATGTTTACAGGTTTCCGGATTTGTGACTCTCAATTTTCAAGATGAACTAAGTTGAACTGATTGCGAGTTCTCATAGAACAAAACTCTACATGTTGCAGCACGAAAGTATAACTGATTGCCAGCTATGAAACAAATATCGACATGAACATGTGCATCGACGTGGCTGAACATGTCTGGGAACATTTTAAAACTTTTTTTTCAAAAAAGTGAAAATTTTCTTATTTTTTAATCCTGTTTTTGGATATTTCATACAAGAAATGTTCTATTTACTTTATATATAATTAAATACATTTCAGCAGACATGTCTAGACTAATAAGACAGCAAGCCCACTTATTTTATATACATATATGGGAAAACAACATATTTGTATTTGTGGTCACATGTACTTCATGTGAACCAAGCAAAGCTCCTGGGATTAACATCATGCCAAACTCTTCAATGCAAGTTCCAGCTCATAGATAAGCAAACATGTATTGGAAAAACAAGTCAAAATAAACTACCATTGCCCTCCAATGAACAAGAATTTTCTGAATTAAACATAATGGAGTAATCATTACAAATGAGAACTGATCTTTGGCAGATTTGTGCTAGTAAAAGTATGAAATACAATATACAGGTCACCTAGAACTTCAATTTGTATAGAGTAGTCCCATTGCGCTCTAGCATGCCAAACAATGTCTAGGTAAAAGAGAACATGCAGTGAATGGGTTACCTCCCAAGCCTTTTTTTTTTTTTTTTTAAACACACGCACACACACCCCACACACTCATGCTAGTGGAATTTCACCACCCATGGATACTCGTACCCTTGACTGGGTGTTGAAACTCTTGAGAGTCTACCACCCGAGCAAGAGTCAGAGGTAAACTCTAATTCTGCAATTGACGTCAATAAAAGATAAAATAAATAAGAGGAAAAGCTTGGATGGGATAAAGAGAACATGCCAAACAATGTCTAGGTAAAAGAGAACATGGCAGTGAATGGGTTACCTCCCAGTCCCAATTGCTTAATGGGTCCCATAAATGAGACCCAGATGTATTAACATTGGGTTGGATTCATCAGGTACCCATTGACAGCCACACATGCAATTGAGTGCAATATTAGCCACATACCAAGTTGGTGCAAAAACTCTCTTGATTGTACTCATGTCTAGTCTTCTCTAAGCCCAACCATGGAGATGTTTGCATAGGTCCCTTTGGTGAGCAATCTCAATTCGTAGATATGGTGGTCCCCAACACTGATTTCTGAGTAGGAAGCTTCTTCAGCCATTGGATGAGGGACACCCATTTGGATGTAGATGTTATTGCCCCAACAGCAGGGTTGCTTTGAATCCAATAGCAGGCCACAGACAAATCCATCACCAGCAGTTAGGCCTGAGAATGGGAATTCTAGAATCAAGAAGCTATAGAGTTAAAACAAACATGTTCAGACCGGTTATTCATTGAAAGGTGCGGTAATTTTAAAAAAATGTATATACGTTAATCTTGCATTTTATTCCCACGTCAAGTATCTGCACAATGTGAGGATATTTGACATTAGAAATAAATGTAAGAAACATAACCAAAGAGAAATGAAGAGATGCAACGCAGAACAAGCATGAACATTTAAATTAAGGAACCGAAAGCATTCTAATATATCCAACCTTGAATTGTCCAAACGTGGGACAATTTGAGAATTTTTATGCCTTCAAAAACACACTATATCTATGCTTGGCCACATAGAAATTCTCAAATGGGCAACTGATTGTCCTATACTTAAACAATTCCATAATCAATCGTAATTGACATTCATCATCTAGCTAACTAATAACAAATTCAATATCAAATCCATCAAATTAATAACTTGCAACTTAACTTGTAAGCATACCAAATTCAATATCAAATCTATTAAATTAAATGCCTTCATAGGTATAAGCATAAAATAAGACTAACAAACAAAAATAAAAAACAATGCATCTCTCTTTTAGACTCAACGGGCAGATCTGGTAGTTTCACGCGAAGACCCTTGGGTCGACGTGAAATGGGGCTCCAAAGGAACTACTGCTCAGAGAGCACAGCTAGATGTGTTAGCTCTTCTACCAAACGGGTTGTTGTTATAAAGAAATCAATTCCATAATGGGTAACTGATTGTCTTATACTTAAACAATTCCATAATCAATCGTAATTGACATTCATCATCTAACTAACTAATAACAAAATGTGTTTAAACTGAATAAAAAAATTTTGCTTTGATAAATTAACCTAATAATATCTACTATATACTACAAAATAATCAAAATAAGCGACAGAAAAGCAGAAAAAAATAATCCAAATAACTACAAAATGGCCCACATGATCACTAGACCAGTCTTTTTTGCGGAAAGGCATGCTTGCATTGTGCCGACTCGACAAATGGCCCATATCTCACACCCGCGTGATGCAAAGCCCCCAACTTCCCTTTCATCCCTCATGCAAGCGTGTACCCTTAACTTTCCTAGATAGTCAATACAGAGATGTAGAAAGAGTTCTTTGCATGCTTCAATGAATGATACATGAGCAACTGATTAGAAGGTGCCTTGTATTGTTTTTTGGAGCTTTAATGACAACATCGCTTCTTGGTGCCTCGTATTGTTTTAGGGCTTTTTTTTTTCTTTCATTATATATATATATATATATATATAGAGAGAGAGAGAGAGAGAGAGAGAGAGAGAGAGAGAGAGAGAGAGAGAGAGAAGAGAGAGAGAGAGAGAGAGAGAGACCCTTTACCCGCGGCCGTTAAAACTGGCCGTCGGCAAAGGCTAGCCCCATAAGTCAGCTAAAGCTCGTTTTCTTGTAGTGAGGGCTGCCACTGGGCATAGCCCAATGGGCCATCCCCGGCCTAGAAAATCCAAACTTTGAACAGGGTGGACCCAACTAGTTCAAATCCGTGCCTAAACCAACGCTGGCCCAATCAATGCTAGGCCCACGAAGAATCATGAGTAAGTTCTTGAACTCCCTGGACTACTCCGAAACTCCATACCAACATTGGCTGAGGGAATTCGGAGCCTATCGAGGGAGATCGGAAGCTTGCACAATCACACACACACACACACACAGACAAATTGCCACAGTCCTCTCAACACCTCCATTGGTTTACATAAGGTTGAAACTGGGTCAGGCCCACATCCAATTTCTTAGGCCTATCTGTTTTAGTTAAGCATTGGCCATATATACTTATCAGGCAACTAAGCATACGCAAGCCCATACTACCCTTCGGGTTGTCAATGGAATGTGGATGGCCCATCGGGCTTTCATGCCGGGGCTTAGTCTGTGCATAAGAGCGCATCAACTCAAGTGAGCCTAGCACAAAGGGCATTTTTATCAATATCATTCATAATGTGGGCACATTTAATGAAAAGCCTGGATCTTACACAGAAGTGGGCGGCAGGGCTCGGGCTCGGTCATAATCAGGCCGGTTCATGCATTATCATCATGGGTCAGGCCTTTTTTTTTTTTGGCCAGCCCTGGGGCCAGACTTTGATAGACCTCAGCCTGTAAATGCCTGGCTCGCAAAGTGAAACATAGGCTTGAGCCTGGCCCGGGTCCATGATGAGCCTGGCCTGAACCTTGGCTGTATGATGATTATTCATTGCTCAAATCCGAGTCCAGCCCTAGCCCAACAAACCACTTTTGGACAAGATCTCCCAGCATGCATCATATATGACAAAAATACCCTTGAAATCCTAAATGGGCTAGACCGGGCCAATGAGTTCTTAAACAAAGCTTGAACCCAACCTAGTATTCTAGGCCAAGCCTGCCAGAAACCCTGACAGGCCACCCTACTAACTGCCCTATCTGGGACTAACCCATGAGCCTTTAGGAGCATTCGTTGAACAAGATCTGGGCATGGTCCAGTGGCGCCCAGTTTCAACCTTAACCCAGTTTCCATACTTCAAATTCTTCAACGGTGTGCACCATGAGTTTTGAAAGGAGGCTGGAAGTTCACCCAACTGCTGTACAAAACCACACACTTGCATGGGCTTATATAAAGAGGATCTGATTGCACTCTATGTCATAAACCCAACCCATCCAAACACAAGGCGAAACATATGATAGACAGAGTGGATCTACTCCATATGAAATCTTTTCTTCAAGTCAACAAATGTAATGCCGCTTATATTTACAACAAGAAACAATGTGATATGAAATTTACAACAAGAAACAATGAGCTTATGTGCTTATTGAAGTATAAAATCATATTGAGAGCAAATATTATCTTGAGTCACTGGCCGCATCCCCGTCTTCCTCAACTTCGATGAAGCTTCATCTTCTCTCATCGGTTTTTTCAACCCAAGCCATTTCAACACCAGCACTATCAACACTAATCTTAGTGAGGAAAAGACTCTAGCATATTAGCAAATCCGTATGGACTATTCTTTGCTTCGGGTATCTCATCCACGTTCATTCCAAAAAAACCTGTGAAGAGTGAAAGAAAAGTCATACACCCCCTAAAATCGCCAGATAATGGGCTACACAGAGGCTTTTATCCTAGTTGCAACATCAATAGAAGAAACATGTTTACATCAACATCTGTAATTTTACTGATAATTTTCAATGATATTACCACATACCTGATAGTAAGATCGAACAATGCCATCATGACATCCTGAATGGTAAATAGACAGCAACAGACTTGTTCCTACTCCTCCATAATTTCTTTGGTACTCTTGCTTATTTCAGTCAACAGAATCTTTGCGGCAGTCCCCTTCATATGTTGAGGCGGCTCAAAAATAATGCTTTCTCTAGCATTTAGCACATTCTTAAGTTTCATCACCTGCCAAAAGGATACGAAAATAAAATAAGGGAGCAATTTCTTTATTTCTAACTGTGGTAGTAGGAGTTTCATGAAAGCAAAGGTGCATGTAAAATGTATACCTGTTTTGACAAGTTTCTGATCTCCGTATCAAAAGCTACGCACGGTGCTTCTTTCAATGCCTTATTACATCTCATGTTCAATAGTGGAAATTGTTTAGTGGATGAGGCACTTCCAAAACAATTTCTTTTAAAGAGAAATATTACTGGATGTGTAAGAGTGTACAATTGCATAAACTCCAACTCAATATCGTACGATAACCGAAATATATTCCTACGGAACAATCTAAAACAATTGAAAGAAAAAATAACAATTAGCAATAAATAGGTCAACAAAACCAGTTTATGTTGCAATGACACTAGCAACAGAGGAAGCATGTAAATGTGAACAGAGCCAAAGAAAGTAAAAGTAGTGCGTCCCTCAATATAGTGAATAATGAGATGAATGTGAAGTACTTCGGAATTGAAAGCAAGAGATAATAATCAACATAACTTCTTTAAACTGTTAAGCCAATGGTTTTTGTGATTATTTTAGAAATACTCCCAACAAGGTTTTTAAACCAAAAATCCTTCAATCAACTGCATCAGACTTCAATCAGTAAAAACTATCCCCAAGAATGACTCTAAACAAAACTAGAAACTAGAAAGGAAAGCATCCCTATGCTAACACTAGGGACAAATATGAGCCTTCAAGTGATGACCAAGGGATCACATATGGACTCTAGGTAATTCTACTCTGCGCCATATAGGTGGATGGGATATTGCACCCATCAAGGAGCCACAAGATAACCTACTAGAGTTAGCATGACAATGTCTCAATGTCAACTGGCTAATCCTATGCTATAATGGATAAGATCTGATAAAGAGGTACACTTGGAAGTAACATTCTAGATTGAAACCGTCATCATCTTAGCCTTATTCCCAACAATTTGGATTTGACTTTTAAATGGTTGATTAGCAAAGGTGTTTTGATGAGCTGACACTAGACATCAACCTTCCCCCTTTACCAAACTCTCCAACAAACCATGTCAAAGGCTCACTGTTCTAGCTTCATGCCAATGAAGACAAGAAACTTTTTTTTATGTCCATGCCCCATCTACTCTGCACTCTCAAGTTCCAGTAAGGTAGACCAAAATTTTCCCGAATTCAACACATCTTCCAAAAGTTTAAGTATATAACTTCAACTTTATTCAAGATAAATCAAGACCCATCAAATCTTGGCAGACAAACTTCACTTTGACCTTGAAACTGAGACTCCACATCATTCAAACAACAGAAATCATTACCTTATTCAAGACAAAACCAAGGAGAGAAATGCACGCTTTCTGAGTTTTAAGTGGCAACTGGATTGGTAATTAAGAATTACATTCCAGTACCATTTATGTTCTTTTCTAGGTAGAAAGGAGCAAAAGAAGAAACTGCCACACAGTGTTTCAAATAGCAAATAGTATGTAGCGTAATGATCACCCCTTTGAAATGTGAGGCGCAAGTTACATAACATATAGCATAAGTTAAACGTTACGTCTAAATTTTTAATCAATATTGTGTTTGGTTGCACCAATTTCATGATATTCACCAAATTAGACTTATTAATCTTGAAATTTAATAAAATTTTAAGATTTTTGGATTTTGGAACAAATAAACGCAACCTGATCAATAGGAAGTGACAAGGTAAAGAAAGAGTAATGAAACTAATTTAATATTGTTACTCATATTATTTTAGCTAAAAGCAATGAAAAGATTAACTAATTCTACTGAAAAATAGAAAAATATAATAAATCATTAAAAACATCAATTGATTTTAACGTTGTATTGAAAATAACTTGTAATGTGAGCTACGTAGTGCATAGCATAGTCTCTCTCTCTCTCTCTCTCTCTCTCTCTCTCTATATATATATAATATTATATATATATATATATATATATATATATATATATGAGAGAAATGCTCACACACAACTAGTTGGACTGTCCAACTAGTTCTAATTAATTAATGGTAATTAATGTTGAGAGAGAAACAAGACTTTGTTTGACGTTAGCTTTCAAAATGATCATTGGCTTGATTGGGACCTATTGTGTTGTTAATGTAAAATTCACCCCGACCATCACGTGTGTCACCTCATGTTAGACTTATGGACTGAAAATAAACCCCGTTGGTGGTTCAGATGAACACACAATTGGAAATAGTATGCTAAAAAAGCTCAACCTCCAAAATGATTTGCTTGATGAGGCCCACTTGAATCATGTATGGATATGATTTTTAAGTCCCACGCCTAGCCTTTACTGTCGCATCTAATGGTTGGAGTGGATTTCACATGTTCATGATTGGGGATCATGTAAAAAATCAAAGGTGGATGTCTCTCCCTAAACTATCCCATTGGTGTGGCTCACCTAAATTACCTAAATTACAAATATGCCTTATATTTTCATTCTAGACCTACAATGAGATTGCACATCTAATGGTCGGAGTGGATCTTGTATACATGATATGGTGGGCCATATCAAAAATCAAGGTAAGCGAATGTTAATTGTGTTCTACATATTGTGAACTTCTACCTGACCCCACATTCTATAGGCAACTCATTGAGCTATTAGGGGATTGATTGAACTTCTCATTGCTTGGCGTGACAAGGTATAGGGAAAGAAATGAAAAAGGTGCGGCGATCAAGTTTATTAGTGACTTTTTGAGCCTTATGGTGGGAAAGGAATCAGCAATGCTTCAGAAACAAATCAAGAGATCCAATGCAAGTTTTTAATACGGCAATCCTTAATATGAAGGATTGGGTGGTAGTATAGAGGGTTCAATCTTGTTTTCATGAACTCTAGTGGGTGTTTTGGTCGGGGTTTGTTGTATTTTTGTATATTTGTATGTTGTGGCTGCGGCCTTTTTTCTTTAATTTATCATCATCCTTCAAAAAAACCTACTTGACCATTTCTTACCTTTTAGAACTAAAAGATTGAAACGTAGAGATGAAGGGTTGTTTTGTAATCAGTTTTTGAATTGCTCCTGAAGCAAGGGACCTGATCCATAGGAGCAATCATGAGAATATGTAGAAAGAAAATGTTGTTCTATTAGTAAGATGAGGAGATCTACAAATATGCATTGGTACATGTATACTAGTTCTCAGCCTGTCACGAGAGTTGCAGTTATCACAACAACCAACACAAGGATTTACACATATTTAAGTGTCTATCAGGCATCATACATTGTCAGATGGCATAGAATAATTAATCAATCATCAAATATAATTAGAAAATATGTACAAAATACATACCTTTTCCTACACCACCCATTCCAAACATTTACATTCCCAAATAATCCTACATTAGAGAAATGGAGATATTATTAACCCTTTAAAATGAGCATGATGTGAATGCATGGATCAATGCGAGCTGAGCACATTGTCTTTGAACATTTAAAAATTGTTGGCAGAAATCTACAAGCATTTTAGACATTGATTTTGAAATGCCTATTCTGAAATGCATGTTAACATTCATGTCTACCATTATTGGGCAGTGACCGTAATGCATACCGAGATTCTTAGTGCACTGCTAACTATGTATGAATATCGTTTTCCTTTGTGTTAACCATGTATTGTGGCCAACTGTAATTTCTTGCAATCCTTTACTTTGAACCTAAGAATCAAACAGCTCGCCCACTAATCAGTGTCGTATATCATTTTACATGTGCCTACATGGTCCAATCTAGCACATGTGTGTGACATCCGTAGATTATGTGGCCTTCAAACAATCGAATTTAACAATAGGCAGCTCTACAATTTTTTATGTATCATACCCATGCATCAAGATGCAGAGTGAGACCTTTTATGTAATGGGCATGATATAACTGAGAACAGTCCGAACAGTCAATTCACCATAGGTTGTGTGATTTTCAACCATGTAACTATCCATCGCACCATATTTGCTTGGATGGCGAGACCTCTAGGTAGTGAAAATTTTACCATGCGACTCATTAAAAGGCGGTAATTGGTCTATATTGTGAGATGATGCCATGAAAGGGTTGTTCATGCTAAGTCACAATTGCTAAGAGTTTTTTTCAACTCCGATCGCAAATGAGAAAGCGGATAAAGTGAAACCCCGGGTCCACTGAAGTGGGTGTGAGCCTTGATTGTTGAGTTGAGGATGATGTATATGCCTTAAATCCACACTGTCTAACCATTTCCAAAGCTCATTTTAGGGCATGATCCCAAAAATGAAGCATGCCCAAATCTTAGGTGGATCACACCACATAAACAGTCTTGATTCAATTCTTACCATTAAAAATTTCGTGGAGTCCAACAGAATGTCTATTTCCCATCCAAGTTGTTGATATGGTCACAGAAACCTATGCAAAGATACCACTCAAATGTCATCTTGATCCAAAGCCTTTGTGGCTCACAAGAAGTTTTTAATAGCTAATTACTATTGTTTCATACTATGGTCATATGAGATTTGAATTGCTTCATTTTTTTTTTTTTTTTTTATGGCCTAAAATGAGTTTTCAATAAAGATGACGGCATGAATGTAGTCACCTACGTCAACGTAGGCTCCACATTCGGGGTCCTAAGCGCCTATATGGATCCACGGATCCATTTAAGCCATGCCGTTGCTGGTGCACTTCCAGTAAATCCAAGCAGACCGGCGATCCTCGGATAACACGTTCAGTGTTTTTTCCCCCACCGTGGGTCACTTTGCTGCGCGTGTTGCAAGTGTCCATGAGTTTTTTACCCTATTTTCGGGCAGTCCCCGAAATGAAGTAATCTGAATTTTAAGTCAACCACACTACAGGAAAAGGTTGTCATTAAATGCCGACTATTAAAAACTTTTTTAGGCCTACTGCAGTCTTTATGTGATCTGTTTTGCTGCCAGGGTCATATAGACATGGATAAAAGGAAAACACAAATATAAGTAAAATTCAAAACTTTTGTGCCCTCAAAAGTTTTTGATTGTGAGTGTTCAATCCCTACTATGTGGTCCACCTATGATTTGGATGTGCTTCATTTTTTGGATTGCCTTTTAAATGAGCTCAAAAAACTAATGGACAACATAGATATACAACACTTATCAAGGTGGGGCTCACGGTTAGAGTAATACCCGCTAGTTTAGTGGACTATGAAGCTTAATGCATGTAAAATTTGTTCACTTGGCATGTTAACAATCAGATTGTTTCAAATTCAGTACTTAATTTTCAGACTTCAGCCATAATTACCAAACAAGTTTTGGACTTCAAATTTCATATTCAGGTTTCAAATTTCAGATTCAGCTTCAGATTTCAGATTCAGGCTTTAGACTTCAGATTTAACAAACAAGGCCTAAGTCTACTAAAATATGAGAACTTTTGTTGCTTAGTTAAAATCTCAAAATCAATTTGTGTGATGATGTTAACAATTAATTTATGGACACTTGTGTATTAAAAATAAATATTTTTAATTCTTCATTGTCCAATAAAAGTCAAACAATCTAATAATAGGATGATGAAATAAGTATAAATTGGGATTAATTACAAAGTTAGGACCATTGGATATTTTTTTTAATTCTTTTTCACACTCCAATACAAGTCCATTGATATAGGGCTAATTACTTCAGTGGGATGAGTGCTAATAAACTATATAAATTTGAGGTTAATTAATTTGAGGCATCAATTGGTCCTAAAATCGGTCCCAAATCATTGACACTATTTATCTTAATTTAATTTTAATTTTTTAAAAAAATTATTAGGGTAAAATAATTTCAATTTATTAGGGATACACATTAGTAAAATGAGTGCTATATCTTGCATGAATTTAGGGCCAATTTATGAGTATTTGAGTGGCCCTCAAATCAATGACACTATTCATTCTATTATTATTATTATTATTATTTTTTTCTTATGATTACTTTTTTTTTTTTTTTGGAAAGTGGACTTGTGCCACTGAACTATCACTGATCTCAAAAAAAAAAAAAAACTATACAGCATAGCGCGGGTCCCAACAAAAAGGTTCCGGACCTTGCTCCTCGAGAAAGCACAAAGCCCAAAAGGAACAGAAAAAGAGCTAGAAGGAGGCAAGGGACTAGGGCCGAAAGGGCGGAAAGATTTTTTTTTCTTATGATTACTTGAGAAGCAATGATGTCAAATACATAATAATATGTATTAATGGGATGAATGTCATACATTAAATGAATTTCAAGATTATTATTACCAATCGAATGGCTCCTTAAATCGACAATATCATTCATTTGAATTTAATTTAAAATTTTAAAAATTTCTCTAGGCAAATGATTTTAAATGTTTAGGATTTTGCATTAGTGTGATGAGTGCCATAACTGGCATGAATTGTGGGCGAATTTGAAATCAAACTAAGCTTGTCAAGTTAAAAATAATAATAATAATAATAACAATAATAATAATAATAAATCATCAGACAGGCTAAAACCACATTCTCATGAAAAAATAGACAGTTACACCATTGTAAACATAGTAAAAAAATAAATAAAATTTAGAATATTTGGAACAAGAAGAAGAAGAAGGGAAAAAAGAAGAAGGCGAACATACTTAAAACCTTCTTTCTTTTTCTTCTTCTTGGATTTAAGGTCTTCTGAATAGACTTCTTAAATGTTGCAATAAGGTTTGAGGGAGAAAGAGGCATTAGGAGACATGGGATCATAGGAGATAGCTGGAGTGTGCAGACTAGGGAGAATGAGGGGTTTATATAGCAAGAAGGAGAGGGAAGGTGGAGACACGTAGGCAAGTGAAGAAGGTGGATACAAGTAAGGGTAGGTGAAACTAAGACATTTGATACTCTAGCAAGGTATGATGCTTGCTACACATGCACTTAAAGATCATACACATGTAAAATACTAAATCAAATTAGAATAACTCAACCGTGCAAACTAGTCCTTAGTAAGCCGCAATGCAAAAATGATTTAATCTTTAAATCCTAACCTCTCGTTCATGGAAACTATTTTGGATATTTTCCTTTTTAACCATCTAATAAATGTCAATCAATCTCCTAATCACATAATAATATTTTTTTAGTGTGTTTATATATATATATAGATAGGGAAAAAAAAGGTACAATGCCCTCGAGCTGATTTTAACGTCCAATGAGATTGAACTTTGTGAGCCCCATCGTGATGCGTTTCGAACATCAACACCGTGCATTTGATGCGTCCCCTTTAAATTATGGGATATTCCAAAAATTAGCCGTATACGGAACTCAGGTGGGCCATACCATCTAAAATCATATGAAGACATGCTAAAAACATATAAAAGCACTTGGTGAGGACCACTTGAAATTTTCATGCGCCTGAAACTTGGTCTGAACCCTCATACAAGTGGGACACATATAATGGATGGGCTAGATTTGCAAACCACATCTCGGTGGGCCCAAGAAAATGGTTATGAATGTTTTAATGGTGCACGACACCTCTCAACTTCTGTATATGGTAAGGCCCACATAGCTCAACCTCATGGGACGTTAAAATCAGCTCGAGCGCATTGTCCCTTATATATATATATATATATGATACAGTTAAAATGATATTTATAATTTAAATAGTTCATCTTATGTCCTAGGCTGCATTTAGAATTTCTAAGTGCCCACGTATTATCTATCCATCATTCTACCAGAGTATCAATATTTTTCTCTTGGTTAGGCTCTTGTGGTGACTCTTCCATCCTAAATGTGGCAATGATGTAAAGCTATCATCACAATCTAATTGTGGGTCCACTACAGAGGCACTAATGTAAATCCAAGTGCGAGTCCCATTGGAGAAGACATGTCACACCATGTAAAGCTATCATGATCGTTGAATCGTGGGTCCCATTGTGGAAGACGTGTGCTGATGTAAACATTGTCATGATCATCGAATTGTGGGTCCTATTATAGAGAAATCTTCACTCTAAAACTACATTAATCAAGCAATACTGATCATCCAATTAATGGCTATCACATGGATGGTTAGAAGTAAATTATTCTTTGGTTCAAATTGAAAGAATCAGCTGGTCCACCTTATCAGGTGGGTCCCCTGTATAAAAAAACGAATAGACAGCTTAAATTTATAACAGCCCAAAAATACAAGGATAACATGTGTAGCTTTATGGTAAGCAGAGTAGCCTGATTTTGCCAATGGTCATCTGGATACACCTCATGAACGGATGTGGATTTCCGATGAAAAGGAAGGTCTTAGCACTCAAAAGCTAGGTCGTCCATCCGTTTTTCCAGATCATGTTAGGATATAAGCCTAAAAATTATGCAGATCCAAAAATTAAGTGGGCGAAAAAAAGGAAAAAGTGGGTAAGAAAATGCTTGCCACGGAAACCTTCTTAGGTCCACCATGATGTTTATATAACATCCAAACCCCTTGTAAGGTCATTCCTAATGGAATGAACTGAAAACACAAAAATATTAGCCTGATTCAAACCTTTTGTAGCCCCAGTGTGGATGTTGGATAATGCTCACATGGGCCTTTTTAAGCTTTCTTGTTTAATTGTGAGTCACGATGCTGTATGTTTGACTTAAATTCTTACTCAAATTTTCAGTCAACTAGACCTGCAAAAACTTTAAATCAGAGAATCTGAAAATTCCCTGCCTTAGAAAAAACAATTTCATGTTTCTTTTCTCAACAAAATTCCTATTCATTAACAAAAAGAAAAATAAAATAAAAATAAAAACAAAAAACAACACCAATCTGTTTGGTTTTGCGACTGGGCTTTTTAGTGCCTAATTATCATATGGGCTTTGATGTCTTTGATAGAGATAAGATGGTTATCTGTAACGCCTACTCAACTACTATCCAATTCCTGATGTCTCCTAACACCTTGATACAATGGCTTCATAGACTTTCACTGCCGTTTTCCTTTCAACTCCACTGCTTTAGCATACTGCTTCATGGGCTTTCGGGCACAGAGTATGTCACGGAATGAATCCTCCCTGTGCCATGGTCTGCTGTTTTGTGGTGGACGTTAGCAAGGTTTCAGCGGTAGGCGTCACTCTCCCCATTGTTTTGTGGTGGGTCCACTCCAGATTTGGATCTGCCTCATGCTTTGGCTCACGTCTTAAACTGATCTATCCAAATAGATGGACGGTGTGGATATAACATATACATCATGGTGGGCCCCACACAACTTGATGTGTTGGGCACTGTGGGGCCCAACGTGATACACGTCGTCCATCCTTTTTGCACGCTCATTTTAGGGCATCGGCCCCAAAAATGAGGTCCAAATCTCATGAGAATGGCTTTCAACCGGTAGATAAAGTACATTTCAACACTTGAGTTCATATGTTCGAGTACCCATGAGATCGCGTTTCAACCATTTTGCCCTGGTTTGGTCACCATCTGATAGATGTTGGTGACCGGATGGAATTCACCTGGATAGGCCATGCCATACGGTTGTTTTCTTAAAATGTGGCCCATTGTATGAGTGGAATCACCTATCTTTTTTGGCCAGGGGGTCTACATAGCCAGACCTATATGATCGGTGGATTCGATACAGTACATCTCTGCCCTCATCAAAGATAGATAGGGCCGGTGATACATCTGATGAGCCTCGCATGGTATGCATCATATCCTTCAAATACGAACCGTCCAAATAATGGGACATCGGAGATGTATTATAACACGGACATTAAAATAAAAGTATAATTCGAACAAAACTGTCCATCAGGTGGGTCCCACCATGGATATGATATGGCCCAAAAAATGAGGTTGACCAACTCATCATGCCACCCATGCACGATGTTAGTACAAAGCATATGGCTTAGAAAAACTAAGCTCAGAGTTTTGGATTGGCATAGCAAAAGAGAAGATGAGTAGGGTGTATGTGTGTGTGGAGTGCAAATGATGGATGGATATGATTGAATGTTATACAAATAGCAGTGGACCCCACATATTGCATCGTAGGTTAAACTTAATCCACATAGCTTTGCTGTGGATCCCACCTCGGTAGACAAGCCAATAGATAGATGATGGTGTGCCCATCCAACGGTTTATAACATCCTGAGGCAGAGAAGGATCACAACGCTCCAGTCGACTTGGATACTCTTTGTTCAGACCATAGAAACCGAGATTCATGGGCTGCCACTGGGGATAGCTCAATGGGCCATCCCCAGCACAGAAATTCCAAGCTTTGAACAGAGCGGACCCAACCAGTTCAAATCCGTGCCTAAACCAACGCTGGCCCAATCAATGCTAGGCCCACCAAGAATCATGAGGAGTAAGCTCTTGAACTCCCCGGACGACTCTGAAACTCCATACCTGTTTTAGTTAAGCATTGGCCATATATGCTTATCAGGCAACTAAGCATATGCAAGCCCAAATACTACCCTTCGGGTTGTCAATGGAATGTGGATGGCCCATTGGGCTTTCATGGCCGGGCTTAGTCAGTGCATAAGAGCCCATCAACTCACGTGAGCCTAGCACAAAGGGCATTTTTGTCAATATCATTCATAATGTGGGCACATTTAATGAAAAGCCCACATCTAGCACAGAAATGGGCGGCAGGGCTCGGGCTCAGTCATAATTAGGCTCGGTTCATGCATTATCATCATGGGTCAGGCCTTTCTGTTTTGGCCAGCCATGGGGCGGCCTGACCCGGTCCTGGGTTTTACCTTGTGGGGCCAGGCTTTGACAGACCTCGGCCTTTAAATGCCTGGCTCGCAAAGTGAAACATAGGCCTGAGCCTGGCCTAGGTCCATGATGAGCCTGGATTGAAGCTTGGCTATATGATGATTATTCATAGCTCAAATCCGAGTCCAGCCCTAGCCCAACAAACTGCTTTTGGACAAGATCTCCCCGCATGCATCATATATGACAAAAATACCCTTGATATCCTAAATGGGCTAGACCGGGCCAATGAGTTCTTAAACGAAGCTTGAACCCAGCCTAGTATTCCAGGCCATGCCAGAAACCCTGACAGGCCACCCTACCAACTGCCCTATCTGGGACTAACCCATGAGCCTTTAGGAGCATCCGCTGGACAAGATCTAGGCATGGTCCGGTGGCGCCCAGTTTCAACCTTAGCCCAGTTTCCATACTTCAAATTCTTCAACGGTGTGCACCAGGAGCTTTGAAAGGAGGCTGGAAGTTCACCCAACTGCTGTACAAAACCACACACTTGCATGGGTTTATATAGAGAGGATCTGAATGCACTCTATGTCATAAACCCGACCCATCCAAATACAAGGCAGCACACATGATAGACGTAGTGGATCTACTCCATATGAAATCTTTTCTCCAAGTCAACAAATGTAATGCTGCTTATATTTACAACAAGAAAAAATGTAATATGAAATTTACAACAAAAAACAATGTGATAGGAAATTTACAACAAGAAACAATGTGCTTATTGAAGTATAAAATCATATTGAGAGCAAATCTTATCTTGAGCCACTAGCCGCATCCCCGTCTTCCTCAACTTCGATGAAGCTTCATCTTCTCTCATCGGTCATTTCAACCCAAGCCATTTCAACACCAGCACAGTCAACACTAATCCTAGTGAGGAAAAGACTCTAGCATATATAACAAATCCGTATGGACTATTTTTTGCTCCAGGTATCCCGTCCACGTTCATTTCGAAAAGACCCGTGAAGAGCAAAAGAAAAAGTCCTACACCACCCAAAATTGCCAGATAATGGGCTACATAGAGGCTTTTATCCTAGTTGCAACATCAATAGAAGAAACATGTTTAATTACATCAACATTTGTAATTTTACTGGTAATTTTCAATGATATTACCACATACCTGATAGCAAGATTGAACAATGTCATCCATGACATCTTGAATGGTAAACAGACGACCACGGACTTGTTCCTATTCCATAATTTCTCTGGTACTCTTGCTTATTTCAGTCAACAGAATCTTTGCGGCAGTCCCCTTCATATGTTGAAGCAGCTCAAAAATAATGCTTTCTCTAGCATTTAGCACATTCTTAAGTTTCATCACCTGCCAAAAGGATACGAAAATAAAATAAAGGAGCAGTTTCTTTATTTCTACCTGTGATAGTAGGAGTTTCATGAAAGCAAAGGTGCATGTAAAATGTATACCTGTTTTGACAAGTTTCTGATCTCTGTATCAAAAGCTACGCATAGTGCTTCTTTCAATGCCTCATTACATATCCTATTCAATAGTGGAAATTATTTAGTGGATGAGGCACTTCCAAAGCAATATCTTTTAAAGAGAAATATTACTGGATGTGTAGGAGTGTACCATTACGTAAACTCTAACTCAATATCGTACGATAACCAAAATATATACCTACGGAACAATCTAAAACAATTGAAAGAAAAAAATGACAATTAGCAATAAATAGGTCAACAAAACCAGTTTATGTTGCAATGACACCAGCAACAGAGGAAGCATGTAAATGTGAACATAAGAGCCAAAGAAAGTAAAAGTAGTGCATCCCTCAATATAGTGAATAATGAGATGAATGTGAAGACTTCGGAATTGAAAGCAAGAGATAATAATCAACATAACTTCTTTAAACTGTTGAGCCAATGTTTTTTTTTATTATTTTAGAAATACTCCCAACAAGGTTTATAAACCAAAAATCCTTCAATCAACTGCATCAGACTTCAATCAGTAAAAACTATCCCCCAAGAATGACTCTAAACAAAACTAGAAACTAGAAAGGAAAGCATCCCTATGCTAACACTAGGGACAAATATGAGCCTTCAAGTGATGACCAAGGGATCACATATGGACTCTAGGTAATTCTACTCTGCGCCATATAGGTGGATGAGATATTGCACCCATCAAGGAGCCACTAGATAACCTACTAGAGTTAGTATGACAATGTCTCAATGTCAACTGGCTAATCCTATGCTATAATGGATAAGGTCTGATAAAGAGGTACACTTGGAAGTAACATTCCAGATTGAAACCATCATCATCTTAGCCTTATTCCCAACAATTTGGATTTGACTTTTAAATGGTTGATTAGCAAAGGTGTTTTGATGAGCTGACACTAGACATCAACCTTCCTCCTTTACCAAACTCTCCAACATACCATTTCAAAGGCTCACTGTTCTAGCTTCATGCCAATGAAGAATGGCATGACAAGAAACTCTTTTTATGTCCATGCCCCATCTACTCTGCACTCTCAAGTTCCAGTAAGGTAGACCAGAATTTTCCAGAAGTCAACACATCTTCCAAAAGTTTAAGTATATAACCTCAACTTTATTCGAGATAAATCAAGCCCATCAAATCTTGGCAGACAAACTTCACTTTGACCTTGAAACTGACACTCCACATCATTCAAACAACAGAAATCATTACCTTATTCAAGACAAAACCAAGGAGAGAAATGCACGCTTTCCGAGTTTTAAGTGGCAGCTGGATTGGTAAGAATTACATTCCAGTACCGTTTATGTTCTTGTCTAGGTAGAAAGGAGCAAAAGAAGAAACTGTCACACAATGTTTCAAATAGCAAATAGTATGTAGCGTAATGATCACCCCTTGAAATGTGAGGCGTAAGTTGCATAACATATAGCATAAGCTAAACGTTACTTCTAAATTTTTAATCAATATTGTGTTTGGTTGCACCAATTTCATGATATTCACCAAATTAGACTTATTAATCTTGAAATTTAATAAAATTTCAAGATATTTGAATTTTGGAACAAACAAACGCAACCTGAAGTAATAGGAAGTGACAAGGTAAAGAAAGAGTAATGAAACTAATTTAATATTGTTACTCATGTTATTTTAGCTAAAAGCAATGAAAAGATTAACTAATTCTATTGAAAATTAGAAAAATATAATAAACCATTAAAAACATTAATTGATTTTAATGTTGTAGTGAAAATAACTTATAATTGCTTCATTTTTGGATCAATGTTCTAAAATGAGCTGAAAAAAAAAAAAAAAATGGACTGGATATACAATACATACATGAAGGTGGGCAGCATGGTCAGGGACGAACTGTGTTGCATGAGTAATGGACTGCACTTAATCCACTCTTTATATTTTACGTAACATGGCTTTTTTTTCCTTGTAACGAAGCCGGAAGAAGCTTAATGGTGGAAGAGGAATGTCTAACTTTATTTTTATTAGGCCCACCATGATGTCATGATGTGCATGTGAGATCCACTACAACCATTAGATGTGTGATCTTATTTTACATCTCGAGACAAAATATCAGGCTGACTTTTGATTTAGGTATGACACACCAATAGAGCAGTAGAGGGAAAGACATCTACCTTTGATTTTTACAGGACCCACGATCATAAGTGAAATCCATTCCAACCATTAGATGCCATGTAAAAAGTTAGGCATAGAACTCAAAAATCAGGCCCATACTTGATTTAAGTGTGCCTCATGAAAGGAATCGTTTTAAAAAGTGAGCTTTTTTTTTTTTTTAACACTATTTCCAATTGTACAGTCCACTTGAACCATGGATGGAGTTGATTTTCGGTTCTTAGGTCTAACATGGGGCGACACATGTGATGGTCAAGGTAGATTTTACATTAACTATGCAGTGGGGCCCACCTAAGCCAAAGATCATTTTCGAAAGACTTCTTAAAAAGCTAACGTGAAGCAAACGCCCCCCTTTCTCTCTCAACCATGGTGTGCCAAAACGGTTACGTATACGTAACGGTAACGGTGGGAACCGTTACGCGTTTCGGGGTCGTATCCGCCGTTACCCGATTTTGTACCGTATCGGCCGTTATGGGCCCGTTACGGGGCATAACAGCTGTTACGGGCCCATATCGGCCCAATAACAGTAACTTTTTTTTTTTTTTCATTTTAAGCTCTGTTTTTGCTATTTTTTTGAAACCTCTTGTTTCCAAACTGTTTCTCACTCCTACTACTAATTTCGACCAACCTTGGCTGGGTATTTGAGATAAAAACACATTATATTACGAATTTTCTTGAATCAAAAGCTCGGTGGGCCATTTTTCACAAATTCGTCAAAAATAGGTATTTATATTTTTTTAAAAAAAATATGTTTTGTTGTTTTAATCATGTCATATGATGTGTTAATCATAGTAGAACATGTTAATGTGCATTTTACAGATTTGGGGTGCCATTTAATATATATTTTTTTTCTATTTACGCATGAATTTTGGCCCCTTTTTTTAAAATTCGAAAAATCAATTTTTAATGGTTGTTTTGCTGTTTTAATCATGTCATTTGATGTGTTAATCATAGTAGAACATGTTAATGTGTATTTTACAGATTTGGGGTGCCATTTTATATTTTCTTCTATTTATGCATTTATTTTGGCCCTTTTTTTGAAAATTCGAAAAATCATTTTTTAATGATTCTTTTGTTATTTTAATGATGCCATATGATGTGTTAATCATAGTAGAACATGTTAATGTGCATTTTACAGATTTAGGGTGCTATTTTATATATTTTTTTTCTATTTACGCATGAATTTTGGCCCCTTTTTTTAAAATTCAAAAAATCAATTTTTAATAGTTGTTTTTTAATCATGCCATATGATGTGTTAATCATAGTAGAACATGTTAATATACATTTTACGGATTTGGGGTGCCATTTTATATATTTTTTTAATATTTTTTTTTTCTTTTTACGCAATTTTGGCCCCTTTTTAAAAAAAATTTGAAAAATTATTTTTTAATAATTCTTTTGCTGTTTTAATGACGCCATATGATGTGTTAATCATAGTAGAACATGTTAATGTGCATTTTACATATTTGAGGTGCCATTTTATATATATTTTTTCTATTTACGCATTTATTTTGGCCCCTTTTTTTGAAAATTCGAAAAATCATTTTTTAATAATTCTTTTGTTGTTTTAATGATGCCATATGATGTGATAATCATAGTAGAACATGTTAATGTGCACTTTACATATTTGGGGTGCCATTATATATATATATATATATATATTTATTTACGCATGAATTTTGGCCCTAAAAAATAATTGCAAACACCTAATTGTAAGATATTTTCATATTACATTCATTCTAATATATCTATCATTGATAGCAGATAGTTAGAAAATTAAATATATGAATTTTGTAGTCAAATTCAAGTTATCTGGTTCATAAATTCATCAGACAGTCCGATACAACTTCTCACCAAAGAGTGGGCCGTTACACACACCAAATAAAATGTTCCAATTTATAAATGAATGCATATTTGGAATGCTTAGAATATTCCAGATTTAATCCATATTTTTTTTACAAAAAAAAATTGCGCCGTTACGGGCCGTTACGCCCCCATATCTGTATCGTTTCGAAGGGCAACCGTTATACTAACCGATACCGATACGGGATACCTTGCTCTCAACACTCAACATTAATTAGCATTAAATGCACTGTCCAACTATATATGTGTGTGTGTGTGTGTGTGTGTATATATATATAATATCTATATATCTATAGAGAGAGAGAGAGGAGTAGAGAGAGAGAGAGAGAGAGAGAGAGAGAGAGAGAGAGAGAGAGAGAGAGAGAGAGAGAGCGAGAGAGAGAAAGTGTAGTGCAGCCTATATACGTGTAGCATATGCAAATTATCATGTAGCGTAGGCTACACATGACCTAAGCTATTTTCATGAGCTATGTAGTATTTAAAGCTAAGCTACACACTACATAATGTAACTATTTAAAACATTGTTGCCACAAAGTTTACAAATACTCAACAATAAGTTGCATTAATTTCGTAAGATTTTCATTTCATTTATCATGCACACATGGCATGATATGCATGACTAAAAATTAATTATCCAAAAATATTAAAGCAGACTAATAAAATCAGGCACCTGTCATCCCAACAAGAAAATGGGTGAGAAGATGTGCTATGATCTCATGAATTGATTTAGGCACTTGACCACCGCCGGCAGAAAGAAGTTCCTAAATAAGAGGCACACCATCAAACTAAGAATTGAAAATAAAGAAGGTTGCAAATCATCCATTGCAATTAAATTGCACCATGTTGATATATTCTTTAAAGTTCTAAAGTAGCAAGAACGTACTTGTACTTCAGTGATGCTCAATAGATGTCCATTTGATGGGGAACTATTTATGTGCAGTGACGATACCAAAAAATTTTGTGCATGAAAACATCGAAGTTTAACTGAGGTTTCACCAATGCATTTTATATCAGCCACTGAGTGCTCCAACAGCTCCAACAATAGGCCTCCTCCAACCGTAACCGGAAGCTATGCAAAGGACAAAAAGACTATGTCAACCAATCCTCCAAGAACCACCACCATTAAATGGCCACATGAAGAGGAGACAAGAAATTAGCATATGACTGATATAAACAAATGGATTAAAAATGAAAGAGAGAATGTGTGGATCCTATTTGTTAAGGAGAACCTTTACATACACATGACTAGCGAAAAGAGTAGAAAACATCCTAGCATTACTTTTTAAAAAGAAGAAGAAAAATAATAAACAAATTAAATCACTTGACTCCTAAGTTGAAAATCAACAGTGCATTGCCACAAAGTTAACTACCATTGAACCCACAAAAAAAAAGGGGGAAATGCATGCATTAATATATTTTCAACCAGAACATCAAACATATTATTAAGTTAGAATGAATGGGGTAGATATTAATATTATCATTTTGCAATCTACAATATGAATCAATCTCTGCTGTCTGCTATTGACTAAAAAAATATCTGCCTTGACAATGTAACAGGATAAAAAGGAAAAATGTTTACTTCCAATAACAATACTAGGAAAAAGAAAGTTAGATGTAAACAAAGATCAAATCTTGCTTTGGTGCGCCAGAATCCTATCAAATCCAATCTACCCAATCATTGATCGTTAGATTGTCAAGATGTGCAGTAAGGCCCTCACTGAAGTCCTGATTTAGGGGACCAATACTGCACCAGAGGATGCTAGTTAGGAGGTTTGGGATTCTATCTAGATACGTTTTCCGGATTTCTACCCTTAGAATAAGCGCATTTTAAAGGGGGTGGGAATGATACTTACCATCACCAACGCATGGTGTGGCCTGGTTGACATTGTATCATCATCAACTACCATATTGGATTTTTAACAATTTGAAGTTCAAAATAAAAATAGAAATAAACTCACCTCATATCCAAGGTGCTCTGTGTAGTTGCTAATCTGGTGTCATCGCTCTCTCAAGGCAATAATGCCTCTGAAATCTAACCACGTAGCATTACTTAGACATTCCTTAATAGACTGATGACCTCTGTTAACATGGAACCACCACATAGGATCTTTTGACTGGGAAGTCGAGTTATAAAGAACTCGTATTTTTTGGACATATTTAGAAATTTGGTCCCATCCAATGGGAGTCCAACGATTTCCATTAACAAACCCATAGGCAAAGATAAGCCCATTTATCCAAAGTCGCTCTTATCTTGCTTCATCATCTTACCACCTGCAGTAGTTGAATAAAAGAAAAGAATAACTATCGCTTCAGTTTAGCAATATACAGGCATTAATTGACATATAATTCAAAACCTCAGACTTGAAAAGCCTAAGACAACAATCATGCCATCAAAGCAGTAATTAAATAATAAGAATAACAAATAAATCCAAACACGAGTGGGTAAAGATGAAGTGAACAAACTGTGCAAATGAAAATGAAGAGGTACAATCAAAAATGAATTCTTCACAACTAATTATGGAGTGAATTCCTCTGTGGAGCCCAACTGGGCCAGCAAATGATCATATTTTCCATGCATTGCAGATGGTCCCAATATCATGTGGATCAGATGATCAATGGTAAGAGCAAGAGTAAGGGACATTGAGACCCTTTTACTCTTACCATCCATTCTGCATGCCCTTAATTGTATACCTCTGATTATCAAATCATGGTTATAATTAGGTTGTGTACAATCTACAGCTCGTCCCTTCTATCCAACTGTTTTCTTCTTCTTCTTCTTCTTCTTCTTCTTTTTTTCTTTATTTATTTATTTATTTTTTTTAAAAATTTAATCATAGGTAGGCCCACTTGAGGCCCTGCATATGAGTTCCAACATAATAGGGAACAAAGATATTGTACTGAATTGTAATAAGATGAAAGGAAGATAATGGACAGTCAAGATAGGGCCTATGCGGCATTTCCTCAAATACATGAAGTGCACCTTCAATTTACACACAGTAGGCAACATCAAAATCAAGATAAAGCATTTTCCTCGAATCCGAACGAGGAACACATTCCTCCAAATACGAGGGTGGTGGTCGCGGTTGGAAGATATGGTTATCACAAGGGTTCCAGGGCCATGAATGGAGGTGGATCAATAGATCTTGTGGAATCAAAGGTTATAGACAATGCCGGTGGAAGATCAAAAATCCATGGCTGCCTCCACCGAATACACAGGTAAGGGTATGAAAACCCTGATGAATGGATTTGGGAGTCCGTTCTTAAATCCCTAATCTAGGAAACAAAATCCCTGTTTCTGAATGGAATCCCTAATCTGGTTGATTTGGGATTGAAATCCTTAATCAATTCTAGAATTGGGGATTCGATCTCCAAAAATCAGCTCGACTTGGCTCGAACTCAGTTTCGAACCGAGTCGAATCAATCTTTTTCGAGTTGAGTCGCCCGTGCACGAGACTAAGTCTGGCCCAAGCCCAATCCCAATCCAATCCCAATCCCAATCCCAAGCCCATCAAGAAAATTGACGTAAAGAAGCAAGGAAATGATAGGGAAATTCAAGATCGGTTTGAGAAGATGGGTTTGAGCAGCGATGAGAGGGAAACATAGGTAGAAGGAAGATAATGGATAGTCAAGATCGCGACATTTTCTCAAACACATGAAGTGCACATTCAATTTACACACAGTAGGCAACATCAAAATCAAGATAAAGTATCTTCCTCGAATCCGAACGAGGAACACATCCCTCCAAATACGAGGATGGTGGTTGCGGTTGGACGATATGGCTATCACAAGGGTTCCACGGCCATGGATGGCGGTGGATCAATGGATCTTGTGGAATCAAAGGTTATAAACAACGCCGGTGGAAGATCGAACATTCATGGCTGCCTCCACCAAATACACAAGGGTATGAAAACCCTGATGAATGGATTTGGGAGTCCGTTCTGAAATCCCTAATCTGGGAAACAAAATCCCTATCTCTGAATGGAATCCCTAATCTGGTTGCTATGACACTGCCGAGCATCAGGTTCCTGGTCAAGTGCGCCCTTATTCTCAGTTTTCAAAGAACTGAATTGGAACCAAATCAGATGCAACTCTTAATACCAGCTACGAATGCTCCCAAAAGCCCTCTGCGAGACAGGGACCCAGAATGACATCTGGATGTCGGAAACCCCTATACCCCCCAACCTCAACAGGCTGTGGGTGATGAGTCCCTGCCTCTCAAAGGGCTCACAAATGGATGTACAACTGTATACAGGCAATTGGATCTATCTGTGGATCTCTCCCCTTACAAGTTGTCATAAAGTGAGGGGGGCCACAGACTCGACAGAGGTTTAAATGGGAGCGATAAATTCCCACATACATTCGGGAATCAAGCAGAACAGGGGACAGTAGTGGATGCCAGAGAGGGGGAAAACCTTGCAGTCGCATTAGAATTGCGTTCATGAGGAAGAGACACATGGAGCTTGCCCAACAGGGTCTTTTTCGGCCCCAGTTGCAACCGAAAATTGGGAGCAGAGATTAGTTAGACTGAAAAGGAGAACTAAGTCCAATGGAAATGTGTCTGATGGATAGTCTCCTCATATGGAATGCTTGGGGTTTGGCCAATGCGGCCACAATTCGGATAGCTCTCAGGCTAATCAGGGCTGACAACCCCTCCATCTTTGCGATCCTAGAGCCAATGGCGAGGGACAGCAGGAGAGTGGGGTTAGGACTAAAACTCGGCTTTCATTATTCCTGCTCTAATGATGGAGCAAGGGGGTAAATATGGATTTATTACAAGGATACATTATCTGTATCCGTCATAGAATCATCTAACCAAACCCTTTCCCTAGACGTATGCTTGCAGGACCAATTGACAAAGTGCAGGCTGACAACGGTCTACGCAAAATGCTCCAGATTTTCCAGAAGGTCCCTCTGGTCGACCTTGGAATCACTGACCTCTTCCACGCAGGGCTCTTGGGCAGTGGGAGGAGATTTCAACGCAGTGGTGGATGCTTCGGAAAGGCTGGGCTATAGGAGCTAAGATGTGGAGAGCTCTGCAGAATTTAGAGAAGCAATAGATAAAGCATGATTGCTGGATGCAGGTTTCAGGGGAACCGTTTCACCTGGAGTAACAATCAAGCAGGTAGGACAAGAGTCTGGGCGAGACTTGATAAAGTCCTATGTAACGAGGTCTGGATCAGTAAATATCCGGGGTTCCAAGTCAGGCTTTTGCCGAGAATTAATTCTGATCATGCTCCCCTCCTCGTACTCTTCCCCAGCCCTATCCCCTCAGCTCCAAGACCCTTCAGATTCCAGAGGATGTGGACTCGACACGAGTCCTTCCCTCTCCTCATATCAGAGGCATGGTCCCCTGACCTGTTTACCCATCCTCTTACAAATCTGAAGCTCAAGCTCAAAAGAGTCAAACAACGATTGAGGCTTTGGAACAAGGAAATATTTGGTAATGTATTCAGCAACCTCAGGGAGGCCGTCTAATCACTGGCTCATATGGAGTCATGTGCCCAATCCCCCTCCTCGACAATCAGCTCAGAAGATCTTAATGCGGCCAAGCTGAAGGTAGCCGACATGGAACTTTCGGAAGAGATCTTCTGGAAATAAAAAGCCCATAACAACTGGCTGGCGGAAGGTGACAGAAATACGAAAATTTTCCATCTATCGACCACGGAAAAATTTAGAAAATTAGGAATTCACCAAATTCAGTTGGAGTCTGGAGAAAACATCTCAGATTTAGGGCACATCAAAGAGGAAGCTATCTCCTTCCTTAAGGGTCTGCTGGCCCCAGAGCATCAGGCAACCTACCCACAGCCGCTGACGAGCTAATGGACGTCATCCCTCCCCTCATATCGGAGGCCGACAACTCTTTCCTCATGTTGACTCCCTCTTTAGAGGAGGTCAAAAAATATGTTCTTTCTCTCTCTAAGGAGAGTACTCCCGGGCCCGATGGAATGTGAGCAGTGTTCTATGTTGAATGCTAGTATGTAATTGATCAAAAAGATGTGCACAAAGCAGTGGTCGATTTCTTCTAGGGGAGCATACTTCCAAGATCCTTCACTGCGACGTTAGTTTGTTTGATTCCAAAAAGGCATGGGCCAAAATCATTTGCAGAATATAGACCTATTAGCCTCTGCAATGTGGTCTACAAGATATTCGCTAATGTCATAGCGAGCCGACTGGCTGCGTTGCTCTCCAAGCTGATCTCAGCTGAGCAGGGGCCGGTCCATTGCGGAAAACATAGCGTTGGCCCAAGAACTCTTCAGAGACATCGGCAGGAAGGTTCGAGGGGGAAATCTGGTGGTAAAGTTGGATATGGAGATCAAGGCTTATGATAGAGTGGATTGACATTTCCTCAAACAGGTTCTGCTCAAGTTCGGGTTCGGCAGTGCCTGGGTAGAGTTGGTGGAAGGATGCTGGAACAACTGCTGGTTTTTAGCTCTTATCAATGGGGAAAGTTGTGGCTTCTTCAAGTCCAGCAGGGGTTTGAGACAAGGAGACCCACTCTCTCCTTCTCTCTTCATCCTAGCTGCAAAATATTTAGCAGGGGGCTGTCAAGGTTGGTTTCAAGTGGGCGATGTCAGGCCTTCAAGCTGAAACAAGGCACTTTGCAAATCTCTCATCTCTTATATGCAGACGATACTGTCCTGTTCCTCAATGGATCCAAAGGCAGTCCATTGCAGCGATGACGTCTTTCATCTCCAAATACCAGGACATCTCAGGTCAAAAAGTAAATCTCAGAAAGAGCTCCTTTTTTGTTCTCTTAATTAGATATCAACGGCTAAGACTAGAAGCATTGAATGGTCTCTTGGGATTACTAAGGCGGCCGGGGAATTCTCTTACTTGGGGGTCCCGCTGGTGAACGGGAGAATCAAATGTAGTATGTTTGCTCCTCTGGTAAACAAGATAGCACCCAGAATCCAAGGATGGAATACTAGGATTTTATCTCAGGCTGGTAGATTGGCCTTAATCTCCTACGTTCTTAGCGGCATCTCGGTACACACATTGGCAACCACGATCGTCCCCAAAAAGGTCCTCAAAAAACTTGAAAGCATCTTTACTGATTTCTTCTGGGGTTGGCACGACGGAGCGAGGAAGCTTCATTGGAAGAAATGGAAAGATATAGCCCTGCCTAAGGATGAGGGAGGATTGGGTATCAGAAAACTGAAGGACATAATGACGGCTCTTCACATGAAAATGACATGGGATATCAGAGTTGGGAAAGATGGCAGCATCTGGATAAAGTTCATGTGCTCCAAGTATGTGCGGACCGAAGCAACAGGTTCGCCCCTCCCCCTAGCAGCAAACGCCTCACCGATTTGGAGGGAGTTGGCGGGTCTTTTTCCCCATTCTGGAAAGAAACGTCTAGTGGGAAGTGGGTCAAGGTGACTGCAATATGTGGCAATGCAACTGGACTGGACTAGGTCCTCTGAATACTCTCGTGTCCCTTCAAATCCCACAAGATCTGGCAGACCTGAAAGTTTCAGATTTATAGGGGAGGATGGTCCTAAATCGCAGGTCCCTATCGCCCTTCTAGGTTGGCTGAAGGACAATATTATATCAAGAGGAATTTGTACCTCGGATGCTGATGACTCTCCTATCTGGCCGATTGATCAGTCTGGTAGATTCTCTGTTAAATCAGCTTGGGAGGTGGGAAGAGAGGCTACTCAAAACCTCCCTGGGTGAAGAAGATGTGGCACACAATCATTCCCCTAAAGATTTCTACATTGTTGTGGAGGCTGCTTCTGGAAGTTGTGCCTGTCGGCATAGCCATCCAGAAGAAGGGGATCCACATCGCATCGAAGTACGAGTGTTGCGGGGTCGATTGGGCTCCTTCTCCCAATCGGGAATCGCTGGCTCACTCTTCTTATTCGGGAACCTGGCAAATCAATTGTGGAAAAATCTGGCAGCTTACATCGATCGGTGTATCCTTAGCTCCCCATCTCTCGGTCAGGGGCCGGTTAATCTGGTGGCGGCAGAGAGATCTCCCCCTCAGGCACACTCCCATTGCTCTCCGTTTAGCTCTCGCTTTCTTGCTGTGGGAAATTTGGAAGACTAGGAACAAAGCTAGATTTGAAGGTCAAGGCTTCACCGTCCATGTAGTGTTTGCCAAAATAAAATGGTGGCTGAATGTGTGTTTCCCTCATGTTCAGCCTCCTCTCCAACGGTTGGAGTCCTTCCCCCAATCGTCTCTTCTTCGTCATCGCAGTCGGGTTCCCCATCCACAAGACTTCCTCATCGTCAAATGGATCAGACCGAAGCAAGGCTGGAACAAGTTAAACACTGATGAATCAGCTCAATCTAATCTAGGTCCAGCGGGCGGGGGAGGCATATGCAGGGACCACAACGATAATATGATTTTTGCATTTGTCAGCGGGTACGGTACTTCAACCAACAATGGGGCCAAAATCCGAGCAGTTTTTGATGGTATGCGACTTTGTTTGCAGCGTGGTATGAGAAACATTCACATAGAATCCGATTCAAAGTGGGTTGTGGAATGCCTGAAGGGGAAGCCTACCTGTTCCTGGAAGTGGAAGTATTGAGTTTCCAAGATTTGAGGCTTTGCTTCATTGGCTCTTTTCATCTTTCCCTCATTCCAAGGGAAGCAAACGGGGTGGCAGATGGATTGGCCAAAGAAGGCAGTAAAAATCAGGCCGACAGAATTTTCAGCGATGTCTCAGCTCTCCCTCATCTTGTTAAAGGTGCTCTCCTTTGAATAAAATAAAGCAGGATTATGTGCGCTCAGGACGTTCAGGATTCAGTCTAAGGGAGGAAGCGCAGGGTATCATAGCGCAACAAAGACAGTTTTTCCCTTTTTAGGCAGGTTCTAGCCGGTGTCTTCGTTTGGTCTAGTGACAGATTTAATTTTCTGTTTTCAGCCTCATATGATAGGCTTCCGTCCAGTCCTTTTTCTCTCCTTGAAGCCCGAATTACTGTAAATGTTGTAATGCTCGCTTTTGGATGCAATGAAAAGCTTCTTATTCAAAAAAAAAAAAAAAAACCTTCGTCATGAAGCTTCCATACTCAAATAGTGCACGCATGCATGCAGTATTTTGGACGTTCACAGGGTGTTCTAAGCAGTTAGTGCTCTTTAGCTTAAATATCTTCTTGTTCATTTGTTGGTTAGGGAGTGAAGGCGGGTTTTTCTAGGGTAGTTGTGGCTTCTAACTCAACCATTGTTCTTCGGGCCCTGTCCAACAACAATCAGTCCAGCTGGACCTGCTGGTAGTGGAAATCCATATTCCAAGCCATTTCCTGCTCGGTTGAGTCACTTTTGAGCCACACGCCCAGAGAGGCTAACTCGGTGGCGGATGGTTTGGCCAGATTAGGCAGTTGTAACGCCCCGAAAAATCGGGGGTCGTGTATAGACTCGACTCCCGAGTTCCCGAGTGTCACTTATCATCAATTTTATAAATTTATGATTAATCCAGTTTAAATGCGCAGCTTGAAATTTCTTGCAGCATGAAACACAACCACAACTAATCTACTGAAATGAAGAGATCAATATTACAGGTCTAAAGGAAAAAAAATAAAAGGGTCGCACAAGGCGTTGTCCAACAGAACAACAAAAGATAGTTAGGTCCAAAAAGAATAAAACTGAGCCCGCGGATCAGCAAAACCAAATCCAGTCTGATCTAGCAGATAGTGAGCCGCCCATCAGCTGCAAGTAGGAGAGTTCATCCTCCTCGTCCAAGCTCGCCTTGCCAGGTTCCTCATGCCCTGGGTCACCTGCATCTATGAATGAGTCTGGTTGGTGTTTTAAAACACCGTCCCAGAGTGGGAGTGAGTGATCAACTCAGTGTGAACCATTGGTCTCAAGTTACAACATGCATCAATTGTAATATGAACTTAATGAAAAATAGACAATCATCAACACCTAATAACTCTTATTTAAATGCGCATGCAATGCGATGATATGATGCATGCCCTTGCCACGACACTCCCTCGAGTGACTCCATCTAACGATCGCATATGGCAACACTCCCTCAGAGCGACCTCGACTGCCGAGTCGCCACCCTAACTAATGCGTGCAATGCAATCGTGTTAGCCGAGTTATTAGTTAAGTCCATTCATCCAGCAGGTTGGGGATTTTGATTCACCCTACGTATCAATGCCCTGAGCTAGTTGCGAGGCCAAGGCCCCATCAATGCGTGAGACCGAGTCTCCGCGGTCCGTGATCCCGTCGGGTTCCTCATCCCCGACTCCAAGCACATGAGGAGTGCCGAAAGGAAGGGATCGCTCGCGGTCACTACGGGTAGGCGCGGTACCCCAGCGTAGGCCGACAGCTCGGACACAGTGTCCCATTCCACCATGCCCGGCTCACGAGGCTGTGGACCAGTTTCAGGTGGATTATTGATGGGCTACAATGGTTGCAGGGTGGTTCAGATTCCATACATATGTGAGCACACAGTGTTAACAAACAATGTTGATCAGTTAGTAGGCTAGACCGCATGAGTCAGGCGAGCGTGAGACGAGTGACCTCGAGCACAAGGGTCCCACGTAGTCGAACTACGGCCGCCCGAGCACACCTGCCCAAAACCCACGGTCTAGCCTCGAGGCGGTCCTACCAATGGAGCCACCTTCGCTCTCCTCATGTTTCCTGACCAACCCAAGGGTACGAATAGCAATCCCTAGCATGCCGTCTACCAAGCATCATCTAGCATATACAATCTTCATGTTCTCATGCTTCTCAACATACAATTCTGATTCTCATACCAAGCAAGGCCAACAATATCATAATACAAGTGCAAGTGAGGTGTATGTGTGTGTGGGAGGAAGTTAAGCACTTCCACCATTGTAAGAAATCATATGCACATGATCATCATACATTCTATGAAGCAACAATGTAGGGAAACAATCAACAAGGCATGAGCACCTAATCATCCAAATACCCAATCATGTGAAAGGCAATAGCAACACCAAATGAGGATCAACATGCATTCGATACGAATTTCAACAATCATGCAATTCCTAGGTTTCTCTAGTTTCTCCAATCATAACATCCAAACAATCAAAATCATTAAACCCATAGTAAAAATTGGTGCTAGGCCACCTAAAACAATAGTCCGCACCTAGGATCGTTGGAGGTTGGGAAAAACGTCCTAGGAAAGAGGGCTTTGCGGTAGATCAGCCGGAATCCCTAAAACAACTTCACATGTTAGATTTACAAGCAAAACCCCTCTCCTTACAAGGGTTTTCAAAGAAAAAGAGGGTTGGATCTTACCTAAACGATCCACGAGATGAAGAGGGCGATTTTCGGATGGGTTTCCCCTTAGAGAAGGTGTAGGGAGAGGAGAGATTAATTCCCTTGGGCCCCACCTTGATTGAGAGTCTACCTTGCTCTTCTTCACCGCCTATTTGCTCTCCTTGGTCGTTGGAGAATGTAGTGGCTATGAGGGAGAGAGATTTGTTGTTGGAAGATGGAGAAGTTATGAGGAAGAGAGATGGGTTGTTGGGGATTTGAGGATTTATGAGGAGAGGGGTTAGTAGTGGGAGATTTGGGGAAGTTATGAGGGAGAGAGGAAGGGATTGTAGTTGGAGAATGGAGTTGTGAAGAGAGCTAGGGTTTATTCTCTAGACTTGGGCCCTTTGGCCCCAAGTTTCCATAAATTCTCAAAATAGACCGCTAGAACTCCCTATTGGTGCGAGGGCCACCCTAGCACTCCTTTGGCCACCAAATTTGGTGGGTAAGTGTCTTATGGCCCGATGAGGGGCCATACAAAGTTTGAGATCAAATGGATTAACGGAGATGGGGTTTCGAGCATAGGGTTTCTATCATTAAATGGCCCGGCGGGGCCATTTCTGATTGATGTGGCATTTCTGGTAGCCCCTGGCTATGAAATTTATAGGGTAGGTGCTCCATGGTGATGAAGGGCCGTACAAAATTTGAAGGCGATCGGATATGGGGTTTGGTCGCACGGGTCTGATTTGCGATCAACGGTCATCGTGCCACGATCGGGGCCCAGATTTGGTGGACAGGCGTAGAAAAATACATTAAACCTTCACCGTAAATTTGGAAGAAATTCGACGGCTGGAAGGCCCGGAGTCTCAGTTTCTTTTGTCAGTGCTAGATTTTAATTTGGCATTGGTGGGGTGCATCTGGCAATTGCCAGATGCAAATTCTGGGTGTCCACTGGGTCCACGGTCCGCGATAGACCACAAGCCCAATGAGACCAACGGTTCCCCCAAGTTTTATATTTTCTAACCTTTCTCGGTCGCTGTATGGCCCACACGGCCCGTCTTTAAGGTGTAAAGAACCATCTGGCTTAGCGGCCCGTACTAGGCTCTATCATGGCCTGTCTAGTCTACTCTAATGGGCTAATCCTAGGTTAATTAACTCCTGGTACCCCACCACAAGAGGTTTAACTGAACGGTCTTTCTTGCGGAGAATCCTACGTAGACGCCCCAGGACAATGTGCTGGTTGGACGGGACGTTTCATGATTAATCGAACTTGTGCGCTTCTTTACTGGATCCCACATGTATGGAAAACATTTGAGTGCTAATGGTCATTAAGTGATATATAAGTTAATTAACTAAAAAAAATCAAGGATTTTTGGAAAATCCAAAACAGTGAAAATCCGGGGTGTTACAGCAGTGCAGGCCAACAAGACCAAGATTTTCTCTACTGGGCAACTCTCCCTCCCCTGATTCGTGGTCTCTTTTTTCAAGACAAAACAGGCCTAGGGAATCTTCGATTTGCCTAGTGTTTGCTCTTGTCTTCTCTCTTTTGTTGCTCGAGTTATATATTCATACGATAGGGGGCCCCCCATTTTTTTTCCCGGCCCGCCCCGAATTTCTAGAGCTGTAAGCCGCTTGCGCCCTATGTTCTTGGGAAAAAAAAAAGAATTTAATTTTTAAAAAAATTGTTAGTTAGGGATGGAAGGGCCGGCCATTGAAACCTTCCTGGGTCCCACCATGATGCTTATATGCAATCCAATCCATTGATAAGGTTATTAAAACCTTGTGGAAGTAAAACAAAAATATCAGCATGATCCAAAACTTATGTGGCTGGTAAGAAGGTTTCATTGGTGATTGTTGAATTCTTACTTCTTCTTTTTTTTTTTTTTTTTTTGTGGTGTGTCCTAGTTAGAGTTTTTTCTCCTTCATACTTAAGCCCATACCATTAAATAAACTGGCCAAAGGGATGACCAGAGTGGATATATATAACAAAACATCATGGTGTCCCACAGAGATTGGAGATACATATGGTATTCCTGTGACCCAGGTTACAGGCTAGCCCTTCCGTCTGCATTGGTGGACGCAGATTGCCTGAAGACCTGGCCACTTGACTCTTTGGGGACCACGGTAATGTATTTGTATTATCCACGCCATTCATCTATTTTTCCAGATCATTTTAGGGAATGAGCAAAAAATTGAGAAAAATATGTAACTCAAATGGACCACACCACCAAAAGCGGTGAAGATATTGATGCCCACACTTGAAAACTTCTTGGGACCGCAAAAGTTTTGGATCAATTCTATATTTATTTTTTTCACTTCATTAGAGTCTCTGTAATAGGTTAGATGGTGGATTGCCTTGGCAAATGGGCGAGTGCGCACATCATCCGTAAATCCCTCCCCGATCTGATCTTTTGGGAGATCTGGCGAGCTAGAAACTTTGCCCGTTATGATGATAAGAAAGTCAGTTTCGGCACGTGCTTGGCTCGTATTCAGTGGTGGGTGAAAGAACTATCTGTGGCTGAGAACAAGGGTAAGGTAGGGCCCCACGGGCGGCATCAAGCTTGGGAGATCTTTGGTCTGCCTACTCCCCCTCCAAGTAAAACTCGTTTGCAGGTCATTCGTTAGGTTAGGCCAGCCAACAACTGGGTTAAGCTGAACATTGATGGCTCTGCCAGAGGGAACCCAAGTATTTCAGGAGGTGGGGGTCTAGTGAGAGATGGTAAATTTCTCTTCGCTTTCGCTTCAGGTTATGGGTGGGGTTCTAACAACAAAGCGGAGTTAAGGGCGGCACATGATGGGCTCTTTCTATCTCTTAACAAGGGGTTCCTCCAAATTGAGCTTGAATCGGATTCGAAGTTGGTTATTAACCTTCTTCAGGGAAGATTGTCCCCCTCATGGCAGGGGAGACCGTGTGTTTGCTAGGATTATGAACCTCATGAAGAGAGGTTCCATTTTGCTAAGTTCATCTATCGAGAAGGAAACGACCCTGCTGATGGCCTGGTTCGCTGGGGTGGTGAGAGGCAAGATAACATAGTTGTCGATAGTTTGGTTGGTCTTTCGGCCTCCATTAGAGGTCTGATTTTCCTAGATCGAGTGGGCCTGGGGGCCGTTAGGGCTAATGAGGAGTCCGAGTAGGGGTTGTATAGCGGCTCGTGTATAGTTTTTTTTTTTTTTTTTTTTTTTTAAAAAAAAATAGCTCTCTATATCTATCTTTGTAGATGTTTCAGGATAGGTGGGGTCCTCCCCTTTTTGTAGGATCCCTCCCAAAGAGCTGTAAATGTCTGTGATTAATGGAATTGTGGCATGAGTCCGCCTTTTTTTGAAAAAAAAAAAAAAAAACAGGTTAGATGGAAAATAAGCATCATGTCGGGCCATAGGAAGTTTTCAACGGCGGGTGTCATTGTCCCACTGTTTCCTGTTGTCGTAGTCCACTTGAGCTTTGGATCTGCTTCATATTTTGGGCTATGTTTTAAAATAAGCCGAAAAAAAAATAATTTTTCTTAAAAAAAAAAAAACAAACAAAAAAAAAACTATGAGGTCCCTTATGTGACCGGGTCTCCATGCAATCCCTGTTCATTCAACGTGCATTTGTTCCTTACTAGGGTTGTTCACGAGTCAAGCTGGCTCGAAAAACTCGCTCGACTCACTCGAGTTAGCTCGGATTCACTCGGCTTGAATGGCTGATTCGGGCCGAGTCAAGCTAATTATTTGAAGCTGGAGTTGAGTTCAAGCCGAGTTCGACCAGGGGGCATTTCAACTCTACTCGACTCAAACTCGACTCGACTTAAAGCTCGAACTCGAGCTCGACTCGGCTCGATTAATAAATATATTAAAGTTGTGGAGAATGCGGAGAAAGTTGAAGTGAGATCTCTTTGCTTTCACCCCAACAACAAAGAGTTTGATGTTGGAGTTGACGATCTCTTGAATCCAAAATGGTATATTGTATGGAGCACTCACATGAATAGACATATCCTTCTTGAATATGTTGTGAGCTACAAGTCCTCAAATCATCTGCAAGGTAATGGAAACTGCGCTTTTGTTTGAGCAGCAACAATACAGGTGGGTCCCACTTTTTTGTGGTCTCAGGTCTGTTCAAAATCCTTTCCATTTGAAAGTATGGCCTTGATGATGGGTAATTCAGAACATACAATTGAGGATGCTTTTGGCCCATGGTTCTTCTATCATAGGGCCTACACAGATGGATTTTCTGGACTGCTGAAAGATAGACTACACCATGTTTCGATTGCCGGGCCAAACCAAAAATGAATTTCGCTTGGTGGAGCGTCATGTAAAATGCATCTTTAAAATTTTTTTATTTAACTTCTCTTCTGAATCAATGGAGAAGGATCAAGAACAGAATCCATTACTCTCTCACCCAACAAGCTCGAGCTCGACTCGAAGCACTAGCTCGACTCGACAGCTTTGACAAATAAGCCAAGCTTCAATGTTGAGCTTGAGGCCGAGCTCGAGCTCGAACTCGAGTACAACATGGACAAGCTAAGCCGAGCTTGGCCCACCTCGACTCGACTCGGCTCGATGCCCACCCCTATTCCTTACACCAGTAAAACCGAAATTTCATATGGAGGAGCTTTTTAATTTCCACTGCCCCTCGCATCTAACACGTACACTCAGGTTGCACTTTTTTGGCGGACCACCTATAACCCTGATTACAAACAATTCGGACCCTTTCTTATTCGATGGGTTCCCTGCCCTGTGCTTTAACGAAAGGACACCTATCCAATGAAAATCATTGCAGGATTATTGTAGCTTCTATTTCACAGTAACTAGAACATAAACAATCATCATCTAATTAAGATCCAATAGAATGGTTGATGCAGGGATGGCTGTGATGAGGTCCAGCACCGCGCATCTTCCTAATTAGGGGGTTAACTATTCCAAATCTATGGAACTACTATGGACTCCTCGTAGAGATACCTCGAATATACCAGGAAAATGAGAAAATAGAAAAAATTCTAGAAATTCATAATAAATTGATTGATTTTAAAAAATGAACTTACAACTGTAAGTGCTATGGTCTCATGCTTCTTTGGTTGTCAAATTTTGATGTGTCAAAACATCTATCTGTGTCTTGTGCTTGTATGGTGATTTATATGTATTCAAGACACTGCATAAACACTACAATGTTGAAGTCTCAAGAAGCTACATTATTGAAGTTCAAGAAGTTACAATGTTGAAGTTCAAGTCTTAAGAAACAACTCAAGAAATGACTTCAAGACTCAAAAGCAACGCATGAAGTAGTTTTCACGCTGATGAAGATCTCAAGATTAAAGCTACAACAAGTTCAAGATCTCAAGCCTGATATGGTTCAAATAAATCTACATTCGTTGAATGGTTGAAGTTCAATGTCCATACGACATGGTTCAGGTTTGAATGACCTTAGGTTGACCCTTTAAGTAGGTCACATTGGATACATAAATCAAATGTTTATTTTACATAAGTTTGGTCTATTCTACGACCGGTCCTATCTCTTGTTCGACCAGTCCTAGCATTGGTTCGACTAGTCCAAGAAATTTCACGACCAGTCCTAAGTAGTTGAAGATTTTTCAGAATTTTTGGTACGCCCACGACCAGTCCTGGAGGTCCTTCGACCGGTCGTAGGTGTGGCTTCAACTCGTCCACGACCAGTCGTAGAGCTACGACTCAAAGTCCAACAACGTAATTTATGATCCTACGACCAGTCGTAGGTGACCCACGACCAGTCGTAGGCTACTCACGACCAGTCGTGGAACGACTTTCAAAGATCGCGCTTAATTTTTCAAATATCTGTTAGAGCTACGACCAGTCGAAGGTTTCTAAGACCAGTCGTAGGAGCGATTTCTGCTTCTATAAATTGAACACGAAATTCAGAGTTTTTACACTTCAACTCGATTCAATTCAAGAATTTTCAAGTGATCACTCTGAGATAAGTCTGTGTTTATTTTAAGCTACATTGTGCTTATTTAATATTCCTTTTTTGCTAGCTTATTTAATTTGATTTTGTTTCTATATTCCAATCTTATTTGAAAAGAGGAATTATCTTATTCCTTCTTCTTGGAATCAAAATCAAATATAGCTACGCCTAACAAGTAAAATCTAAAATCAATTAGAATTTAGAACCATATGAATGTGAGTATTGGAAATTGAACTTTGACATTCAATCATCTACTCCGATTGGTTCTATCGGGCTGCTACGAAAAGGAGAAATCCAGGTATTTTACAATTCTGTAAAATTTCATTACTTTTGGTTTTGTTTGAGGTTAAGCCAGAAAAATCTCATTGTATTGGTTTTGTTTGAGGTTAAGCCAGAAAAATCTCATTGTATTAGTTATCTGAGGAGAGCCAGAAAACTCAGAAAAGAGGGGTTTTTGAATTGTGTAAGCCCAAGTGAAAAAGACACAATTGTAAAGGTTTTTGGTGAACCTGTGAAAACCTATTTGATAGTGAACGTTAATATCCCCTGTGTGAGGATATTCGGAGTGGAGTAGCTTTCTGTGTGGCTGTTGAAAGATAGTTGATGTACACACAAGTGAACCACTATAACTCTTTGTCTTGTGGATTGAATGCTTGCTTAATTTTCATATCTTTTATCATTCGATTGTGTGGAATGTACAAGTGGATGTGAATGTTGTAACTATTTACATTTCAAGCAAGTGTGGGGATTGTTGTAATAATTTAGATCTATACTTCTGCATTTAATTTCAATTCCTTGCTATTTTATTTACTTCTATTAAAATTGAGTCATTGATCCAAAAGATGTTCTAGAAATAAGGTTGTCCTACCATAAGCCCTTGTTTATTATAGTGTAAGGTTGTCCTTAGAACTGAATTTGTATCAATCTCTCAATACTTATTTATCAAGGTGATTTAAATTTAGCATTGTGAATTGATTCATAATTGTAAGGATATTGGTTTACTCTATTTCCGCTGATTTTAAATTAAATTGGCATAGTCCTATTCACCCCCCCCCCCCCCCCCCCCCTAGGACATATAGCTTGGCCTTTTCAACAACCTCTTATATAATAACATAAACCTTAGGAAGAGGTTTCAGAAGTATATATAATATAACTAAAACTCCTGGAAATTGTGACTTACTATAAATAGTAAACTTATTATTTATAGATGGTCATAATTTCTAAGCACTTTTTATGTTGGACACAACTCCTAAAGCCCCATGGAAGAAGAATTACAATCAAGCTAAAACTTATTATAAATAGTGAAAACAAAATTAAAATAGAAATTCGACCATTGATCTATGGAATCTCGAAAATTCTGTGTGGACAACCCAGCATAGCAGGGTTGGGTGGCTAAAGTAGCTTCTCCTGCTCCAAAATAATATATGGTACATCGGATAACTCATTATGGTTTGCAAGAAATGCCCGTTTAAAGATTTTGACGGTCCGGATCACTTCCGCCTCCGATTGGGCCTTTTCTGGTCCATCTTGGCCATGAAATTTTACGCAACCCGCTTTACATCAATGGTGGAAACCCAACTCCTATGTTATGATATTAGGGGGCATTTTAAGTTCAAATGGGAGGCAGATGGCCTAGAGCAGCCCAAAGCTCCGTGGGGGCCCACAGTGATGCTTGTGATGTATGTGTAATATCTATATTGTTATTATGTTTGGTTTGGTCATTTTAGGGCATGAACCCAAACATGAGGCAGATCCAAAGTCAAGTGGATCACAACATATGAAACAGTAGAAAAATAAGGCCATCGTTGAAAACTATTTTGAAAGGTACATAAGTTTTAATATTTGTATTTTCCTAGGTGGAAAATAAAAATTATTGCGGTCCACCTAAGAAGGTTTCAAGTGTTTCCTAGTGTGGTCCACTTAGATTTGGATCTGCCTTATGTTGGGCTTATGACTGACGCAGGGGAGGACGTGAGGTCGAGCACCGTCTTCCTCAAGAGGATAAATATTCCGAATCCACGGAACTTCTCTGGACTCCTCACAGAGACTTCTCGAATCCACGAGAAAAGAGAGCAGAAAATAGAAATAAATTCTAAATAAATTCGAATAGATTGATCAATGCATAAAAACGAGTTCACAACCCTTTAAATAAGGGTACTAAGCAATGGGAAAGAATTAGAATCAAACTACAACTAGGACTCCTAGAATTCGCGACTTACTATAAATAGTAAACTTACTATTTATAGACGGTCGTGATGTCTACTAGTGCGCAAGGTTTTCGGCCAAAAATAGTAAGTGTCCTATTTGGCTTCGCCAACCTGTTCTCCTAATTATTCTAAGCTCTTTTCACGTTGGGCGCAACTCCTAAAGCCCGACGGATAAAGAGTTATAAGCAAACTAAAACTTACTATTTATAGTAAAAACGAAATTGAAACAGGGAAACGACCGTGAAATCAGGGGTTTCTCGCAATTCCGAGCGTCGCAACCCGGCGTAGCGGGGTTGGTTGGCTAAAGTAGCTCGTTCTACCCCAAAATCATATATTTTTCGTCGGCTAACTCATCCCGGATTGCGAGATACGCCTGATTTAAGGTCTGATGGTCCAGATCACTTTTGTCGCCGACTGGGCCTTTTCTGATCCATCTTTGCCATGTAATTGTCCGCGACCCGCTCTACATCAATGACCTAAATGAGATGGTGAAATGGATGGAGCGTATGTAACACATACATCACGGTCGCCCCCGTGTTTAGAGCTGCAAGCAATCCGCGTCCCTTCCGGTGATACGGGCACCACCACAAGAAATGGCAATACTGGGTACGTAGATGTGGCGCCCCCATAATGCATGAATTAGATCCCGGCCGTCCATCAGATGCATGATTGCATGTCACTGCAAGAGCTCGAAAATCAGGTGGACAACAATTGGGGGGAAACATCCACTTTCGATTTCCATTGAGGACCCACAATATTGTGTATATAGAATCTAGGCCTTTCAGACCCTTCATCTGCCACGGTGAAGCGTCAGGCAAATGCAAGTTTGCTTTTCGATTCAGGTGGGCCATTGTTCAAATCAAGGGTTGGCATCCGCTCTCACATTGTTCTGTTTTAAGACTCACCAATAATGTTGGATTGGGTTGATTTTAATTGGCACCTGGCGGTACTTTGAGGTAACACGTCTTATGGACAGATTAGATGGCACTCTGAGGTGGGCAGCAGATTAGGTGAGACCCTAGATCTACCGAAGTGGGTGGACCCTGACTGTGGGCCACTGTGATGTTTTCGAGTACATCCATACTGTTCATTCGTATTGAAAGCTCATGATCCAAAATATGAAGCAGATCCAAATCTGAGGTTAAGCCATAAAAGTGTTGGATCAAGCTGATATTTGTATAGTCGCTTCAAAAGTGTTGGATCAAGCTGATATTTGTACAGTCGCTTCATCCAGATCTTTGTGACTTTAACAAAAGTTGGATGGCAAATAAACATTAGGGTGGCCTTCAGGAAGTTTTTAATGGTGGGGATTCAATCGCTATTGTTTCCTGTGGTACGGTCCACATAAGATTTGAATATGCTTCATTTTTGGGTTCATGCCTTAAAATGAGCTTTCAAAACGGTTGTATGGTGTAGATTTAACGCGTATACATCATTGTGAACCCCATAGTCAGGGATCCCACCCACCTCGGTGCATCCCCGGGTCTCACCTATTCCGCTCCCTCTGAGGTGACACCTGGTCCGTATACATCACGTGGGCCCACAATTGATATATGCATTTATTCACATTTTCCATTCTTAAACTCTTGATTTACGTGACTGAGTTGGACCGGGTAGTCCGACCCTAGTACAATCAAATGGACCGGGCCTATTTAATGGGTTGCCGGTCCGTTCTAGGCCTTAATTCTTAGCCCACTTATAGTTGTTCGGTTATAACAATATATATATTGTTAATGCAAAAATCTGGAGCACCTTCCCCCGAGCTCTACGTGCTCGGAACGAACCCTAGTCTTGCACAAACAAAAAATAAAGGAGACCCTGACTAGAGTAGAGGACCCTCCGATGTTAAAGTCAGGCTAGAAAACGAGGTCTCAGTAATGTAGAACAAGATGAGAGTACCAGATATTATGTACCTATTCCTGTAGAAATGGTCCGTATTTATATCTAAGGGTTGTCTTGAATGTGTCCAATAATCTCGACACGGTTATAGCCACTACGTGAGAGCTATGTGTGTGCGGTCGTTGACAGTTATTCGGAGATCGTGCACAGAGCATTACTTCTATTGTGCATTATTGGGTTCTATTAATGCTGTCGTTGACCAGGTTCCCATCCGAGCCGACCTCATGGCTCGGATCTTACTCGACAACCCGAGCCCACAGATAAACGGATCGTTGACACGCTAAGTATAGAGGTTCGGATCGGAGGTATGATAAACGGGTGTGCGATGGTTACTGCTTTCCGAGCTATGAGAGCTCTTGCAAAGGACAGATCAGCTCAGACGTATTGTCTCTACTCCGAGGCTCTGCTCATAGAAAGTGTGAAGACCTCCTCCCAGTCTTAGGTCGGTGTCATAGTTCTACTGGAGCCCTCGGGTCGGACACTCATCAGCCCAAGGCCTTGCTCATTTGCCAAAGTTGACCTTGATAAAGCTCGGTTTAGGTTTACCCATAACATATATTATTTTTAATATATATAAATCTTGCAAATTAGGTGACCCTAAGATTTAACGCACTAGCATGAAATTGAATGGCCAAGATTAACCAAAGAAAGAAAATAGTCCAATCATCATCTTGAGACATCAATTGACAGATCCACTTTGCATTTCTTATGAGTTTAAAGTACACTTTGATATAATGATTTCAACCTTGTCATTTATGTCCGGTAAATAACGAATGGGTACAAGGAATTAGCCCATTCAAAGGGTTAAGGATCATCTACTCCTTGCACAATCATTGCTTCTAGTTTTATGAATGAATAGGTGTGTCGTTGAAAAGGCTCAAGGGAGTTGGCTACTGTCCCAACAAAACCCTTTATATATAAAGTACATAAACATATATGCATTTAAAAAACTTTTTTAATACACATATATGCATGCATGCAGAGCCAAATAACAAAAGAAAATAGTGCGCGTGTATATTTGACTTTTCATTTCAATTTATAAACTGCAAATCTTATTAAACCTGAACTTTTCGTTCTCAACATTTTGTGTTTCTATTTTCTTTACTGAACATATGAACATATTTCTAATAGTTTGGGCGAAACCAATCTACTTTATCCAATTGGATACTTTCAACTTTTAACCGTACAACCATCCGGTAGTCTCATAAACAAATATGCATAATATTTGGTTCACGGTACATATGTATCACAGAGCGTACGAAATATGTTAAAGTTTTAGGTAATTTGGAACTGTACGTGTATGATCCTTTGTACCCTGACAGATTCAGAAGCATTTCTCGTTCCAAAAAAAAATACGATGCATGTACCGTGAAAACCTGGACAGAAAAAGAGGGAACATGAACAAAAAAAAAAAAAAAAAGGGAAAGAACTAGTAAAGCTGGGCAGGGATTACCCAGACTCATTTGACTCATTCAGACCCGGCTCAACATGAACCGAATGGGTGAGTCGGTTTGAATTGAGTTGGCTTCACCCAATCCGAACTTAAAATGAGTCGAGTTCAAGTTACCCAGTAACTTTAACTAACTCGACTTGGATTCGGGTATATATATAATCTAAAATTTTAAGTATCTCTAACCTTATATGTCGCACGTGACTCTGACCTAATCCCAAACTCTCGTTCCCTCCCTTATCCTCCTTGTCTTCTAAGTCTGGCAACCACGCATTGCCATCGCCACCCTTCTCTTCCTCTCTCTCTCTCTCTCCACTCTCTCCCTCCCTCCTCTTTTCAAACCTAGCAGTCACCCACCCCACTACCTCTCTCTCTCTCTCTCTCTCTCTCTCTCTCATTCCCTCCCTCATCTCTCGATCTGAATCGGTGCCAACCTGAAGCGACTCGGTACTTTTAACCGGGTCCGACCCGGTCCGGATTAATCCATGCCAAACTCGGACTCGAATCGGTTCAGGCATACGATGGACTCGGTACCAAGTTGGGCCGAGTCGAGTTCGGGTCAAGCCTATTTCAAACCCGGATAAAATTGAGTCAGCCCTAACTCAATCCTACTCGACTGGATGCGCAACTCTAAGAACACGTCCTTGGAAATGACTGGCCGACAAATAAGTCGGCCTTTCCACGGGATGCGAATTGCGTACTATCACTCCTTTTCTGAGCTCGAAATAGGCTGGTTCTTTGAGGGGTCCACCGTGATGTATGGATATATCCACATCGTCTATCCATTTTTTCCATCTTAGTTTAGGCTAAGAATCCAAAAATGAGGCAGATCAAAGGCTAAAATGGACACACCACAGTAAGTGGCACTAATAATGATGTCCACCGTTGAAACCTTACTAGGGTTCGTCCTGATGTTTATTTTACATCCAAACTGTCCATAAGGTCACATAGACCCAGATGAAGGCAAAACAAAAATATCAGATTGATCCAAAACTTCTGGGTTCCCAATAAGTTTTTAATGGTGAATGTTTAATACCCACTGTGTGGTCCACTTGAGCCTTTACTGTACCTCATTGTTTTTTCATATAATTTAAGATGAGATGAAAATTGTATGGACGGTGTGGATGAACCCATACATCACTGTGGGCTCCTCAGAGTCCCAGCCTGTACGGAGCTTGGGACAGGCGAGGGTAGTACCTAATCCGCGTCCCTTTCCAACGGCATTGTTCTTTGCAAACGGCAGAAAAAGGGTTTCTCGAGAGATGCTCTCTCCTTTCCATCGATTAAGTACGGCAGCGGGTCCAGTGACTCTGGAGGCATGGGAGGTCCCGTACATCCATGTATGGCCGTACACATGGCATAAATACACAATATCAGAACCGTTCATTTAGTAGGCGCAACCGTGAATGAACCAAGCACCAAAAACCCAACCGTCCCTCACATCCAATCCCTTGGATATATACTGGGTGTATAGATTGAAAAATCAGAAATGGCTTGTATCCGGTTGGAGAACGTTCAGAAAGCAGATGGTTGCTGAATATCAATCAAGGCAACTTTTGGATACCAGCCCATCAAAGGTTGAGCCCACAGGATGCATGGTCCAGATTGACATATGCGCCACGTCAACCATCCATGATAGGGAGGTCCGGAAGCATTGGATCTCTTCTAACTTTCCAAAGCAGAACGTCTCAATCATTATTCTACAACCTGGAGGTGCTTGGAGAACAAGCTTATTCTACAAGATTCACTGTACCTTCACCCGCCCATAAACTATTGCTTGCATGGGCCCAACCAAAATGTTGAGATGCCTAAAAATCAGGTCCATCCGATCATTAGGTGGGCCACAACGTATAAAATGAAAGAAAACCACCCTATAAAATTTATACGATGAAAACCACTAAAGTGGGCCCCACCAATGTGAATTTAGCCCTGGAGGAGCTTCCAGAAGATGTTAGAGGATGCAGCTGTTTCATTTCTTCCCTGGAAGAGCTTCTGTAAAGACTCCCAAAGAAACCCACTTGAAACTGTAATTCACAATCCAATCCTACATTATCTTTTATTCTTCAAACTGAAATATTACAATACACAACCAAACGAACACGGCTGCGAGCACAAAGCAAAAAAAATAAAATAAAACATTAATGTCCCGTTTGGATGTTATCCTAACCATTTTTTTTTTTTTTCTTCCGTTTCAATTTCATCACGCTTTCAGGAAAAGAAACAGCTGCATCTGATGTATTGAACTCTTTTTTCACTTGTATACGGAAGGAATGAACGCCCACAGGCAAGATAGTTGCTGCATTTCTGTTCAATCTGATGAATGAATTAGGCTTGATTTTTTGACAGGAGTAAAGAGTAAGCGACCAACTTCATGAATGGCTCGGATTAGACTGACAATTGGGAAATTGGCAGGAGAGAGACCTGATTATCATACCTCTAAAATGAACCATAGTGCTGGAGAAAAATGGTTTGGCTTGGGACGGAAATGGGTTGAAAGAGTTTTCAGTAGAATGAGACCCATGAATGTAAGGCCACAATCAACACAAAAGTAAAATCAATCGATAACAAACCAACAAGCTAGATAAAGATGGAAAATGATGTGTACACGCACAAGCTTTCCATTTATTTCTTTGGGAATGAATTCGTACCAAAGTGTATTATTTGAATTCTCGAAACTGAGAATTGGTGTAAGAAAATGTAAAATGGGTGGGTGTAAATCTTGGATATCGGTAAGATGTATGTAGAACGATGACAGCGATGATCATGGAAGAGCAACGCAAATAGAGAGAGAGAGAGAGAGAGAGAGAGAGAGAGAGAGAGAGGCAGTGCAAAATGAATTTAGGACTTTGGTTGATAGAAATCGATGATTCCGAAGACAAACTGGATGACAGTGATGCCAAGGAGGAGAATGGCAGCCAAGAGGGAGAGAAAAGCCCATGGGCTTCTAAAGTATGTGTGGACGAGATTGGCCCGCCACTGGTTCATTGGCTTGTTGCAGTAATTTGTAACATTCACATGCACCTTCCCTAGGCTACTTCCTGGATCGATCGACACATCCTGAGAGATACCATTGAAGATCTTCGCGACAGCCTTATCCGTCCCCACAAAATTCTTGATAATCTTTTCTTTGTTGAGGAGGATAACATCTCTCTCCGTATCTATAACATTGTCCATGAATGATACATATGAACTCACTTCAGTGCCGGCACCCGCATGAAGATGCTCGAAGGCCATTAGATTGAGGAATTTGGATTCAGTGGCATCGTCGATTGTCATTTGGGGGAGAGTGAGGGTGCCATTCTCGAACTTCACTGTCTTGAGGCTGTGGTTATTGATCACCTTGAACTTGATTCCAGCCTCGTGAAGCTCCGTGGCGGGCCAGATCACCTCTGCTGAATTCGGTGCGGTGGATGTGTCTTCAAGCATGCTCTTCCTAACCACGTCCAACACATGAAGGCACGGGCCCATTGCATAGACCAGAGGGCAGGAGGTGAAGAATTCGAATACCAGCTTGTTTATTGATTCATCATCCTGCATGAATGAAATCAATCAAAATGAATTTGGTTATTAATCACTCATAAATATCGATATCGCATAGTAAAAATCAAGTCCCTAGTTTTTATTTTTTATTTTTGCACCATTTTCCTTGGTAGGTCCCGCCTGAGATGAAGGGTCAAGGATCATCGGATCTGGCCTTGCAACCAAGCGGCCCAAGCCCCGGTACATGTTCTTGTAAACAGGTGTTGGTTGCACAAAATTCTTGAAACTTTGTGAAATTTGGTGCAACCAAACGCTCCCAAAAGTAAAGGGTCAAAAGAGAATAATTCTCACCTGAGGGGCTCGCCTTTCAACAGCAACTAATGTCTTTAGCAGCAGTAAAGGAAGCTGGTTTTCAATCATCAACATATCTCTCTTTATATTAGGAAGCTTACAAAGCCTTCCATGCTTGCTGAAGATGGGGTCATTATCTGCGTAATCGTTACTGATGTTGTTGTCGCTATTTCTGAAAATCTCGAGCATGAAACATCCGTCGAGGATCATCAGCTTCAAGAATTTCACTCTATCTGTCCATTCCTTGTCGAGCTGATCATAAGACTCCATCAGTTGTGGCACTACCCTCTCCACTGCAGCCACACACCCATCGACAGGTGTTTTTGCCCTTCCAAGGAAGTGAAGTAGCGCTCTATACTTGTGTTCTTCCATCTGTTTCAGTTGGCACTTGCCATGATGGTAGGGCCCGAAGGACACCATCTGTGGCTTGTAGGCCTTGATGCGGCTGGAATCCCCGAAGCCCTCCGGTATCCTGTAAATCGACCGCTTATTCCAAACCGCAACATCTACCTGACGGCTCACATTTTTGAGAGTCGACTTGATATCGATGACCCAATCCTCCACAGATTTATGTTCTCTAGCTAACATATTCTCTTCCATTTCTTCTCCGGGATGACGATTCAAATCACTTCTACCCATTAGATTTATAACAATCTTTTTCCTACTCTGTCTTCTTACTCAAGTAGCCGTCGGTTCTCCTTTTCTTTAGTGTTGTGGTGAATAAAGCGAAAAGATGGAAGCTTTGTTCGAAACTTGATAGAATGCTCAGACCTTACTCACGTGTGTTTTTCTTCTCAATCCACACGCGTGTGGGATCAGCAAACATCAAGAACCCTTGGCATAGGGAAGATTTTTATCAATGAGTTTTGTGCATGGCATGTTTGGAATGTAGCACGAAGGATGATGCATGCATGCATTCAATATCATGGACATTTGCCATCTATTCTCCTCTTCAGCTTGGAGGCAGTTTAGCTATTATGGCTCAAACTTGGAAGGATTAAGGAGGACGATTTTTATGGCCTTTATTTTATGAACAATCAATTGTAATTTTTGGATTTTTGCTGGTAGATGTTTATTAATTATCTACCATTGTAAGTTGAAATACTTGAAAATTAGAAATTTCTTCGTTCTTTTTTCAGCCTTATACTTGAATTCTAGATTGTTATAGATTTCTTTGGCTAAAAATGTTCCGGTTTACAGGTCCCATAGGCAGTCGGAGAGGGTATTCATGATGTGACCGTGACACAAAAATTCATATTCTTGATGTTTGGTTCTTGCAGCGATATGTTTTGTAGTGCCATTGTGATGTAGAGCGGGTCGCGGACAATTACATGGCAAAGATGGATCAGAAAAGGCCCGGTTGGCGACAGAAGTGATTTGGACCATCAGACCTTAAATCAGGCGTATCTCGCAATCCGGGATGAGTTAGCCGACGAAAAATATATGATTTTGGGGTAGAACGAGCTACTTTAGCCAACCAACCCTGCTATGCTGGGTTGCGACGCTCGGAATTGCGAGAAACCCCTGATTTGACGGTCGTTTCCCTGTTTCAATTTCGTTTTTACTATAAATAGTAAGTTTTAGTTTGCTTATAACTCTTCATCCGTCGGGCTTTAGGAGTTGCGCCCAACGTGAAAAGAGCTTAGAATAATTAGGAGAACAGGTTGGCGAAGCCAAATAGGACACTTACTATTTTTGGCCGAAAACCTTGCGCACTAGTAGACACATCACGACCGTCTATAAATAGTAAGTTTACTATTTATAGTAAGTCACGAATTATAGGAGTCCTAGTTGTAGTTTGATTCTAATTTCTTTCTCATTGCTTAGTACCCTTATTTAAAGGGTTGTGAACTCGTTTTTAGGAATTCATTAATCTATTTCAAATTTATTAGAATTTATTTATATTTTCTGCTCTCTTTTCTCGTGGATTCGAGAAAGTCTCTGTGAGGAGTCCAGAGAGGTTCCGTGGATTCAGAATATTTATCCTCTTGAGGAAGACGGTGCTCGACCTCACGTCCTCCCCTGCGTCACATTGTCAATTACTTCTGAAAGTGATTGTAGGAACAGTCCAAGATGTAGAAGATCTTTAAAGTGGTGAGAAGAAATTTAATCTTATCTTAACACCTAGTGAAGTTAGTGCTTTTGAACTGGTCTAACCTAATAAGGTCGTGGTTCACTAGCTTGCTTGGTGCAACACTTTCGGTATCAATGATATATAATACTTCAAGATTATTAGGAAAAATTCTAAAATAATGAATTTTAGATATCAAAAAATAAATTAGAAATTTTGATTCAAATATGGCTGAAGCACTTATTAGATGCGATGTAAGTGTGATTCACCCCCTCTCATCATAAATAACAAATTACTAGTTAATTGCTTTTAGGATAAGACAAGTCGAAGGCCATATGGTTTTTTTTTCCTCCCTTCAGTCCTGTCTTGTATGGAGGGAGTCACGATAGGAGTGGGCTAACGTTTAGTGGGGCATCTCCCGAGATACCGTCATGTACATCTCTTTTTGGAGTCAATGGATATTTCAGTGGCATGAGTCCACCTTTTATTAAATTAATAAATAAATAAATAAGGATAAGACAAGTCTTGTTTGGTCGTGCGTGTAGTAATCACAAAGGAAAATGCCTCAGGAGTTTGACTAACGTAAACTGAGTGAGTAATCCGACTCATAACTCAGTTCAGAGTACTCTGTATTACTAAAATTTTAGAAGGAAATGAGAGAGATTGTTTTGGAGAAGAGATCAATTGGATTTCGTTTGATACTTTAGACTTGGAGAGGTTCAGTTTATATATAGTTAAAGATACTAAGATTACTGAATAGCTTATTGTTTTTGAACCGTTGACATTAACTAACGTTAGTTTTTAGCCGTTCTAGGCGGACATATGGATATTGCCATTTCCACTAGTGCTTCTACTGTCTCATTGCCCATGCCCTCATGAGCATAAGTGTGCAAGCTTTCTCTCTCCCTCTTTCCAAATAAATAAGCTATTTAGAGAAGTTACAGACTAAAAAAGAAAATCAAATCTCTAAACCACGTGAGAAAAATGAAAATTCACATTTTCAAAATCTTTTTCAAAATAATTTTGTAGGGAAACCAGAATTTTAATTTTGAATTTGCGTTTCAAAAAGTTTCAACAATGTTTATTTACTTTTACCAAATAAAGAAGGATCCTCAACACTGCTGTGGGCCACAAATTTACGAAGAATCGGACGGCTGATAAAATGAATACGGATGCTCTACATTCAACGTGCACTGCGTTTCTTACCAGATGAATTGGCTGGCTCGCTAAAACATGAATGTTCCGGATCTCATAGACATGCGCCACGTGTTGCGTGTTCGAATATGGGTAGTATGGAATTGGCATCTCTTCATGTATGAAATCGAAAGACCCACACGCATAGATGTTTGGAAATTTAAACGATTCTGACCACTGATATGTAGTTGAATGTGGACCATTGAAAGGAAGACTTCATGTCAATAAATCAAAGGGAGTGATTTTTTTTCATTTTTTTTTTTTCCGGGCATGATGATTGGGTTATAAGCAGTTAAAAAATAGAGTCCATGGGATGAACGCTTCCGATTATTCAAGCACCTTGTTATGTGGGCCTGATGGGGCGGGACATGCTACTGATCCTCAGTCGCGACGGGTAAAACTCCGAGATCTGTTGGCCCATTGTGTTGCATGTGTGAAATCCACTCCGTTAATCAGGTGCCATTTATAATCCTAACTATAGATACCTAAAATCTGTACCATCGATCGATAGCAATATAAAATCACTACGAAAAGCTCTGAGTTTTGGATCAGGATTTTTTTAAAATTAAATATCTTTTTAAACTTGTGACACACTCCTTATGAACGGATCGGATAGAATAGAAACAGAAATTTCGGCGACATACACCCCTTCTCCTTGTTCCTTGTGGTGTGTCTCACCTGAATTACAGATCGTTTTAAATTTAAGTCCCAGGAGATACAATCTAACGGTGCACCCAATGAACGGAGTGGATTTAACACACAAAAATGGTGGGTCCACTGCTCTCGGGTGTTGTACGAGGCGACGTGTGCATGTATTATGGAGATTTTACTTCTTTCGTGACAGAAGCTCTCCAGTCCAGCATGCTTTGCTCCGTTGGACACAACACAAAATTGGAAGTTTGCGATAATACATCGCGACCTATTCCTATATATCATGTCGGACTACAATAGCAATTAGATCTGTGGAAATTTTGGTTGATCTAAACCGTTTATGATGGGCCTCACCGTGAATGGAGGACTCCCAATAGTGAAATTCACACATTCCATTATTCTATTATTTCATCGTTTAAATCTTTTCCTTTGAATATCTACGATCTCTTACACATTGTTTTGTGGGCCATTTATCAAAAGTCTTAAGTTATTTGAAGCTTGAATATTTTCAAGGCTGCCACTTTGCGGTGTGTATATATCTTGTAGAATTAACGGTTTGGATCACCGGATATAACCTAAATCCGATGGTTATAGTCTGATGTATCTTATAGCTACATGTCCGAACGTATTCTAGCAACCCTCCACGAATAGTCCTATGATTTGTAAGCCGTACATTTCCAGATGCTAATGTGGCCGATATACTAAACAAGAACAGAGCATCGATACTTGCCGTGGATCATGCCGGGGATTTTAGAAAAAAAATAAAATGCAAGTATACCTTCGCAAATCAATGGTCAAGATCATCTTTGAGTGTGACTTGTGATAGCTTCACAACTACAATGATTCCCTATTTCCGACCATCTTTGCTTGTGGACCCCATGAGGTGATCATACCCAAATAAGGATAAAAAGCTAAAAAGAGAGAAAAAGCTAAAAGGACAAAAACCAACATTTGAAGCGAGGAACGGCACCATTTCGTACGGCAAGAATTTTCTTTCTGTTTTTTTTTTTTTTTTTTTTTTAAATAGAGAAAAAATGATTCCCGCAGGCCCGCAGTCGCAACTTTGGTCCACCGTTTTATTTTTTTAATAATGAAAATTCATTTCATGAAAATAAAACCCCGAATATAAGAGGAAAGGAGATAAGGGAGCCGGACGAGCGAGGTAGGTTGGAGAGCACTCACTTGGCAGGCCATCCATCTGCCGGAGCATTCCATTCCCTCTAGATATGAACGAACCTAAATTAGCCTCTTCGCTTCACTTTATCCATCCTGGATAACCAGTACTTCCAGGTCCAAGCTGGAATAGATGCTCCATTTATCCAGTCCACCACCAATATCGAGTATGATTCTATCACAACCTTGGAGAAACCTCCACCTCCAGCCCACCTACAAGTTGCAGCTTTAGATGTTTCACATTGAAAAGTTATATTTCCAGGTTGATTGTGATTTTTCCATTCCAAATAACCTGACTGCACTGGATCCCATTTCTTGTGCACGTGATGCATAAAAATTGTGTGTGAGCAGGCAGTTAGAGTAATAAAAATCGGGCATATCTTGTCTGTGTGGCGCTCAAAAATATACAGTGCTGCATAGACCACATGTAGAGTGCTTAAAATGTAAATGACTCATCTAGTGCTTAACAAATTATGGTGATATCTAACATAGTAGAAATGGACAACTATAAATGAAGGACACTTAAAGATTGAATGTGACAAATTTGCAGTACTTTAATATGGACAGAGGTACGTTGGCACCGTGCCACAAGAAAATAATCCAATCATATGCCACCATGCGACAATTACGTCTAGCTCATCACTTTTAAAGAACACAAAATTCCTAAAAAGGTTGGAGAACGTGGACAACTGTCCATTTCTTTTAATTTTTTATGCAAGAGTAATAGATAAGCTAAGGACAAGGTTCTTGTCCTTGATAACCAAGCAACATCTAAGGTCCACAAAGCATTTTCTAAATAACTTCGACTGTTCGCTGATGTATTCCAAATCATCTGAAGATTCTCATTCCATCCAATTCTCAGCCTTTTCTTTCTACTCCAAGGCCCGTTGATGTATTCGTTTGTTAACTTCCGTTTTCAGACTGTGTTGAAAAGATGAGATAGTCCACTTATTGATCCCATCAGATCTACCATCCAGATTATCATCGAATGAAGGGCCCACTTATGAACCCACAACTATGAGGATGAAGGGACACTCACACCATAAATAGGCCTGGCTTGATTACCCGGTCCCGGAGTTGGACCTGATTTTCCTGGTCCCCCTTGGGAGAATAATATTTTCGAGAGGCATATTTTTGCTGCTCTCGAGAATCGAACATAGGATCTTCCGCTTTGATACCATGTCAAACAACCATTTACTCCAAAAGCTCAAGCTCTAACAGTGTGGTGTATCAATGTATATCAAGGGACTTTAATCACTTCAATAGCCCCCGGGGGGGGGGGGGGGGGAACTCCGCACGGGAATATACTGACGAGGGTGAAGGGACACTCTCACACCATAAATAGGCCAAGCTTTATTTCCCGGTCCCAGAGCCGGACCTGATTTTCCTAGTCCCCCGTGGGAGAATAATATTTTAGAGCGAATAGTTGTTTAACATGGTATCAGAGCGGAAGGTCCTATGTTTGAATCTCGAGAGTAGCAAATATGCCTCGCTAATATATTATTCTCCCACGGGGGATCAGGAAAATCAGGTCCGGCCTAGGGACCGGAAAATTAAGCTCGGCCTATTTATGGTGTGAGTGTCCCTCCACCTTTGTTAATATGTTCCCGTGCAGAGTTCCCACCTCGCACGTGCGGGGGGGGGGGGGGGGGATACACCACACTCTGACAGCTTGAGATTTTGGAGTGAATGGTTGTTTGACATGGTATCAGAGCGGAACGTCCTATGTTCGAATCTCGAGAGCAGCAAATATGCCTTGCTAAAATATTATTCTCCAACGGGGACCAGAGAAATCAAGCCCGGTCTATTTATGGTGTGAGCGTCCCTCCACCCTTGTCAGTATGTTCCCGTGCGGGAGGGTGTTGAAGTAATTAAGTCTCTTGATATACATTGATACACCACACTCTGACAACTTGAGCTTTTGGAGTGAATGGTTGTTTGACAGTTCTCACATCAAGGATCATATTAATCACGTTGCCATTAAAAATTATCCAAGAGGGATCACTTATATCCTCAGCTCAAGTAAGCTTGTTGTGTCCCTGTGTCATAGCGCCTCTAATCCAACCCATTGTTCTGATAGGGGCAGATTGAGATGGGTAGTGGTGCCAATGGGTGGGATCGATTGGTTCCATCTTCTTCTTAGACAGGTTCAGGACAAGTTGTGGCATTTTTGAATGGGTGCGCCCTCTCAGGTTGGAAATGGATGTACTGGTTGTCCAGAATTGAGAGGATTAAACCCAGAGGTAAGGTGGAGTTTGTCCATATTTTTAGGGAAGGTAATGCACCGGCTGATGGTACGGCCCGCATGGGCAGCGAGTTTCAAACATCTACTATGGTCCGTAATTTCTCGGAGCTCCCTTTCCATGTTAAGGGTCTCATCTTCATGGATAAAGTGGGTTTGGGAGCAATCAAGCTTATCCCTTCTAGTGTCTAGGGCAGGGGTCCGTCAATTTTTGCCTTAGTTGTAGCTTCCTCCTATTTATCTTTTCTTGCTTTTGTTATGATAAGCTTCAACCAGGTCATTTTTCTCCTGGGGAAGCCTGAATGTCCCTTGTGATGTAAATTTTGTCTCATGGTATGAAATGGAGGAGAGTTTTTTTTTTTTTTTTTTTTTTCTTTTTAATTTAAAGAATTTATTAAAGTAAAAAATAAATATAAATATAAATAAATAAATAAGAAGAAGAAGTTCAGGACAAGCTATATGGATAGTTGCTCAAGTTTGGGCTAGGAAATGTAGCTAAAATGCATTGAGCTCAGGGTTGAACCCTATATATGCCACTGACCGGCCCATCTTAGTCATCAATGGGTTGGGCCTAATGGCATATTATGTATGTATTTACGTACATACATCCACCACCGATTATCGTAAATGCAAATAAAACCATATACTGTATGCATCTATTTATGTAGGTATATAAATATTTTCTAATTAGTGCATGCTTTTATCTGAGGCTATGCCAGGGGAAACTTGATTTCGTCTAGTCTCTTCATCCTCACTGGGTAAGCATTCAGCCAGGGCCTTAAGATGGGATTATGTCAACCCTTTAAAGTTCACCAAGGATGCCCTGTCACCGCGGAAACAATGAGAGACGAATCAAGCAAAGTACTCGCAATCACACATCCAAGTCCAAACAAGAACAATCTGAATTTTATATGGAAAAATCTTTTTGGAAAAAAATCATGACACAACAAGTAATGCACTATGTAAACATAAATTACAAGTTGACTTATCGCAGAAAATCTGAATTGGTGTAGTGATTTCTATTTAAGCTGATGAATGAAGTGTGCATGATTTTCCAGGTAGGAGTAAAACTGAATGGTCCACTGCATGAATGGTCGAATTACAATGACAATTACCAAATTGGAATGAGAGAGACATACTTATCATTGCAGTAACGTGAGCCAAAGCTCTGGAGAAAATTGGTGCTATGCATAATCATCACAGCTGCTAATCGGGCCTATTTGTCTTGGCCTGTCAGTGGCCCGGCCGGACTTGGGCCTGGGGTTTACTTCGTAGGCGCCGGCTATGATGGATCTTGGCCCAGCCTGAGCCCGGCCCATTGACAAGCCTACTTCTTATAACCTACCATGAGCCCCACTATCATGATGGGATGCCCAAAATATCAACCCTATTCAATAGGTGGGCCACAATATATAAAAGGATGGAAAAGCACTCATTAACCTCCGAATTGTAGAGCTTATTATTCAAGGACAACGAAAAGGAACCGGCGTCAAATTGTAATTCATAACCAAATAGCACATGGGGGGCCACATAATTATATAGCTTATATATATCCAAGGACAGGCAGTAGATGATAATACGACACTTAAATATTATTCTTCAAAATTCAAATATTACAATACACAGTCGAACGCCATTGGTATAAAGACAAAGCCATAAAGGGATTAAGGGCCCATTTGGATGTCATTGTAAACCACTTTCCTCCGTTCCCATTTCATAAAGCTGTCTGGAAAAGAAACAACTGTACCAAGCATCTGATGTATTGAACTCTTTCACTCATATACGGTAAGAACAAACGCCCACAGCCAAGATAAGGGACCATCTGAATGAAGGGGCATGATTTCGTGGACATGCACGGAGTAAAAATAGAAGGTCCCACTTCATGAATGGTTCAGATCACACTCACAATTCCTAAATTAGCCAGAAGAAGATGATGATGAAGACGAAGACAATGACAACAATGACAAGATAGAAAAAGATGCAAAAGCGCGCAATGCAGGAGAGAAGACGAAGACAATGACAACAATGACAAGATAGAAAAAGATGCAAAAGCGCGCAATGCAGGAGAGAGAGAGAGAGAGAGAGAGAGAGAGAGAGAGAGAGAGAGAGAGAGAGAGAGAGAGAGAGAGACCAAAATGAATTTAGGCCTTTGAATGATAGAAATCGATGACGCCATAGACGAACTGGGTAACAGTGACGCCAAGAAGGAAAATGGCAGCCACGACGGAAAGCAAAGCCCATGGGCTTCTGAAGTAGGTGTGCCAGAGGTTGGCCCGCCAACGGTTCCATTTCTTATTGCAGTAAGCAGTCACCTTCTTATGCACCTCCCCTAGGCTATTGTCTGGATCGAACGACACGTCCTGAGAGATACCATTGAAGAGATTCGCTATCTTCTTATCCGTCCCCACAAAATTCTTGATTATCTTTTTCTTGTTGAGGAGGATTACATCTCTCTCCGTGTCGATAATATTGTCCATGAATGATACATATGAACTCACTTCAGTGCCAGCACCCGCATGAAGTTGCTCAAATGCCATTAGATTGAGGAATTTGGATTCAGTGGCATCGTCAACTATGATCTGAGGGAGTGTGAGTGTGCCGCCTTTGAATTTGATATCTAGCATTTGGGTTTTAATCATCTTAAACTGGATTCCGGCATCATGAAGCTCCGTGGCGGGCCAGATCACATCTGTTGTGCTTTTGGTAGCCGATTTGTTTTGGGTAGATTTTCCTCCATTCACGAGATCTGGAAGCATGCTCTTCCTAACCACATCCAACACATGGAGGGGCTGGCCCATTTTAGATGTTGAGGAACCAGTACCAAAGAAATTCATTACGAGTTGGTTTATGTATTCCTGCATAGGTGAAATCAGGCAAAACGAATGTTATACTATATATGGATGTCCGAGGTCCATTTCTTTGCCCATCAAGATGGGCCCACTTGGCTACTCGGTGAGATTATTGAAATTGTCAATCATGGATGGACTTTGGTGCCAAGATAACACCTATGGAACAACCCTAGCCATTTTTTATTTGACCTTTTGAATATGGACACTTGATTTGGTGGTCCATTTTCAAAGGCCAAACAACCCAAATGGCTAGAATTTCCTTGTGGTCAAAATATCGACGCTCGAGAATAAAACGACCGAGCGGTCCAAGCCCTGGTACATGTTCTTGTGATCTCCATAACACTTAAAAGTGGGACTGGAATCCCATGTGGCACCTATTTTAGGCAGTGTAAGTAAATCACTAAGTCTGCGAGGCCCACCATGTTGTATGTTGTATATGCAAAGTCCACTCTGTACATTAGCAACGTGGCTACTGGACCGTGTTCCCCACAATGATGTATGAGTTTTATCCAGGCCGTCCATTCATTTTAGATCATTATTTTAGCGCAAGAGCCTTAAAATGAGGCAGATACAAATCTCAGGTGGACCACATTACAGGAAAACAGTGGTGATTGAACACTTACCATTAAAAACTGCTAGGGCCCTCTGTAATATTTATTTGCCATCCAACCTGTTGATTAGGTCACACAGACCTGGATGAAGGGAAAACACAAATACACAATTGATCCAAAACTTTTGACCCCAAGAAGTTTTTAATGGTGGGCGTTCAATCACCACTGTTTGCAGTGGCTTGGTCCACCTGAGATGTTGATCTGCCTCAATTTTGGTCTCATGCCCTAAAAATGAACTGAAAAATGGGTGGACGGCATGGGAAAATATATATCATGCTGAGGCCCACAGAGCACCATCCAGTAGGGAGTGGCTACTGGCAGTGTTATGCAATCCGCGTCCATCTGCAGGTTCTATCTTATATATTAGCCCTGAGGCCAAAAATCAGTAACTCACACCACGTAGCAATCCAGATGGGATGCCCAACAGACCTTGGTGTTTCGGGGCTTTAATGATGTGTATCTTTCATCAAACCCGTTAATTAGGTGAATCTCACGAGGACGAAGAGAAATTACACAAAACGAGCCTGCATATAAAAAAAACTCTGGTGAGCCATATCGTGTGAATTTGGCAGTTCTCGGAGTAGTTATATTGTTCTCACTGTGTGGCCCATATGAGTTTTCAATCTTTATCTTTTGTATGTACGGTCCAAATAATTTTTCTCACCTAATGGGTGGAGTGGATTTAATTACATATACAACAGAGTGGATCCCATCGGAGGTTTGGAGTTTTATAAGCTGCGTAAAAGAGTTGTACCATTATCCCATATATATATATATATATATATATATATATATATATATATATATATATATATATATATATATATATATATTGTGTAAAGAAAAAATAAAAGCCTTGGACTGATTATTCATGAAATGTCATGAAATTTTGTAAAATTGGTGCAACCAAAGTCACCCAAAAGTAAAAAAACTTAGAAAGAAGAAAAGCCTCACCTCAGGTTTTCCACTTTCAACAGCTACTAACGTCTTCAGCACCAGTAGAGGAAGTTGATTTTCGATCATCAACATGTCTCTCTTTATATGAGGCGTGATACATAGTTTTCCATGCTCACCGAAGATTGGGTCATTGTATGCATAGTCACTAGGAACCTCTTTGCTCGCTTCGAAGATCTCGAGCATGAAACATCCGTCGAGGATCATCAGCTTCAAAAATTTCTCTTTATGCTTCCATCCCTTATCCAGCTGCTTGTAGGAGCCCATCAGTTGTTCCACTACTTCCTCCAACGCCTCCATGAAATCGTCAAGCGTTTTATTACTCCTTTGAAGGAAGTGAAGGAGAGATCTATGTTTGTGCTCTTCCATCGATTTAAGGCGGGGCTTGCCATGATGGTATGGTCCGAAAGAGACCACCTGAGGCTTGTAGGCCTTGCTGCGGCTGGGATCCCCGAAGCCTGCAGGTACCCTGTAAATCGAGTGCTGGCTCCAAAGCGCTTCTTCTGGCGAGGGGCTCCAATATTGGAGCTCTGATTTAATGTCGATGACCCATTCCTGCTGTGAAGGCTGTTGTATAGCTAACATATTTTTTCCCATGATTTCTCTGGAATGACTATTCGAGTCTGTTCTACACATTCTACATTTATAACAAACAATTTTCTTCTACTTGTCTTCTTACTGTTCTTCTTCTTTTCTTTACAGTTGTAGTGAATAAAGTGAAAATACTGTTTGAATTTTTCCGGAAGAAGATCTAAGCATTGTTCACCTCACATACGTGTTTCAGGTTAGAATGTGCGGCTGCGTGTGGCATTAGCAAACATCAAAAACCCTTGGGTTGGTATAAAAATCTCAATGAGTTCTGTGCATGGGCACTTTAAAATGTAGTATGAAAGAGGAGCTGGAGGAAAAGCAAAGAAACCTTCATCTTCAAGCTTTCATACTCAAACACGCCATGCGTGCCAACGTGGTGCGTGAATGCATGCAGTATCCTAGACCTTCATCCAGTGGTCCAGCAGTGAGCTCTCCTTAGCCTAGAAACCTGTTGGTCCCCTTATTAGGTGGGCCACAAATTCAGAAAGAAATGGGTGGTTAGTAAAATGAAGTCCATGGCCTAGATTCTCATGAGGTGTCTGGCCTGGTAGATTAAAATTGGACAACTTACACTATGGTGATTGCTAAAACAGATGTACCAGATCACACGTACAAGCCTGGTGCGGTCATATCTGGCACTTGAACATGGGATGAAGATGAATGTGGACCACTGAAAGGAAGATTTTAACGGCTCAACTTCACATAAAATAAAATTGTGGGTCAGGTTCAAAATTTCGGCATGATTATTAGATCACTAGCAGTCCGGACCAGCGATGATCGGGTTGGATGGAATATAAAAAACAGTTTACGCCAACGGACAAATTACGCTAGGTATCTCCTTCCCCTCTCATTGTTCCCTATGGTGGGACCCACCTCAGTTAGGGATATTGCTGAATTTCAGTCCAAGGGTGTAAAATCTAGTAGTTTACCCAATGAATGGACCGGATTTTACACATATATAGAACATGGTGGGTCCCTGGAATGCATAACGACGCATGTCTTATGATATGCTCAGGACTATAATGTCCATTGGATCTGGGAAAATGTTAGGTGATCCAAACCGCTAATGATGGGCCTCACCGTGGATGGACCCCCAATAGTGAAATTCCCATATCTCATGACCATTCTAATGCATTGATCATTTAAATACTTTCCTTTGAAATATCGACCATCTCCTTAGCTGTTGTTAGGTGGATTATTGGATATCATATAACTCATCTACTAAATCTAAAACGTTCATTGATATTTACCCAAAAAAAAAAAAAACCGTCCATTGATACTTACACTTGAATGCCGACCATTGAAAATATTTCTATTTTTTATTTTCAATGATGCACCTATAACTTCACAGGTCAACTTTTCAGCCAGCCCAACTAGAACGGCGATCAGTTGCCAGACCATCTCTGCCGGTGGACCTCTTGATGTGACGGATGGTAGTGAGAGCGTATTGCATATTGAGCATCTCACTGAGCCTTCAGCGTACCGAGTAAACTCTATAAGGCTCATACGTGAAGTATGAGCTTAAAATTGAAGTATATAAAAAGCTCAAGTGGACCACACCACACGAAATGGTGGATCTAATATTGAAACCTTCCTAGGGCCAACAGTTAAGTTTATTTGTCATCCAACCTGTTCATAAGGTCACAAAGACATGGATGAAAGAAAAACACAAATCCAAAACTTCTGTCACCGGTAGATAGGTGCTCAATTCCCACTGTTTCCTCGGGTGGATATGCTTCAATAGTTTTAGTCTCATGCTCTTAAAAGTAATCTGAAAAACCGAATGGAGAGCCTGAATAAAATACATACACGTTGGTACGGAACTTTCTCAGTACCCTTTACGTTACTGGGTTAATCCGTTCGGATGGTTGTAAGGGAAACTGCGAATTAAGCTAAACCAACATTCAAGCGAGGAACAGCACCACTTTGTTCGGAAAGAGATCTGTTTTTGGCAAAAAAAAAAAAAATTCCCACGGGCCCGCAGTCTACTCAACTTGATTCGGAACCGGTCATCTATGAGGAACCATGGTAGATGGCCAACACGGACAAGCAAGATCTCAGCATGGATTGTGGAAGCAGATTGCCTGAGACGCAATATCCCAGTTGACCAGATTCTGTGAGGCCATCACAATGAATGTGTTTTATCGACACCGTTCATCCGTTTTGCAGATTATTTTAGGGTTCCGAATCCACGCTCACAGATCTTTATTGTCATCACCATTAATTTGTTAGGCAACGAATCTGAATAAATTGTAACCCAGGCAATCCGTGTCTTTATGCACCTAAAAAAGGACTACTGTTGGGGCATGTCTACATGCGAGTTGCTTAGAAATGTACTGTGACACACGTTGTGACATATGTGGGGGCACTTCGTGATATACCTTTCTATATTACATATATAACATAAGTAACAAATATGGCACATGAAGGATATTTGAAAGTTAAATATAATGGTGGCATCGAATCCCTTTGATGGCATTAAGTAGGACAATACAAAGTGTCTAGCAACTAACATGTAATTTTTGAATTTTTTGGATTGATGGCATCAAATGGTCTGTTGATAACATTGACGGTGAAAGATTTAAGACATCAACAACATATAACACATTTGCAACACTTGAAGATTGATGATAAAATATTGGCTGATGTGATATATGTGAACAATAAAAAAAAAAATATAGTCGTACCATAATGAAAATTATTAAGTCTAAAATTATTTTCTTTTAGAGACAAAAGCCCTACAAAGGTCCAAAAGCCTAGACAACTTGTCATTTTCTTTTAGATTTCTGAGTGAAAGCATTAGATGAACCAAGGACACGGACATTGTCATTAACAACCAAACAACGCCTAAAGGTCCATCGAAGCAGTTTCGAAATTAGACAACAAAGAACCTTAATTAGTCAGATTTTTTTAAGTGAGACATACTATTCGGCCTTCCAAATGAGCGGTTGATTCTTGCCATGGATAAAACTTTCAAACTTGAAAATTCTTATCCATGCAATTTTCAGCCTTTTATGTTGATTACAAGCCCTCTTGACATATACATTCTGTACGTAGGACTTTTTATTTGGCCGGATAAAGGAGTTAGATGGAAATCTATTATAATCAATTTGCATCCCAAAATATTAAAACATGAGAAGAGTAATCATGAATAATGTCTACCGAGGTAAAGGAAGAGTAAGAAAATTGGACTCCCACTAATAATTTTCATTCCAGTTTTGGTGGTAGGTCATGCATCATATGGACATTTAAGTATCATCTGATCTGGTAATGCAACTGAGCGGTACAAGCCCTGGTACATGTTCTTGTGATCTCCACGACAAAGAGGATGTGTTTAGTTGCACCAAATTTCATGAAAAATCACACCAAACTAGGGCTGATTAATCATGAAGTATCACTAAATTCCGTGATATCCGGTGGAACCAAATGCAACCAAAAGTGACGCCTTGAAAGAAATGAAGTCTTACATGCATGGGAGGTTACCCTCTCAATATCCACTAACGCCCTCATCCACATAAAGGGTACATTCAACTGAAGAAAAGGCCGAAGGTTTGATGGTTAAGATCTTCTAATATAGAGAAAATTTTGGGACATGGTCCCTTATGGTGGACATTATCATATATACCAATGTAAATCCCAGACTGACTGTGACGTTCTAGAGGACCTCGGCATTCCTAGGTTGGTTCCTCCGCGCCCCTCCCTATCTGTGGTGAAATGGACCTGCCCCCTAGGGGGTGGGTTAAGTTGAACGTTGATGGCTCTTCCAGGCGAAACCCAGGTCTGTCAGGAAGTGGGGGCATCTGTAGAAATGAGAAGGGAGAATTCCTCTTTGCTTTCGCTTCGGGATACGGGGTGGGGTCAAATTTCATGGCAACAGTTAAGGCAGTAATTAACGGTTTGAAGCATTGCAAGGATTTTGGCTATTCTAATGTAGAAATGAAGAGCGACTCCTTAGCTGTCGTCGATCTATTCTCTAATCGATGGGCTGCCCCTTGGTCTGTTTTCTACTAGAAAAACCAGTTCGATTATTTTAGGGGAGCTTTATCAATTTCTGTTAAGCACATCCCTAGGCAGTCCAATGGTGCGACGGAGAGCCTGGCCCACTGGGGTAGTTTAAATCAGCTCCATAGATTGTTCCAATTGTCTGCGGATCTCCCCCGTTAAACTCGTGGGGAGTTGGTTCTCGATAGAGTTGGATTGGGGGCGATTCGTTTCTCGTAGCCTCTCCACTCCTCTTCAGTCCGTCGATTTGCTTGTTTCTCTTTGTTCGGTCCTTCATGATAGGAGGGCCCAGTCCTTTTTCTCTGGGCCTCCCCGAATTTGTAAATTCTCTTTTTGTGATTAATAGAATCAGAGCCGCCTAAGGACCTTCTTCTGAAAAAAAAAAAAAAAAACTAACTCTACCCAGTGGCACTCACTTGTACAAGGGAGTTTACGTTTTTATTTTTAATTAATGTATACCTGAGCCTATTCCATCATAGGTGCTTGTACGATCAGCATTGGGGAGGGATCAATTCGATTAGCAACGCAAATAGGTTGCTTTACAATGAGTAACGTGTCGCCCCTATACCCTTCTTAAGATCAAATTCTAGTTCAGATGCTCGATTTACTTTGACATCTTATTCAAGTGACTCAATTTAAATCATTTAATTATATTACTTAATAATTTGAAATATTTTTTTTCAACTTATTCACAGAGCCACTTTGATATCACTAATGACTATTGCGACTATTGTTTGAAGAAAGTGGATAAAGCCACTTTGATCAGGCCTATTTGTCTTGGCCGGTCAAGAGCCTGAGCGGACTCACGCTGGGGTTTCACTTCTTGGACAGATCTCGGCCCAGCCTCATCCCAGCCCATTGACAGCCCCTACTTCCATGAGCCCCACTATAATAATGGGATGTCGAAAATATCAGCCCTATTCAATAGGTGGGCCACAACATATAAAACAATGGAAAACTACTCATAATCTTCAAATTCACATGGTCGCCCACCTAATTGTAGAACTTATTACTCAAGGACAGGCAAAGGAAGTAGCCTCAGATTGTAATACATAATCAAATCCCACACATGAATATTATTCTTCAAACTTGAAATATTACAGTACACAATCAAACGCCATTGGTGTAAATACAAAGCCATAAAGGCATTAAAAGCCCATTTGATCAATGTCATTGTAAACAATTTTCCTTCATTCCCGTTTCATAAAGCTGTCTGAAACAGCTGTCCCAAGCATCTGATGTATTGATCTCTTTCACTCATATAGGGAAGGAATGAAGGCCCACAGCCAAGATAAGGTCCCATCTGAATGAAGGGGGCATGATTTCCTAGACATGGAGTAAAAAGAGAAGGGCCCACCTCATTCAGATCACACACACAATTCCTAAATGGGTAGGAGTGGGGAGAAGAAGAAGAAGAAGATGATGATAATGATGACCAAGACAATGACAAGTAAGATGGAAAAAGATGCAAAAGCAACGGAGATCAAATGAGAGATCATGAGAGAGAGAGAGAGAAGAAGAGAGAGAGAGAGAGAGAGAGAGAGAGAGAGAGAGGGTAATGCAAAATGAATTTAGCCCTTTACTTATAGAAACTGATGAGATCGTAGATGGCCTGGGTGACAGTGACGCCGAGGAGGAAAATGGCGGCCAAGAGGGAGATGAAAGCCCATGGGCTTCTGAAGTAGGTGTGCCAGAGGTTTGCTCGCCAACGATTCCTTCTCTTGTTGGAGTAAGCAGTCACCTTCTTATGCACCTCCCCTAGGCTATTGTCTGGATCGAATGACACATCCTGAGAGATACCATTGAAGAGCTTCGCTACGGCTTTATCCGTCCCCACAAAATTCTTGATTATCTTTCTTTTGTTGAGGAGGATTACATCTTTCTCTGTGTCAATAATATTGTCCATGAATGATACATATGAACTCACTTCAGTGCCGATGCCCGCATGAAGTTGCTCAAACGCCATTAGATTGAGAAATTTGGATTCTGTAGCGTCATCGACTATGATCTGAGGGAGCATTAGGATGCCCTTTTGGAACTTAATCTCTAGGCTGTGGGTTGGGATCATCATGAACCGGATTCCAGCCTCAAGAAGCTCTGTGGCAGGCCAGATCACATCTGCCGTTTCTTTGAGAGCCGGTTTCTTTTTAGTAGATTTTCCTTCAGGTGGGCCTGGAAGCATGCTCTTCCTTACCACGTCCAATACATGGAGGCGCTGGCCCATCTTTAAGGGTTGGGAACCGGGGGCAAAGAAATTCATTACGAGCTCGTTTATGGATTCCTCGTCCTGCATGCATGGGTGAAATCAGGCAAAACAAATATGCATGGTATGTTACTATAGATGCCCATCAAGGTGGGCCGTACTTGGCCACTCGTTGAGATTATTTAAACTCTCAATCATGGATGGACTGGTGCCAAAATAACACCTATGGAATAATCCTAGCCATTTCTTATTATTTGACCTTTTGAACATGGACACTTGATTTAGCTGTCCATTTTCAAAGGCCATCAACCCAAACGAGAAGAAAACTACAGTGCAGTCCAGGCGTTGGTATTGTGATCTCCATAATACTTCAAAGTGGGACTGGAATCCCCTGCAATACCTGTTTTATGTTTTAGGGATGTGTAAATCACTCAAGTCTGTGAGGCCCGCCATTTGCAACTATGTTTCTTCCACGAAAATCATGCTAGGGTTTGAAAGTCGAGATTTTTATTATTATTATTTTTTTAATTTTGATTCCGTTGGATATCATGTAAAGCTTTTGGAGAGACGCCGATTAGGTACTACCCCGGCCGTAGTAATGAATAGACACGGGTCACCTTGATGTATGAGTTTTATTCACGTGGATCCATCGGTTTTACCAGCTCATTTTAGAGCATGAAACCAAAATTGAAGTATATCCAAAGCTCAAGTGGTTCACACCATAGGAAATTATGTGAATTGAACACCCACAGTTGAAAACTTCTCGGAGGGCAAAGAAGCTTTCGATGAAGCTGATATTTGTGTTTTCCCTTCATCCAAGCCTGCGTAACCTTATGAAGGGGTTGGATGACAAATAAACATCTGTAGGCAAGAAAGTTTTCAATGGTAGACATCATTATCCCAACTATTTTTCCTGTGGTGTGGTCCACTTGAGCTTTATATATTCTTCAATTTTGGTATGTCGCCTGAAATTAATGAGCTTATAAAAGGAATGGACGGCATGTATAGAACATGTCACGGTGGGCAGCGTAGTTTACTCGGTATACCCAGTCTGCTTCCTGAAAGTCCTTGTCGGAAACTCCTTATAAGGCGTTGGCCCCTCTACAGTTTTTTTTGTAAATCATTTTTTCCATATAATAATATTAGATTTTCCGTAGGCAGGAAAATCTCGCTTGTTGCAATCTATTTGGACAACGTCATCACACAATACGTTTTGACGATGTCAATAATGACATTGATCAATCAGGATGCGGGAAAGCAGGATTTTCCGTGTGTATGCGCTCGACCTCACGAGTCCGTCCATGAGGTCGAGCTGTGTGGGCCCATCGTGATGCTTTTCAAAAATCTACCCCATCAGTCAGATGTACCATTCCATCTTAGGCCTAGGTGTCAAAAATCAAGTCAATCTGTGACTTTTGTGGGCCACACCACATACAGAAGTGGAGAGGGGCCGTGCACCATTAAAACATTCATAACCATTTTTTTGGGCCCACCGATATGTATTTTGCAAATCCAGTCCATCCATGATGTGTGTCCCACTTGAATGAGGGTTCAGACCAATTTCAGGCGTATGAAAAACTCAGGTGGGCCCCACCAAGTGATTTTATATGTTTTAACGGTGTCTTCAAATAATTTTACATGGAATGTCCCACCTGAGTTCCGTATATGGTTGATTTTTTGGGATATCCCAATATTTAAAGGTGACCAATCAAATACACGGTGTTAATGGTCGAAACACATCACGGTGGGGCCCACACAGCTCGACCTCACAGGAGCTTATAGTGGGGTCGAGCGCATAGTACCTTTTCCATATATATATATATATATATATATATATATATGCATGGAAAACTCAGGTGAGCCCCACCAGTGCTTTTATATATTTTTGGCATATATACTTGTGGTTTTAGATGGTATGGCCGACCTGAGTTCCGTATATGGCTGATTTTGAGCCGTCCAGGCCACCATGGTGCATTTGGCGGACGGTGCTGATGTTTGAAAGGCATCACAGTGGGCCCACACAGCTTGACCTCACGAACGATCGCTTTACGCTAGAGCGCATAGTACCTTTTCCCTATATATATATATATATATATATATAAAAGCTTTGGACTGATTAATCATGTAATATTTGGTGCAACCAAAGTCACCCAAAAGCAAAAGCTTAGGAAGAAGAAAAGCCACACCTGGGGGTTTCCACTTTCAACAGCTGCTAACGTCTTCAGCACCAGTAGAGGAAGCTGGTTTTCGATCATCAACATGTCTCTCTTTATATGAGGCATGATACATAGTTTTCCATGCTTACTGAAGATTGGGTCATTACCTGCATAGTCAATAGGGATCTCCTTGCTCGTTCTGAAGATCTCGAGCATGAAACATCCATCAAGGATCATCAGCTTCAAAAATTTATCTGGATGTCTCCATGCCTTATCCAGCTGCTTGTAGGAGTCCATCAGTTGTTCCATTAATTCCTCCAATGCCTCCATGAACTCTTCAAGCGTTTTATCACTCCTTCGAAGAAAGTGAAGGAGAGCTCTATGTTTGTGCTCTTCCATCGGTTTAAGACGCGGCTTGCCATGATGGTACGGCCCAAAGGAGACTACCTGAGGCTTGTAGGCCTTGCTGCGGCTGGTATCCCCAAAGCCTGTCGGTACCCTGTAAATCGAGTGCTGGCTCCAAAGCTCTTCTTCTGCTGAGCGGCTTATATATTGGAGCTTTGATTTAACATCGATGACCCAATCTTGATGTGAAGGTTGATGTATAACTACGGTATTCTTTCCCATGGCTTCTCTAGAATGACTATTCGAGTCTGTTCTATATATTCTACATTTATAACAGCTTAACAGACAATCTTCTTCTATTTCTCTTCTTATTTTTCTTCTTCTTTTCTTCACAGTTGTAGTGAATAAAGTGAAAAGAAGCCATTGGAGTGAAACTCGTGTTTCACGTTAGCATGTGCACCTGTGTGTGGATCCACACGCGTGTGGCATTAACAAACATCAAGAACCCTTGTGTTAGGTTAAAATTTTCAATGAGTTATGTGCACGGGCTCTTTGGAATGCAGTATGAAAGAGGAGATGAAGGAAAAGTAAAGAAACCTCCATATTCAAGCTTCCGTACGTACTCAAAAGCACATCATGCGTGTCAACGTGGTGCATGCATGTATGCAGTATCCTGGACGTTCATAGGGTGGTCCAGCAGTGAGTTCTCCTTAGCCTAAAAACCTGCTGGTATACACTTATTAGGTGGGCCACAAATGTTGGAAGAAATGAGCAGTAATTAGTAAAACGAAGGTCCATGGCCATAGAATTCAATTTTTTTGGTGTTATTATTACAGCAACTTACTTTGGTGTGGTCCACTGGAGTTGTGAACCTACTTCAATTTTTTTTTTCTTTCAAATCCTAAAATGATCTGAGAGAAAATATGAACGCGTGGATAAAACACTTACATCACGGTGGGCCCCATAGAGACCTGCCCGGACAGATTACCGTCCGGGCGGGGGTAGGACGCAATCCACGTCTGACTTAAAAACGGAACCAGATTGGCTACTCCCCCTTACACCAGCCCCGTCGTTGGTGGTCGGTGCTCTGTGGGCCCCACCATGATGTATGTGTTTCATCCATTTTTAAAGATCATTTTAGGGCTTGATCCCAAAAATGAGAGTGATATAAATCTCAGGTGGACCACACCACATGAAAACAATAGTGATTGGATATCCACCATTAAAATCCTCCTAATGCCCACTATATTGTTTCTTTGACATCCAATTTGTTGATTAGGTCATACAAGCCCAGATGAAGAGAAAAAACAAAGATCAACTTGATCCAAAACTTTTATGGCCCCCAAAATGTTTTTAATGGTTAACCCTCATTCAACACTGTTTCCAGTAATGTGGTCCACTTGAGATTTGGATATACCTCATTTTTGGACTCATACCGTAAAATGATCTCTAAAAATAGATGGATGGCATGGATGAAACACATAAATCATGGTGGGGCCCACATAGCACTGACCACCATTCATTGGCTGGTGTCAGGGGGAGTAGCCAATCCGTTTGATCTGTGGGCCCCACCATGATGTATGTATTTCATCCATTTCGTTCATCCATTTTTACAGATCATTTTAGGTCTTTACACCAAAAATGAATGGGATATAAATATAATTTGGACCACACCACAGGAAAACAATAGTGATTAGATATCCACCATTAAAATCCACTGTACTGTTTATTTGACATCCGATCTGTTGATTAGGTCATACAGACCTATATGAAGGGAAAAAAACAAAAATTAACTTGATCCAAAACTTTTATCGCCCCTAAAAAAAATTTAATGGTCGACGTTCATTCAACATTGTTTCCTGTAATGTGGTCCACTTTAGATTGGGATATACCTCATTTTTTCGTCTCATATCATAAAATGATATAAAAAAAAAATATATAGACAGCATGGATGAAATACATACATCATGGTGGGGCACACAGAGCACCGACCACTAGCCATTGGCTGGTGGTAGGGGGAATAACCAATATGTTTTTGCAAGACTCCTACTGAAGTGACGTCACTAGTTAAATGTGTTCCACCTTGATGTGTGTTTTGTATCTACACCGTCCATCAATTCGAAGAGATGTATGAATTGTATCCGCACTGTCCATCCATTTTTTCATATCATTTTAGATTATAGTAGATTTAAAAAATGCATATCTATGTATCAAGTGGACCACACCACAGGAAATGGTGCTAAGGATGGCCACCATTGAAACCTTTTTAGGGTCCACCATATTGTTTATTTATCATCCAACTTGTTGATATGGTCATATACACCTGGATGAAGTGAGAAAGTAAATATCATCTTAATCAAAAACTTTTGTGGCCCTCAAGAATTTTTCAAAGGTAGAAATTTAATCCCCACTTTGTGGTCCATTTGAGCCTTGGATCTTCATTATTTTTGGGGTCATACTCTAAAATGATACGTATAAATGGATGGGCGGTGTGGATAGAATTCATACATCTTGTTGGCCCCTTAGTGGCCCATTGGAGCCTCATTCATCTCATCCCCCATCCAACCATTGCATCCCCCATTAAACCATCCATTCATCTCATACAATCATCCAAACATCCATCAATCCATCTATCCAATGATTCCATCCATCTATATATCCAGTCATCCAAACATCCATCCATGCATCCATCCATCCAACCATACTATCCATCCATCCAACATCCAACCATCTCGTTCGTACATCTGGCCATCCCATCAATCATCAAAACATCCATCCATCCATCCATGCCATCTATCCATACAACCACCCCATCCATCCATCCATACATCCATCCAACCATCCCATCCATCCATTCATCCATCTATCCCAGCTATCGATCTAACCATCCATCCATCCATACATCCATCCAACCATCCCATCCATCCATTCATCCATCTATCCCAGCTATCCATCTAACCATCCATCGAACCAACCCATCCATCCATTCATTCTATCCAATCATCAAAACATTCATCCATCCGTATCATTTATCCATCTAAACAACCACCCATCCATTCCCATCCCAACCATTCAATCATCTATCCATCCCATCCAACATCCATCCTATCGATCAATCTATCAATATCTGTCCATCTAACCATCCCATCGATCAATCTATCCATCCGTCCATCCAATCATCAGATCCGTCCATCTAACCATCCAATCATCCCATCCAACATCCATCCATCCCATCAATCCATCCAAATATCTCATTCATCAGTCCATCCATCCCATCTATTCACATATTGATCCATCTAACCATCCCATTCAACCATCCATCCAACCAACCATCCCATCTATCCATTCATCTGACTATTCCATCCAACCATCTAAACATCCATCCATCCAACCATCCATCCATCCCATCCATCCACCATTCAATCGATGATCGGAGGTTGATTTAATAGTCAAAAGCACTTTGTGTCGTACGATCATTGATGGGGAGGTTGATCTTGTGATTGTCGGTGATGTGCAACATTCGATTGTTGATTAGAGATTTAATGAAGTGATGCACGATGATTTCCACCATCCGAGAAAGGATTGGAGGTTGATCGGATGGTCAACAACACTTTCTATATATCGTTCGATTGTTGATTGGAGGTCGATCAAGCGATTGTCGATGTGCACAATTCCATCGTCAATAGGGGAATTGATAACAAGATTTATGTTGGTTTGTACCGTTCAATCATTAATTGGAGGTTCATCAGATGTTCAACAACACTTCGTGCCGTCCGATTTGTTAATTAAGAAGTCGATCGATCGATCATCAGTAATGTGCACTATTCGATCATCGATCAGGAACTTAATGAGGCAATATACGTTGGTTTCCACTGTTTAATTGATGAGCACACAGACAGATGAAGGAAAACTATTCATAAGAGTACACAGGCAGATAATTTACGATGTTATTGCAAATACTCTACCCTTTCGCAATGAAACTACATTCGTCGTAAAAAGATTCAGTTGGTATTTGTCGCAACGAGTTAACCTGGTCGTCTCTAAAATAAACTATTTGCAGCTACTTTTGTGTCATTGCAAAAAAAATGTTTTGCTACGACACTCACTCATTCGTCGCATAAAGTGGACATTAGCGACGACGATGGAAACCGTGGCAAAACGTTTTTCCCACCATATAATTTTTCCGAGAGAAATTGGTGGGAAACGTTTTAGCGACGATAATTATAGGTCATCACAAAAATGTCGGCTATTTGTGATGATTTACAATGTGGTTGCAAATACTCTAATATTTCGCAATGAAACTACATTCGTCGCAAAAAGATTCAGTTGGTATTTGTCGCAATGAGTTAATCTGGTCATCGCTAAAATAAACTATTTGCAGCGACTTTTGTGTCGTTGCAAACAATAATGGTTTGCGACGACATTTAATTCGTCGCATAAAGTGGACATTAGCGATGATAATTGAAGTGCGTGGCGAAACGTCTTTCCTACCATTTATTTTTTCAGGATGGTGGGAAACGTTTTAACGACGATAATGATATCTCGTCGCAAAAACGTTGACTATTTGCGATAATTTACAATGTTGTTGCAAATACTCTAACATTTCGCAATGAAACTACATTCGTCGTAAAAAGTTTCAGTTGGTATTTGTTGCACAAGTTAACCTAGTCGTCGCTAAAACAAACTATTTGCAGCGACTTTTGTATTGTTGCAAAAAATAATGTTTTACGACGACACTCAATTCATCGCATAAAGTGGACATTAGTGATGATAATTGGAACGTGCGGCGAAACGTCTTTCCCACCATTTAATTTTATTTGAAAAAAATTGGTGGGAAACGTTTTAGCGACAATAATTATAACTCATCGCGAAAACGTTTACTATTTGCGATGATTTATAAAGTTGTTGCAAATACTCTGACATTTCGCAATGAAACTACATTCGTCGCAAAAAGTTTCAGTTGGTATTTGTTGCAACAAGTTAACCTGGTCGTCGCTAAAATAGACTATTTGCAGCGACTTTCATGTCATGGCAAAAAATAATATTTTGCCACGACACTCAATTCGTCGCATAAAGTGGACATTAGCGATGACCATAGAAACGTGTTGCGAAACGTCTTTCCCGCCATGTAATTTTTCCGGGAGAAATTGGTGGGAAACGTTTTAGCAACGATAATTATAGATCGTCGCAAAAACGTTGACTATTTGCGATGATTTACAAAGTTGTTGCAAATACTCTGACATTTTGCAATGAAACTACATTCGTCGCAAAAAGTTTCAGTTGGTATTTGTTGCAACAAGTTAACCTGTCGTCGTTAAAATAGACTATTTGCAGCGACTTTCATGTCATGGCAAAAAATAATATTTTGCCACGACACTCAATTCGTCGTATAAAGTAGACATTGGCGATGACCGTAGAAACGCGTGGCGAAACGTCTTTCCCGCCATGTAATTTTCTCGGGAGAAATTGGTAGGAAACCTTTTAACGACGATAATTATACCTCGTCGCAAAAACGTCGACTATTTGCGATGATTTACAATGTTGTTGCAAATACTCTAACATTTTACAATGAAACTATTTTCGTCGCAAAAGGTTTCAGTTTGTATTTGTTGCAACGAGTTAACCTGGTCGTCGCTAAAATAGACTATTTGCAGTGACTTTCCTGTCGTGGCAAAAAATAATATTTTGCCACGACACTCAATTCGTCGCATAAAGTGGACATTAGCGATGACCATAGAAACGCGTGGCAAAACGTCTTTCCCGCCATGTAATTTTTCCGGGAGAAATTGGTGGGAAACGTTTTAGCGACAATAATTATAACTCGTCGCAAAAACGTCAACTATTTGCGATGATTTACAATGTTGTTGCAAATACTCTAACATTTTGCAATGAAAGTACGTTCGTCGCAAGAAGTTTCGATTTGTATTTGTTGCAACGAGTTAACCTGGTCGTTGCTAAAATAGACTATTTGCAGCGACTTTCATGTCGTGGCAAAAAATAATATTTTGCCACAACATTCAATTCATCGCATAAAGTGGACATTAGTGATGACCAAAGAAATGCGTGGCAAAACGTCTTTCCCACCATGTAATTTTCTGGGAGAAATTGGTGGGAAATGTTTTAGCGACGATAATTATAGCTCGTCGCAAAAACGTCGACTATTTGCGATGATTTACAATGTTGTTGCAAATACTCTAAACATTTTACAATGAAACTATGTTCGTCGCAAAAAGTTTTAGTTTGTATTTGTCATAACGAGTTAACCTGGTCGTCGCTAAAACAAACTATTTGTAGCGACTTTCATGTCGTTGCAAAAAATAATATTTTGCCACAACACTCAATTCGTCGCATAAAGTGGACATTAGCGATGACCATACAAATGCGTGGCGAAATGTCTTTCCCGCCATGTAATTTTCTCAGAAGAAATTGGTGGGAAATGTTTTAGCGACGATAATTATAGCTCGTCGTAAAAACGTTGACTATTTGCGATGATTTACAATGTTATTGCAAATATTCTAATATTTCGCAATAAAACTACGTTCGTCACAAAAAGTATAATTCAGTTTTTTAGCAATGGGGTTGAACTAGTCGTTGCAAAAGCTACTATTTGCAACAACTTTTGTGTCGTCATAAAAAACTTTTTTTTTACGACACCTAATTTGTTACAAAAAGTGGCTATTAGCGACAACTAGTTAAGATCGTTGTAAAAAATTCATACGAAAACTTTTTGCGACGATAATTGAGGCTTGTTGCAAAAAAGTTAACTATTAGCGACGATTTAAACTGTCATCGTAAATAATCTATATTTTTGCAACGACTTGAAATGTCGTTGTAAAAAATTGCATTTCCCAATGAAATTAGACTCGTCGCTAAAAAAATCGTTGCAAAAAGTCTAATTTGTTGTAGTGTGGCCTAGAACCCACGTGCATTAAGTTTTACCTGATGATGAGCTGCCTAGCCTGGGAGATTGGGATAGGACAACACTTGCCCTATGGGGATCTCTAAAATGGATGTCTCATATCTCAAATACGTAGGTATGCCAGTATGGTGCGATTATGTTTGGCACTTGAGTATGTTGGGGTGCGGAAGTAATTTTAGAGTCGTCACATAGCAACAGGGAAACACAAAGCAAAGCAACTATATAAAACATGCGTTTTAAGTGTAAAAATCCTCGCAGAAAAAAACATGTGTTTTACGTGGAAAAATTCTTGCCGAAAAAATCATGGCATAAAGCAACAAGCACTCTGCTTTAACAAATGAATTACAAGAAATGGAATTAATTTACAAATGCAAAAACCGAAAAAGAAATTTATTCTCAAAATCTTAATTCTTCTTTCCAGTAAGTTTCAATTATTCATTCATGTGGCCTGGCCCACCTGGGTAGGGACAACCAGCTTGACAAGGACTTCGAGCATCTGGAGGACCTTCCAATCCTGACGAAAGGGGAGCTCTTTCTCGACTGAGTGGGCCTAGGTATAGTAAGAGAATCATAGATAGGATCTGGACAGTTTTTTCGATTTTGAATATGATAGGTGGAATCCTCTTCTTGTTCTTGAGGTCCAACCCGAATTGTATGTATTCTGTAAAGCTGCATTATAATTTAATATTGAATACATCTGTTTCCTATATATAAAAAAAAATTATTCATTCATGTGTTACACCTGTTTATTCATTCATGTGTTACACCTGTTTATATAACCCTAGATTTGGAATTAGAAACAAAACTGCCCATTTACGTAGAATACACATTCCATCAATCTAACCATTGATAGACTGACATCGATCGAGCATCCTTCAATCAATCAACGACACGATGTTCGATCAATCGAACATACTCAAAAGTCTTCAAACAGCTAACATGATATTTAATTTGGATTTATCTCGATTGATTGAGCCTTCGATTGACAGAACATGTATAAAACTGTCTAAAGAGTTAATTAGAAAATTCAAAATTTTCTTGATTGATCGAGGCTAGACTCAATCGATCACGTTTTTCAATAGATTGAAGGCACCAATTTCAACAGAACATGGGTGCATCTGAATGTGGGTTGGAAAAAGATTTAAACGACTCAAATTCATCTCAATATATCATAGGTGGAGATCTTAATTTTTTTTAAAAGCATGATGATTGGATCATCAGCAGTTCGAAATAACATCACGATATGGACAGTTCCAAGGATTATCGAAGCACTTTTCCATACGCCAAGTGCCGACGCATGCTAGCAATCCTCAATCGCAATATAGAACAAACCCGGTAAAGTAACTAGAGTGTTCCAATTACCAATTAGTGATTCTTTTTCTTGTTTCCTGTGACACCATCATTTGACTACTGATTTATGTATCTAGAGTAAAATTATATCAATGGCTTTTTCCTATAAAGAGCTCAACTGACTAGGTTTGTAACTTTTGAAAATGATATTTGCAAAAATTATCCAAGCAGTACTTGATGTAAACATGTTTCTTCTATTGATGTTGCAACCAGGACAAAAGCCTCTATGTAGCTCATAATCTGGCGATTTTGGGTGGAGTCTTTTTTCTTTCACTTGTCGTGAGTCTTTTCGGAATGAACATGGACAGGATACCTGGAGCAAAGAATAGTCCATACGCATTTGTTATATGTGCCGCAGTCTTTTCCTCATTAAAAGTACTGTTAACTGTGCTCATGTTGAAATGTTTTGAGTTGATAAAACCGATGACAGAAGATGAATCTGTATTAAAGTTGAGGAAGTTGAAATGGAATTTACAACAAGAAAGTGCTTATTGAAGTATAAAATCGGAATGAGAGCAAATCGTATCTTGAGCCACTGGCACATGGAGCATCCTCAACTTCTTCGACTTCAATAAAGCTTCATCTTATGTTATCAGTTTTTATAACCCAAGTCATTTCAACACGAGCACAATCAACAGTAATCCTAGTGAAGATCGAAAAGACTCCAACACATATAGTAAATGCGTATGGATTATTCTTTGCTCTGGATATCCCATACACGTTCATTCTTAAAAGACACATGACAAGCGAAAGAAAAAGGCATCCACCCAAAATCGCCAAATTATGGGCTACATAGAGGCTTTTATCCATCTTGGCCATGAACCTGTCCATGATCCTCTCTACATCATTAATCCTTTTTCCCAATGAGGCACACTTGATGAACAAATCGAATGGAATATAAGTAGGCCACAATTTCCTCATATTCGATTATATAATATCAAGTTTGATGTATTTGACTATTTTGATACTTGGGGTTAAAGTTGACTAGTTTAAATTAAACCATTGTATCCATTTTATATAGTAGGCCAACATGCACCTTACATGACAGAAAACATCCACTTTAGAAGGCTCACATGCACCTTACATGACAAAAAACATCCATTTTAGAACCCCCACATGTACCTTTAATGACAGAAAACATTCATTTTAAAACTCCCACATGCACCTTACATGACAGAAAACAAACCGACTGTGAACAATAACTCCTCATCTATTAAAGCTAAAATAGGTTCATTCATATTTACAAAATATATATATATATATACATATAGATATTTACACTTGAATGCCGACCAATTTCTATTTTCAATGATGCACGTGTAACTTCACAAATCAATGGTCAAGATCATCTATTCAGCCTGCCACTACTACAACGGTTAACGGTTCCCAGACCATCTCTGACTGTGGACCCCATGATGTGACGGATAGTAAGGTAAAAAGCGATCGAGAATGAGGCAAAACCAACCTTCAAGCGAGGAACAGCACCACTTTTGGTGGAAAGAGATATGTTTTTGCAGAGAAAAAAATAACTCCCACGGGCCCACAGCGTGCCACCTTTGCTCGCAAGGTTGGCCCACCTCTACTCCATCACTTGATTCGGAGCCGGTCATCTACAAGGTACATGGCCCGTATCGAAATGTAAGATCTCAGCATGGATTGCCTGGATACGTAATATCCCTGTTGAGCAGACTCTGTGGGCCGGGCTCATTGTAATGTACCACCCAATTTATCCGTTTTGCATATCATTTTAGGACACGATCCCAAATTTTGAGGCAGATCCAAAGCTTAAGAAGACCACACCAAAGGAAACAGCTAACAGGGATCAAAGGCCTACCTTTTCCTATGGTTGAAAACTTTTTGGGGGGCAACAGAAGTTTTGAATCAAACTGATATTTATCATTTCCCTTAATATAGGTCCATGTGACCTTATGAACCAGAAAATAGGGGTCGCTTGCCACCATGGATTTAGGAGGATTTGAGGGGATTTCAAATCCTTAATATGTTTGGCACCATAAAGTAAATGGGATTTCAAATCCCATCAAATCCAAGGTGACAGGTTAGATTACATGGAGTCCTTTCAAAAGTTGCATGTATAATACATGTGTCACTAGGCTACTAATTTATTAGGAACATGGTCCACCAATGATATTAGAAAATAAATAGATGGTCAACTGCATCACTATAATTACTTTAATAGAATAATCTGTGTCCATGTAAATCAATGGTTAAAAATCATTGGTTAGTCACTCCAATGTGATTCTATGCTTGTGGGTCATCCGAGACTTGAAATTTTATCATTTTCAAGCAAAGTATATATTTCAACGGGCTTATTACAACTATATATTGTGTCAAACATTATATAAGTACACTAATTAGAGATATTTAAATTAATTTAGTAATTAAATTCAAATCCCTGTAAATATACTATATATAGCTACTTTTAAATTACAGTGATTTTGAACTTAGGGTGCCAAACACTACCGAAGAATTCCCAACAGGCCCGTTCTAGTAAGAATTCAATGTTGGACATCCTTATCCCCAATGTATGCTCTGATTTGGATCTACCATGTTTTTTTTGGCTCATGACCAAGAAGGAGCTGAAATTTTGGATGGACGGCATGGATAAAACACTTATATCTGGGTGGGCCCCACATAGTGGGGTCAATAGGAATATCCCTAAAGACCCGTCTCCAGCCATCCGCGGAACGCAAACGAGGTAAGACACCCGAGTCGCCCAAGATGGTGCGGTCCTTACCGTGGGGCCAACCCTGATGTATGTATTCTGTATCCATTCGGTCCATCTAATTTTTTCATATCATTTTAAGATATTATTCCAAAACTGAAACATATCCAATTATCAGGTGGACCATACTTTAGAAAACTGTAGTGATTGAGGATTAATAGGCCACAAAAGTTTTGGATCAAGCTGATATTTGTTTTTTCCATTCATCCAGTCTCATTTAATCTTATCAAAAGATTAGATGGCAAATAAAGATTACGGAGACATAAAAGTTCACCCTAAGAAGTTTTTAAGATATAACCGTTAATCACTGCTGTTTCCTAAAGTATGCTCCACTTGATATTTTGAAATTGATATTTTTCATTTTTAGAATAATTGCCTAAAATGATATGGAAAAATGGATGGACAGTGTAATACCGAATACATACATCAAGGTGGGCCCACGGTAAGGGCTTCACCGTCCTGGGTGAGTCTGAGGTGTCACCTAATCTGCTCCCTTAAAAGTCACATCCTGTCGGGGTCCTTTAGCCTGTCTAAAGCTAATTATTCTCACGGCAGTTATTTGATACTCTGGTTGAGGATGACACTTAATACACAGGCACTTAGAAAATGTACCTACCCAATGTATTAACTCAAATTAAAACTTTTAAATTGCAGAGCGCGCTGTCTCAGTTATATGCTGAAGATAAGATTGGTTTAATAATCCTAACCTCTGAGATTCGTGGCCACTTGTTTTCCGGAATTTTCAGTTTTAAACGAAATAAATTTTCACTAATCTAATTATCAGAAAATTGAAAAAGAGCATTTTGTTAGTACATGCCACCTAAACTGACATCCATACTTTGCACAGTTTAGCTTGAATTAATTTTATTACACCTATGTAATTTCTCAGTAATGTTTAACTGCCTGTGTATCATCTATTACACTTTGGCAGAGTATCAAAGTATTTATATTATTCTCATTGCTGTTTGTTACGCAATGGATTTTAATAAACTGTAATGCAGTCCATCGGCCACTTTAGGCAGTTCGAATAAAGGAAGATTACTGGTGGGGCATGTGCACCGTATACAGTAGTATATATAGCATATCCAGTGTTGCTTACAAATATACGGTGGTGCAATGGCACATGTGGGGTACTTGATAATTTACATTTATATATATATGGATACATAACATAGCATTAATAAATGTGATACATTTGTGGCACTTGAAAGGTGAATGATGGCACAGTGGCTCATGTTATACATGTGCACCACAAAATCATAGTCGAACGTGTACCGTAATAAAAATGATTAAGCCTTAAAAATTTTAAAGAAGATGAAGGCCCCACAAAAGTCCAAAAGTATTAGATGAACAGGGACATGAACCTTGTTCTTAACAACCGAACAATACCTAAAGGTCCACCAAAGCAGTTTCTAAATTAGACTAATTGAAGAACGTCAATTAGTCAGATTTTCGCAAGTGAGACATGTACCATTCAGCCTTCAAAATGATTGTCGTTTATCACAATACGGAACATATTAATCCCTTGTCATTAAATAGCATCTAAGAGGGGTGATGATAACTATACTAGTCGCCCAAAGGACACACATGGATGATGTAGGAAAGGATGTGATGAGGCTGTTCACTGTCTTCCTTAAAGATAATTACTCTGAATCCACATAGCTTTGGACTCCTCGTAGAGATTCCTTGAAATTATGAGGGTAGAAAGTAGAAAATATTTTCTAATGATATTGAAAATAAATTGATTGATAATTGTCTAATGTGTGTGTCATTGTTATACCATTAATAAAGAAAAAATAAACCAAAATTCATAATTATCAAAAATAACAAAATTTTAATTCTAATAAAACTTTTCTGAAAATAAAAAATTCAAATAAACTTTTGCTAGAAGAGTCCTTACATGATTAAAAATTACTTCTAAAATTGATGAAAATATAAAACTCTTAAAATAAAAAATATTTAAAAAATCGAAATTACTAAAAATAGTAATTTTTCCTCAAAATTTTATTTTTTAGCTGAAAGCGTTTATTTTCTAACGAAACGAACGGACGGAACCCACATTTTACAAACTATCAAGTTTCTTCCATACTCATATAGTGGTCTTTTGATCCAGGACATTGTAGAGAATGTTATCCACTATACACAATTGGATCAAGGTTGTATCCCCCTCATCAAGTTTATCTCACTCTTTATTGCTCATAGATGCAGGACGATTCGTCTTACCAAGGAGAGCTTGTTTCAACCATTGTTAAACTAAAAAGCCTCTCATCTTAACCTTTCATAATTTAAAGTTATTTTTATCTGTGAATCTCCATTTCGTACTTTGTGTTAAACCCTTTTGCAATATATTTCATATTAGAATTCAATACCCCAACTTTAGCTCTGAAACCACTTGTCGGGGATCAAGTGGAAGCAAACTCAAATTCAATTAAACAAAGCGAAATCAAATGCAAACAAAAGCATACAGAGAACACATGAGTTTTACGTTTTTTTTTTTTTTTTTTTTTTTTTTTTTTTTTTTTTTTTTTTTTAAAAAAAAACTTCATGGGAAAAAACCATGGCACAAAGCAACAAGCAATTCATTAAGAAATGATATTATAAGAAATGGATAGACTTATCAATCTAAACAACCCCAAAATCCTTTATCAAAACTATAACTTTGCTCAGGTGGTCTGTATGGACTCAAGTTGCAATATATAGAAATGTCATTAGGGCGTGTTTGGGCGGCGGGATTAGAAGGGATTAGGTGGGATGGGATTCAAAAAACATAATTATTACTCATAGTAGGATTGTCCCCTCTTGCCATGGGATAAGATTAATTCCATGTTTTGTTGGTAATACGGTGGTACATTGAATGGATATACCTACCATCATTTGAAATTAATGAGAATAATATGTCACGCTTCGAACTCGGAAACCGGGCTCACGAAATTTTCAATCGCCGAATCCGGCGCCGACAGCCTCCGTAGTACCCCATTCTCGGCTCCCGACACCCATACACCAGGTTCCGATCCTGGGATGCTACGAGGAGGATTTTCAATATCAATTTGATTCGTAATAAGCATAACCAAGCATAACCCACAAACAATAACCATAAGAACACCATCACAAAATCCACTATGATCAAAAACTTTGAGTACAGTGTGTATAAAGGGAAATACAAGATAGTGGTAATATCAAAACTCCAAAAGCTCAACTGCACACTCCAACTGTGCCGAAGCTACTTCTGTCACCCCCCGAACTCGGAAACCGGGCTCACAAAATTCCCAATCGCCGAATCCGGCACCGACAGCCTCCGTAGTACCCCATTCTTGGCTCCCGACACCCATACACCAAGTTCCGATCCTGGGATGCTACGAGGAGGATTTCCAATATCAATTTGATTCGTAATGAGCATAACCAAGTATAACCCACGAACAATAACCACAAGAACACCATCACAAAATCCACTATGATCAAAAACTTTGAGTACAGTGCATATAAAGGGAAATAAAAGATAGTGGTAATATCAAAACTCCAAAAGCTCGACTGCACGCTCCAACTGCGGCGAAGCTACGGCTGCGACCTGGCATCACCTCGCATCAATCGTGCATAAGCTTATGGAAAGCTTAGAGGGTGGTGTAAGTGTGTGCGCAATATAAGCGTGCTCAAATGCAAGGTCAGAGTAATGCGAAATAGTGCTGATGAGTACGTAAATGCAACCAGCCGTACCAAGGCTATATAGTACAAGATATGAATGCAATCGACCATACCAAGACCATGCGATGCAAGATGCAGCTCAAGCATGTTAATCCTCATCCAAATCCTCATGTCAATACAGTTCTCAGTCTGGATAATCACCGGTGTTTAATACACTCCAAATGACACTGCCGCTCTTCAAACCACACTATCCGCCTGGCCAATAGTCTGCCAATACTTATCCGGCACGTCGATAGCGGATCCATTCACGAGCTGGTCAAACTCAGCCTAGTATTGCCCCCTACCCTCGGGCGAGTAAGGCCACACCCCTTTCCAACCGACCACGACACAGTAGGAGACGCGGCTTCCTTGTATTCGGCCCTCGTGCGCTCATTTATCCACTCGGTCTCGACGTTGGAGTCATCCTCTGGTACCATCGGGTTTAGGAATTTTCACCCAAGGACATCTATGGCGCCTGTATGCTAGAACCAATTTTCACCCATTGGACCTACACAACTTGCTAAAATTGAGTGAAATTGGTACGGGACCCAATGCAATTCCATCTAATCTGATTCCAAGCTTTTCCATTCTTCCAAGCATGGAGTGGAATTGGCGCAGGACCAGATGAATCCCATCCCACCTAATCCCTTCTAATCCCACTGCCCAAACAGGCCCTTAGGGTGTAAAAGAAGAGTAATTAAATTGGAGTCTCACTTATAATTTTTGTTCCCGGTGGTAGGTCCCACATGAGATGGCCATTTAAGGATCATCTGATCTGATAATTAATGCAAGTGAGCAGTACAAGCCCTAGTACATGTTCTTGTGATCTCCACAACACAAAGCATGCGTTTAGTTGCACCAAATTCATGAAAAATCGCACCTAACTAGGCCTGATCATTAAGTATCACAAAATTCCGTGATATCTGATGCAACCAAACACACCCAAAAGTAAAGGCTTGAAAGAAAAGAAGTCTCACATGGGAGGTTACCTTTCAACAGAAAATTCAAAGCAACAGTCAGCATTCAACAGAAGAAGAGGCCGAAGGTTTGATGGCTAGGATCTTCTAATCTAGACAAAATTTTGGGACATGGTCCATTGAGGGTAGACATTTCATACCAATGGTCCAGTTCACTCAACCCAGTCGCACGCGTTTGTACAATGGTGTTTATATAAGCGCGTGCCTATCCTATATCCTATTGTAGGTTCTTACGGGCCTGAGATACTGGCCCAGGCCCAAAATTACATGAGATAGCAAATTGTTCAGGCCCAATAAATAAATCTTCTGGGCCTTATCTTAAGCATTTCGTTGGGCAAGTAACTTAGCCCAATGAGCCGGATGGAGTGAGTATTTGCTTGGTGGGACAAAGCAACTCAGCCCACAGGCCGAGCCGGCCATGGACTCGGGCTGTACTTACCTTATCTGATTGGCTTGGCTAGCCAAAATGCTTACCCAAATCCATCCCATTGGTCCAGCTTACACAAAATATCAAGCCCAATAAGCGAAGATTCTTGACCTGAGCTCATCAGGCCCGACAAATCCAGCCCAATATATTCAAAGCTGATAGGATGAGTTCTCTCATGGTGAGTCAGATCAGGCCCAAGAAGGTTCATCTCACATCCGAGATGGCTGTAGACTCCGGCGGCACTTACCTCAATGGATAGCTGGGCTGGCCTCAAAGTGACCCATCTGGCCCACTTTATTCGAGATTTGGATTGAGCCAGGAAGTCATCAGTTGGGCCCAGGATAACTAATTAACAGATCTCTATTGTTAATAACATACTACCTTCTGATACTCGATATAGTACAACCGAGTCTCAATTGTCTCGGATAAGTGATGTAGAGTGGATCGCGGACATTTTCATGTCCAAGATGGACCAGAGAAGGCTGGATCGAAGGTAGAAGTGATTAGGACCGTCATAACCCTAAAATAGGCATATCTCGCAAACCGGAATAAGTATCATATATGATTTTCGGGTAAGAGAAGCTACTTTAGCCAACCAACCCCACTACACCGGGTTGAACATGCCGGATTTGGGAGATCCCATCAGATCAATGGTCCAAAATCCTTTTTTATTTTGTTTTTACTATTTATAACAAGTTTTAGTTCTATCATAACTCTGGATCCTTTTAGCTTTAGGAGTCGTGCCCATTAGAAAAACGAGGAGAATAGCGTGGTTAGGCCAAATTGGACACTTATTATTTTTTGGTTGAAAACTATGAAGTCTATTAGAAATCATGACCATCTATGAATAATAAGTTTACTTCAGGAGTTTGAGTTGGAGTTTGATTCCAAGACTTCTTCCTATCTTTGCTATCACTATTTAAAGGATTGTAAATTCATTTTTATCATCGATATCAATGAGGAATCTCTGTGAGGAGTCCAGAAAAGCTTCTTGGATTCGGAGTAATTACCCCCTTGAGGAAGATGGTAATCGACCTCATTATGTCCATCCCTGCGTCAATAAGTCGGGCAAATTAACCCCGGACTCAGGCCAGCATGGAACTCTAAAAACCACACTCCTGAACAAGAAGACAATGACCATGATGAACAAGAAAGATCCAAGAACCTGAAATCGAAGGAGAGATACCGTCTATCACGAAAAGATAGGCCTCGAGCTTGAGAGCCAAAGAACAGCGAAGGCCATGAAGAACAAAAGAGCAAAAAGCACACTTATATATGGCTCATTCATACTAGCCTCTGTGATTATAGTATGGAAGGATACTGTAGACGGTCTGGGCCACGGTGAGACCCAGAAGGAAAACGGCTGCGATGAGGGAGATAACAGCCCATGGGCTCCTGAAGTAGGTGTGTAAGAGGTTGGCCCGCCATTTGTTCCATTTCTTCTTACAGTAGTCATTCACCTTCCGTTGCACATCATCCAGGTTACCATCCGGTTCCAGCGTAGCGTCCTTGGACAGCGAATTGAAGAGCTTCGCTGCATCTTTATCACTCCCTAAAGCATTCTGGATGATGCCTTTGGAGTGGAGAAGGTTCACATCTTTTCCTGAATCAATAAGGTTATCCATGAAACAGACATATGATGTTACTTCATTCCCAGCCCCCACATGAAGCCGCTCGAAGGCCATTAGGTTGAGGAACGTGGATCCGGTAGTGTCGTCGACGACTACGACGGGGAGCCTGAGTATTCCGTCACGGAATTTGATGTCTTTGAGGCTCTGGGTCTTGCTTTTCTTGAACCGAATCCCGGCCTCGTAGAGCTCCCAGGCGGACCGAATGATCTCGCCTGTGCTTGGGTGAGTCGGAAATGATGGGAGGGAAGGGATGGGTGGGGTCGATGAACTGGACCGTCGGATCTGAAGCATGCTCTTCCTGACCACGTCTAATACGTGGAGGCCCAAACCCATCTTCATGGGTTTTGCGTTGGAGATGCAGAACTTCAGTATCAGCTTGTGTATGAACTCTTCATTCTGCATGGAGTTCAACAAACAAAAGATGTATTAGGAGTTTTTTTTTTTTTTTTTTTTTTTATATATATATATATATCGCTCACTCGATTACGGTGGGGCCCACATGGGTGCACAGTAGGATGATTGGTTGTCATTCTGGTAGGTCAGGTAATGAAGGTTGTAAACTACGGAAACGGATTGGCTACTGACCCTGCGAATAGCCAATGGCTAGCTAGCGGTCGGTGCTCTGTGGGCCCCACCATGATGTATGTTTTTCATCCATGCCGTCCACCCTCTTGCAGATCATTTTATGGTATGAGCCCAAAAATGAGGTTGATCCAAATCTCAATTGAACCGCACTGTGTTAATTGAACGCCCACCATTAAAAACTTCTTGGGGGGCCACAAAAGTTAGGATCTTCTATACAGCTAGGATCTTCCAATCTGGGAGAATTTTGGTGCAGGGGCCATAAACGGTGAGGCCCATCCGATCATGGGGATTTTTGGCGCAAAGGGCTTCCACAGCGAAGCTTATCAGATCAACGGGTTAGATAATCTAACCATGTTCCCTACTTGTACAAAAACTCAAACCAACCTAACAATTTTAGCCATCCAATTTGCACGGTCGAACCTGGACTTTCGGCCACTTCTTGGACTCTGATCATCCTTTGAAGGCCAATCAGACAACCAGAATCACTTCTAGTATGGTCTTCCATCAATGTGGGCCCCACCAAACAGATGGTCAGGATCAACAGATGGACCTTGGGCCATTTAGTAGACTTCTAATCATCATTAATTTTGAAGGCAAATCAGTCTACGAGAATCACTTTTTGTATGGTCTTCCATCAATGTGGGACCCACAAAACAGATGATCAGGATCATGTAACCATGAAAAAAACAAAAACAAAAACAAAAACAAAAACAAAAACAAAAACAAAAAAAAAAGTCTCACATTGTCTTCTCCTCTTTCAACGGCAATCAACTTCTCCAGCACCAGTAGAGGAATCTGGTTTTCAATCATCAGCATATCTATCCTGATAAAAGGCATGTTATAGAGCTTGCCATGGTAGCCGAAAATCGGGTCGCTGAAAGCATAGTTGTCGGTCATCCCATGGGCCGCGTACAACATCTCCAGCATGAAGCACCCATCCAAAATCATCAGCTGCAGGAACTTCTCACTATCCCTCCATTCCTCGTCGAGCTGCTCGTAAGAGTCCATCAACTGCTGCACCACTTTCGCCAATGCGTCCCTGTAAATGTCAATGGGCTTGTCCGTTCTCTTGAGGAAGTGAACAAGTGCCCTGCGCTTGTGCTCCTCCATCGGTTTCAGGTGGGCCTCACCGTGATGGATGGGCCCAAAAGATATCACCTGAGGCTTGTAGGCCTTGCGGTTGAGATCCGCACACCACGTCGGTATTCTGTAAATGGAACGCTTCTTCCACATCTCCTCTTCATCGGAGAGACTTATACGTTCGACCTCCTCCCTAACATCAACAGCCCAGCTCTTGTTTTCCATTGTTTCTTGCTTTCAATCACCTTTGCGTGAGAATTCGAGTTCCTGTTCTGTTCTTCTTATTGTGGTCGTTGTTGTTGTTGTGGTTCTTTTCTTTGGGAGTGGTCCGCGTTGTGGTTGTTATTATTCTTTTCTTCTTCTCGGTATTGCTATCGTTGTTGTTCTTTTCTTATTCAAGTCTATGTTGTTGCCTTGTTGTTCTATTCCGTAGAAAGTCACTTTATTTTCTCACCGAGAGTAAAGTTCAGATCATTCCCAGCGGACGAGAAAGTTACCATCCATTGAATGCTTACTGCCAAGACTTTAGAGCATGCATGGCCCAACCTCGAGGGCCTGTTAGTTCTGGCCAATTACATTAGCATATTCCCATGCAGAGTTTCACCCCGTGATCTCAAAGAACTAAGGTCAGGTGAAGGAATTTGTAATCATTGTACATTTTTATGGTATCATTACGAAATCTCAAAAACCTAAGGATATATTGCTCACAGGCCCCTGGTTTTTGAACACTTCTTTCACCCTAATACTATGTCAAACAACCACTTACTCTAAAAGCTCAAGGCGTTAGAGGATGGTGTATCAATGTATATCAAGAGACTTTAACATTGCCAGCAAATGGTTGTAAATGGGTAATGATTATTTACATTTGTGATTACAATGGCAATTCTACTACATTGTTTGTTTATTAGAAGTAAAACCATAATGTGAGCATTTTGAGCATTTTTATTAGCAGTAAAACCATAATCCACTCGTCAGGTGTGCTACAGGCAAATGGCTAATCCACTCATCAGGTGTGCTACGTGTACATTAAGCTAATACATTGCTTTTTTTGCATTCTGGACCTACCCAATAAATGTTGATTAAGTACCTTTAATCTTATGTAGATACATGATTTTTAATCGATCGAAAGCTTCGATCGGATCGAGAAAATCCTGAATTTTTCAGTTTGATAATAGGTAATGTTCAATTGATTGATTGATTGTCAAAGCTCGATTGATGAAAATAATTGAAAATATCAATTATCTCTTTGGACACTTTTGAGTATGTTCGATTCAATTGTGTTGATCAATCGAAGATCATCAATCGGAGTCGATCGATCGATGGTTCAATTGACAATCTGCATCGATTTTCTACAAGGGTGTTGTTTTGTTTCTAATTCTATAACTGAGTTATATAAACCGTGTTTATGCGAGAAGAAAAATTGAATTTTCAAATCTGTAAGTTGTCTATCTCTTATAACTTTCTCTTCATAGTGAATTCGTTCTAGTTTGGTGCTATAATTTTTTTCTGACAAGGGTTTTTTATGTATAATTTATATGTTTTTTTTAATTGTTTGATTATTATTTTTTTGTTTTTTTATTGCATGTTTGATTTGTTCTAAGGTTAATTTTACACTTTACCTGTGGCGGTTGTACATAACAATAATTAAATAGATTCGCGCAGAACAATCCACTCAAGTTCAGAAACAGCCCACATCTAAAGGATAATGGTCCAAATATCAAGGGATTTTGATCGTTCAATCTAGGAGATTTGACGTGCTTCGCTTATCCACAAGGAGGGCCATCGTATCAACAGTTTGGATGACTGAGCGATGGGCCCCACATGTGGAAAATCCAATGTGTCTGCTGACTGTAGGGTTGCTGATGAACAGGACCATATAATTCCACATCTAGATGCTTGAGGGTAAAGGGAAAGGTAAAATGCTTATATTCTTATTAAATGAAAAAGGAAAAGAATGTATAAATAATGGAAAAATGATCCAGTGGTCCTAGTTGCATTGGGACACCTAGACATCTGAACCATTGATCTACAGTGTTCATTAGGTCCAGCACAATTCACGGGGAATAATGCAAATATCACACATGTGAAGGGGGAAAAAAAAAACATTTGATCAATGGCGCCCTTGACGTGCACTGTAGAAAATAAGCCCAAACCAAAAAATAGATCATTAATTGGATCATCTGATAGGCACAAAGATAGATGCGATTATCTGATCAGCACGATTTTAGTCCATGAAATGTATTCTGGACCTTGCATTGAGACACGTAGACAGTATAATCTATCCACCGCTCTCAGAGAAGTCAACTGACTTATCCAGCTGACTCGATGAGTTGAGTTAAGCCATATTGAGTCAACTCATTTTTGCTTCTGTCCCTCATGAGTTGGATTAAGTCGTATTGAGTCAATTCATCCCTCCCTCCATCTCTGAGTCGACTGAGCTATCCAGCTGACTCGATGAGTTGAGTTAAGCTGTATTGAGTCAACTCATCCCTCCTTTCATAACCGAGTTATCCAGCTGACTCGATGAGTTGAGTTAAGAAGTAATGAGTCAACTCATCCCTCCCTCGGAGAAACTTGCAGGCCAGTGACTCAGTCCAGTTAACCCGAGTCGTATTGAGTGACCAAGTTGTCCAGCTGACTCGATTAGTGTCTGAGTCACACTCGTCAGTAACTGAGGAACTCAGCTCGAAACCTTGTCAACTCGAAATGACTCGTCCAAAAGAGGCTCAGCTCGAAATTTCATCAACTTGAGTTGACTCTGCAGCCTAGTTTCGAGTCATGTCACCGAGTTATGCACAGTAGGACCGGAACATGCCAATGGGTCATGCATATGAGATCCAGGCCGTCCATCAAGCTGACAAGATTATGAGGCTGATACGATCAAAAGGTGGGCAACAAATGTACATCGAACATGGACCATGGGTCACTTTCATTAAACATTTAGTTTCACATGCAACCCCACCTGATGACTAGACTGGTTAACCAACTGATGAAAAGCCCAGCTCTGATCATGTGCATCAAGGGCACATGCTAGGAGAGTTCGTGAGAAGCCATCGTATCTCTGACAAGGTGGGGGAGAATCCAATGTCTCTGCATCCTGAGGCAAATTAATGTTGCACTGGTGGGGCTTGAATATATACCTTTCTTGCAATCAAAGCAGTGAACCTAGGCTTATAAATTAAAAACCAGCGCCGAATCCTTGTAGTCTAGACTATGTTTGGTTGCACCAAATATCATAATATTTCATGATTAATCAGTTTAATTTGGTGCAACATATCGTAAAATTCTGTGATATTTGGTGCAACCAAACACGCCCTAATCAATCAAAAGAAATTTCAGAAAGGTACGTAGGGAAGTGAAACTGAAACTAGAATACATTATCCACACTATATCCAAGAAACAATCAACCTCATTGACTATAGCCACAAGCCTTTGTATTGAAGAATCCAAACATCTATCCCAATTCACATTTATTTGAATAACCCCGACTTTCCAATATCCTTAAGATGATTTTGAATAACCCAACTTTCCAATCACTCGGATAAGAATTGTGGTAAGATGGTGTTGACAAATAACCGAGTAATATTATTGACAGATGATCAAATACAAGCATATATTAAAGATCCTTATTTTTTTCAATTTTTTTTTTTAAATTAAAGCTTTATTCAAGAGAAACTAAGGTGTACAATCCTTCGGGCGGGCCCCAACAAAAAGATCCAGGGCACGCCTATCATGTGGAAATCGTAGCCAAAGCTATACAAGATGAAGCTAGAAAATTGACAAGGAGAGGGAGCTGGGGGGCAGATGACATAAAAGGGGCAGCAAACGAGCAAAACATTGGCGCAAAAGGAGCATCCTGCAAGCAGGACCAGTGGAAGACACTAGTGAGAGGGACGGCCAGGACAGAGGCCCAAGAAATGGGAGATTAGCCCACGCCTTTCTTGATTTTGCAGAGTTGGATCTGCCCTACTCCTGCTCTATCTAAAACCAAAGATCCTTTGATGTGGCTGGGGAGATCGGGACTACTGAAGAAGACTCTATCCGAGGCGCCACCGCTAGCAATGTTGGCGAGACCATCTGCTACAAAATTGCCTTCCCGGAAGGTGTGGCTGAATTTGAGGTTGAGAAGAGGCTTGAGTTGATGGATTGCTTCAAGGATATACCAAAGTTTCCATCCACAAGAAGTAGATTGGTTTGATACTGCTTTGAAAAGAACTCGGGAGTCTGTTTCCACAATGATCGAAGAGAGACCCAAGTTCCTGCATAAAAAGAGGCCATCGAGCATTGCACGGGCTTCAGCTATCATATTCGAGATCTGACCATAGGAGTGGTGATAAGCAAATATTAGATCACCAGAGTGATCTCGGCATACACCACCTCCACCACCGGCCCTTGGGTTTCCCCGAGCAGAGCCGTCCACATTCAATTTCTTCTAGTTCTCAGGTGGTTTTAACCAGCGAATGATAGAAATATTCCTAGCTGGCGTTAAGGAGGCCGACGCTATCGAAGGGAGACCTTGCAGAATAATTTTTGACCAAAATGATTGATCAACGCCTGGAAGATGAGAACAAATCTCAAGGAGCCAATTGAAAACTTTGTTTATAATATTGGTTGCTTCGAAAGGCCGGTTTTTTTAATTTGGCACCATTCCTACCAAGCTAGATTTCCCAGACGATGATGAGCGGGGCGAGGCCACGAGTGATGCGCCGATGGGGGTGATGGACGCTGCTGAAAACCATTGGCGAATTCGTTCCTGGATGGACCGGTTTGGGATGAATGGGATTTGGAATAAGATGGAAAAGTGGTACCAGACAAGGGAAGCTATCTTGCTGTGGCAAAATAGGTGGTTGAGGTCTTCAATTTGGGGTTTGGGGGGGTTGTTGCTGGCCGAGCGTGGGAGGGGTTGGGGATGGCTGATGGCAAGGAGAATGGCTTGGGGGTTGATATACGGCATGGGTTGGTTGAGGTGTGGGGCCCGTCAATGCTGGAGGGGAAGGGAGAGAAAGGGGGTGGGTAGAAACAGAGGACGTGATGGAGAGTTGGTCGGTGGAGCTAGAACAACAGACACAGCAAGACACCAGGCTGATTCCTAACTGCTGAATGGCCAGATCTACAGGGACAGCTTTGAGCATTATTTTCCAGAAAAAAAAAAAAAAAAACAGCAATCTTGGGGGGAATGTGAGGTTGTTCCAGGCCCAGGTGGACCAGCTCTGATTGGGCCTAGCAGAGCGTAGAGAATTCCAGGAGGACTTCATGGAGAAATTGCCAGAGAAGGTGAGATTCCAGGTGAGCTTATCCCTTCTGTTAGATATAAAGATGCCGCTGTGAAGGATGTTGCTGATGGTTTGCTGAGGAAGAAGATTTTCTGTTGTGTCAGGTTCCAAGTGCCTGATGAGTCCAAGAAATCTGAGAGGGGAGCATGTATTGCTTGGGCCTGTGGTGGGGAAGTAGCTTTGTGGATGAGGAGGCCCTGTCCTGTCCAGTTTGGAAGCCAGAAGTGGATATTTCCTACACCAACCAGCCATCTGGTGTTGAGAATAGTGAAAGGAAGAATGCATCTGATATCTTTCCATATGCTAGATCCATAGGCTCTAACAGGGCTGGGGGAAAGAAGGAATTTCTGGAGGTATTTAGCAGAAAAAAGAGAGGCCCATAGAGATTTTCCTTCGAGCAATCGCCATGCCATTTTGCAGCGGAAGGCCTGCATAGTGTCGTTAAGTCTTCGGATCCCTAGCCCTCCTTCAGCTGTCGGATAGCAAATCTCGGACCAGCTGACCCAATGGTGCTTATGAATTCCCTCCGTAGATCCCCAAAAGAAGGATGCGAAAGTCTTCTCAATGTGCTTCGAGGCTTTCTTGGGGATGTGTGTGTGTGTGTGTGTGTGTGTGTGTGTGTGTGTGTGTGTGTGTGTGTGTGTGTGTGTGTGTGTGTGTGTGTGTGTGTGTGTATATATATATATATATATATATAAGATGATCAAATACAAACAGTTCTTTTTTAAAAAGATATGGTCATGGGGTCGGAATAAAAATGCTTGATGCAATTCAATTTATTCGTTTGTGCATGAGATTTCTACTCGCTTGAACAGAGGAACTTTCTAAGCAGTGGTGGTTCTGAGTCTTGGTTGGGGAAGCCCAATGTTAGGAATCACTCAGTGCAATTAGCTGATTCACCTTGTGTGTATAGAAAAGGGGAACAAATTCAAAAATTTGCACAACTTTCCCACGTCCATCAACTTATCATCGACCGGTCGAGTTGAGTCAACAGGTTGAAACAACCAAAAATTGTAAAGAGATTTAAACTAGAAATTCCATGATTTTTGATCTGTTAACCTGTCAATCTAAATTTTGACCAGTCGATCAGATCTTGTACGACATGTTAAAATAGGTAAAAAAAACGTGCAGTGAAAATTCTAGAATTTCTGAAATTTCTTATCGAACTTTGACCTTCGACCATAATGGTCGATCGGTCAAACTATGCAGAGTGTGTTTGATCCTTCTTAGCTTCTTTTCTTCAATTTATCTTAGCCATGAACGAGTCCGTGACCCGTTCTACATCATCATCGCATCTCTTATCCAGTAAAAGAGGGAATAAGGTTAGGAGATTTTTTTTTTATTTTTATTTTTGAAGAAATAGAGATAAAAATGAATGTCTTCGGCTGGCGTAACTGGTCAGTTGTCCCCAAAAGCACCATTACATAAAAATCGATAAGTCATGTACTTTGTGACAATGCCCAGATCAAATGTTACAATTGTTTTATGGTCAACATTTTGAACAACAATTTCATCATATCCAGAATGAATCTCTTAGAACCAGACATGCTTGAGACCTAGTTACATTGTGCCCCTATGTTGGACTCGGTCCAGTTCTAATATAGTACTTTCGCTTTCGTTCAGGCTTCTTTTAGTTCAGTCGTGCTAAAAATACATATGTGGCCTACTCTGCATCAATTAATAATGTAGGACGTGAATCAAGCATATTCCTAACACACATGGACCGAAAGAAGCTCAAGGAGATTTCGACAAAATTCAGCATAGTTCGATTGGTCAATATAACTAGTCGAAAGGTCAAAATTGTGCAAGAAATTCTAGATTGCTTGTTGGCTTATTTCTGTCAATTTAGACAAGTGAAAATATTATGGTGGATCGAAATATTGTTCTAGATTGCTTGCTGGTTGATTTCTGCCGGTTTAGACAGGTTGATAGATCTTGTTGACATGTCAAAATCCAACTCAACAGGTCTACAGGTCGAAAATCAGAGAATTTGTGGTTTAGATCTCTAGACACTTTTTATTGTTTTGACCTGTCAACTCGACAGGTGGACGACAAGTCGATAGACAGCGGAATTTTGCACGATTTTTTAAATTTATTTTCTAGTTTGATTAGAACTCTTTTATTTAGTTTCAAGGTTTGTTTAGGGTTATTTAAGGATTTTTTTTATTTATTTATTTATTTTATTTTTTTTTAAGGGTTATTTAAGGATATTAAACTCCTTTTTTTTCATTATGATTCATTCAATAAATCGATTCCTTAGAAATTTTCTTCGTTTTCTCGTGGATTCAAGAAAGCTCTCGTGGATTCAAAGAGCCTTGTAGATTTAAGGTAGTTATCGATCAAGGAAGACAGTGATCGACCTCATCACATTCCTCCCAACGTCAACTAAGAACCTGAAATGGAAGGAGAGTTGCCTGTCTATCACAAAATGGATGGGCAGTGGGCTTGAAAGCCAAAGAAACGCGAAGGCCACAAAGAACAGAGAGAGCAAAAAACACACATATCCACGACAACTGGGTCATGCATTTTTAGCATGACTATGGTATGTGTTAAGGGAAAAATTCCTCTATATTTTATTGATAGAGAATGAGGAAATACAAACTATATTCAGAAGATTCCTGATTTAAAATCAGGTTTACCTCATCTAATTAACAAATCCTAATAGAAAATTACAGATTTACAATCTAATAGTATTGAAGAATAGAGTAGACAGTCTGAAGCACAGTAAGGCCCAGAAGGAAAACGGCAGCGATGAGGGAGAGAGCAGCCCATGGACTCCTGAAGTAAGTATGTATGAGGTTGGCCCGCCATTCGTTCCATTGCTTCTTGCAGTAGTCGTTCACCTTCCTTTGCACATCTTCCAGGTTACCATCTGGTTCGAGCGTGGCGTCCTTAGAGAGCTCATTGAAGAGCTTCGCTGCAGCTTTATCGCTCCCTATAGCATTCTGGATGATGCCTTTGGAGTGGAGAAGGCTTACATCTTTCTCTGAATCAATGAGGTTGTCCATGAAACAGACATATGACGTTACTTCATTACCAGCCCCCACATGAAGCCGCTCGAAAGCCATTAGGTTGAGGAAGGTGGAACCAGTGGTGTCGTCGACGACTATGACAGGAAGCCTGAGGATTCCGTGACGGAACTTGATGTCTTTGAGGCTCTGGGTCTTGCTCTTCTTGAACCGAATGCCGGCCTCGTAGAGCTCCCAGGCGGACCGGATGATCTCGCCCGTGCTTGGGTGGGCGGGAAAGGATGGGAGGGAAGGGAGGGGTACCGGTGTGGTCGAAGAACTGGGCCGAGGATGTGGGATCTGAAGCATGCTCTTCCTGACTACGTCTAATACATGGAGGCCCAGGCCCATATTCGTGGCTTTTGCGTTGGAGGTGCAGAACTTCAGTATCAACTTGTGTATGTACTCTTCATTCTGCATGGAGTTCAACAAATAAAAGATTTATTAGGAGTTCTTCTTCTTCTTCTTTTCAATAACCCTCATCCGCAATTGAGGTACATCGCTCATGGATGCATGGTAGGATGATTAGTTGTTGCTCTGGTAGGTCAGGTATTAAAGGTTGTAAATTACCGTTTGGATTTTCGTTTTGCACAACTGAGGGTAATGTGGAGCCCACGGTTCGATGATAAAAATAGTTGACAATATTGAAAAGCATCCAAAATTGGCAAATTAGATAAATCCAAACCCTTCGATAGGATGTCAGAAAATTACACAATGGTTCATATTGAAACTAAAAGAAAGCCGAATTTTATACAGCCAGGATCTTTTAATCTGACGGAATTTTGGTTCACGGGCCATCCACAGTGAGGGGCATCAGATCAACGGTTTGGATAAGGATAATTTAACTAATAAAACCAACGTAACAATTCTAGCCATCCAATTTGCTGTCGAACATGAACTTTGGGCCATTTCTTAGACTTTTGATCTTCCTCTGAAGGCCAATCAGACTACTAGAAACACTTCTGGTATGGTCTTCCATCAATGTGGGGCCCACCAAACAGATGGTCATGACCATCAGACCATGAAAAAAATTGGATCAACAGTTCGGATTGAACTTATACAAAAACCAAACAAATGTAACAAGTCTAGCCATCCAATCTGCCCTGTCAAACATGGACTTCGGGCCACTGATTATATTTCTGATCATCATTTTTGAAGGCCAATCGGACTACTAGAATCACTTTTGGTATGGTCTTCCATCGATGTGGGACCCACCAAAAAGATGATCAAGATCACCATGAAAAAAATAAATAAATAAGAAATCTCACCTTGCCTGCTTTTTCAACAGCTATCAATCTCTCCAGCACCAGTAGAGGAATCTGGTTTTCAATCATCAGCATATCTCTCCTGATAAAAGGCATGTTATAGAGTTTACCATGATAGCCGAAAATCGGGTCGTCGGAAGCGTAGTTGTTGGAGATCTCATAGGCCGTGCGCAAGATCTCGAGCATGAAACACCCATCTAAAATCATCAGCAGCAGGAATTTCTCACTATCCCTCCATTCCTCGTCAAGCTGCTCATAAGAGTCCATCAGCTGCTGCAAGACTTCCTTCAATGCGGCCAAGTAATGCTCAATGGGCTTGTTCGTTCGCTTGAGTAAGTGAACGAGAGCCCTACGCTTGTGCTCCTCCATCGATTTCAGGTCGGCCTCGCCATAATGGTAGGGCCCAAAAGAGACTACCTGAGGCATGTAAGCCTTGCGGTTGAGATCTGCGCACCACGTTGGTATCCTGTAAATGGAATGCTTCTTCCAGATATCCTCTTCCTTGGAGATATTCATACGTTCGACCTCCTCCCTAACATTGACAACCCAGTTCTTGTATTCCGTTGTTTCCATCTTTCAATCACCTTTACAGTGAGAATTCAAGTGCCTGTTCCTTTCTTTTTATTGTGGTCATTGTTGCTGTTGTTGTTCTTTTCTTTGAGAAGTGGTACTTCCTTGTGGTTGTTATTGTTCTTTTCTTCTCGTAATTGCCATTGTTGTTCTTTCTCTTTTATTACTGTTGTTGCGTTGTTCTTTTCTTAGAAAGCGGGTATCTGAACTTTTATTTTCTCATTGACAGGACTCATCAGGTGTGCTGCAGGTGTACATTGAGCTAATCCATTGCTTTCTCAATGTGGACCCAGATGAAGAATACATCAGCTTGCATTTTTATACACAATTATCCACTCAGGTACATAATTCAATGGATAATGAGTCAAATATCAAAGGGTTATTTCCTCCCTTAGTTGATTCAGTCCAGTTTTAAGTCTCATTGAGTTGACTGAGTTGTCCAGAGAGGACTCTCGAGTCCAATTGAGTCACACTCGTCAGCAGCTGAGGAGCTAAGCTTCAACAGGTTTGAGAACCATTCACAGGAGTTGGACCAAAACATGCCAATGGGTCACACATAAGAGATCCAGGCCATCCATCAAGCCGACAGATTATGAAGCCGATATAATCAATCAGATGGGTAGCAAATGTACATGGAACTTAAGACCATAGGTCACTTTCATTAAACAATTAGTTTCACATACGGCCCCACTTGATGATGAGACTAACTAACTAATGAGAAGCCCAGCTCTCACACACCTGCATCAAGGGCAGGTGCTAGGAGAGTCAGGAGAAGCCAGAGCATCTCTCATCCAAAAAAGATGGGACAGAGTGAGTAGAATCCAATTTCTCCATCTCTCAAGGCAAATGGTATTTGTACCATTGGGGCTTGGGTACTTTTCTTGCAATTAAACAAGCAGTATCCAGGTTTCCTTGGAAATTAGAAACAATCACCAAATCGTTGTACTCTAGACTGTGTTTGGTTGCATCAAATATTATGATATTTCATGATTAATCAGTTTAATTTGGTCCAACATATCATGAAATTTCATGATATTTGGTGCACCCAAACACACCCTAATCAAGCAAAAGAAATACCAGAAAGGTAGGAAACTATTACTGATACTAGAATACATTATCCACTTTTATCCAAGAAAAAATCAACCTCATTGACTGGCCACAAGCCTCTGTATTGAAGAAATCCACACATCATCTATCCCAATTCGTATTTATTTGAATAACACAACTTTCCAATGCCCTTAAAGACCGCTTTGAAAACAACGACTCAGAGAAGAATCATGGTAAGATCTTGACAGCAAACAACCGGGTAATATTCCTGACATATGATCAAATACAGGCGGTCCTTCTATAAAAAGATGTAGACATGGGGTCGGAACAAAAATGCTTGATGTAATTTAGTTTGATCGTTTGTGCATGAGATTATACTCGCCTAAATAGAGGAACTTTCTGAAGCAATTGGGCGTTCCGAGTCCTGGTTGGGGCAGCGCATGTTAGCAATCACTCAATGAAATGAGCTGATCCACCACACCAGGATCTGCAAGTGTGCTCGTGTCTCCAAGCTCATCTAACTGCCTAGCAGCGATCTTCCTTAGTATCCTTCTCATGATCTTCCCGCTTCTTGTTTTCGGAAGGCCTGGGGCCCAATGTATCTTGTCGGGGGCCGCAAATGCTCCAATCTGATATCAAATTACATATATATAAAAAATAATAATAATAAAATAAAAATAAAAACATTTACGCTTGCATCAAATTACACACATTTATTCTGTGGACAGAAGGATGCATGGCATATTGTTGGCAGATGACAAAATCAAACAATTGGAGAATTATTTATCGATTATCACAATGATTTTTATTTTTATTTTTTGAAGAATGGTTATCATTATGAAATTAAGCAATGAATCTCCAACATGCACAAGGTCTGTCAGTGTGACACAATAGGACTCAAACACCTCTAGGCTCAACATCAGAGCGCAAGTACAACCCAACACCTAAAGGAGCGATTGGAAATCTAACGAGCATTTCAAATTCCAAATCTTCAAAAGCCCATTTTGAAATGCATGTTAAGATTCCCAGATGCCGTTATTGGACGGTGGGATGTGCTACCGGACTTGGTGCGCACTGGGCATGCACAATCTTTTCCTTTTTCTCTATATGTTCTTATGCTTCCAGGAACCATTATATGGTTGACGTATTATAAACATTTGGGCCAAAAGATTGCAAAGTAAATCTGAGATTCCAGTTGGTACAAAGGCAACAATGGTCAGTGAACCAAACCACTGGTATGATGGGCCACAAAATAGAAGTTTCACTAGGACCAGGATGAGTCAACAGACCAAAATAGGGACCAAACAATCAAAACAGAAAGTTCCAGGCCAAGTTGTATCAGTTTTTGGTCTCCAGGTGAGCAGCTCTCTAAAACTGCTATTTAAAACCAAACAATTTCCAGATTTGAGGATCCCAACAATGTGAACCATGGATGTATTTTCTTTTCTTAACCATCTTTGTCCGGCCACCTATTGAAAGTTTAGGACTTCTCCATCTCGGAGACTCTCGATGCATGGGCGTTCAAACTTCAAAGTGGCACCCTTAATATCAATGGTTCAGATGACTGGATCATTGGCCCAACTTGCACAAACTGAAAACCTGAATAGTAGTGTATAAACTCTCAGTACAAGTACCTTATGATGGGATACCTCTACCTAGTGTGCTATTCTTTTTCCGTACACGTGGCACGTATTGCCATATAAGATGATCTAGATGGATCATGAATCCAGTAGACCACACTGTAGATGGAATACAAGCTCAAAAATTATCATCCACGGTACAGGTGGCATCATAGATCAATGACTCATCCAAGTTGACTCGGACTCAGTCAAGTCCCAACCAGTTCAGTACCATGAGTCAGCAATGAACACAACTTAGCCTGAAATAGATGTGTCACAACTTGAACTCAGGACCGAACAAGTTGGTCCAAGTCACAGAGCCTTTGATCCATGGTGACATACACGCAGTCACATAAGATGATGTCGATCAGCAATCCTGTAGGCATCACTGTAGATAACCCATAAATAAAAGCTCAAATCAACCAGACAATCCTGGTCATCGACAGGTGGCTTGCAAATGGAGGTTTAAAAATAAGAAATGAGCAAAGATTCACATAAAGTAGGCACCCACTGTTTGAATGTTAGGATAATTCTTCAATTAATTCAATCGTTGGGCTGCGCCCATCTGTTGTGGGGCCTACCTGATGAAAATCCAGATCATCATAAAAGTCAGTGTTAACGAGCCATTTATATCACGTAATGACCCATATTATATTGGTCATTTCAAAAGCTTCATTCATTGATGTTATTAAATTTCATGTTTCTAAGCAGAGTAATCAGACTACTTAATAAGAAGTGATCAAAATCATCAAAGAATAAATGCATATCTACACAAATGCATGTGTGGTGTATGCCTTTTTTATTAGCATGCATGCACTATATGTTCAAAATTACTCCTTAGCATATTAAGTGGCAGACCTGCTTACGAACTGTTAATATAAGACTTTTCCGAAGTTCTTCACTGTAAGGGACACCCTCCACCAACGTGACAAAAGCATAAATGCCCTGTCCTTTGACCTGGAGCAACCAAAATGCCAAAAGGGTAATATGACTTATTGATGATATGCACACCACAAGAATGCATGCTTATGCGCCCAAACAAGTTCACATGCATGCGAGTGCAGGCGCGCACAAACAGAGAGATGCACATGCACACAGAGAGGTACCTCATGCTCAACACCAACTACGGCAGCTTCTGCACATTGGGGGTGTGAGACAAGAGCGGATTCTACTTCTGCCGTGCCGATACGGTGCCCACTGCAAACATCAGTCCCAAAAAAATAAAGAAAAAAAATATATATATATATATCATAACATTCTCATGAAACGCATGAACACCTCCACATTTGGGAATTATGATTGCAAAATATCTCATAGGTAATCTGAAACTTAAATAGAGAATTTCAGAAACATGTACCTGACATTGATCACATCATCAACTCTTCCAGTGAGCCAATGATAGCCGTCCTTGTCCCTAAAACATCAAAAAAGAATATACTGGTGAAACCAGGCCATTTTGCTATAAAGGCCATCTCGAGGAAAATTGTATTTCAGCTAGGAGGAATTGCCATCATCATCATCTCAGCCATTTCGAATTGGGGTTCGCCTTTTAGAAAAATTGGCAAAAGTTTTATGATTGGCTGCCCACCGAACATCAACCTTCCTCTTTTACCTGAGCTCTTGGAACTGGCCATGGCAGAGGCTCACACTGACACCACGCATATGCGAGCTCAGTCCCACCCAGAATTGACCCTCAGCCCATCTACAACACATGGGCCACAAAAGGGCGAGCAAGCAGAGACATGGAGACAGCTGCCAGACAAACCGCTGACCACATTGCCAACACATGTGATGTGACATGTACAAATAGTTGGCCGTACAAAATAGCATTATATGATCCTCAAAGGGAACATTGATCTGACAGGCCCCACATTGGATGGACCATGTCCCAAAGATCTCCTAGACTGGCATATCTTATTGATTCATTCATTGGCCTTCTATAGTTGAATGTGGACCATTACTGTATTTCCTTTCTCGATCGTCTATTTTCAGGCAATTATTCAAAGGGTTAGGACTGCACCATCATGGAGAGTTTTACGATTATCAAGGTGTTCCATATCCATTACGATACAGCCTTAAAGGCCGATATGTATAGGTAACAGCCGTGACCATTACACAATCCGGGATTGAAATGGGGCAGTTGATTTTTTAGGACCATATCAGCTGTTACAGGGGCGTAATGGCCATTAAGGAGCATAACAACCGTTACCCTCGTAATGGTCGAAAAACAACCACTTCTTTTTTTCTATGTAAATTAATTTTTTCGTCTTTTTTTTTTTACTTTTCTCATTCCAAAAACTTTCCCACATCGTTTTACAGCTGATTTCAACCACTCATATTATAGCTTTTAGGAGAAAAATAGTGAATAGAAGCGATTTGGGCGAATAGAAGCTCCGAGGGCTCTTTTTTTTAATAGAAAAGTGGTATATATGCTTCTTTTTTTTCGATTTCTAATTCTAATGCTTGATTGTAATGCGTAAACATTAGAGACACATAACCATGTTCATAAATTCAACAGACAACCCAATACAACACTTTCACTAAAGAGTGGACCATTACGTTACCATAAACATGTTCAAAACAAAAAATGAATACAAATTTAGAATATTTACATTAATATAGATTTTCAACATATTTTTTCAGAATTTTTTGAGGATTGTAAAGGCCGTTATGCCCCCGTATTGACCGTTACTACCGATACCTGTATCAGTAACGGTGGTGACTGTTATAGCCACCATTACCGATACGAAATACCCTGATGACCACCCACTTTAGGCCACTTGTTCAACTAAGGACCCGAAGGTAGTATCTCAGGTCAAGGATCATACAATTCCACTTCATCAAATATGCCGCAAGAGCATGGAGCTTATGAGGAAGTCATGGGTTTAAGAAAAAAGAAAAGAAAGAAAGTTGGAAGAGTTACCTGCGGCAGCCATCACCAGAGAAATAATAACCAGGGAATGGCTTAAAGTATGTAGTTTCATATCTTTCATGATCACCATATAGAGTACGGAAGGCCCCAGGCCATGAGTTCTTCACGCAAAGATATCCGCTGCATTCACCTTCAACCTCCTTTCCTTTCTCATCAACAATGACAGGCTGCAACATTGTTCCAAACGAACAAGAATGAAAAGCAGCTAATATGGTGTTTGGGAGCTTGAAAAATCGATACGAGAGAGTGACATTTCTCTGAAAGTTATTTTCCAAGGAAGCATTGTAGAGAAAACAAAACAAAACAGGGGGGTGGGTAAGAAATTTTTCGAGGACCTTTTCTATGAAAACGCATTCTTGAAAAATGTTTTCAACCAAAAAGTGAACTCCCAATAAAAATGTCATTTTCTTGGAAAGTATACTTTCCAAACTCCCAAACAGGCCCTAAAAGGAAAAGTGCATCAACATCTTAGTTTCCGAAACACATACCTGAACCCCAAAGAAGGGGAAAGTGGCAGAACCAGGCTTTTGTAGCCACGCACCAGGTAAAGGAGTAATCTGAATGGCAACAAGGGAGAACCAAGAACGCCACAATCAAACTAACAGGAAAAGCAGGTAAAGGAGTAATCGGATTGGCAACAAGGGAGAACCATGAATGCCACGATCAAGCTAACAGGGAAAACAGTGAAAAGATTTTATAATTTGCTTCAAAAAGCATCCCTTGATGGTTGGAACAAAACAACATAAAACAGATAGAACAACGAAATACTACCATAAAGCCACCAGTCTCAGTCTGCCACCACGTATCAGATATAGGGCACCGTGAATCACCAACAACATTGAAGAACCACCTACACAAGAAAGGAAGAATCTTGACATCTTTTCAGACATAATGACCCAATGTGAACATTAGCTAACATGTAGAGAAGATGCAAACCTCCATGCAGTTGGATTTATAGGCTCTCCTACACTTCCGAGAACTCGTAATGATTTGCGAGAGTAGCGAGTAACATACTGCTTGAAAAGACATGCAGCAATTAATATGTTATAACATACTCCACAACTGTTAGATGAAGACATGGCTGAGCAACAAGATTCCAGCCTGAGATGGTGAATTAGAAGCATCAAAGGAATGATGATATGTTAGCCTAAATAGGCAGCTTTAGGGTGCATGAATTACATCAAATGTAAATACGTAATGGTTAAGATTGCTCAATTGATTTAATCCAAAACATGAACAGTCTTTGACCATAGTGGCTAGAGCAGAATCTGGACTCTGTTACTAGTGGCATAATCTGGTTGACATCAACCAGAGCAGATCTTTATCTCATGAAATTTATTTTGTATTTTATGGCTAACTATTATCAGAAAGTCTGGTATTATTTTCATAAACAAAACTTTCCCGTTTTATCTTCGTCTCTTTTTATCTGCTTTTTCTACCAGAAACACAATGCAAATTGCCTACTCTATTAATTTGGTGAGAAATAGGATCCCATAAAAGATTTATCAACATTTTAAAATAATAATTGTAGAAATAGAGAAAAGAAGAGGAGAGAACATATCTTCTCCTCTGGAATCCTTTATTTATAAAGGCAATTTGCTACAAGAGACAAACTCAAAATAAATGCTAATGGAGTCTAAAAAATACACCATTATCCTCAAGAATATGATGCACCACATGACCATCGAATATGTGTACTCTCACACTCAAATATACTGCAATGCACGTACAATGAAGACTGTATACTCTAACAATAATAAGGTAACCCATTATCAATTTGGGTTTTAGAATCCGGTGAACAATCATGCAGAGAAAAGATTCTACTCATAAGGCATATTTACATGTCTTCATTCTCACCAAGGTGTTCAATAATGGTAACGGTGACCGCAATGGCCACCGCTCGTTACGGTTACGATATGGGACAACGGCCATTATGGCATTTTTATTTTTTGTTTTTTGAAAAAACATGTTTCTGGACCATTATGGGGCCGTTACATACCGTTATGGGGCAGTTAAAGGCAATTTTTTTCTGTAACGACCGTTATGCCCATTTTGACCCGTAACGCATAACGGTTATGGCCGTTAATCTTTTTTTATACATTGATTCTCATATTATGTGTAGCCTGCTATGTCCTCTATTATTGCATGCATGCTTTATTATGTAAGTGTTCTGTTGAGATAATGGTGGGTGTAACGGTGCCCACCGTTACGGATGTGTTGAATCGGCATAACAGCCGATATGCCCTTGTATCCGTCATTTATTATTATTATTATTTATTTATTTTGCTTTTAAAAAATCTGGAAAAATATTTAGAAAATCCGGAAAATTGTAAATATTCCAAATATGCATCCATTTATAATTTTGAACATGTTTATGGTAGTGTAACGGTCCAATCTTTGGTGAGAATGTTGTATCGGATTGTCTGGTCAATTTATGAATTTGACAGCCTAGAATTGACTGTAGGTCTTTTATATTTAATTATCTAACTACATAATATCAATATGAATTTATTAGAATGAATGTAATACCAAAATATTTCATGTTTGTAGGTATTGGTGTATTACATACCTTACAACTCGCGTACATTTTATTTCAACATACAGAGTATAGGGAGTTATGTGTCCTCTTATGTAATTCATATATCTAACAATTTAATATCATTTTTCCCAATAAATCTTAAGAAAAAATTGAAATTAGATTCAAGTAAATAGTGTTGCTAATTTTGCGCTGATTTGGCAGACCATTCGATGCCCCAAATCAACATCAAATTCATGCAATCTATTGGCACTTATCCCACTAATGGATTGGTGGACATTTATTGAGTAGTGAAGAATGAAAAATATCAAATGATCCTATTTCAAAAAATAAGTGTTTGCAAATTAACGGTGAAAATCGTTTAAACAATTTAATTTTGGGATTGTGACTTAGCAACAATGGTGCCATAATTTAATTTATTGATTTTGAGTTAATGTATACCTCATGCACAATTTTTTAATGCCATGTACATGGAGCCTGCCTCGATGTATGTATTGTATATCAATGTCGTCCATCCATTTTACTAACTCATTTTAGGGCATGGTCCAAAAAATGAGGCAAATCCAAATCTTAGGTGGACCACTAGTGGGTGAGGCCCTGAAATTGAGGCCCACCTTGATGTATTTGTATATCCATGTTGTCAATCTATTTTTCCAACTCATTTTAAGGCATGGTCCAAAAAATCAGGCAGATCTAAACCTCAAGTGGACCACTAGTGAGTCACACCTTGAAGGTGGGACCCACCTCGATGCATTTGTTGTATATCCATGTTGTCCATCCTTTTTTCCAACTCATTTTAGGGCATGGTCCAAAAAATGAGGTAGATCCAAATCTCTGGTCGACCACACAATAGGGATTGAATTCCCACAATTAAAACTTCTTGTGACTATTGTTTTTTTTTTTTTTTTTGGATAAGCTGCCATTTGTGTTCTCCCTTGATCCAGGTCTATGCAACCTTATCAACAGGTTCAATGGAAAATAAACATTACAGTGGGCCCTAGGAAGTTTTTAGCAATGGCCATTCAATCCATATTGTGTGGTCCACTTGAGATCTAGATCTGCTTCATTTTAGGACCATGCCCTTAAATGAATAGGAAAAATTGATGAACAGCATGGATATACGACACATAAATCAAGGTGGGCCACATGTACCAAAATAGTGGAAGTGCACTAAGCAGCGTACGCCGCGGACTACTTATAAAAAATAAAAATAAAAATAAAAAATAAAAAAGTGTGTGGCTGTTTTACAGCCATACCACCCATTTGTTTTGAGTGGGGGCGGGGAAGCCACAGAAGAAGAAGAAGAATGAGGTATTTTTTCCGTATTTTTCTTTTCATTTGTTTCCTTTTTCTTGTAGGGTTATTGTGTGTAACGGCTGTTACGGGATCATAACAACTGTTATGCCTTGTAACGGCCGTTACGCTCCCGTAACAACCGTTTCGGTTCGTTTTTTTCTGGACCTCCCCATTTAAACCCCATCGGTTACCGTTACGTATCAACTGTTACGACCGATAAGTAACCAATTTGGGACACCTTGTCTATTATATATCATGTGCATGCAATTAGTTACATGTCAAATGCACACAATAATACGTGATATGCATTAAAAATTAATCCAACATCCATATTGGTTGATCTCGCTCCATTTCCTACCTAGGAGCGAATGGGTTGACTGGATGTGGGGTAAAACATAACTGTTGAACTTAGCCATGCAATATCATATATTCTTGTTCTCATATATAATCAAGGTATTAAAAATGGTTATGTAATGGCCATTGTGTAATAACATTGGTGAGAACCATTAAGTGTTACGAGGTTATAACAACCATTACCAAAAAAGTGGCCCATATAGCCCTTTAGGGCCTGTTTGGATTGTAAATTACATTAGTAATATATTGTAAAAGTGCAATGCTTACAAATTACAATACCCAACTCCTAGAAAACAAGTAATTTGACAAACAATTGTTGTCTTTGGATATGCATGGTAAAATTGTAATGATGATATTTTTATATTACTAAAATGTTAAATCAATAGGAAAATTACTCTAATTCCTGTGTTTGGATAGGAAATTTCCAATGCAATACAATGTAAAATTGTAATTACCTATCTCCTACTACATCTACATTTGACCACCTAATTACATGCCGAATTATATGTTTCAACAAACTTTGTAAAATCATAATGATGGTGCTTTTGCATTACATTACTGAATATTGATCTAATTCGCAATCCAAACAGGGGCCGATGCAGTTTTTTTTTTTTTTTTTTTTTAATGATGACCATTATGGCCACCATTACCATTATTGAATACCTTGGATATAATACACAATCAATTACAATAGAAGCTGTAACAAGCTAGGAAATTGCATGTAACAATGGAGAGATTTCTTGCCTCAGCACCATCCCGCATGAGGGACCGCACAAGTGTTGGCGCCGTGTAGAATACTGACACTTTGTACTTATCAACAATGTCCCAACAACGTCCAGAATCTGGATAGTTTGGAGCCTGCAGATGATATACAAAAAGATCTAGTGAAAAGATGTGGAACTGAATCTCCATATGAAAGCGCTGTTGGATTTACTGGTAACAAAACCAAGAAAATATAGCCATCATTATATTATAGAAGCCATAAATAACTTTAAAGAACACAAATGATCACAAAAAGTCATCATACTGGTCATAATATTTGATTCAAATATGGAAGTTCATGAAGTTTTAATCATAGCATATGGAAAATCTTTCTAATGTTGATTTTTATTTTTATTTTTGGAAGGATTTCTAATGTTGAATGTTATAAAGTCATTTCTAAAAAGACATCTTGGATATATTCTGAAATCTATAAGCCTCCAAGTTTGTTGCTAAAAGGATAATTCAAAATGAGTGACAGAGATCCCAAATGAAAACGATCACCAATGCTTGTCTAAATTGTTATTGTATCGCAAATAGTAACGAGGGTTGAATTATATCGAATAGCAAATCATATCATAAATCGTAAGATTTTTTATGATTTTCTTAAAAAATGAAAAAAAAAAAAAAAAAAAAAAAAAAAATCCGCGAAATATAAATAAATCATTAAAAAATGAAAAACTCATCAATCATCCATTTCTCATCAATACGCAGCAAGTAATACAACCATATCATGATAATGTTAGAGGATTCGCGCATTTCCTTTATTTTTTGTCATTCAAGAAATTTAGTTTAAAAACATACAGAAATTCTTTAAAAATTTATAATCTTTTTACCTTTCTTAAACATAAAATCGCTTTGGAAAAGTGACATTTGATTATGTAGACCAGTGAAAAAATATTTTTTGATTTCTAACCATCATTACCACAATACATATAGGTCAGCGCAACTGCAACCATATATAAATAAATAAATAAATAACAAAAAAAAAAAAAAAAAAAAAAACATTACATATGATTCATACACATGCCATTAGAAAACGGTTACATAATAACCATAATGGCTGTTATTGACCATTATGCAATATGGGGCCATAACACCCAATTTGAAAAGGTTAACTCAAAACATGCCAATATGGGTCGCTACATTTTTTCCTTTAAAAAGATTTTGACAGTTGCAAGGTTGTTATAAGGGTGTAACAGCCACTTTGGTCCGCATCGTAATGGCCATGAGGCTGTCCATTACAACCACCAGTACCATTATTGAATACTATATCAAGTTGGTGTTTCAACCAATTAAGAAGTAAGAAATCATAAGAAAATACAAAATGATTTAACATCAAAGAGAATTATTTATCATGTAATACAAAATGATTTAACATCAAAGAGAATATTTATCATATAATCTCTTGTAAAGAACATTATAAAATAATTGACCTCTTCGAAATGATTCTCAAAGCCACCACCAATTTAAAAACATAAAGTGAAAGCCAAGAAAAGCTTAAAATAGAAAAGAATAAGTATAATTTGAATTGTAAATTGGGATTTGAATCGTAAATCGTAGGATTCAAATCATAGAATCATATGATTCATTTAAAAAGGGATTCAAGGTGGGATTCAAATACTTTTGCTTGATTCGTAAATCGTAAATCATAGGATTCTGACAACACTGACTATCACTAGTAATCAGCACTCCCCAAACTATTTTGGGCACACATTATTAGGTATCAATGAACACATAATTCTACCCAAAAAAAAATAAAAAACCCTTCAAGAAAATAAATTGTCTTCAGAAAGATACGCAAATAAATTATACAAATATTTGATTCATGATCAGTTTCACATCCTAGATACACAAACATATTCTACAATGGCAGGTCCGAATTGGTTACCCCTTCAAAAACCACAACTGTAGCTCCATTTAGCAGAGGACCATACGTAACATAGCTGTGTCCAGTGATCCAACCACAATCAGCAGTGCACCTGGAGGCAGAACAAGAGAAATGAGCACTACACAGGAGTGGGTATAATTACGCTTGTGGATTCAAAGACAAGTTTCTTAAGGCACTTAAAGACCACCAAGTTTTGCCAGCATACCAGTAGATATCTGATGGCTTGTAGTCAAATGCATACTTAAACGTCGTAGCAGTGTATATCATATATCCCCCTGTTGTATGCAGAACACCCTGCATATAGACATGCAAGATCGAACATGAAATGCATGCAGGCACACAAAAGACACCAAATTGACTACAATTAAGAGAACTTCAAAGAGATCACCTTCGGCTTTCCAGTGCTCCCACTGGTATACAAGAGAAAAAGAGGATCTTCTGCATCAACCCACTCCACTTCACACGTCGTTGGACATTGTGGGACAGTATCCTGGAACACAATTCTTGAGCATTAAACATAAAATGACTATACCACCTGTAGCAACTCGTTCCCTAAATCACGCATGCATAACAGGTTCAAACCAAACGAACATAACACTATATATATATATATATATATATATATAATATATATATATTATATATATAATATATATATATATATATATATATATATATATATATATTACTTGCAATCAGGTCAGATCAGTCCTTTAGTAGATATGCATGCATTAACATTGCTCTTTGTTTCAAGGCTACCAAGTTATTGCTTATGCACTTTACCAATATTGTTGAAATCATTATCCAAATTAAGAACATGAGTGTTATGCTTCAGCTTTAAGAGATGTCACCAAACTAAGAGGAAATCAATTCTATTGACCTGCCACCAGATATCTCTCCCATCCTGCCATTTTGTTGCTTCCCTCTTCATTGCTGACTCATTTTCATAAGTTAAACATACACCTGCTCAATGAAAAGATAATGATAAACATAAAACATGTAACCTAAGACATATTTTTGTCGTTGATTAACAACTAGGAAAAGATACAGAAGAAAACATAAAGGAAAAAGTTACAAAACTTTTCATTCTCATGTATTGAGTACAATGGTCCAAAGCACAAACCAAGAACATACAATTTTAAGTTTATCATACATGAAGATATTACCAAGAAGTTTGAAATTAACATCAAACCATATCAACTCTACTAATTATTATGTTTACGAATAAATGATTTGTTGTAAAAAATACAATAAAGAAAACATATCCATCATCATCATCATCTAAGCCTTATCCCAACTAATTGGGGTCAGCTACATGAATCCTTTTCCACCATTCCACTTTAATAAATAAAACATATTGATGAATAAATTAGATTACTGAACACAGAAAACAAAGTATCTACTCAAAACCTGAGAATCAAAATATTTGTTGAAGGAGCAACATAAGCATAAGAGCAACAGAGATTCAAAGAATTTAGAAACATAGTAGGAAAAATAAGATGCTTCACATGTCAAACATTACTTACACTTCATAACATATGCCACTTTGTTTCTCAAACTGAAAATTTTGAACCACCATCAAGCCTTAGGCCATGTTTGGAAAGCATGGATTCCATGCCAAACAACAAAAAAGAAAAAAGATTTTCCTTTGATGTGACTATTTGTGTTGTTTGCATAGCAAAGAAAAGGGTGAATTCCATCAAGAAATCACTACATTTTTCCATAATTTGGATTCTCTACACAAGAAACTCGGTGAGTATCGTAAGAGAGATGAAATTCCCACTTGCTACCAAAACAAGAGCTCAAAATTGAAACCCATGTTTCAATAGTTCTCATGGAAATCATCATTGGATAATTATTGTTTTTCCTTCTCCCTTCTTTTGCCTTTGTTTCCAAGTATCCAAACATGACCTAAAATTATTTAAGACTTCTACATCCTGCTAATGTTGGCCACTAAGAAAAATCCCAATAACCCCTTTAGCATGCGCAACTTTTGTCCATATACAGAAATCTCAACTTGACTCATTCAAATGCAGCAGGTGCATGAAGAAATAAAAATAAAACAAAGTAGGAGATTATGCACCAAAAGAATTGGGAGTTTTAACTTAACGTACCTACAGAGACCCCATTTTTGGTTGATTCCACTAATGCTGCATCAACAATATCTTTCAGATGGATGACTTTGGAACCTCGGCAAACAGCATTGCAGGTTATGACGGCCTTTGGTTTGCAATCCAAAATTCTTTGGGCAAGAGATTCTGCAGAGAATCCGGCAAACACAACCTGAAAAAACAGCACGGCTGCTAATGATTTTCATTTAAGAACTGGAACCAGAACCGATTGCAAAGAAATGGGGAGAAGAGAATCGGTGCATGCACATTACCGAGTGAACAGCGCCAATGCGAGCACAGGCCAGCATTGCAATCGGCAATTCCATCAGCATGGGTAAATAAATCACGACTGCATCTCCCTTTCCAACGCCAATGCCTTTCAAGTAATTGGAGAGCTGTTTATAGGATAAACATACACTCAAATTTTCACAAATGCTTCAACTGCTGATCGTATTCCAGATACTGGAGACACTGAAAATCACAAAAAAAAATGGATTCTCTAATATACCTGGCAAACCTTCTCCAGCACCTCACTGTACGTTAACCGCCCATCATTGCCCAGATCATTCCCTTCCCAATAAAATGCAATTTTTCCTCCATTACCAGCCTCAATATTTCTGTCCAATGCATTGTAGCATATGTTTGTGACACCACCTTTGAACCACTGCCCAGTGACACCCATCATACATTTTGATCTCTTTTTTAAAAAATCACTTCAAACTGACTAAAACTCAATTACACGAACTAAATATAGAGAAAGATGAACCAGATTCTACTCACAACCTCCCCACATGTGCATAGAATCTGGGCAGGTCATTAGGTGGGCCCACAGTTAGCAAAACTCCATTTTAAACCCCATATTTTTTGAAAAAAAAAAATCATATAATTTGATTAAATGTTTAAAACTCCGTATATTTCGAAAGATAGGCCAAAAAAACTCATTTTTTTGGGCAAACCGAATTAAACGCACTGTTTCAATAATAAAAAACTAAAATAAAAAAATGTTTTATTGAAAAGACTTTTGAGTGCAATTTTAAAAATACAAATTGGTGGTCGCTACCCATTTGATAAAACTGAGTGGAATGTGAAATTTTTAGTAGAGCCGGACTGATATTCAGTCAGATTAGTTGAAAAGGAAGGATTGGAGAAAGGCAAAGAATACCATTCGACTATCTATGTACATTATTGTACGTACATATAGCAATTCTAATTATTTCAATTAAAGTTTTCCTTCTTAATCTTAATATATAGTCACATATATGCACGTACATAGTTGTTTTTTCACTCTGTTTTTCTTGAGGCCGCACTGTATTAAACCCTAACTCTTCGTTCTTCAAAACTTTGGCATTTCCATACTTTTGACCATATTTTTAACAATCGAGATCAAATTAAAAATGAACATTTTCTGAGGCATTTTTTGCTGTATGCCGCTCTGCTAACAATAGGTGTACCCCACCATGTATGTTCCGAAGTCGAAAATCAGGTTTTCTGCTCATCGTGCATGTGAATGAAGAAATGGATGGATAATTTGAATTGACCAAAATCCAATTAATGGTTTGGCTCACACAATAAGCAGATTGTCCTCATTTTCAAGCCGCAGAATAAACATGATGAAATAACCCACCCAATGAATGAACGACCAGGATCTTGCATACACATGGGAATGTATCCTTAGCAGGCTCGTATAAGAAAAGATCTCACCTCAATGCTTATATTCCCCTTCCTAACATCCAAATTCTCTGAAAAGACCTTTTCACCCCACTTCTGTTTCCAGTAAAACTGGGACGCAATCTCTGACCAGAAACCAGCAGGGTCCTCAATAGACCTTTTATACATCTCCAGATACTGATCAAACGAACCAAACCAATTAAAAAAGATAAAAGCAAAAATAATTTTTAAAAAATAGCGACAAAAAAAAAATTATAGTGGTCAAAGGAAACAAAATTGTAACGGATATCTTGTAGATTTTACTGAAATTTTGAAATAAAATCAACATCTGCACAATAAAACAAGCGAAATCGGGAAGATGAATCCTAACATGAACAAATTTCAGCTACAGAATTGCATCCTCTGACACCGAAACATGAGCATAATTTTAAACAGAAAAAAAAAAAAAAAAAAAAGTTGACTTTAACAAATTTCAGAAAATATCACCATCACAGCCATCAAAACGCAATTATTAGAATCCAAAGAAAGATTTCTATAAATTTTTCATTTTCCGAAAAAAAAAAAAAACACACACACACACACACTATCTTCTCAAGCAATTAAAAAAAAAAACAAGAACTTTTTTTCACAGTGCGTTTGGTTGTACCAAAAGTCATGAAATTTTTCCATCAAATTAGACTGATTCATGAAATTTCATGATACTTAAGGCAACCAAACGCACCATTGCTGAATGGTAAAAACACATGTTTCCATACCACAATAAATCCAGAAATACCAACTTCCAAAGATCAAACATTTGAAAAAAAAAAAAAAAAGGAACGACACAAACTTGCACAAAATTACAAAATCATGATAAAAAAAAATGCCCTGCCTTTTGTAAAGTTCAAAATCGAAACCTCCTCCTCCGCCAACAAAACACAAAAATAATAATAATAAATGGAACGAATTCCGCGAACATTCATTGGAAGAAGAAGATCACCTTCTCCGGCGACGGGACATGAGCCTGAGAAGAGAATTCCTTGCTGGGGAAGATTATATCGTCCTCCTCCGACGCCAGCGAATTCCCGAGAATCACAGCGTTCATGCGCGGGATCTTCCCGGCGCCCGACGGCAGGTTCGCCATGGACTCCACGTGGCGGAGATGATTCAGCGTCACCAAGCTCTTTCGTGGAGACGAAGATGGCGAAGAAGACGCTGCCGTCGCCATCTTCCCTGATTGCTTTCTCAGATCCGAAGAGAGAGATCGAAAGCAGAAGAGAGGAGAAGGTGAGGGTTTTATAGGAGAAGGGTTTGGCAAGAGAAAGCGAGGGTTGGAGAGATGATTTTGAAAAACGTAGGACACAGCCATCTCAATTTTTACTATTTTTTTATTTTATTTCTTTAAAAAATATTTTTTTTAATTTTTAAAAAAAAAAAAAAAAAAACTGTTATTTATTTGTGGGGAGTTTTTTAGTTTGGCTGACTGGGATAGGATTGTTGGAGAGAGAGAGATGGGATGAGAGAGAAACACACATGTGCTCGACGAATCCGTATCGGCCGATATTTTCGGCTACTTTTCGGGTATCGGGTCATACCGAATGAGATGCGGGGTTTAATTTTTGGGTACGTGGTTTGCGTGGTCAAAGGAAGAGAGAGAGAGAGGAGATTGTGCAGAGACGATGGGATTTCAGGAGTTTTTTTTTTTCTCCATGTTTCCAATCGGATGAGATCATTTGGATAGACTTGACTTTGGCGGAATTGTATATGTTGTCCATTTTTCTATTACGTTGGAGTCGAGGCGGAGGAAAATACGAAGGAAGCACGAGGGGGGTAGTGGCGTTGGCTTATGGTTTGTTGATCCAGGCCATTGATCTGTTGCGGTCCACTGTGGTGGTATAATGTTCCAGAAATTTACGTGCATAGTTGAATTATGGGCCACAAATGAATGGTTTAAAAGGGAAGTGAAGACATGCACATTCAGGGCCATTTCGTCTCTAGTAATTTGACTAATAACGCCCTAAAAAATGTGAAATGATAGTACTTTTATATTAGTAAAATATTAAATTAATAAAAGAATACATTAATTTTTGTGTTTGGATTTTGAAAAAAAAAAAAAAATTTACCATAACACATTGTAAATTTATAGTTAATATAAGTTCATTCACCTTTTCTATTACATTTGCATTTAACTACTGAAGTCCATCCATGGTCTACCAAGCAATGGAACTTAAGCTCGCAGTTAGTCTTCCAAGCCCTAGCCTTAATTAGGATTGATCTTAAAAGATAGGTCAGCCATACAAAGAAAAGAGCGATATGAGCAATGGTTTGAAATGATCTAAACGCAATATGCCCATCATCCACATATAAGTGACCTTGGTGATGGAAACATGAGCTTGAATAAATCTATAAGATGCCTTTAGGGCCTGTTTGGCCAGGCAAGGTGGATTGTATTAGGTTGTATTAGGGTGGATTGGAAGGAGCAATCCCTGGATTTGGCCGGGTGTGCCAAACAGGCAGAAGTTGGATATAGCAATCCTCAGCAATCCACTGACATCATCATCATTACCTTGAAATCCACCCAATCCCTCCTAATCCCATCTATTTTGCCTGGGACATGTTTGGTTAGACGGAGCAATCCCAGGATTGGTCAGGCGAGCCAAACATACTCGGCGGTGAGTTCCCTGGATATAGCAATCCCATTGGATTGGCACCAATCCATTGACAGAGCCATCATTACTTGCCATCCACCCTAATACAATCCAATCCCATGGGATTGGCCCGTCCAAACACGCCCTTAAGCTATACCGACATTCTTATGGGACCCAAATGAATGTCTTAAAATTCATCATTTTGTGTAACAAAGGCTCCATTTATTACTGGACTGATCCAACAAGCTAAGTTGAGCTATTAATCATTGGCCAAAGCATGACCCAGCCCTGCCTAACCCAAACACCACACTTAGGTTTTAAGCTTGAGCCTAGTTCTCGAGTCAGGTTTAGGAGCTTAAGCCCTGGCCTTACAAGGCTTGGCTAGGGCAGCCCGTTACCACTCTCAACCCGATGGGAAAATGGTTGGCGTTCGGAGCCATAACAGCCATTCGCTAGAATTGAATCAGTTTGGTAGCTTTTCGTGCAATTCACGCACTCTTTAAAAATGCTTTCGTTGGGTAGATACGTGAAGACTTAGTTAAAGCCATCTCTCTTCAATGCACGTTGAAGGGTGATGCATCGATCAGGCCCGTTCATCTAGTGGTTTCTAACATAGCCGGCTTATGTTTTGAGACTTACGTTCATTGGACCAGCACTATCCGTAATATTCTTCATTTTGCGGTCAGAATGTTTGACCGTTGCACATGCCTTTGAAGGCCATGGCTAGTATCAGTCGAGCCACGTCTCTTTTGAACCATTTTCCGTCAATGTGGATTTCTGTACATGTGACTGTTGGTCCACCTCCCTCCTCAGTTGAAGTGGGCCGTCGCCTTGATAAGCCATGTACCAAACGGAAGGGTTAGATCAGCAATACACATTAAATCATTAAAACTTACAACGATTGATGGTCAGGCTTGTCCAATGATTGCAATTGTTATCTTATAGCTCATTTGATCAACCGTCCTAGTCATCACCGCATTTCATGTGAACATTGAGGGACAGATAGTAGCAAAAGGAAAACTTGAACCGGGTTCAACTCAATTAGCAAAAGAGCTGAAGATATTAAGGTCAGGCTTAGTCATGTGTGATCAGTTTGTTTTTAAAATGTTTTTCGCACATTCTCAAGGTAATTGAGACTGGTGACAGGTTGTAGGCAAATAGTTTTTAAAATACGTTGAGCCTTTGAGTGGTTATGCTTTTAGCAAGTACGAAGAAACCATTAATGGAACTCTGTAAATACAATTTTGCCAGCAAATGAAAAATTAAAAGAAAAAAAAAAGGATAGAAAATGAATTAATTTTAACTTTGCTGGATTAGACACCGGTCTAATTCTTACTGTCTTAGACCACTACACCAGTCTGATTCTTACTATCTTAGACCACTACACTAGTGTGGTCCTAAGAGATTTCTTGGCTTGATCGGAAAGCATTTAAGAGTTTTTTTGGTTCATATGAGGAGATGAACTAATGGCTTGTGTTGTTGGGATGAACTACTTATATAAGGGCCTGTTTGGGAGCGTGGATTTGGAACCCCCTGGATTGGCAACCCCTAGGATTGGAAACCCCCTGGATTGGCAATCCTCTCGGTGTGTTTGGCACCATGGATTGTGAATCAACTTTAATTCAAAAATACTTATATATGGCATATTTACAGGGGTTTGAATTTAATTACTAAATCAACTTTAATATCCCCAATTAGTGAGATATATAATTTTTGACACTATGGTTGTGATAAGCCCGCTAAAATATATGTTTTGCCTAAAAATGATGAAATTCCAAGTCTCAGATGGACCGCAAGCACAAGATCATGTCTGAGTGACTAACCAACGATTTTTAATCGTTAATTAATATGGACAATGTTTGGACGGTGCTGGATAATATTTGGATAGTGCTGATCTACATGAATAATGTTTGGATGGTGTTGATCATCTTTAGTGGGTCATGTGCCCAGTAGAATGATAGTGTACAGTGACATACATTTTTGCCTGCAACTATTGAAACTATTTTAGGTGTAATCCAAGCTCTCACCGTGGATTACAAACCCCCTCAAAGAGGGGATTGGCAACCCCCTGGATTGGCAATCCCTAGTTGCTTTATGCTGCCAAACAACCAAGGGGATTTGAAACCCCCTCTAATCCCCTCCAATCCCCTCCAATCCAAGGTGCCAAATGACCCCTAAGTAGAGTAGGTGGAAGTTTTAATTCAAGGTCATGACTACAATTGTTGGTTGGTGACCATGCCTCGGTGTGAAATCATGTGAGTTTCGGTACTCTTTTGATTTACCAAACAAATAATAAGATACTCAACACCCTACTTATCAAGATAATTTTTTTTTCTTTTCTTATTAATATGGGACTACACCTGAAACACAAAAAACAAGTTTTTCCAAACATTTTATATATTTATATATAATTTTTATTTAAAATATTTTTTAATCAACGCATTTTGCATAACACAATTAAGAAAACTCAGGCAGTTTTAAAAGAGAAATTTGCGACTGTGGACCCCACCTTTTATCCAGCAGTTTTTATGAAGCAATACAAACTTAGTTTAGGAACTTAGACCTGCTCGTACGGACAGCGAATTTGAGGTCAAAAATACCCCTCCCTTCCTTTCAAAGACAAGCGCTGACGCTGCGCCAACTAAGAGTTGTACGAACGGCTCAAAAGAGATCAAAGTTACATGGCCCCACAGCTATGTATTTATTATATCCACAACGTTCATCCATATTTTGAGATCATTTTGGAGCATTATCCAAAAAAAAAAAAAAAAAATCATATCCAAAGATCAACTGGACCACACCACAAAGAGCAGCGAGAAAATTGATTTTCACGTTAAAATTTTTTTAGGGCCCACCATAACATTTATTTTCCATCCAATCTATTCATAAGGTCATAAAAGGCCTGGATGAAGAGGAAAAACAAATTTCATAATGATCCAAAACTTATGTAACCCCTAAAAGGGTTTCAATGGTAAACGTTCAATCCTCCACTGCCTTTTACAGTGTGGTCCACTTGATGGCTAGATCTTTCTTATTTTTCGTCTCAAGCCTTAATACGAGTTCGCCAAATAGATGGACGGTTTGGATATAACACATACCTCATAATAGGACCCACAAAAAGCGATGGGATTACAACAGGAAAAAAAAAAAAAAAAAAACCAGGGACCTATAGCTATGGGGCTCTTATCGCTACGAATTATAACCGTAGCAATAACCGTAGCCCCTACTTTTTCGATATGTAGTTCGATATGTATCGAAGCTCTTTCGATATAATCGAAAAAGATCCAAAACTGTCCAGCGAGTTTGTTTTAAAAATCCTGCAATTTTACCTATGGCTATGGATTATAACCGTAGATATAACTGTAGTCCGTGGCTGTCTATTCAAATTTTTATTTTTATTTTATTTTTTAATTTTTACATGGAGAACTTTATTCTACCTTCAATTTTCTCTAATACATATTTATATAAACATGCATTTATAAGCATATAAAAAAAAATTTCTCTCTTTTTTTCATTCTTTCTTTATTCATTTAACAAGAATATCTTCTAAACCAAATTAGTTACTTGACGTACCCTATATGATTTTGGGGTAGGAGAAGCTACTTTAGCCAACCAACCTAGTTATTTTCCAAGATTCCATCAGGTCGATGGTTGAAAATCCATTTCATTCACTTCGCGATCAATTTCAATCAGTTCGCAGTCAATTTCATTCATTTCATTTACTTCGCGATCAATTCCATGCATTTCACGGTCAATCCCGCGCAGTTCCCCTTCACTTCACGGTCAATTCATTGCCTAATACATTTCCCCTTACATTTTTCTCTAATACATAATTATATAAATATGTATATATAAGTATATAAAAATATTTTTCTATCTTTTAATTCATTTCTTTATCTATTTATTTAACAAGCATATCTCCTAAACTAAAATGAATTACTTAACATACAACATATGATGGGGTAGGAGAAGCTAATTTAGTCAACCAACCTAATTATTTTTCAAGATTCCATCGGGTCGATGGTCGAAAATCCATTTCATTCACTTCGCGGTCAATTTCAATCACTTCGCGGTCAAACTAGAAATTGAGTGGGGCAAACATGAAATTCAGCGGGGCAAACATGAAATTCAGCGGGACAAACTAGAAATTGAGTGGGGCAAAAATGAAATTCAGCGGGGCAAACATGAAATTGAGCGGGGCAAACTAGAAATTCAGCAGAGTAAACATGAAATTGAGCGGGACAACCTAGAAATTAAGCGGGACAAATATAAAATTCAGCCGGGGAAACATGAATTTCAGCGGGGGAAACCAGAAATTGAGCAGGGCAAATATGAAATTGAGCGGGGCAAACTAGAAATAGAGCGGGGCAAACTGAAAATGGAGCGGGGCAAACTCGAAATTGAGCGGGGCAAACTAAAAATCGAGCAAGGCAAACTAGAAATTGAGCAGGGGCAAACTGAAAATTGAGCTGGGGCAAACTAGAAATTGAGCGGGGCAAACTCGAAATTCAGCGGGGCAAACTAGAAATTGAACGGGGCAAACATGAAATTCAGCGGTGCAAATTGAAAATTCAGCGGGGCAAACTGAAAATTCAACGGGGCAACCTAGAAATTGAGCGGGACAAACATGAAATTCAGCGGGGGAAACATGAAATTCAGCGGGGTAAGATATTTGGCTTTTAGGGCCTGTTTGGATACCCCGAAATAAGTTACTTTGTATACCTACAACAGTAAATAAGTAGCTTATTCGAGATAAGTAAGCTCAGTTTAAGATCAATTATAAATAACTTTTTTACTTAAAGTTACTTAATCACTTGAACTTAAGAAGTAGAAACCAAGATAAGCTACTTAATGCATAGGTAGCTTATATCAAGTTACTTACAATCCAAACTCCCCCGTATCGACACTATTTTCCCAAATTTTATTTCATATAATTAAGAAGTTGGTAACATCGAAACATGAAATTGAGGAAACCCACTTGTCTTAAGGTTTGATAGTGAAACAAGCTACAATGTTCACCTGTCATGGCTCAAGTATACTACAGCAACTAGCCACTCATGTGCATAAACATGGTATGCATTCATGTCAATCAGCTCACTCAAATTAGGGCCCCTATTGTGGATGGAGGATGGCCCTAAAAATATCCTAAATTTCTTAAAAAATAAAAAAACCTAAAAACACCTAAATTTGAAAAAAGTGCTCCTCGATATTATCTAGAGCTCTTCGATATTATCGACATGTAAACCTCGATATATCGACTCATTGTCGATAATATCAAGCTAATATAATCCCCTATACGAAACATTTTGTCGTCGATATTATCGATATATGGTCGATTATATCAATGCATGGTAAGTCATCAATAATATCGAGTCTGGATCGATGGTATCGATAACTAGTGATTTATGTCCATTGAGGTAGATGGAAAAACTCGTATCGACTAATGTTTTCCTTATGTTCATAATGAAGTAGTCCTCCAATTTTCAGTTTGCCCCACTCAATTTATAGTTTGTCCCGCTCAATTTTCAGTTTGCCCTGCTCAATTTCTAGTTTGCCCGCTTAATTTTCGATTTGCCCCGCTCAATTTTTAGTTTGCCCCACTCAATTTTCGGTTTGCCCGCTCAATTTCTAGTTTACCTCGCTCAATTTTCGGTTTACCCCTCTCAATTTCTAGTTTGTCTCGCTTAATTTTCAGTTTGCTCCGCTCAATTTCTAATTTGCCCCGCTTAATTTTCGGTTTGCCCCGCTCAATTTCTAGTTTGCCCCGCTCAATTTCATGTTTGCCCCATTGAATTTCATGTTTGCCTCGCTGAATTTTTAGTTTGCCCCACTGAATTTCGTGTTTGCCCCGCTCAATTTCATGTTTGCCCAATTGAAATTCATGTTTGCCCCGCTCAATTTCATGTTTGCCCTGCTGAATTTTTAGTTAGCCCCACTCAATTTCTGTTTGACTGTGAAATGAAGGGAATTGACCATGAAATGCACGGAATTGACCGTGAAGTGAAGGGGAATCGCCGGGATTGACCGTGAAATGCATGGAATTGATCGCAAGGTAAATGAAATAACTAAAATTGACCGTGAACTGATTGAAATTGACCGCGAAGTGAATGAAATGGATTTTCGACCATCGACCTGATGGAATCTTGAAAAATAACTAGGTTGGTTGGCTAAAGTAACTTCTCCTACCCCAAAATCATATAGGGTACGTCAAGTAATTAATTTTGCTTTAGAAGATATTCTTATTAAATGAATAAAGAAAGAAATGAAAAAAAGAGAGAAAAAAAATTTTATATGCTTATATATACATACTTATATAAATATATATTAGAGAAAATTGTAAGTAGAATAAAGTTCTCCATGTAAAAAAATAAAAAAAAATAAAATAAAATAAAAATTTTGAATAGAGTAGCACAGACTACAGCTATGGCTACGGTTATAATCCGTGGCTATAGGTAAAATCACCTTCAATACATATCGAATACTCTTCGATAGTATTGATAATTGTAGGATTTTTTAGGCAAACTCGCTGGACATTCTTGACCTTTTTCGATCATATCGAAAGACCTTCAATACATATCGAAGTACATATCGAAATACCTTCGATATATATCGAAGGACATTGAAAAAGTAGGAGATACAATTATGGCTACGGTTATAATCCGTAGCAATAGGGAACCCCAGCTTTCAAAAATCACATTTCTTTTGTGGGTCCCATCATAAGGTCTATGTTATATCCAAACCGTCTATCTATTTTTCGAGCTCATAATAAGGCTTGAGACGAAAAATAAGATAGATCTAAGTATCAAGTAGACCACACTGTAAGAAGTTTTGGATCATTATGAAATTTGTTTTCCTCTTCATCCAGTTCTTTGTGACCCTATGAATGAACTTAGTCGGGGAGGATTTCTCACAAACATCACAGTGGGCCCCCAAAAGTTTTTAATAGTTGACGCTCATTCAACATTGTTTCCTGTAATGTGGTACAGTTGAGATTAGGATATACCTAATTTTTGGTCTCATATCATAAAATGATGTGGAAAAATATATGGACAGAATGGATGAAAAGCATACATCATTGGGGCTCATAGACCACCGACCATCCGTGATTGGCTGGTGGCGGGGGAGTACCCAATCCGTTTCCGTGAAAGGAGGGGTATTTTCGTCCTCAAATTTGCTGTCCGTACAAGCAGGTCTAAGTCTGTGTTGCTTCGTAAAAACTGCTGGATAAAAGGTGGGGTCCACAGTCACTAATTTCTCGTTTTAAAATGTTCAATGGAACTGTGCCAATGCCATACACGTGGAATGTCTGAAGGTCGATCCTAACCTTTCAAATCGTCCCACAAAGCAGCAGTGACAGGGCAGCCCATCCATCCCATTGATAAACATTGGCCTAATGAATTTAGAGAGTCGACCAGCTCTTTTTAACCATCCATTGATACCAACTATCAGATGCTTTGGATCCTTCAATCCATGCTGTTTTTATATATTATCCACCGGAGATGGGCCCACGATTTGTACAGTCCAGATTAATACATGGGCCTCATAAATTTAAACAGTTGACCAGCTCTTTTTAAAGATACATTGATGAGGAAAGAGATGTTTTTAATCATTCAATCCATGCCATTTGTTTATATTTTCCACCAGAACTACTCCCACAATTTGGAGAGTCCATATTAAATACGTGTGCACCACGTATGCGGTAGATGAGTGAACAAAAACAATCTCACGGTTCCAAGGTATCCTGTAATTTCTCAGAGCAATGTATTGGAATGCGTCCACAATACCAATGGGGATACAAACGCATAGTTTCAAATGCATTGCCATTTCGTCACTCTTACGATTTTGAGTATTGATTCAATAAATGGGAAGAGAATATAAAATAACAGTGTTGTAGGTACTCTCTTGACTTTTTCCTTTTTTTGTGTGTGATGTGTGTGGCCAGACTGCCGGTCTATTCATCGAGTGGCCCCCACTGTTATGTGGCGTGAGTCATGATCACGGGTGAATCCAGTTGGACTAGCCGTTGGACCGGTTGGTAAGCTGTTATTCAAATCTTTCAACCATCCTTTTTTTTAATCCGATCCACTGCTTGCCACAAACAATAGGTTTTTTTAAATATTTTCTAGCACTGTGATCGGTCCACATTATTATTAATGTTGACAGTTACGGAAACGGATTGGCTGGAAGGCGATTGGCTAGTGTACCACACACCAGCTATATATCTAGTGTAGATACGTGTCCTCGAGCTCCGAGTTAATTATACGAACGGTTCAAAGGAGATCAAAGTTACATGGGCCCCACAATGATGTATTTATAATATCCACACCGTTCATTCATTTTTCGAGATCATTTTAGAGCATTAGACAAAAAGCGAATCATATCCATAGCTCAAATGGATCACACCAAAAATAGAAAGGGGATAATGATTTTCACATTTAAAAAAATCCGTAGGGCCCACAATAATGTTTATTTTCCATCCAATCTATTCATAAGGTCACAAATACCTGGATGAAGAGGAAAAAACAAATTTAATATTGATCCGAACTTCTATAACCCCAAAAGGGTTTCAATGGTAGATGTTCAATCCCACAACGCTTTTTGCAGCATGGTCCACTTTATCTTTAGATCTATCTTATTTTTCGGCTCATGCCTTATGACGAGCTCGCAAAATATATGGACGGTTTGAATATAATAAATACCTCATAATGGACCCACAGAACTTGCTGACGTCAATACAGCAGCTATATAGCTGCTGTGTGGTACACCAGCCAATCCGCTTCGGATTGGCTACTCCCCTGCCACCGGCCCCGTGGCTGATGGTCGGTGCTCTGTGGACCCCACCATGATGTATGTGTTTCATCCATTCTGTTCATCCATTTTAACCGATCATTTTAGGGCTTTATCCCAAAAATGAGAGGGATATAAATCTCAGGTGGATCACACCACAGGAAAACAATAGCGATAGGATAACCACCATTAAAATCCTCATAAGGCCCACTGTACTTTTTATTTGACATCCAAACTGTTGATTAGGTATACAGACCCAGATGAAGGATAAAAACAAAGATTATCTTGATCCAAAACTTTTATGGCCCCCAAAATTTTTTTAATGGTCGACGTTCATTCAACACTATTTCCTGTAATGTGGTCAACTTGAGATTGGGATATACCTAATTTTTGGTCTCACACTGTAAAATGATCTAGAAAAATAGATGGACGGCATGGATGAAACACATACATCATGGTGGGTAAATAATATAGTCTGTGATGATTTGAATCACATTGTAACAGATTTTTTCTGTTTGTGGCAGATAGACGATCTGGATTTTCCTTTTTTTAGGTGCCTGCAATAATCCTAACAGCCTCTGGCAGACCACAAAAGGGCCACAAAATAACAAACTTAGATTTCTCCCATGATAATGGCTTGGCTGAACTCTCTCTCACCCTAACCTAACTGAATCCCTCCCTTTGAAAGCATTCAACCAAGTGAGCACTCAGCCTACGTCGCATGGGGCTGTACATCACACGGGGCTGTACCAATCAAAGTCCACGTGAGGGCCTCGCCCAACTCGAATTTCCACTGCCTTACCCACTCCGGCTCCATTACTATTATTGTTACTTTGGCATAACCATTTAACCTTTGTTTAATCCAAGAAAACTTTAGATACTCTCATATAACGTAATGGTTTATAGGGACGCAATAAAAAAAAAATTGTGCAAGTGGCATCAATGTAACTTTTTTCCAACCCTTTAAACGGTGAGAGATAATAAAAAGAATTGCATTGAAAATCTATCCTAAATGGTGTTAGGTTTTAATTCAGACCCGCGATCACACGTATAGTAAATGATCTGATTTCGATGGTACATGTGCGATTTAGTATGTGTCTGGCATTACAAAAGTAGTATTCGACTTGAATTGAACCAAATGACTTATGATCCCAAGTGTTGAAATAGTCAGATTAAGCCTAATTTATAAAGATTGGCCTGACTACTCAGCCGCCGATTAACAAGAGATCAATCAATTTGTGAAGGGGATGATTAATCCTTTAGATGAGTTCTTTTTTCTTTGACAAAAAAAAAAAAAAAAAAAAAAAAAAAAAAAAAAAAAAAAAAAAAAACTTTTATCACAACAGTGATAGCTTAATTACTCTTGCCAACAAAATAAATATTTTTTTGAAAAAAATTGAAATAAAACAGAAAGTGTCAATTTTATTAATATGAATATAGATGCAGTATAATCGATAGAAAAATAAATAAAGTAGAAATTTACCAACATTGGTTCGAGCAAGCGTAGCGACCGTAGATAATTGACAATCTTTTATACCTACATGGTTGTCAAAATCTAAATGATCATGGCTTGGCTAGCAGGCTGTGGCCAGGAGGATTACTAAGTAAGGAATTAGAGATTTTAGAGTTTCCAATGATAAAATCATGAATGAAACTAAACTAAATTCAACTTACTGCAGCAATATGCTAGACGTAAGTAGAGAAATGAAACTAAAGCTATAATTCATCTGGACTTGCTACAACATGTTGTTAAATAGAAGTGGAGAGGTTAAATTAACCAAGTTAAGATATGATAGACATCTATATAGGATAAAATATTTGATATGTAACATTGAGCTGAAATAAGGTTTTTTTGTGTAGGCTTAGATATCAGAAGATATTATCGATGCAAGTACTATCAAAATTTCAGACAAATAGGTTTAAATCAGCTTACAACATCGCCATTATGTTTTGAAGGATCAATTGGGTCAAAATTAAAAACTTTACACTTTAATTATTTTGGATATGCATATCGTGACTTGTATCATTCACATTTAGGCAGACACCACTCTTGGAATTGTTCATTTTAAATATTACTGAATGTTAACCGGACTACACGGCCATATGTGAACTTACCTATGTGCATTTTTACTAGGTTCACTCTTGAGAACTCGGGATCGGAAATCCATACTCGGGTGCCAATTTTCGGGGCATGACATAGACAACGCTAATAAGTGGTTGCGTCTTATTGATCCGCATAGACATGCTAGAATAGGTGTAAACAACTATTACCTACTTAAACTTATTGAATAATTTAAATGGTTTAATTTGAGTTGGATGATAAATACACATAGAATTTCTATTCTTTTCTTCTCGTACCCTCGCCCATGGACATGGAGAATTTTTTTTGGATTGTATTAGATTTCTCATTCTATTTTTTTCTTAGAATTCGTTTGTTCATGGGTGTGGAGATATTTTTGGATTTGATTAGATTTCCCTTTGTTTGGGGACACGTTTTAGCTGTCAACCCTCCTCAAATAATAATAGCAAAAGACGTGAAGATGAGTAGCTTAAGGCATCCGATAGAGATATCTGGAGGGTTTACTTGTTACTCCAGCAGTGCATGTTGGTTCTTACACATGCACTTAGATATTGCACCTGCGGATGCATGAAACACGAATCAAACCGTTGAGATAATGGGATCCAATATAGATATGTCATTATCCCATATTCAAATTTAAGTCGTAACCTTCAACTAATGGGCAATTATTTTTTGAATTAGGACCACTAACCACTTCTTATGTTATCCGTCTGCTGCATGTCAATGTAACAATATCAGTTCAGTGCGACGTAAGTAAAGTGGGGCCCACGAATTGGACGGTTTGATGTTGGTTATATTTGAACTAAGGGGACATTCTCTTAATACACGTGTACAACCCATTCCTTGCCATATTTTCTCTCACATTCATGAACCATCTTTTACTTGGAATAGAAAAAATTACCAAAGTAGACAGCTGTCTTTTAGGGTAATTATTTTTCTCGCTGGCGGGAAATAGGTTCAGATGAGAAGTAGGTGAAAATGGAGGGTTAATTTCGTCCGAAATAAGTTATTCGTACAAACAGAGGTCTATTTGATTATCTATATTGTGTTCCGTCGTAACCGGTAAGGTAGGTAAAAGGTCCTTGGAATAGCAACGGCATGAGTTGCGTGAGCGATGCGTAGTGCACTCGAGCGTGTGAACTTTCATGCGGTTCGCCTCCGAAAGCAGCAACGCGGCATACAAGATCCTAGCCGTCCATCGTTCATTCCAACCGCGAATGTGGATCATATCTCAAAAATAGGATGATCTAATCGTCCATTGGGATACACTTACATTGAATTTGGACCGTTGGCCAATTTATCTTAACTCTCACCTTTTCTCGTACAGGAAAAAAAAACCCCATATGATTATGAGATCAGATTAATTTTTAAGACAGCGTATCTGAACAATAGGGCTCCTTTGATGAGGAGCTAGAACTTTGTACATGTTTTCAAGTGTTACAGGAAGTAGGCTACTTCAAGAAAATTACAGACGCTCGAATTCGCTTCAGATTTCAAAGTTCAAACACCTCCCAACTACTTGCACTCGTGTACCACCACGCTAGCTTACCTCGCGCACCGGGAGACACGTGGTTGGGAGTTTTATGAGATCCAACCCGTCCATCAGGTAAAATGTCTCATTATCACCTTGTAATGTAAAAATCATGACCATCAAGAATTCAGGCAGGCTACACCATAAGAAAAGGTTGGAAACGACGCTTACCACTAGTTTTTCTTAAGATCGACTGTAGTATTTATATGCTATCCAATCCATTCATAAATATGAAAATTTTACCAAAATTACAGTATTTCAGAACTCATGTGGGTCGTAACACATGTATTCACAGGTTTTTAGGTATAATTTTATGGGATGGCCCACCTAATTATTGAATCATTCGCAGGTCTGGGATGAAGGAGAAAAAGTGATGATGCATGCATTGAACGGGTCATGCACGTGAAGCCACATTGCCTACGACAGAGAAAGAGACCGTGATAGGGAAATACACAATGCACGCAAGCGTTTTCCTAGCAAGCGAATTGCCTACTGCTTGCGCTGGATGATAATCCGTCCAGGTAGGGTTGTGTGGAGCTCACCGTCATGTATGAGTTTTATCCACCCCGTTCACCCATTTTCTCACATCATTTTAGGATATGAGCTAAAAAATGAGGTAGATCTAACATTCAAATAGACCACAACACAGGAAGGAACAGTGATAATGACACCCGCCGTTAAAACATTCCCAAGGGGCCACCGTGATGTTTATTTGCCATCCAATCTGTCCGTACTCCATGTCTCCCAGGAATTTATATCTTCCACTCCAAGTAGAGGTCAATGGGCCGGGCTTGGGCATGTAAATTAAAATTTTAAATAGATCCGGCCAGCCGGCCCGGCCTGATACAGTTCAAAATCCGGGCTGAGACCTACCCTGGCCCGGTTGATGGCCCTAACTCGGATAATATAAAATATTGTGAACGTAAGAGATCCAGGCCATTCATCAGGTAGGGCCTACCTCCTGTGAATAATACCTGCAGGAATCTCAACTTGTATGGTTAACTTTTAATATTGTACTTTTTCTAACCGTCCATTTTTTTGTCATCCAATTTTGACCTCTCTCCTTAGAGGACCAACGTTATTTTTGGTCCATCTGATGCTCAAGATGTATCCTAACTCATGAATGGCATGAATCTCTATCACTTGTTCAAGTAGAGTACTCATATCTCTGACACGCGTTCTCTTAATCACAGCTCCATAAATATCACCTCTTCGGGAGCATATTAGGCGTGGCCCAGCTTCACCCAATACAGTGCAACCCTTACAGTGGGGACATTGATGTATGTATTCTATATCCACACTGTCCATCGGTTTTTCAGATTATTTTTGGGTATGAGCCTAAAAATGATATTTTTGGGTATGAGCCTAAAAATGAAGCATCTCTAAATCTCAGGTGGACCATACTATAAGAAAAATAGTGTTAATTGAACGCCCTACCATTAAAAGCTTCTTAGGGCCTACTGTAATGTTTTGGTAATAATATTTATAGGAAAGCAAAAAACAAAGATTAATTTGATCTAAAACTTTTGTGGCCCACAAGAAGTTATTAATAGTCAACTACTAGTGTTTCCTATATATGGTATGGTCCACCTGAGATTTGGATCTCTTTATTTTTGGGCTCATGCTTTAAAATGATAGGCAAAATGATGAACTATGTGGATGTAGAATACATACATCAAGGTAGGCCCAATGGTAAGGGTCGCACTGTGGTAGGTGAGGCTGTACTGCACCTAATCTGCTTCTCATGAGTGGGCTCACTCGATCATGACTCCATAAAATATTGAGATTTTATTTTATCAAAATAGCCCCAAGGTATAATTGATGCTAGTGTTTGGCCTCACTTTCTGTTTTCTTATTTTTTGGCTCTCTAATAGCTTTTGAAATTGTTCATGGATGAAAATACCCCTACAAGCTGGTATTCGTATGAATGGTTAGTTACTCGAGAAGTTAAGATGATTATTTCCAAGAGTATGGAGTAAATCCCATTAAACCATGAATTGATTCGCTCATTTTATTCAACCAACTTTACAAGAGATTTGATCCGCCCATTTTATTTGGCTAGTCTTGAAACCATAAAAAGGTATTGAGTTGAGTAGAGTCTGATTGAAGCCCTCTGTAACTCAGAACATTTGATAACATTGGGCGTTCATTCCCAACTGATTCCTCTGGTGTGGTCCATCTATGATGAGCTTTTTCCCTTATTCTTGAGCCCATGTGCCTTGAATAAAAACCCCAACTGAATGAATGACATGGATTTTATTCATGATGACCTATGGGCCCTACAGAAGATGCCTATATAGCCTGTTGTGGGGACCAAGATGCCATTGAGAATCAATTTCTATGTAAAAAAAAAAAGGAATTCTTTTTCTTCAGAGGGTTATCACTACCCATTTCGACCGTTTGAACTATCAACTGGCTACATCACTCTCCGACCAACCTTCGACGACCATCCAATGTTGTCCACACTTCCTCCGACGTTTTTTTTCTTTCTGTATCTTTTTTTTTTTTTTCACGGGTATGAATTGAAAATAGTTATACAAGTTTGAAATTTGAAAATTGATTAAAGTTTGAGAGTTTGATGTGTTACGATTTGTAATTTAATGGGAGATTGATATTGGTAGTTGTTTCTCATGGAATTTGTTTTCTTTTAAGTTTGATGCTAGGTCCGATGAAAATGAAAACATTTACATCGACGACTCTATTGAAAATGCACAATGAATATCCCACAATTTATATAAAATATATGATACTCATAACTTAGTCTCACTACAACAAATGGGATTTCTAGCGGCGCTCGAAAGCGCCGCTGGAAGATGAAAAGCGCCGCTATTATAACCAAGCGCCGTTAACTATTATAGCAGCGCTAACCAAGCGCCGCTGTATGGGTAAGCGGGGCTAGGTGAGTTTTAGCGGCGCTTGTACTTATATTTTTGCGACGCGAATAAGCGCCGCTAAAATGTTGCTCCGAGCGCCGCTAAAATTGGTTTCTGAACACTTTTTCTCATGAAAAAGCGCCGTCAATTTTCTACACAAGCGCCGTGTAGATTTGAAAGGCTTGAAAGGCCCTAGCATGCCAGTAATTTTTTTTATTCTATATAATTCAATCGAAACCTGTATTTTTTAAATATTTGAAACATAAAAATGATGTCATACAAATAAAACTGAATATTAAACAAAATTTATATTACAAGACAATAAAATATATATATATATATATATATATATAAAATATTTATTACAATACACATCTTCAATTTGATGAGTTGGCTAAAAACTATTAATGTTAATTGATAACTAATACAACAGATTTCCTTCACTTGAAGGTTACCTAGGGGCCTTAATTATGCCATACAAATATCCTGCAATTTGAGTCCGAAGATATGCTATGCAAATAAACTTCTTCAAAATGTTCTTGGGCATGATGTATGTGTAACCTGTCTCCTGTAATCAGGAATTACTCACATAAGTTTAGTTTTCAGAACCTTGAAAGTTAAAAAGTGCATACAATGGAAAATAGCCATAATTTACCTTAATGTCCTCGATGTTCACATAAATATGATTGACTCTAAGATATAGATTCGTCGCTGAGATTGCTCTCACACGCCAATCAGTTTTAGAACCAAATGCTGCTTGCTCATAGGGGCTTGTTGTGGTGACAATGAGTTCATCGCCGTGCACAATTGTTGTCCTTGTTGTGACTGCTATAAGTTGGCTTGCTTCTTTCGCCTGCACATGAAGATTTGCTAAAGATTATTAGCCAAGTGAAACCGGCAAAGAAGCTTCTCAGCTTGATAGACTTTTATTAAACACATCACTTGCTTCTCAATCTCCGCAATCTGTTGCCTCTGTTGTGAAGGTGGAGTTATCTCAGCCCCCAGTTTTATATCACGAATTTCAGACTGTGTCAGTGCCGAGATGTTTACATTATTCTTCTTGGCATAATCTGAGAGTATAAGATCTCTCAGAGAAACCTCAACTTGCATTGAAGGAGATATTAGCAACTCTCATAACAATGACATGCAATGCCAACCTCACACTGGACATTACAATAAATGCCATAGATGGAACTTTCATGTCATAAGTTGCTTTGAGAAAGTAAGATAGTAGGAAAACTTTTGAATCTTCTCATGATGCTAAAATGCTTACCTCCATAGTCCTTGTTCTCAGCAAAAATAGGACGCCAAGAAGACCTGTAGAGAGAAGGATAAAATCAGGAAAATATTTTTTTAAGGTACAATCAGCAAAAATATTTACCAGACAACAATTTCATCATAAATCTAAAACCACTTGATACCATCCTTCTAGCTTATTTGAGATCTCCTCATCAATCTCACATCCAAAACCAAAATATCTATCATAAGAAACATTATAGATCGTCTTCTTTGCTTCTTCCTCACTGATAAATCATACATTACGAAAATAGTAAAACGAAAAGCACCCAATTATCAAAATAATTAAAACAATGCCATTCCAAACAATAGAGGCTGAAACAAACAATATGCAAAGAAGAAGAGATTAGAAAAGAGATGGTAACCGGTCTATCCAATTTTCAAATGTGACCCACCTGATGAGTGAACGGGCCTGATTTGTTGGCCTGGGCATGTCAACAGTGCGTCCGACTTGTTGAATGACCTGGATCTTGAAGGTGTACCACATTAGCACATTTATGGGGAATGTCCTCTTCTGTCTGATTTTCAGGTCTCTGAATCATATTGATCTCTTACATGAACAGAAGAAACCGCAAGAAACTAAAGAAATCACATTGCCAAGATGGGTGTACACATCAATTCCCAAATAGGAATTAGGAACAAAGCAGAAAGAGGAAATCAAGATCAGAAAACCTGAAGTCTCAAGTGTCCGAGATGTCCGACATTTGAGACTGGAAGTTGAAATTCAGACTCCCAAGCCTTGAGGTGGACTCTGATTCTACAACTGACATCAATAGAAGACAAAAATAAATAAATAAGAGGAAAAGCTTGGATGGGATAAAGGAAGACTGTTAGCAAATATCTGAAAGTATCGTCTCTGGTTGCCCATTAAGGACTGTCTGAAAGAACTTAAGGATTGCATTATAAGAATTCGAGTTGGCATATTCAACCATTACTTGTCCACAAAAAACTCAAGAACATCCCTACTGATACGTTATAGGCACACAGATCTGATTTGACGTCAATTGTCCCTTCGATTTGGGAAGCATATACATGAGGGCAAACATTTTTTGAGCAGTACTCTTTCAAATGCTCTGTAGCTTCTGTCCAACCATGAACTAGAACCTGCAATACTCTAATAGAGGAATATCTTTATTGGGATGAAAAGATGGCATGCTTCTCAATATGTGAAAAAAAAAAAAAACCAATCATGGTTTGTTACTACATGCTTACATGTTTCTGAGTAAACAATTAGGAAGAAAGTTTTTTAAAAAATAAAAAAATTGCCTTCCAAAAGGAATTCAAACCTGAAGCCATGGTGATGGGATCCTGTAGTAGGTGTATTCTTGTGGAACATCCTGGTTCCTAGCAAGCCTCTCTAAAATTTTAACACATTTTGGAAGACTACTCCAATATGCTTCATGGTTATTTGAAACTGCGTCAAAACCCCCAGATTACACTCATCTAGAAAATGCATCTCCCATCATTTATGCTCTTTTATTATAACATAAAATCTGACAGACATACCCAACAGTTTTATCTCAAAAGATATTCGGTTAACTTAAATTAATATTACATGTGGTGCTCCAGCTATCCACCCTTTGCTTTACCAAGCCATGGCGTAATTTGATAACCCAGGCTTTTTCACCTGATATTCAGTTTTACCGAGCAATGTATCTTCCATTAGAGTGACATTCAAAAGCCCATTGGAAATGGTATTTCAATGCCTGGCTGGACATTTATTTCTTGAAGTATTTCAATGGGTTGGGAATACCTTGATATTCCTCCTTCCAACAACCTTCTTATTGTCAAATAAACATTTGCATATGTTCTTACAATTTCTATTGTAATTAGGAAAAGATAAGATGAAAAAACAAACAAACAATGTGATGAAGAACAAATTGATTGTAATTATATAAGATGCTTATGCTTGTGAATGAATGACAAAATAGAGGTTCCATTTTAAGGTTGTTCCTTCTCATTAAAAATGAATACTTCAATAATACAGTTTTGTAATAGCTGATGAAGTAGGAAAATCACTTTTCTTCTAGAGAAATCCGTGAACAGTGGGAAAAAGCTGCGTTAAGGAAAAAGGAGGATGTTCATAGTGGTCAATTTGGATGTGAGGTTCAGGCCAGTGATTCTCGGTCTAATGCAAACCACAAAAATCAGTCCCATGAGACCACTCAGACTGATCAAGTTGTGTTGTAGAAGAGACCACATATCATTTATTCCTCAGCCCATTGGATTGATTTAGCATTCTTTCATTGATCTGCTTTAGGTGACATGGATGAAACTGGATGGTTTCTAAGATGTGATGGTTTCTAAGATGTGTTGAGAATCTAAGCAAGAATCTTCTACATAATGATCACAATAATAGTAGTAAAGGAACAGATTTAGAAACTTTTTTTTTTTTTTTAACCACGCACACACACCCCACACACACGCACACCCCACACACGCACGCCGTGGGATTTCACCACTGGTGGGTACTCGAACTTTGACCCAGTGTTGAAACCTGGGAGTCTACCACCCGGGTAAGAGTAAGGACCCAACAGATTTAGAAACTTGAGAATCTATTAGCATCTACAACAACTCTCAATTTAATTACACTCTAATATTAAAAAAGAAAAGAAAAAAAACAAAGAATAAGGCAACTTAAGTAAGGAAAGACAATTGATCCAGAATAAGGCAACTTAAGTAAGCATTCACGAAATATGACAATCGGAGTATTCATGAAAACCTAAACCAAACTGAGGCCTGCATTCCTGAACCTGATGACTTGGCTCAAAATCTCATCGGGTCAACTGAGTCTGCTCGCTGACTTGATGAACCCAAAGACCTACACCAAACATCTTACCTTCAGAGAGGCTGATGAACCCAAAGACATTTTCCTCGTAAGATTTTCAAATAAAAAAAACACATCTACATATATAAACTCAGTTAGTTCAGGGACGGCTTTGTGAATCCTGTTTATAGTAAGGCCGATCCTTGGTAAGTGAACAAGCCTTGGTATACCTTCTCACCATCCGGATCCAAGTCCCTTTATGTTGATGCAAATGGACAGTTAGAAAAATGAGTGACCCACAACTCACATTCCATCTACATGTTTGACACACCTGATGGCTGGACAGGCCTGATATTCGAGATATTGTACAAAAGTGCAGCCATCTGATGAACTGATCAGTTCTCATACAAATTCACCACATTGGCACATAGAGGGAAAATAGGAAAATAGGATTTGAAACCCCACTCTTATGCATTTCAGTTTTTGAATTGCTAACCCAAGTTTGTGTAAGGTAAGAAGAAACTAAGGCAAGGACTTAACCTCCAGTAAATTGTAGCACTTGGCAATTTGGAGCCAAAGTGGAAGCATTCAGATCAAGAAGGACTAAGATAAAAATCAAGTCCAAGAAAAATAATTTTTTTTTTTTAATCTCTTTGCCAAAAACCAGGAGAGAATATTACTGTTGACAGCAAGCCGGCACTCATTTCCATCCTCCCCTGGAGGAAGTCGAACTGCTTCCCGCAGGTTTCCACTACCCAGAGTGGCATCAATGTGCTTCCGTAGTTGTGCACCCTGCATATGGCCAAAGAAAAAAAAAAAAAAAAACAGACAGAGAGAGAGAAACAGTTCCACATGCAGCCATCAGCAAATCAAGAAACTGTGTATTTATGTTTAAGAAATGTTCCAGTGCTCCTAGTTTCATTGGGACACAGCCAATCCATCCAATCAATCAAGACTGTCCATTGGGTCCAATGCAGATTTCATAGGATACCATGCATATATGATCACACCAATCTGAGTATCGTAACAATCTGATCGTTGCCCTTAATATGGACGTCAAGATCATTACACAAAAATAGGACCAATAAAAAAAATTGATCAATCTAGTTGTTGGGGACATCATAGATTGCTTATGATTCTAAAGAGTCAATTTTGTTAGGCAACCATACCATCCCATCCATGGCTCTGAAAAAAGGATGGCTACAAAAATAAGAACAAAACAGGCTAGATTGACTCATCTGATCAGTGTCATTTTTGCATAGCAGCCATAAAATGTGTTTTGGACTTAACAGACAGTTCAGATTGATATTTGGACTGTGCTAGTTGCTGGATGCAACTAAGAGTATTATAACTTACAGCACTCTGAGAGCACTGGAGCATTTCTCTTTATGTTGTACTTTATTTTCGTTAATTGGAAAATTAAAAGTATGCTTTATGACATTCCCCAAATCAGCAAGCTCAGGTGTTACTTCTAAAAGTATATCCCAGTAGCAGAGCATTTGAAGGCACATGCACCAGGAGACTAAGATCACATCTAGGCTGCATTTCGATCATCGTCGTTGTTGTTGACATTGTCATGGTCATAGCCTAGTTCAGCCATTTGAGGTTGGCTTATAGGCACTTCATGAAGACTTGGCAAAAGTTCAGCAACGGGCTGCTACCCAATATAATGCGGATGGGCATGTGCACGCATAAAATAAAAAAATAAATAAATAAATAAATAAAAAACCACTAGGAAATGGCCTCAACAACTAGTTAGGGATTGGACAAGACAAATCCCTAATGAGGAATTTGACAATAGAAATCCCTAAAAAGGGATTCGACAATGCAAATCCCCAACTAGGATTCGACAATACACATCCCTAATTAGGGATTTCTTATACAAATCCCTAATAATTAGGGATTTCTTATACAAATCCCTAATTAGGGATTCGACAATGCATATCCCTAATCAGGTATTATAAATTGCAAAAAGCAATGACGAGAAGGAAAAAACCTTACATCATACCTAAGAATCCGAGATTTACGAGTAGCAGAAGGCCAAACTGCAGCAGAGGGCCGAAGAGATAGAGAGAGAGAGAGAGAGAGAGAGGGCTAGGGTTTTGAGGGAGAGAGAGAGAGAGAGAGCAAAGTGTAGAAAATAGATCCAAAACCCTATGAAACAAGAGAGTAGCAGATCTAGAGACTACGGTGAGATCCAAAAGCAGGTTGTTGCAACTGGAGGGATCCCAAAGCAGCCGTGAGAGAGAAAGAGGAGAGAGAGAGAGAGAGAAGGAGAGTCGTGGAGTTGTAGAGAGAGAGAGAAGGAGAGAGTCGTGGAGTTGCAGAGAGAGAGAGAGAGAGAGAGGAGAGAGAGTTAGGGGTAGGAAATAGGAGAGAGTCGGGCACGCCGGTAGCATTTTTTTTATTTTTTATTTTTATTTTAATGGTAAGATATCCGTCGGGTAGGTCTTACATAGCGCAGATGAAAGAGTAGCGCAAGTGCCGTTCATACCTGTTTTTGTTGTAGTGTCTCGTGCATCCGCTTGGATGAATACCATTTTGTTTTGACAAGAAAGAAAAAAAAAATAGCAATACTCCTTGTTAAAAAATCAAGAACTCCAATGGCTATGTCAACTAGTATAGACTCGGGCAAGTCAACCCAGTGACTCAAAAACGCCCTATAAATTTTGACTAGGTCTAACACATTTAGTTTTGCACTATGATGGTACTGACTGGATCAACCCTTATCATCATGTGGTGTGAGAAAAAAAGGAATGTGCCATTATAATAATGGAGTGCAACCAAGTGTGCAACAACATCTGTCATTTAATGGGTAAAATATTTTTCTAGAAGAGAAGATCATTCTGGTAAGATAGTCAATGTGGTATATTTCCTTTATATATGACACACATGCATTAGATTTGAACATGAGCCCCACAGTGGAATGTCCATACCAAAAATTACATTGACCGAATCACAACAATCTGATTAGGGACCCTAATTGACACTACAAAACGAAGCAAGAAAAACAATTCACATTCAGTAGTGGGGAAAATGTCCTTTTGGTTGGAAGACTAAAAATATCTATTACTTTATGAATTTTTAAGACACTGAAATCTAAATTCATGGGCCAACCTGACAAACTAATCAAACCTAATTTTAAGAGTACAATTTTGGATTAAGAACAAATTTCTATGCCTATCAAGAATATAAAAGCTAGGCCATGTGCTTTTTGGGTAGGGAAGGTGGGCAATTTGTTGGCATCTTAGCCCCAACAATTCTCTTTGATACATGAAAGGTAGGTACAGGTTTTAGCAAAACTCATTAAGTAGGTATTCATGATTAAAGCACGAGTGCATGCATGAACATGACAGTTGTTATCCCAACTAATTGAGGTTGATCGGCCACTATCATAAGGTCAATGTAGAAAGAAAAGGGAATTCACAATAACAAAGTAGGTATTAGAAGTTCATAATCCATATTTGTAGATTTTGTATAAATTCTTTTGAAGAAGTGAAGTTTGTTTTCATTTTCAATTATTCTGCATGCTGAGTTTTGAATGTTGTGAGAAAAAGAAGTATACTTATAAATAATGAAAAGATTACAAATAGAAAGGATGAGAAAAATAGAATATAATATTTTGAAAATAAATAGCTGGTAATCAAATTAAGGAAATTAAAACGGAAGTGATTGAAAATAAAAATAAAATGTAATAAACTATTAAAAAAGGAAAAAAAAAAAAAAAACACTAGTTCATCTCCACGGCTAATTGCTCTTTTTTTTATAGCACATTTTCACATATATCTGCTTTGCCAAAGTTTTACAACTTCGAGGATTAGATCAGCTAATATAAAACTTGGCTGTGTTATCAAAAGTTTGGTTGAGTTCTGTATATGATTGATGGGTGAAGATTGGGTACCATCCCCACAGGTCCTAGCTAGAGACGGACGATCATGCCAAGGGCTCTATTATGGGGCCCACCATTATATATATATAGAGATATATATATATATATATATATATATATAGATATATATATATATATATATATATATATATATATATATATATAAATATCTATTTTATAGATCGCTTTATATACCATGAAGGACGTAGATCAAAGGTCAGGTACTGCAGTGGGGATTTAAAGCCTATTATTAAAACCTTCTTGGGGGCCATATAAGTTTTGAATCTAGCTGATATTTATGTTTTGCTTCATACAAGTGTATGTGACCTTATGAACAGTTTGGATGGCAAATAAAATCACAGTGAGCCCTAAGAAGTTTTCACTAGTAAGGGCTCAATCCCCACTACTTGGTTCACTTGAGCCTTTGACCCGTCTCATTTTTGGTCTCGTGACGTAAAATGATTTATAAAATTAGATGAATGGAGAGGATAAAATATATAGATGACAGTAAGCCCCTGACACGACTATGTGTTTCTAGCTAGGTCCTGATGGCCGGGTAGTACCCAATTTGACGTATGACTGACCTATGGAATAACTCGGCCAAATTTATTTATTTTGGCTAATCTTAATCAACTTGACCGAGTTCTAATTGACAAAGTTTTCAAAAATGGAATTCAATAAGCCATCAGATCAGCCATCTTTGTCAGTCAAGGTTCACCCCAGCCATGCCACAAGGAGAAACACATCCTCCACTACACCAAAATCTCTAATTTGCGACGGATCAAATCGTGGCAAAACATAAGTAACGACGGACGTGGTCCCTTGCATCTTCTGTAGCTGTTTGCTACGTCGCAAAACTTAAACGACGGATCTTAACCGTCGCAAATCTGCTGACGAAAAGATTCGTCGTAAATTTGGGACGGATAAGATCAGTCGCAAAAATTAAAAATCCGTCCCTAAATAAGCTATAAAAATTTTTGGCGACGGATACGGTCCGTCGCTGATCTGAGGAAAAACGGTCCTTGTTAGAAATTAGCGACGGATTTTATCCGTCGCTAAAGTTTCTGAAAAAGAAAATTGAGCTGTATTTTTCCTTCTTGAATCTATTTCACCTGATAGTCATCTGAAAGAAAAATTCACAAATTTCAAAAGATTGGCCTAAATATGATTTTGGGTGTACTCAGATGCCAAGGAGCTCCAAATTAGATTTGGTTGCGTCATGACAAAAAGAGAACTCGTAAAAATGTAGAAATATTCTAACACAAACTAATTATGTGCTTCAAAGCATTTTTTTTTTTTCCAAAAAGGTGGGATGGAGCCACCTAAATATTATAAAACGAGAACGATGTACACTCATTCAGGCGGGCCCCAACAAAAAGGAATTGGGCCTCGCCTATCATATACCCTACACAACGACAAGATAAGAACAAGGAAGCATCAGTCACGGACCAAGGAGAAACAGACCCCAGGCAACGCCAACAACCCCCCACCAAAGAAACCGAGGAGTGCTTCAAAGCATATATTGACTGCAAACAAATCCAAATGTGTTGGCTCCCGGAGGTGTTCCCTATTGACAACAAAAATTAATTATACTACCATAATTACACATGCTATAAAGGTAAATATCATATAGGATTAAACAAGTCAATACCTTATTAAGTAAACCTAAAGCAGGGGCATTTGAGAAGGAATCCATATAGGATGTGGAAATAAACTCAAGATAGACTAGGTGCATCACATAAAGCAAAAAATTGCATTAAGTGTGTTTCCACCTTTCAACCTATTCTGCCCAAAATCAATAATCTATTTGCTTCAGGTTTTATCTGGAACAAGCATACTATTAGTTGTACATTTGAAATCAGTACAGCCAGCACACATTCTCTCGACACCCAAACTACCTAAAAGAAGATAAGGTGAATAACTTCGACCTTGAGAATGGAGGTATCCACAGTGAATTTGATTGCATCTGCCACTGCACAGGTTCTCAGATAATACATCCTAGTTTTCAGGCCCTACATATCAAAGAAAAAATCCAAAAATCACATCCCATCTACAACAAACGGAAAAATTCAAATTGGTTAGAGAGAACTAAAAAAAGTAATTTGATTCTTGAGCAAAGATTTTCCATTCTTAACTAGATCAATTAATGTCCACTAATCTAATATGGATAAGCTCAATTTTCATTCAAATTAACATGTACAAATTATGAACAGTTTAATTTAAATTAATTGTATGACATGTTTGCAATTTCTGAGTAATGTTAAGTGCTTGCGTATCATCTCTCCCACTATGCCCAAGTCTCGAAGATTTTATCTTCTACAAGTCATAGATCAGATGGTTAGCATCATCAAACCAAAGTATTTCTATGGAATCATAAGCAATTCAAGGTGGGACATTGTATAGATGTCTAGAGATCATGATTGGAACTAATTTGGTTTCTTCCATCAATATTGACTATCCATTTCTACTGATAAAATGGTTTGGATTATCAGTTTGACATGATACTTTCACCATGGCTTACCCTCAAGATATAAATAATAAAATTCAATAAAAAAATCTCTAAAAACCACACCTAACATCCATGGTTCTTTTACTTGGCAACTTGGGCTATGCGTGGTTCTTTTATTTGGGGACTTGAATGGACTTGTTCAGTCTCGAGTCAAGTTGGGCTAATTGCCCCAACTCATCAGAGTCAAGGATGACTCAAGGGGTGACTCCTAGCATTAGGTACCCAAATCCAATCACTAAATGGTGAAACAAAACAACCACCATGGTCATGGCACATATGGACCAAATCTGCAGTCATATCCTCAACTAACCTGGGCACATATGAGCGAACTTTCTAGTTAAGTCATCTGGAAATTCAATAGGTCACCATATCAACCCATTCCCTCTAAGAACTAGCAATAGAATTGTGGGAGTTTAGGCCATCCTCAACTAACCTGGTCATGGCACAATAAGTTTATGTTGATGCTCAACAATTAATGAGAAATCATTCATAATCAACAAAGGTTACCTAAGATCACCTCATATATACTCACATTGTTGAAGGGATGAATGTTTATGAAGATGAACTTAAAAATTCATTACTATCTTACCATGTCTTAACAGGCCACCTCAGTTTAAACTTAGTGAAAGGAGACAGGATAATAATAGTTACCAGAAATCCAGCACAACTGCAACAATCATTAACATCAACAGCACCTCAATTTCCCAAAAGCCGTCTCGATACTCCCTGCCATAACCTTTCATATTTACAGGCAATAGTAAAACATGTCACTGAATCAATCTTTTTACAAGTATAATGCTCAAGTTGGCGATTTTGACGTAGTGCTCAATCAAGACCGTAAATCATTGTCCAACTGATTCGATCCTGAGCTGTCTGCATGCTTCCATACAAGGGGTGCCAATGGTTTGTTGATGACCATTGATTTGACGGCCCCATGTGGACAGACTGCTAAATTTGTTAAATCTTAAACTTTGATTCTATTGTCAACAAAATTACAAATATACCTCTTAAGAAGAGGTAGAGTCATAGAGCAACATTACACTTTCAGTTATAAGTGGTGTAGATGATATACATCTTGAAAGGAAACAGGAAATAGAGAGGAAATATTTTTCGATTTTTCGTGTTAGTACTTTGGAGCTCTCCCTCCATTTTGGAAAGTGTTTTGTGTATAGTTATGATACATATGACTTCTTCCAGTAGTTCGATCAATCCAGCGTTTAGAATGAATGTTTTTTTTTTTTGGTTTGAAAAAAAAAAAAAAAAAACATCACTCAATCAATTGAAAATGACTTTAATATGTTCATATCTTTTGGGGCATGATCCATCACATGGTGAAACCCATGAGATTGACTAGAGTTAGCAATGGGTGGGGAAGTCTGGAACCTCTTTAAAGGGGGGAGCAGATTAGGTGTTATTCGGCAATCATATAATTTTCATTCTGAAAAATTACTCTTTAGGCATTCAACTCCTGGAGGCACTATTCGGTACAACCAAAGAATGGGAAAATTCTGCTGTAAAACCCCAAGGAGGGAAAAAGTTATTTAATAGTCTTACAAAATATGTGATATGTAGGTACTTAGAAATTATTTAAGGGAGTCACTTGGCTGTTTGGAATGTGGGATTAGGTGGGATTAAGCAGTATGGAATTACATTTGGTCCAATGTAGATTCCATTGGGTATTTGGAAATGATTTCAAACGGGAAGGATTGGATTAATCCATGTATCGTATCATCCAATCCCAATAAAAGATATGGTAGGATATCCGGTGGATTTCAAAATCCACTACATATGCGGTCCTTACGATGATGTATCTGTATGTGTTTTATCCAAGTTGTCTATCCATATGTGCCCTTGACATGTGACATTGAGTTGCTTATACATATAGGTGACTAGCATCAGTTGTGAAATCCAATCATTGATTACAATTCCATGGTCCATCAAACACAGGTTTAGCTTAACGCAATTTTTTTTTTTTCACAAAGGAACCCCCTCAAATCAAAATAACTGAGTAGTGCTTTTTGAATTTTGAGGAAGTTACCAAAGTACTTCCATGTATTGTCTTTCTTTATAAATGAATAAAGTAGGAGAATTTTAGGCCCACATAATATGTGTATGACATCCAACCTTTCAAACATATACACTTAATCATGATAAATACACAAACCAAAAATCTTTCTAATCGAATCACCAAACAGACCGTATATGCATTTTGATGTTTTTAAGCGGTATATATTATTTTTAAAGATGTAGTTCACCTTATGTTTAGATTGAACAAGTTTTTGATTCTTTTGAATATCATGGTGGATTATATATATCTATTGGATGGATTTTATATTATACAAATATCATGTGGGCCGCACAATTCTCTACTAGACCGCTTTTTATGGGAAAAAATAAATAATTGGCATTATAGTAATTTGACTTGTCAAAAGTACTTTTATGTCATTTTAATTCACCGAGGCATTATGTGATAAAATCTTAATTTCTAAAGAATTTTGTGGTAAAAATCTCAAAATTTTAAGGTTTCTATTAAAATGTCCTTTGACCATAGATTAAAAGATATCTTTTAAGTAAATGACAAAAATACCTATAAATTACCTTCTAACTAATGATCAATTTCCCCTGGCAAGTGCCACAGAAAGCTTTGTGGGGCCTACTGCAACGTCTGTCATCCACCCCAGTCCATTAATTACTCCAACTCATGTTAAGTATGTGAGCCTAAAAATCAGATAGATTTATAACTTAAGTGTGCGACACCATTGAAACAGGTAAAGATGGGACATCCACCATTGAAACCTTCCAATGCTCATATGCTATACAACTCATTTGTATCGTGAGTCACACGCTGAGACGCCAAAATAGGAAAATATCAGACTGATCTAAATCTATAACAGGCCCTGAGCTTTCCATGGCGGGCCCCCATTCCTCCTGCTCCCAGTTATGGATGTTAATGGGCTGGGCGTGGCCAAGAAAAATCTAAATTTTAAATGGCCTGGCTCATCAGGCCCAGTCCAAGCAATTCAAGACCAGGACAAAGCCAACCCCAAGCCCAGCCCATAGACAGCCCTATTCCCTGTGTGGTCCACCTGAGTTTCAGATCTGAATAATTTTTGGATTTGGTATGGTCCACCTAAGATTTGGATTTGGTTCATTTTTGGACTCACACCCTAAAATGATCAGGCAAAATAGACGGGTGGCATGTATGTAGAAATTAGAATACATATATCAAAGTAGGCCCCACAGCAAGGGCTGAACCATCTTCGGTGAGGTTGGGGCTGCACTTAATCTGCTCACTTCAGGTGGTCGATCGATCTTCATTATTTTTATACCCAAGGCCTAGAATATAGAATAGAACTGTTGGACCGTATAGAGCTTTGGTGTTTTAAGTGAGTAAAACAAGTGTTGCAAAGGATTCAGATCTTACCTTTCTCTACCTTTGGCCTAAGATATATGGGTGGGCCTGATCTATACATTACCCTGCCATGTGCCCTGTGCCGCATGTGGTGGACGGTGCCCGTGGCACCTTGTCTCTCGTATCATTTTAATCCCGGAAATAACATAGGAATAAAGAAAAAGGCTTTTTTTTATCATTACCTTTAAAGGGGCTGTTTTGACTTAAGTCAAAGGCCATTTACATAAAAATGTTAGGAATTTTAAGACAAGTACATATAAATGTAAGTATAGATAATTTTACAGTTATATATATATATATATATTCCTTTAAAGCAATGAATTGAATTATTTAACGCACTTCTCGCAATCAACTCCTAATTCTCTCAATCTCATTTGTTTTGTAAAATTAGATGGGGTTCCATATTAGATAATTGCAGTTGAACGTAACTGATTTGACAAAGTAAGACGAGAGAACATTTGAAAAACATTACACCCAAAAATACGAATGCTTTGGGAATACATAGCACGTGTATAACATCCTCATCGCTCATCAGGCAGGACACCATGGATGGGCCACTACCCAAATACCAACTTGCTCAGAATCATCAGTTGACCGCATCTATCAAATGATCTGAGTGATTTGACCATCTCAATTTATGGGCTTTGGCCATTGGGTGAAAGGATGGGATGATGAGCAATATGGATTGCCTATCAACATGCCACGTGTTCCTACAGGGAGCCACAATGTTTAGGTGCAATATTGTATTTGTGATATAAGTGTTCCTCTTTATGGTTAAAAATGGAGAGAGAAACACAAGTACTTGAATTTAATACTGTAATGTTGCAAATAATTAATTGTAAATTGTAAAGCTAGGCGTGCATTTGATTGCACCAAATATCATGAAATTTCATTATCAATCAGTCCAACTTAATACAAAATTTCATGATATTCCTTTTACCTGGTGCAACCAAAAGCACCCAAGAAAAAGAACCATTTGCTTTAAGAAACTCATCATAAAGTCCACAACATGTACGGTTTTCATGATATCTACCTCCAATTGTCACTACGACAAATTAAGGCTTAGCCGACTGATGGGTTTATCCTTTGCCCGCAGCCCGTTTTAACGGATGCGGGCAAAGGGTTCCTTTCTATTAAAAAAAAAACAAAACAAAACAAAAAGGCCTATCCATAAAGCCTGTCTATTCCTTTTTTGCTTCTTGCAACACCCGGCAGCAGCGATAAAGGTGAAACTCTGTGATTTTTCTCCGACCTGCTCCCTCGATTCTCTCGGAAAACCCTACTACCGATTTTCGATCTCTATCCTCTCTCTCTCTCACACTTTAAATGCTGGAGGAGAGAGCTCCTTTGTATTCACAGATCTCAACGAGCTCACGTTTTCAAAGGCGGACCCGTTTGGTCGCGTTCGCCTCGGATCTAGGGTTTCTTTTACTTTCTCGCTTCCCGTTTTATCGATTTAAGGTAATTGCAAACGCAATCTTTTCGATCTCGTCTTCCCGCATTGTAAGGTTAGGGTTTCATCGAACTGCATTATGTTTTCTAGGGTTTTTGAGTCACATTTGTGTTCTGCAACGATTTTTGGGGGTTTCTGGAGCTGCATTTTGATGTTGAGATCGTTTCATAGGATTTTTATTTTTATTTTTAAAAATTTTGTCTGATGTTTTTCATTTGTGCTTTTGATGATGTAGATCTTTTGAATATTAATTAATTTATTTTTTTTAATTTTCTTTTAATTGAGGGATTTGAAATTTCTGGGGAGGAGATTTTTTTTTTTGTGTAGTTCTTTGATTGGGAGGAAAAACAGAGAAATTGAAAAAAGAAAAAAGAAAAGAAAAGAGATAATGCCTTTTTTGGTAATAGGTAGCATTCGAGAAACTGGCATGTGCAGTATTTGATTTCCATTGCGGTTTGGGATGTTTATTTCAGAGATAATGCCTGCGTGGGAAAAAAATCTGACCAATAACATAATGACTAATATGCAGAATAGTTATTGAGCTCTCCATCTACATTCATACGACAGTGGCAAAGATGTATAGGATCGAGATCGTTCATCTGCTAGGCCCCTGTTTGGATGGGCTACACCTATAAACTTACACAGGTGGGATGAATTTATCCTCTGATTTGATGATTTTTGTTGATTAAAAACTGATGGTTAGAAAAAAGTCTGACCAATGATTTACATACAATGAGCAGATATTCTCCCATAAGGGGCATGAGGAATTTAGGGCCTGTTTGGATGGACCCTCAAAATGGGCGTTTGACACCCAATCACCGTTTTGAGTTGAACCATAGTTCGTGTTGGGTGTTTCTATGCACTTCTGCAAACCACAGTCTGATCTCCACTTGTTGAAGTAGGCGCTAAAAACCTCGCCGGCGAGTCGACTGAAAGTTGTGGGAAAACCTCTAGTGCAAGAAACACCCTTTTGCGAAAGTTGCATCCAGATGGGCCCTTAGATTGACCCCTCTGGCCCTCATTTCCTATCATACTCAAAGCAAATTTGTATTTTTTTATTGTACTTCTACTCAAAGCAAATTTGTATTTTTTTATTGTACTTCTACTCAAAGCAAATTTGTATTTTTTTTTGTATTAAGTGTTAAGTATTGCGTTGATTCTTTAAATTTACTGAACAAAATAGTCTTGTGTTGTTATTTAGTGAGTTGGTTTTCATTAAATCCAGTTATTTATTACTAGAATTCCAGAAAGAAGGGATATTAGGCGCTTTTCAGGATTCACCCCTATTTCTATCCGCCCTATCTTCACCACATAGCTTGTGTTTGGATGCACTATTGAATTGAATTGTGATTAGTCCAATGAAGTGGAAATGACCAATTTGTAATTACCTTCCTCAAGTGTCCAGATAAACCCAAGCTCCAAATTGCAAATACATTACTTTTGAGTCCGCCTTGAAAGGGAAGTAACTACAATTTAAGAGTTCGTACTTCCCATTTGAATACTAGGAAACATCACTACAAGAAGGACATTTCCTCTTTGATTGAATTGGGTGTTCGTAATTCAATTCAGTTGCACAAACAAAGCATGGTGAGTACATGCTCTTTGCTTGGTTCATCAGCATCTAATCATCAATCATAGCAAACTCCAAACACGAACTCAGCCATGGGTTTGGGGTCATTTGGCAAACTGGAATTTTGAAGTAATTAAAGAATGTTTCCAGGAAAGAAAATCTCTGAGAAACAGATTCTTTTAGTCTGTGTGTGGGTGTCTGTGTGTTGACAGAATCCATTCCCCTAAAATTTACAAGCCACCCTCTGGCCAGAATTAAAAATCAGGCCTTTTACTAGAATTGGATTCCAACAGGAATCCATTTCTCACCTTTTTCAGGTTGTAAAACCCAAGAATTTATCCTACTTAGGGCCTGTTTGGACGCTCTTCCTCAATAGGGATTTCCAGAAAGGGGGGAGTTAAGCTTAGTTTTTTGGTTGACTTGGCAAAAACCATCTGGATTGGTTTTTGCTGAGTAGGCATTTTAGCAACTATTTTGTTGAGTGGGAGATGAGATAGAGGTTTCCAAAGTGCATCCAAATGCACAACATCAACTGCGGCTTGGATCAAACTGGCATTTAGGCCTCAAATGCCCCTTTGGAGGGTGCAACTAAATGGGGCTTTGGAGAATTCAATTTCCAGCTGCGTACTTTTTTGGGTTGCCAAATGCTAGAATTTTCCCTACTTTAGGATTCCAATTTCCGGTGGTGTACTTTTCCAGGTTGCCAAACGACCCCTTGGGAATAATGGATAAAAGAAAAAGAAAAAAAGAAGACACGTCAACACATACCATGGCCTTAGTCATGCAAAAATCAAACTATTTTGCTTCACTTCCTCTATTAATCCACCCAAGTGTAAACATACTTCCAATGCATGTGGGTGTGACTTATCACCCACCACAAACTCATGACAATCCCCATCAACTCTGCTCGTGTACAGCTCTAGTCTGGGCAAACAAACTTGGACTGGACTTGAACTGTATTACTATATCAATAAAGTCAGTTTGGATCTTTAACTGTCTTTTTATCCAACTTGATTGGGACTGTAATGGTTTCTGGCTGGTTTGGTTTTAAATTATGAAATGATGGCTCCCTGTTTTTTTTATCTCTGAACTGATATGTGCTGCCAATTCGTAATCTCTGGTGTAATTTCCATGCCCTTGTTTACTGCAGATAATTTATAGTTGTATTATATCAGTCTATTTTGATCTGATAAAAAAGTCATTTTGGTCTGACAAACTCCATGTGTCTGTAATGTGCAAACAATTTACTCTTAAAAAAAAAAAAAAAAAAAAACCAAAATGTGTGATGTGGCTGATGCGATGTTGTTTCTTATTAGTTCATGTGTTCAAAAACGTCTTTTGAGATGGGCTTGATCACACCCAGAAAGGCATAATTAGTGCTAATATGATGTGACGGTTTATGGTAAAAGTGTTCTAGACATACTGCTTTCTTCTTTGCCTGGTCAATGATGGTACATTATGTTATCTAAATGGGATTGCAGGATCATGCAGAGTTGGTTATATCTAAGTTTTGGTCGGATATTGCCTGAGAATTATTAGATTGTGTTTGTTTTCCTTTCGGTTACATTTTAAGGCATCTTATGGTAAAAAAAGCTAGGATTCAGTGGCCTTATTGTTGTTTTTTGTTTGTTTTCATTAGTTTCTCATAGCAAGTTGCAATTTTGGTTCGTTTCCTTTTGCTATTGAAATGCTAGGAATTTACTTAGCATTTAGAACTGCGGGCTGCTCCTTGTTTATTTTTCTTTGTTGGATAGACATGGTAGGTTTTCCACTAGAATTTTGATGTTAGTATTTATAGGTTTGTCTTTCCATATTTGAGTCCCCCATACCAAATTCATAGTCTCTCTAGGGTTTTTTTTTTTTTTTTTTTTTTCTTTTTCTGCATTTATATTTTTTGCAGATGGAGCCGGTTCTAAGTGGAAATTTGCCTCCTGGGTTTGATTCGTCTTCATGCCGCAGTGTGTGAGTGCTAATGGTTTTTCTTCCTAGCTTTTGTCTTTTTCTCCTTGCTATTTTTTTTTACTTTTATCCTTCTAGGGTGTGTCCTGTGAACTGTTTCCTATAATACTTCTCATTTGAGAAAATTTTCATGGTCCTCTCTTTAAGATTTCCCAACTATAACTAGCTTTCCTTGTTTTCGGTTTCTGACATTTTTCAGCTCATGCCTAAATGATCATGTATTGTCTTTTTCAAATGATCTTACTGTTGTTTAATTTGTTGCTATGGGAATTATCAGCAACTGAAATTTCTCTTGAGAGTGTGGTCTCTTTACTGATTGAATCTTGACATTTTCTTGTTCCAGGTGCCATTTACCAAATTTATATATTGGAATGGAATACACGCGGACACAGTTTTAAACTTGCTGGACAGGTGAAATTCATGCTTCTTGACATCATGCAGTTGTGATTTTATAATGGTAACAGATTCATGAATTTGTTTAGTTAATTCACTGTTCACTTATTTTGTGGATTATGGTCCTTGTACAAGTTGATGTGGACAGAGTCGCTTGAGTTTTTTAGCTGAATTGACACGACTCATCAAGTCATGACTGAGTCATGCTGGCCAGTGAGTTTCTGTGAAACCTGGCTTGGAATCTCTTTGAACCGAGTCGACTCAACATGGTTGAGTTGACCCACCAAGTTTTAGTACTATGACATTCTTTTTGCTTGTGGTGGTAAGCATCTTCTTTGTTGCATCTCATATATGACGAGTGAACTGTGACATTCTGTTTGAAGCTCAACTTTAGGGAACTATTCAGGACCACCTACAAATATTCAACATTGAGACGAAGGCAAAAATGAAATCACATCAGATGCTGAGCAGGTGATAATGTCATCCACTTTAAACTTTATTAGCTCACTTTTCTATTTGTTTCATAGGTTGTTTCATTTCTCAATTAGTTTCCATGCTATATTGTTATATTCACAGGTTGTGTTTTGGAAGTGGATTATGCCAAAGATGTTGGGGCTGGTCACACAAACATCAGTGTATCATTGGTCAATAGAAGGTAATATTGCATTTTTCTTTTCGTACAAGGGTTCTTTTGAACTACATTCAGTTTCTTGCTTTTCTTTTTTGATAGATCAATTTATATTTCAATAGGAACTTCCATTACATTGTTGAATTGCTGGCTTTAAAATTTACAAAACTTATTTGTAGGTGATTCAGAGTGTATAAAGATTTATTTCAGATATTTTGATATGTAACCATGTGCTAATATTTGTTTTTCATTGATCTACTTTTTTGTAGAAAAATAATGCCGCCTAGTATGCCTAGCGGTGTGTTGATAGCAATCAGGTTGTAGACCTTTATCCTATATATGCATTGACAGATGCAGGTAAAAAGTTTGGAGCTCTATTATGAGCATCATTTCTTTGATTTCTATTTTCTTTCTAGAATTTTCATGGTGCTTGTGTTATTATTGTCAGGGCTCAAAGGAGAATATATATTCCTTACAACAACAAAACAAGGAAACTTGCAAAAGCCATGCCAAGAAAATATGGTTACATCCAGAGATTGCTGTTCTTTTCATAATGGGCCTTTGAGGAATTCCATCCATTTGAAATGGAGAAATGCAATCTCTCTTTTTTCATAATAGGCCTGTTTCAAATTGCTTAAGATGAAACCCTTTAAGAAGCTCTGATTTCATTCTAGTTTCTCCTTTTTGTTTTACTAACTTGGTCTTATTTTGATGAAAATGTAAGGCTCCATAAGAACTTCATGGCATTGGGTTTGGATTACAAAACTTATAATTCTGCCCCCATTTTTAAATGGATTCCCTACCTTTGGAAACACAGCATATTCGCGATTCCAGCTTGTGTACCACACACGTGGCACATGTTTATGATGATCCGAACAAGGAATTGGTTTCAAATCAAATGCTTCACATGTAAGCTCAATTAATTCACATAGGTGGTGAAATTCCACCAGCGTGAGTGTGTGGGGTGTGTGTGTGAGAAAAATAAAAAATAAAAAATAAAAAGCCTGGCCATAAAACAATTATATCCCACTCTTTTCAGAGAACAGAATTCAATTTTGCAATCTCTGCATTATTTGCTCCTTCTGCCTGTCTCTGGACCCATATGCATCCATTTTAAGACAAATGGAATTGCCGATTTCTGGGAAAAACCATGTTGCTGGGAACTATCGAGTATGGTCAAAGGAAATCATGCTGGAAAGATGATGTCGATGATTGACTGGTGGCTTTAAAATGAACGGACGAAAACAATAACAGTCAATTGTCCACACTGTAAAAGATTGATGGTCAGAATCATCATCTGAGTGTGACATTTTTAGCATGGCCTTGGTATCATCTGAGTGTTCCCCTATGCACCTTAGGGCTTGTTAGATGAATGGCCTAGATCAACTGATGGGCTCCACTTTTAAGGACGACGTGCATCAGCACTCGATGCACATGACCTGATGCATTGGGCCTCTGTACTTGTACTTTTTTTCTAAAGAGCATAATGCAAGTACTCTGCCAAATGATGGTGGGATTTGCAACTTGCGTATGACATTTGCTTCCTCTTTTGGAAATGCTCTGCTAATCTCCACTGCCCATCTCAGGTCGTTACAATCAAAGTTCTATCTAGGTAGGTTTATCTCACCAGATGACTGTTGCTATAATCCTCCCACCAATTTGAAGCATGTGGTTCCTTCTCTGTGTTGTATATGTTGATATGAAGCGAGCTAGTTACCATTTGTTTACTTTTGTGTCATGCATTGTTGTTGAGGATTTTAATTACAGCTTCGCAGTTACTTTCAATGAGAAGGTGACAAGAACCGTGAGGCAGTTCTCTCCACATTTAGCTGCAAAGATGACACCCCCTATAATGTAAGTGTAGTTTCCTTTTTTGTATTGTTGTAAGCAGTCAACAATTTGTGTTGTTTCCTTTTTATTGTTGTGCTAAAGCAGTTACTCTATGTTCACCCATTTTGGGAAAGAAAATAGTGTTTCTCAAAAAACCTTATTGATTTGACTCTATGTATACCATCCAACCGATTCATTAGGTCATGTAGACGTGGATGAACTGAAAACACAAATATCAGCTTATCCGAAACTTCTCCATCTCCCAAGAAGTTTTTCCCTTCATCCAAGTCTGTATGACCTTATGAACAGTTTGGATGACAAATAAACATCATGGGCCCTATGAATGTTTCAACAGTGGGAATCAGTCTATTTTTGTGTCCAGCCCATTTGTCACCCATTTATGCAGATTTATGCAGATTGACTTATTGTTGGGTTGGGCTTAGTGAACCGTCTGGACAACCCGATCCACTAGCACTCCTATGTGAGGGGGCTATGATCTAGTGATTCATTCGAGCAGTTAATTCGATGGGCATGCTAAAAAAAAACCTCACAGATCAGAAGATCCCAGACATCCAACAAGGAATAGAAGCTAACCTTGCTGCAGGTCTGGGAGTTGTTCACTCTCTCTCTCTCTCTCTCTCTCTCTCTCTCTCTCTCAACTATGTAGAAGGCTAGAGTTGCTAGACACTTTCTCTAGGCCATCAACAAGTCTCTAGAAGTAGGTGGTGTACTGGGAGATTCACAAGCATCCTAGGCATCTACGTATTTGAATCTTTTCATGTATGTCTTTTGTGCTGATTATGCAATATTATTTATTTCCCTGGTGTTTACATTTCTAACATTTTTTTTCTCGTCTCTAGAAGAACAACTTTGAAAAGTTTTGTATAAACTATGCAAATGAGAGACTGCAACAACACTTCAATCGGCATTCGTTCAAACTCGAACAGGAGGTGAGCATCCCAGATCTATTGCAGCTTTTAAAGAGTTCCTAGTTTTAAGTATGATGTATTTAACAGGAGATTTATATCTGTAGGCTTTCTAGACTATAAAAACATGGTGAAGGTTTTCTTCAAGGCAAAAATTAAATATAGAATTCAGCACAAGATGGCCATTTTTGCAGTGTGCAGAGCAAGGCAAGGATAGGCTTTGCATTGAGAAGAACTTGGGAGGAGCACTTGAAATTGAAAAGGTTACAGGAAAAGTGCTATTTGGAATGGGCCAAAAGCATTGCAGAAGAAGACAAGAGCTAGATTGGGACAATTATGAGAAGATGAAAGCAAAAATAGTTTGCCAACAGCTTCAGTGGGCAGCTAATAAGGCAAAAGCAAAGGAGATTGCAATAGTAAGATCTCATATAACAGCAAAGGCGAAGTCCGAGAAGAAGGCAAGTCTGGCTTGAGAGTGTAAAGAGAGAGAACATAAGGCAAAGGTTAGAGAATTTAAGAAAAAGGCTGAAAAGAAATCAGAGGAAGATAAAAGAGGACTTGGCTATTTTTAAGGCTTTAAAACTCAAAGCTAAATTAACCAAGGTAAAACCATCGAAATCTCATGCCATCTGTGCATATCACGTACGATTGCAGCCCAAAATGTTTATATATCTCTTGTGAGTTTGAATCCGAGAAAAACATGCATGTCTATGTTGTTTCAACAGAATCCCCATCATCTACTTTTCCCCCATCTTTCTTTCATATGCTAGAAATGCCCATCAGCCCAGGATCCTTGTTTTGCAAAAAAAGAGAAGAAAACAATGCCCCTTTCTTCCTTGAATTAGTTTTTCCCCCTCACACTTTTCTTTTAATTTCTGGTTAAAAGACAACCAGCTTGGCTTTCAAGACGATGTGAAACTGATTTTCTGAACCCCACCCAGCAGGTTAGCATTTACCGTCGTTACGGTTGTCCTATGGGGCTACTCATATTTAGCTACGGATTTTATCCGTAGCTTTTGACCATTTTTCCAACAACAACTAACGATTTAGCGGCGCCCAGCACAACTGTCAGTAAAGGTCCTGGCCGCCGGTAAACCCTTTACCGACTGAGGCTTTACCGGCTGTTAGCTAACTGCGGGCAAATGATTTCCTGGCGGTTTTCTTGGCCTTTGCCGGCGGTTTTGGCCGCCGGTAAAGGCCAGTTTTCTTGTAGTGTGTTTAACAATATGCTCTTTTGTCCAGTTAATTTCCTTTATTAGAACTCCATTTGCAGTAAAGAAAATTTCTACTCGACAGTCACAAATTTAAAATTCATATACGCTAAAACATAAATCATGATATATCTACAATCCGACTTGCAATATACAAGCAAAGCAGCTGACAATTCTGATAATCTCATCTAAATCACTTTATATCTTTCATCTTTTTATGTATGTCTCGTAAGCTCAATCCTTTGGTAAATTTTCTGAAATATCATTAGGAAGAGAGGTAACTTCAAATGTATATCCATATCATAAACAAAATAACACTTTTGTTTATAGTTTCTAAAAAGAAAATGGACCATCATTCTTTTCTTTACATTTTTACCATCATATATGAAAATTGCACAGCTATTCAAATTCAGATTCGATATCACAAACCTAATTTTTAGCATTTATGCTTAAATGCTTCTCTTCATAGGCATCTATTGTTGAAATTGCCACATCCACTTGAAACTAATAACGTACCCTCTATTTATACCACCTACATGTGGTCCACATGCATTGCTCATACCTTTTACTGTATATATGATATTAAAATAAGCAAGAGTACCTTAAAGATTTAAATCATACTCTAATTAAAATTCAGGCCTAAGGGGCCCTACCAACTAATTAATGCAATTAACAAGAAAATTCATTTGGGCTTTGACGAATATATATATATATATATATATATATATATATAATCTCGTAATAACAAAATCAATGTATGCATCCATGCCCAACAGCTAGCAAACATGAAACATTAATGACGTGTTTGGAAGAAGTCTGAAAAGGGGATTCATCTCATTTTAGTTAATAAGAAATATTATATATTAATGTCATGATATCTAATGCATAATTATGATTAACTAAAATGAAATTTTCTCATTTTTCAGGCATCTACCAAACAGGCCGTATATATTCAATCTTCTATATGTGTGGTCCAAGTAATGGTTCCCACATGATGGATGGAATGGATTACGGTGGACCCCACAGTGATTGAACGTTCTATGCGCCTGCATAAAAGAGGTGTTGTAGATACTCCTGTTCAATCACGTGTACCACCATGATTGCGAGATCTGGGACGTTGAACAAGAGGCACTCCCAGTCTGACTTTAACCAGAAGGGTTCACTCATTAGGTGGGCCCACACTAATATTGAACGATTGCTGGTTGACATTTCACCATCTCTGCACTTATTCGTAGGCGCGTGTGCACTCACAGCTCTCTGGGCTCTAGAGTCTGTCAGTTTGACCAGACGAAAGAGTCGACGCAAAAAATCTGGGGAAATCAAATCAAAAATCATAACTTGGCTGGCCCGAGTCTCCTCTTCTCACTAACGGAAAGGAGCAATATCCGTTGACTTTTCAACCTCACCAGCGTGGAAAATGGTACGAGAGAAAGACCCTTCAATCATCCACGTGGAACTTTAAATGATGGATCTGGACCTCACATCTGGTGGACCTAGATATGGATGGACTGATTATAAAATCGATTAAAAAATATGATCTCAAGTATCTGATCAGTGGTACACACCAAATCAAACAGTGGGGTATCGACATTCACCGTTGAAACCGTCCTAGGGTCGGCTTTAATGTTTATTTACCATCCAACCTGTTGATAAGGTCACATAGACCTGGGTGAAGGTAAAAAAAAAATAAATATCAGCTTGATCCAAAACTTTCGTGGTCCCCAAGAAGTTTTTAATGGTCAGCGTTCAATCACCACGTTTCCTGTAGTGTGGATCACTTGAGCTTGGATTCTTCTTGTTTTTGGACGCATAAACTAAAATGATCTGGAAAAACAGATGAACGGCATGGATAAACCATATACATCACGCTGGGCCCCACAGCGCCTATGATCCCAAGGGATCATATCCCTGATGGCAGGGTCATCAGGCAATCCGCTTCTCATCAGCTCCATCTAACGACTTCTCATGTCCACGTGGCGAACCCACAACCCATTCTCTTCGTAAACGTATTGGCTACTCCCCCTGCCAGCAGCCCCGTGGCTGGTGTTCGGTGCTCTGTGGGCCCTACCATGATGTATGTGTTTCATCCGTTCCATTCATCCATTTTTAAAGATCATTTTAGTGTTTTTTCCAAAAATTAGAGGTATATAAATCTCAGGTGGTCCACACCACATGAAAACAATAGTGATTGGATATCCACCATTAAAATCCTCCTAGGGTCCACCGTACTGTTTATTTGACATCCAATCTGTTGATTTGGTCATACAGGCCCAGATGAACGGTAAAAAACAAAAATCAGCTTGATCCAAAACTTTTATGGCCACCAAATTTTTTTTAATGTTCGACGCTCATTCAACACTGTTTCCTGTAATGTGGTCCACTTGAGATTGGGATATATTTCATTTTTGCTCTCATACCTTAAACGTTTCTGTAAAAATAGATGGACGGCATGGATGAAACAAATACATCATGGTGGGACCCACATAGCACCGACCATCAGCCATAGGCTGGTGTCAGGGGGAGTAGCCAATCCGTTCCCATTCTCTTCATGCCACGTGTCAGCCGCTTCGTACTATAAAAAGACGCCACTCCATTAAAGGAAAATCATCACAGAAGCAAAGTCCACAACTAAAGAAGAAGAAAGAAGCCATGACTGCCTCTACTTTCACTTGTATTCTCTTAGCCTCTCTTCTCCTTCTCTTCTCCAAACCTCTCTCTTCCCTCTCTGATCTCTCACAAGACTCCCAAATCCGCTTACCAGAAGCCAACTTTCGTATCCATGAATCCGATGCGGACCTACTCGAATTCTCTCTGAATCTAGAGTACTTAGAAGCTGAGTTCTTCCTAGGAGCCGCTACAGGCCATGGCCTCGATCAAGCTGCACCGAACCTAACAATGGGTGGGCCAAGCCCCAAAGGTGTCAGACGAGCCAATCTCACTCCGCTGATGAGAGACATCATCACCCAGTTCGCATATTAGGAAGTCGGCCACATAAGGTTGTTTTTTCTATCACATGCATTTCATCTTCTTTTCTCATTGCATCTATTGGTGCGTTCGAAAATTCGTTGAATTACTACTCGGTAGAGTCGACTCAGTAGCAATGAATTTGTCGACTCAGAGTCGAACTTGAATTTTTGAACATCTGTGAAATCGATGGTGCAACTCTTTTAAGATTATTTTCCATTCCATTTCTGTCTATGTAAGCTTAATTTCATTTTTTACTACTTATCATCTGAAATTGGCAAAATGGAAGAAAAAGAAAATTAGTGGTGTCTTGAATTTCTTGATATATTTAGCTCTTCATCTTCATTTTTATTTGGATTGTCTTTATTTAGTGCGATTCGGAAGCGCGGGTGTGGATTTCCGAGACCGTTGATGGATCTGAGCTCAAGCTGCTTTGCTAAGTTGATGAATAAGGCATTTAATCGTCCCTTGGAGCCGCCTTTCGATCCTTATGCCAACAGCATCAACTTCCTTCTCACGTCCTACCTGATTCCTTACATTGGTTTAACCGGATATGTGGGCATGTGTCCGCTCCTCGAGGGTCATCTTTCAAGGAAGGTAAGAACAGAAGACCTGGTAAATTTCAAATATTCAAACACTCCAACTTCAGACATGAATCATTTGCATCCAATCTAGCGGTTGGATGTGCTTTTGATCAATGGAAAAAATCCCAATCATGTAGAAGGAATGAACTTTGCTGAAATGAGTTGATTCAGCGGAGTTTTGGACTACTCAATCCCATAATTCCCTTATCAAATCTTAGCTAATGAGAGAGAATTAGCCAAGAAGACAATCCATTCTTACTTCTTTCATAACAGTTTTCATCGCAACAAGAATTACCAATGTTCACAAGCTGGAGCTCTACTCGAAATCGGGTTTTCCAAATTGAGTAGTCTGAGTCAGAGACTGACTCGGTATCTACTCACCCAGTTGAGTTCTGGGTTGGACATGGGTGTTCTTGACACGTGCGGTACTAATCTCATGATTTTTGTGCAGCTATGTGGGGGCCTTCTTGGAGTGCAATCTGCCCAGGATGCTATCATCAGATCAATGCTCTACGAGCGTGGAATGATGAAAGTGGAGCCATATGGAATCACGGTCGCTGAATTCACCGACCGGATATCCGAGATGAGGAACAAACTGGGAGGGAGTGGAGTGAAAGATGAAGGCATCATCATCCCACCAGTAATGGGCGCGGAAGGGAAACCACCAGGAAGAATGCTGGCGGGGGATAGATACTCGGTTGCCTTCCACATGTCCCCAAGAGAAATCCTTAGGATCATGTATGGCAAGGGCACTGCTCGCATTCCCGGCGGTTTCTTCCCCAATGGTGCCAACGGTCGGATCGCCAGGTCTTATTTGCACAGTGCTTAGATCTTAGGTGGTTATGAAGTAGACTGACTAGACAATCTTGATTGATGGAACTACTTAAGTTAATAAACATAGGTTTTTGTTGGGAAGCTTAGATTGAAAGAGTAATGAGGGTCGGATTTATTCAAGAATGTGAGGTAGTAACCTTATTTATGGAACATAAATGTTAAAAAAGAGAGCTTCTCTTTGATAATTCCAATCTTTTAATTACATTTGATTTTGTTGAGATCTTCACTTGTACATCTCTCTCTCTCTCTCTCTCTCTCCTCTCTCTCTCTCTCTCTCTCTCTCTCTCTCTCATATCCAATGGCCAATGAAAAGGCCCACATTGGAATTTTCATCAATGGTTGTTATTTTTCGACAGCCTAGGGCATGCTGAAATGGCATTGGCCAGGTAGATTTGGGCCACCGTGCCATTGGTGCCGATAGGGAAGAACCCGCCAGGCCGGTCTTCATGGCCAGTGCCATACAAGATCCTCAGCGTCTCGCGTGGAAATCTCCAGTACACGATCGAGTTGTTGTTGCTGTAGATGATGTTGCCGGAGCTGGATCCACCAATCCAACCATGGGGCGAGACGAGGAGGCCTTGATCTTTGTTGCTGGACCTGCTTAGCCGGTTCCTAAGAGCGGAAAGCCGGTTGGTTAGCTCTGCAACGTTGGAAGTGTAAGGGTAGATTGGCTGGAGTGCATGCCTGTAGAGAAGCGAACGGATCACAGCATCTTGGCCGGACTTCACTGCCAAGAGACTGGCCACCAGCTGAAAATTCCCATTTCCTTCTTGTAAGAGACTAACAGAAAAAATGCTGTGCATGATCGTATTTGTCAGTGTATCAAAACTCAAATGTGCACAAGATGATAGACTGATCTGAGACGTTCGGATTGTGGGTCACACTGTCGATGGGGCATATCCATATATATCATGCTTATTAGACAATGCCAGGTATCACATCACGATGCATTTATCAAATGGATGGTCGGGATTTGAAACATAAACACCCATTGATCGGATGGTTAGGATCATAATTTGGACGGTCATGATTGGGCACACTAGCCATGTATATCATCTGAAGATGGTCATTTATATTCCCATACGTTGTGTGATTTTCACATTGTAACCCATGAAATGTATGATGCACTTAATGCAACTTGGAGCACTATAAGTTACCCTTAGTGCATTGGATCATTTCTAAGTTAATAAGTTATAGTGCTGCTAATAGATTAATCTGAACCGTCCATCAAGCCCAGAACTCATTTCATGGGTTTCCATTCAAAACTCTCGTTGATCGGCTACAATCCGTCCTTGATTTGGCCTTACTTTCTGCAGCCATCCAATTTCCAAGCCATGGATGGGATGGTTTGACTACCTAACAAAAGTGATTCTTTAGAATAATATGCAATCCATGATGGGACCTAACAAGTAAATGGATGAAATTGTCAATTGGACCTATCTGTGTAAGCGATCTTGACCATCTATGTTAAAGGCCATTGATCAAATGGTTAATATTTTTCAGATCAGTTTTGATGTTTCCATGTAGCTCATGAAATGTACGTAGGACCTAATCAACAGTCTAGATCAATGGATTGGACTACCTAAGTATCCCAATGCAACCAAGAGCACTATAACTTGCAGTGTGCATGATATCCAATACGTCTAACATGTGGGCCCTTCATATTCTCTTTCTCGGCTGAAAAACAGAACAATTAAAAAATTAGGTGGGCCACAGCACAGTGAATGGTTGGGATGGGGACGTCCATAGTGAAAAACCTTCCCCAGATTGTGTAGGTCCCACCGGTTCTGTATATTCCATCTGACCTGTTTATAAGACGTGCCCCACTAGGATGCACCCAAACAATCATATCAACGGTTCCAATTACTAAATCTGCGTATCTACGGTAGAAAATGCGTCGTGAAAACGAAAAGAGCTGATCTTACTCGTTTGATAGAGGTGGAGTTAAGGTAGGGCATTGTGCCAACGTAGGCAGTGAGTCCAACGTAAGGGATGAGATAGGATGCAAGAAGGAAGTTGATATCGTTGAGGTAAGGATCGAACGGTGGATAGAGTGGGGCCCCCATCGCATTTTTCATGATCTTGGCGAAGTTGGTCGAGCTCAGGTCCATCAACGGCCTCGGAAACCCACCCACCATCTGTTGAATTTCCCTGGCAAATGTCCAAAAACCACGTCAACAAAAGCCAACTCGGATGAGAAACTCAGTAACGAATCGTCATCCAACCCAGTTCGAGTTTATTCAAAGACTCGAATTAGCGATTCCTAACCAAAAAAAAAAGTAATTATTTCTAGATTAGTAGTAAATGTAAAACATAGCTCTATAAAAATAACTTCTAGATTAGAGTATCTTGTTTCAGACTTACTCATTTGTATTGGGCTGTTAATGATGGACGGTCGAGATAAGTCCACAACCGGCTGGCCCTCGAAGTCAAGCCTAGGCCTGAGGTGGCCCAGGCCCATGGTGGGCCAAACCAAACTAACATGAGCCCCAGTCTAGCCCAAGCCCCAACAGAGCATCTACTTCCTCTAGGATTGGAGACTCATTCTCACGGCTGCTAAATCTCAGCCATGAATATAATCTAACAGCTCATATAAAAGCTCACATAAACTCTCTGTACGGCCTTGCGCGCATGAGAATATATATATATATATATAACAAAACTGCCCTTGATTATTCGGACCAGGCCAGATTTTGTCCGGGCTAAAGATGAAGCTCGAACCAGTCTAGTTACTAAACGGGCTTAATTTTAGGCCCGGGTCTGACCATTCAACCTAGTGTTCCAAACGAAGGCTGTCCCGAAGTTGGCCAGTCCTGAATGCCCAATAGGTCAGCCTGGCCATGATAGGCCTAGTTTTCCATATCCATGATGAATGATATGTGTTCTGTTGTTACCGTACACATGGCATGTGTGTCAAATCCCAACTGTGAAATTAGTGGGACCCACTGCAAGTTGGTCATATCCCAGAAATCATATTGGATTAAATAATCCTCACCTCTAACTAGTGGACATTTGTTTGTCGAATTAAAACCATTTCCTACATATGTTTTTTTCTTTCACATTAGTTGTCCACCTATCAGTTAGTTAGGATCATACTTTCAGGCCCAGATCCATCTACAGCGGGTCCTACTATTTGGGCGGTTCTGATTGAAGTTGCATTCAATGACTAGAGTAGGCTCAGCACCCTATCACTCTCCAAGAGACATGTAGAGGGATGAGCCCAATACGGAATATGAACCATATATAAAAGAAAATACCGATTGAAATGAATGGAACCAAACCGTTGATCAACGGACCTTAAGTGGCCCACCTCCTGATAAGCAAATTGGATAATGATGTCCCTCACAAAGAAGCCCAAATTGGCCTTTTGGCCTCCAATAGGAGGAGAACCTCCCCTGGCTAGATCAGGTGCGACAATATCCAAGCCATGGCCAAGAGCCCCAAACAAGAAGAATTCAGTTTCCAAGTACTCCAAGTTCAAGGCGAATTGAAGTAATTCAACTTCACATTGAGAGATTGACTCAGCTTTCCCAGCCCTAAGGAAACTTGATAAGGAGAGGAGGAGAAAAAGAGAGATGGGGCATGCCATGATTTTCTCTCCTTTCTTTTGTCTCTTTTTGAGGGTGGAGAGATGGTGTGGCACTGTTGAAATAGATGGGCTAGATGGTTGGCAAGGAAAGCATGGAATTTGGTGGGACCCACTGTTTTTTGTTTTCAAATAACGTTCATCTTGGCATTTTGGGATAGTTGTAAACAGCTCCCATCTAGTTTTTTACAATTATAAATACCTCCCTATTTTTGAATTGTTGCAAGTACCTCCCTTCTAGTGTGAAAATTTACTAATACTAATTTACCCCTCTCAAATATAACTAGTTGTAGACATGTGGACCTATCATAGTCTATGTATGTCATCCAACCCATTCGAGGTGATTGCTCCACCATGAAAATGGAAAACCCCAAAAATCAGGCTGATCCAACTAAATCTGAAGGTTTTTGGGTGGGTGTGGCCCACTGCATGATTGGATTAGCCTGACTTTGGCTTCAATCTTAGAATTAGGTCCATACCATGTAGACCATATAAGTGGGCTGGACCCCCATCAGCCCAGCCCACACCAAGTAATGTTTCAACTTCCAATCCCTGGGTTGCAAATTGTCATCTGACAGAGAGATAGCTAGGCTGATGAAGGGGTGGTGATCCGTTGGCAGAAATATAGATCGAGATCAGGTGTACAATATAGTCGTCGGTCTTAATATTTAGCCTAACTGATAAATGGGCCTGCCTGAGACTAGATAGGTCATCATCCAAAAATCAAATTAGTTGGAGAATCCTTGTCCCTAATATTTCTCAGACCATGTTTTACTGAATCTGAACCATTGACTACTTTTCATCTCAACCGTCCAATAAATGTCCGCTAATTGACCACTCAAGTAATTGAATTAGTGTAATTTTTTAAAAAAATAAGACCACATAAATGGGAGCACCATTTGGTTGTTTAATTTCAGTTAATTGTATGGCATATGCACAATTTCTTACTAATGGTGTACCAACCATCACCAGCGTTGGGCATTGAGTCCAGCCCTAATGAGTTAGGGCTGATCTAATTTGATCCGGTTTTGAAATAGACCCAACCCAAACTGGGTACCGAGTCCAGCATGCCTGACGATACAAGTCTGAGTCTGGCCTAGACTAATCCGAGCTGAGTCCGACCCGGGCAGAGGTACCGAGTCAAGTAGGGCCGGGTGCAACAGGTATCCACGAGTTGAAATCACAACTCAAAACCTAAGTGCACCGGCTGGAATTGCTGCCTCTCCATCGGCAATACGGCATCTCGGATCTAAAACATCAAATCTGTTTTACACACACACACACACACACACACACACACACACACACACACACACACACACACACACCAGGTTTCAAATCGAGTCGAGTTAGTACCGAGTTAGATTTTGGATCGAGTCAAGTCGAGTTATTAGATGGCTCGAACTCAACACGGTTTGAATTCGAATTGGAGGAAGTCTACTCGGTTGGATCGACTCACCCACTCCATTCAGGTCCAGTTGGGATCTGAATGAGTTGGACAAGTTGACCGTGCAGAGTTGAGTTGTCCCATGCCAGCTCTAACCATCACACTGCCGAGTATCAAAGTTTTTTTTTTTATTTTTCCTCTATGCCCCTTTCTCTGAGTGAATAGCATAGTTTGTGAACGGACCTGGTTTTCATTTTGTGAAGGTGGGCTTGTGGTTCACTAGTCCGGATTACTTTGAATGGACCATCCTTAGAATATTCTGGATGGGAAATTTATAACATTTAAAATGGAAATGAAAATAACAGTTAAAAATAAAGTACAACAACATGTCAATTTAAATTGAGAAGATGGCACAACATGAGTAGCTAAGGTTTACATTATGAGTAAGGGTTCAAATGTCAAAGAGGACAGCCTGGAACAGACCCGGCCATTTAATAATCAGGTTGGAATTTAGGACTAGACCCAACCATTATAATTCAGGTCACGTCTGGATCGTGTTTGAAGTAAAAAATTACTGACCCTTAATTTAATGGGTTGGGTTTAGGTCAGGTCTGGGTGGGTATAGACATTATTAAAAGTTTTCACACAAATAATGTTTTATATCATTCAATTAGTGTGGATATCAATTTTTTTTTTTTTTTTTTTATCATAATAAATAAAATAGCCAGTGGTCGTTAGGGTAGTTCAACTAGTGTAATTTTTGGTATATTTTCAATGGACAATGGGACCCACAAATTGTACGGTACAAATTGTCACATGTAGTGGCTGGTGGACCATGTTTTAAAATAAGTGGCAAACTGATACTATAATCTAGCCCAAAAGAAAACAAAATATACACATGATTAACTACTTTTCTTGAGTCTGGCTAGGTCTAGGTCTTGGTCAGTTATATTTTAGCATGACCTAAACCAAACTCATTTAAAAACTTGATCCAGGTTGGATTGATTCTGAGAGAACCTGCAGACCCAACTCATTTAATAATTCGGGGTGAACATTTGGTTCCAAGCTTGCCCATGCGTCTGAATTTTGGACTCAGGCCCACTAGCTAAGTGTCTAGTCATTTCCAGTGACCCATCAGGTCGACCCAACCCATTTGCACGCTTAGATATGAGAGACTTTTCATGGTCCAGCTATCATGGGTCACATCAGAACCACAATCAGTAAGGGTCCCACGTAGGGGTGGCAATGGGTCTGGTTCAATTGACCTGTTTACACGTACATCATGTGCAAGTATCTATATTTGTCGTCTAATAAATTGTTTCAGGTTTAAGCTGATTTGGGTCTTGTGGTCCGGCCAGCATATTTCGTGATGCAGGGAAGGACGTGAGGTCGAGCACTGCCGCAAGGGGATAATTGTTCAAAATTCATGGAACTTCTCTATACTCCTTAAATACTGATACTAAGCGAAAGAAATTTCAAAATCAAACTACAACTAAAACTCCTAAAATTCACAACTTACTATCCTAGAATTCACAACTTAATGTAAATAGTAAACTTATTGTTAATTAACAGTCGTGATGTTTACTAGTGCACAAGGTTTTTGGCCAAAAATAATAAGTGTCTTATTTGGCTTCACCACGCTGTTCTCCTAATTATTCTAAGCACTTTTCATGTTGGGCGCAACTCCTAAAGCCCAACGGATGAAGAGTTATAATCAAACTAAAACTTATTATTTATAGTAAAAACTAAAATAAAATAGGAAAACAACAGATGATTTGATGGTATTTCGTAAATCCGGCTTGCGCAACCGGCATAGGGTTAGGTGGTTAAAGTAGTTCATCCTACCCCAAAATCATATATTTTACGTTTGATAACTCATTCCAGTTTACAAGATACGTCCATTTTAAGTTCTGACCGTCCAAATCATCTCCATCTCTAATCGGGCCTTTTCTAGTCCATCTTGGCCATGAAATTATCCACAACCCACTCTACATCATTTTGCTAGGTCAAATCAGTCGGTCAGGTTGGGCACGATTCAACCCAAGCTCAACCCATGTGCTTAAACGAGCCATATTGTCCAAGCTGAACCCAACCCACTACCTATTTAGCTCGGCCCAAACCCACCTCCAGACCACTTGACCCATGGGCTGACTCGATCGACTGCCACTGGTTCCGGCTGTGGAAACTGAAAGCAGATCATGTAAGCCATTTTTACCACAACATGGGAGTTGGCATTTTACCAAATAATGCTTCGGTAATTGGAATTAGCAGGCATGCTTTTTTTAGGTAGAAAACTACCAAAAATACCATAGATGATTTTCTTTGTATGAAAGTGGAGAATTGTGGACCCATATGACTAGTGTATGACATCCAACCTGTCGAACATATACCCTCTACCATGATAATCATACCAACAAAAAATATTGCTGATTAAATCATCAAATGGGCTACACATAAATTTAAATATTTTGGATCGTCTAAATTATTTTTTATAGTTCAGACACAACGTTATTATTGGATTGTCTAATATTTTTTGTTCATCTGACTATCATGATGGATTGCAGTTGTTGGACGGGTTGGATGTCATACACTTATCACGTGGGGTCCATAATTCTCTGACTTTACCATTTAATTTTTTTTTTTAAGGTTTGTTTAGTAATTCTATAAGCACTTCCCAATTACAGAGGAATTTTGAGGTATAAATCCCATAATATAACCCCTCTCTGATAGATAAATCCACATGAGAGGATTAGCGTGCGGCCAGGATGTTGCGATCACATTGATATAGTGATGGGTCCATTTCAAATTGATTAGGGCGTGTTTGGCCGGACCGATCGCTTGGGATCAGGAGGGATAGAATGGATTTTAAGGTAATGATGGTGGTATCAGTGTCTGTCCCTTGATCCCATGGGTTTGGGATAGCCCATGGGATATACAGCAGCCTGTTCGGACCGTCCCAAATAGATGGGTTTGCATCTATACTGCTTCTTGTGGTGTGCCCCACTCACTGTTTTATATTTGCCTTAAAACAGGTTTATGGCTAAATGTAGGTCGGTGAAAATGATGGACAGAGTGGATATCTCATTGATATCTTGGTGGGCCCCACATAGAGGTAAAAATTCACATCCTGAGATTAGCAGAATCCATGTTAGCTAGGGGTGGTGTTTACGAGGGTGAGGTACATCCTGCCATCCCAAACGGGGATGAGATGAGATGGCACAGGATAACCCTCCTAATCCCGTCTAATACCATATCCAGCGGCCGGCCAAACATGCCCGCTAGCTAACATGGATTAAGAAATTTAATTAGTTTAGGTAAATGGTGGGTATGGTTGAAGTTTGTCCTAATTCTTGAATTTCCTTCTTTGGGAAAGCATTTTTGTACTATAAGAAATTATCACACTTGGACGGACCGTCACGTTACCTCCACCTTCCAATCACTGACCGGCTTCACGTGAATGGTGAAGATTGGTGCAAGACATGATTGGGTGAAGCCAACAACAAACGAGTCCACGATGAGTGACAGGTACAGCCGTACGGGGACTGGATTAGGTGCGGCCCCGGCCTCACCAGAGATGGTGCAGCACTCACTAGAAGGCGCACCTTAAGATGTATTTATTCTATATCCTGACCATCCATCCATTTTTCCATTTATGGGATAAACCCAAAAATGAAAAATATCCAAATTAGGTGGACCATACTATAAGAAACATGGTGATTGAATGCCCTACCATTGAAAGCTTCATAGGTCCACCATAATGTTTATTATTTATTTTCCATCCAACCTGTTGATAAGGTGAAGGAAAATATATATATATATATATATATTATATATATATATATATATATATATATATATATATATATATATATATATATATATCAACTTGATCCAAAACTTGTGTGGCCCATTAATGGATCATCACCATTGTTTCTTATAATATGATCCACCTGAGAATTTGATCTACTTCATTTTTTCGCTATGCCCTAGAATAATCTGAAATAAAAAAAAAAAAAACAATGTGGATATAAACTAAATATATTAAGATGGGCCCCACCACCTTTTCAAGGCCAGGCCGCTTCTAATCTGCTCCCCCCGGTAATTAACCTGCCAAACGGATTGGGTGATGACCCTGTGTTGGCTGCTGTTGGGCCCACCATAATATATGTGTTTTATATCCAATGTTGTCCATCCATTTTACTAGCTCAATTTGGCGCATATGCCCAAAAATGAAGCAAATCAAAAGCATAAGTGGACCACACCACACGAAACAGTGGTCATTGAACATGGACCATTAAAAACTTCCAGGAGCCACAAAAGTTCTAAATAAGTTGATATTTGTGTTTTGCCTTTCGGTCTGTGTGACCTCATCAACAGGTTGGATGGCAAATAAACATTACGGTGGGCCTAGAAAGGTATCAATGGTGATTTAGTCCACTTGAACTTTGTATTGTTTCATTTTTTTCTCTAATCCACTTTAATGAGTTGGAAATATAAATAAATAGTATGGATATAAATACATGTATTTAGATAGGCATTTATGGGTGGGCTCAATTATGTAAATACCTTTCTTTGATGTGTACAATAAAAAATTGAACGGTGCATGAATGGACTAGACCAAACCAAAACTTGATTAGCAAGTACAAATACAATAACTCTATGACACAACTTAAACCTAACCAATTAACAGCCTGGTGCAGAAGTACAATGCACCTTGGGGATTAATAGAACTTGATTGACTATGGTAATTCTCATCTCAAAATGTGAGTGCATGTGTTGTCACTCCCCGAAATTCGAGTACAGAGTGTGCACCCTCAGACTCGAGTTTCTGAGTTATAACTCGTATACAAAGTGTACTAACCTCAATTCCATTATACGATTATTCAGAGAAAAAATTAATATTTATTTCCACATTCCAACTAGGTCCATTAACAATCATTCACACAAAATGATTTAATCATAAACATTTATCCATTTTCAACATCTATAAACATTCAATAAACATAAACTTAGCATCATTCATTAGTCAATACAGCTTACCAATGTACACTTGGTACAGACCTAGAACAATTCAATTAAATAAAATTAATCAAATGCTTAAAATCATTCAATTAATCAGATCATCCTAACAAATAAAATTCTAATTAAATAATTAGGAATGATCTGAATGCGGCCATGTCCTATTTTGATAGGTATGACTACGTCTCACATGCATCGTGCACCAATTCAACTACAACTTTTTGTTCTTACGCCAACTTATCAGCTAATTATTCATTTGTACGGTTTTATATCAATAAAGGGTAAGCTGGTCAGGCCTAGTAATAATTTTCGACATGGTTCTTTGCATCAAATTATAATAGAATGTCAATAATCATACAAAATATAATTTTAGAAAGAAAATGCAAATATTATGCAATGCATCAAGTGAGAATCCGTCCACTTGCCTGAGTTGGAAACTCATCAACCCGCATCTAGCCCCTAGGAAGTTTCTAACATTTTGTAGGCATAGGCAAGGCCAGCATCTACTCCTTGAGTAGCCTTCCACTAATATAGTGGACTTCTGGTAACAATTTTATTAGGTATATCATCCAGGGAGGTCTCTCAGGAATTCAACACATGTTGCGCATGCAATTGATAGATGCGTAAGTATATCAAAGAATCATGAATCATGTATTGTATAGATCATTTCGATTATCACATTTGAATTAACATAATCTCATACTATCCAGTATATCATTCAATTCATATCTAGTTATTAATTCAACATATAAGTTGCATTAACTCAAATATTAATTATATTACATTAATCAAATCGAATCATTATTATTATATTAATACAAAAATCATACATTCATCTAAATCAATTAAGAGTACATGACAATTATATCAGGGTAAGCATACAATATATCAAACAATCCATCTATTTTAACTTGATGGATGGAAAACGCATCGGGATCACTCACCTTGATATGGTGGAAATGATTCTGTGAACCAACGGTCTGAATTGAATTAATATTTTCTAAAATCACATAAACAAGAATTATTTTTAATATTACAGTTCCACATAATGAATCAACACATAATTCATTATCTATCGTTTCTTAAGATCGATGCAGCCCATCCAATAGTCCGATTGGTATAGAATTTAAGATTTTAATTTATTTTAATCTTAAGAATCTAATGAATGATGATGATTTAATCACACATTTCATATTATGTCATATAATTTTCTATACTAAGTTGTAGCTTGCATAGAGAATTACCCTTCCAGTATTTATTCAATGTCGTTAGATTAAGGAAGAAAATTAATAGATTTATGATCAGTGCGGTTCATTGAGGTGTAAAATTTGTCTGATTCTTAAAAATATTATATAATTAAGTCTTAGAACACCCATAAACAATACAGATCATATCTATCGTTGTCCATCATGGAAAAGTCTCACCTTCTGCGTATCAGCCTTAAAGCCATGCGCATCAGTGTACCTTTCCACATGAATGAATTAAACCTATATAATGGATGTTTGATTAATTTAATTCGTCCAATGTGTAGAATTACTTATTGGACGTTTATGGTTCCTTTCATTACTTCCTTTTATACTTATATAAAGAACTTGTCAATGAAAACAAACCGGCACAACTTTATTTGATTTTCTATTTTAACATAGTATTATTATTTTGAAATATCGAGAAATGTTATAATTAGAACGGAATAAACAATTTTCTATAATAAACATTTATCCATGTGAATTTCATGTTCTTTGATTATTGTCAATGTTATGTTTAAATATTATTCAAAAAATATATTATTATTATTAGCATTAAATTTGAAGTTTGAAAAGTTGGAGAGCTTTTTTCCAAAGTACAGAGCACAGCAACTATTAAAAATGAAAGAATCATCTGCAATTCTCTAATATAGTGGTCCATCAACAATAGTTAATTTGGTTTGAGCCGATGAAATCAAAGGGTGCTCAAGCTCCTTACAAAGATACTGGCATTCAATCTTTAAACTACATGAAAAGAATATCAAAATCTTTACTGGCCCAATGAAAGTTAATCTTTATATGTTTACAAAGAGCACGAAAAGACAAAACTGACAGATACATGCCTTGACTTTGAATTATTATGAAAGGAACTGGGCAGAAGTAACCAAGTTTTCCATACCAATAATTGAATTTTAGAAACCTGTGATACCATTATAAAAATTGAAATACTTTGGTAAATCTTACTTTAAAACTTGACTTGCATGTATCACTTATGTTTATAATGTTGTTAGGATTTTACAACTCATGTGATATTATCTGAATTATCACATAATCACATAGTTTTAATGAAGATAATTACAATTTGAAAACCCCCATATCCATAGCTCAAGTGGTAGACTGAGCAAAAGAAAGATACCTCGTTTCAACACTTAGATCTTAGTATTGATTCCTAGTGGGGGTGGCTAACACAGTAGTTTGTACTAACAAGCTAACAAAAAATTTTTACAATTTGAAAGATCAAATATTAAAGCTCTCTAATAGAGATCATGTTATTAATGGAAGCGGATTGGCTGGTGTACCACAAAGCAGCTATATAGCCACGGTAGGTTGTGTCGTGCAAAGACGAGGTCCGACGCTCCTAGAGCTCCAGATGTAAGAACGGCTCAAAGGAGATCAAAGTTACATGGCCTATAGTGATATAATAAGATCAAAGTTACATGGCCCTATAGTGATGTATTTATTATATCTAGCCCGTTCACTTATTTTTAGAGATCATTTTAGAGCATCATGGAAAAATGAACTATATCCAAAGATCATCTGTACCACACCACAAATAGCTGACTTTCACCGTTAAACAATTCATAAGACTCACCATAACATTTATTTTCCATCCAATCGGTTCATAAGGTCAAAAAGACCTGAATTAAGACAAAAAACAAATTTCATATTGATCCAAAACTTCAGTGACCCCAAAAAGAATTTCAATGGTAGACATTCAATCCCACACTGCTTTTTGCAGTGTGATCCAATTGATTGTTAGATCTGTCTTATTTTTCGCTTCAAGCCTTAATACCAGATCGCCAAATGAATTGACGGTTTGGATATAACACATATCTCATGATTAGACATGATCAAACTCACGGAGCTTGCTGACTTCAATACAGCAGCTATATAGCTGGTGTTAGGTACACTATCCAATCCGCTTCCGTTATAAATCATCCAGCTAAGGAGTGTTCCACATGAAATCATATCCCATCAATCACTTTTCATTATAAATTTTAAAGGATGGGAGCTTTCTATTTATTAGAAACAGTAGAAAAGTCAAATGTGGTATTAGTTCTTCTAGAAGAATAATGCAAGAGCCATTCACGCAGAAGAGATAAAAAAGGAGAAATCCAGCACATGTGACAAGGTGCACATTTGTGAAATATCCGAGCCAATCATCAGGTGGGCCAGATTCGCATGAGGAAAATGCACGGTTGGAGAAAAAATCAGTAACCACATGTAGTCATGTACACATGTGAACCACCTGCTGAGTGAGTGGACTCCCCTGAATTTTGGAGCTAGGGATGTTCACATAAGGGCCCACTCGATACATGGCCTGGATTTAAAACAGTGTACCACGTTGGAACGTGTGATGAAATTCAACCCTTCAATCTCTATCATGCGAGTTGCTTTGGCATTTCTCGATTGAGAAAGTATCCAATGCTGAAGGTAAGATCTCTAACTTACATACCAAACATTGGATATACACTTGCATAGCACACATGTATAAGATCTGAACTCTTCATCTATTGTACATGATCATGTAAAGGCCATTCAAATTATCTTCGCTATCCGATTTGAGGATTTTTGCTAATTAAGCTTTCATCTTTGACGGGATATTTTCCTAACCGTTCATTTCCAATCTTCGGCACGGCTCAAATTAGTGGCTACAATCATGCAACCGAAATGACCTTTGAGGTATATGCCCCATCCATTAAAGGGCCCCAAAGATGATAGGTCCAGATCTTGTACACGTGTAACATGAATGCTTGATAACTCATTTTGTTAAGTACAACTCACTTTTGATATTTTGTTCCTTAACGCACGCATGTCCGGTGGATCTCGGGAACCACCGAGGTCGGTGGATTGTGGGGCCCACCATGATATATGCGGTCTATATCCATGCCGTCCATCCGTTTTTCCAGCTCATTTTAGAGTAAATGCAAAAATGAAGCAGATTCAAATCCCAAATGGACCACACTACATGAAACAGTGGTGATTAAACAACCACCATTAAAAACATCCTAGGGCCCATCATAATGTTATTTTCCATCCGACCTCTTGATAAGGTCATGCAGACTGGATGAAGGGAAAACGCTAATATCATCTTGATCTAAACTTTTGTGGCACCGAAGAAAATTTTAATGGTGTTGGTTCAATAACCACTATTTCATGTGGTGTGGCCCATCTGTGACTTGGATCTGCTTAATTTTTGGGATAATGCCCTAAAATCAGTTCAAAAAACGGATGTACGGATTGGATTAAAATAAAATACATTACGGTGGGCCTCACAATGTGGATCGATGGATACACCGTATCAGCCTCAGAGCATTGCTAAGCCAGCGCGCGTGTACAAGCAAACTATTTATACGCGACCATATATCCCACCGTCGAATAAGTACCAGATCCAAATCGAACCATCAGAGGAATCCCATCATGTAGATTCCAATGTCCAAGAATCATCTAATTCCATTATTCTATAACATAAGCCACGATTTTAAGGAAAGTTCTACGGTTGGAAAGAAATTGTCCAAAGTTTCCTAACCGGTAAGCCTTATTCTAAAATCAACCCAATAGATTTTTGGGAGATAATGTTTGCATGATCAGACCCAAATGATGGACGGCTCAGATCTGTCACACGTGGTGGCATTTAGATGGTATACCTGTACAAGCGTATGGACTTAGCAAAGCCCTGAAAATCATATGCACAAGGAATCTTCCACATGCCCAAGCACAAATGAATTTTGTTAGGCTTTCAATGAGCAATCATAGAGCATATATGTGATATTATATGATGAATTATTTCTTCCTAACTATCATTACCATACACGATCGGCGGGTATCCCGATGCAATAACTATCATTGTCATACAAGATCGGCGGGAATCCGATGCAATTTTACAGATTTTAGTCTGCCTGAGTAATCACTGAAAATAGTCATTCTTTTAGGGTTATGATATGATTTGATTACAAATCAGAAGAAAATAGATATTAATGATTAAAATAAGGGTTAGGTTTTTAAAAGTGATCTAAACCGTTGGTATGATGGGCCTTGCATTGGACTGTCTATGCAGTAGCTATAAAATATTTGGCATTTTGTTTGTTGAATCCCTTGTTGTATTTTCTTCCTTAACCATCTGTTTGTTGACCGCATAATGGAGGGTTAGGATTGTTTAGATTTCTGGTGTATATGAACCATTGAGAACTGAGTTCAACAGCTTCAATGGTTTGGATCGTTGAACTTCGGGCTCAGTGTTCAGATGGACACAGTGTATTTCATGCACATGCCCCTACCTTTTGATGGTTGGTTAGCAGTTGGCTGGCAGCGTTCGACGTGTTTCTCGTCTACCTCTTTGCTTTCATTAAATTGCTTTTTGCAAAGGGAAATTATTAAAATAAGGGATGGGATGTGTCCATCACGTGTCCGTGGACCACCTGACTTGAGCCATACCAAACTGGCCATTATTATCATCGTTATCAACGAACATTGCTTTTCTTTTTTTCTTTTTCTTTTTTCCTTTTTTAGCTTCTTTTTTTGATAATTACTAGCATCATGAGTTCCATTATAGATAAAGATGGAGGTTTTTTTAGTGGTAACATGAGTAATGTACATGGACCATAGTTTATGGTGAACCCAGCAAATAATTTCCAAGCTTTCATGTCTATGCAACATCCAACCGGTTGTATAGTTTGGCTCAGTCATTGGATTATTTTTGTGTAAAAATCAATTGTATCTACTTGCTAGGTGAACCACTCTTGTATTTTGTTAATTATCAACAGTTAAAAAATATTTTCTATGGTGTGGTCCACTTAATGAGTAGATAGGGTTGAATTTTTCACATAGAGATTCTCATGATAAGGACAACCTATTGGAATGGTTGAACAAATGGGTAGATGTAAACTAAGGTCCATCTGGTTGGACTTTGAAACCTTTCTATATATGAAGTGCAGGCAATGTGCACGGAGAGTCCGTGCCCTGCCATCTCCCACCCTGCAAATATGATTGGTGGAATTCAAAATCGAAAATTTGAATTTCGTTATGAATTATTTAAACGTTGGATTCCCACTTAGGACCCGGTATGCATTGTACAGTAAGAAAAACTTTGCTACTCTGGCAACGCGTGATGGACGATATGCAGGCACTTACAAGTTAGTTAAAAATTGTACACATGTAATACAAGTAATTCAAATTAAACTGTCTAAGATATGCGTTGCTTTGATGTATCATGACCGAAAATCACATTTATTCAATTATCTGACTACAGATCAATCCTCATTTATCTGGACAGTTAATAATGGAAAAAATCCAATGATCTTATATTAATAAACAAGTGTCCACAAATCAGAGGCTAGGAGTGTTCGATCAATCTAAGTAATAACCAGTGGTCTTATGTTAACAAACAAGTGTCAACATATCAGAAGTTAGGATTGTTAAATAATTTGAGTTTTGGAATGTAACTTAAAAGATAGAGATAGTCAGTTTAATTTGAGTTAATATATGCTTTCGTTTACCATTTGAAAGTGCCTGCGTATCAAGTGTCTTACAAAGCCAGAGTATCAGATGACACCCCTCGTACAATATTTGTATTGGGTAAGGAAGATCTGATTCCTAAAGTATCATTTACACCCTATTTAATGCAAAAGCTTACATCCCACGTGTTGCCATGACCCGCGCCAAATAATCCAGTTATCAATGTCCCATCATATGAGAAATGCTCACATGGAGCCCCTGCCTTTCTCAACAACATGTCGCTTTGTGTAGCACATCCAATCCGTAAGAAATGTGGGCCACAAAATGAAGATCGTCTGAGATGAAAATCATGTTGATCCATTCATCAGGTGGGCCACAATATCAAAATATCAATGTACAGTTGATGGTATGACTAGATACAGATGTGGCTTACCGAATGAGGTAATTAGTAGATAGGGCTGTTTTCTCGTAAGATCGATGACTCACATGGTGTGACCCACCGTTTGTATGGCTCGGATATGCTACAGATATGATATATACTTTAATGGGAAAGACGGTGCTGCATGTGAAAGTTCATATAAAGGGTCTGCATGTGATTATTGTCTTTTGGTATTATCTCGACGTATATATGAATTCAATGAAAGAAAAAATATTAAAAGCTAAACTAAATGAAATGAAAACTTAAGACGTGATTTGCTAGAATACAACCCATCATGTATTGCAACAAGAAACGTGGTGACCTTAACGGTTAGATCAGGTTACCTTTCGCTAATCTAAACCATTTATATGATGGGCCTCACCGTGGATGGAGGATAACCAAAAAGAAAACTTAGATTGAAACATAACAGACATTTGATTATTCAGAAGTTAAGGGAACCGTCTATATTCAAAGGTCAAGAGTCAATTGACCGAAGGATTTAAATTTAAAATTTTAAAATAAGAGATATTCTTTCTTGTATATCCACCAAATAAACAATTTGGATCATTAAAAGATAACCCTAGATCCAACGGCCGAAGTCCCTGTGTATCCTATTGCAATTGGTCAGGATGTATTCTAAAAAAAAAAAAACCTCACATAAGATATGAGAGGAACATGAAAGAGTCTTTGGGTGGATGGAAAATGACCAAACACGCACCTAAAACAAGGCCCACACGCAATTTTTACAATGATGTGCAATCGCTCTCTCCTTTGATAAACCTACCTTATAAAACAAAAGTCGCAGCAAAAGAGATAAGATGAATGATATGATCCTCAACTAGAAGATATCCATGGTTTTTTATTTTTTTAATCAGTTTGTGAAAGTGGGCCCACCATGGATGGACCATGCTCCAAAAATCTCGTTGATTGGAGAGTACTTCTTAGTTTTAATTTCGTGGCTTGAAAATAAACACTTAAAAAGATAAATGGGTAGATAAGATAGTTGCAGCTGTTGAATCTATAGCTTGCAGATAGACTTTCTAGAAGAGAAATGGGACATATGGATGAGGATCTGGCACGAGGATCTAGTGGGTGATATTGGGTGCATGCACCATCTCCATCAGATGAATGGTTTTGATCTGAAGAAAGACCTAAGATTGGTGATAGGATATATCTTCCATCAGGGAGACATGGGACATGGTCCTATCCAAGGTGGATCGAAAAGACCAATAATACCATCTCTATTTGATCAGGTGGGCCACCTTATGTTCTCCTTGGAGCCTTCCAATCAGGCCGATGAAAAACTCATGTGGGCTACACCATGAGAAGTCATTCTTAAAACCTTTGAAATCACTGGTGTGGCCCACCTGTTTTTTGGAATGGCTTGATTTTTGGGTTATTCGTTCATCTTGGTGGGATGCATTTGGTGAATGGATAGGATATTGTATAAAAAGAATGGTAGGCCGGACACACAATTTGAAAGGATTTAATGGTGGACATCCTTGTCCCAACTACTCCCTACAGTGTGACCCACATGTTTCGTCTCGGCCTGATTTTTGGTATATTGGGTGAATTTGAAAGTCCACACCTTATGATTGGAGTGGATGTGGACCCTACATCACAGTTAGGCCACACAAGAACATACAGAACAAGCTTTCCTAGAAGTGTTTAGGAATTTACTAAAACACCCCTGAGATAGTAGTATATACATAATATGTGAAATGCTCACCTGGGAATCAGTTCTAAATGGGTAAGATGGAATTTTAAATGCCCTAAAACTCCCTATTTTTGCAGTAGTATATAGAGAAGTACATGAGGTTTTTTTTTTTTTTTTTTTTGTCACTTCACCTCTAGAGAAGCACTTTGTAGCACTTTCAAATAGCTGAGGCATTGTTTGGTAAATATACATAATTCTTACCATCACGAAATATTGTACAAATGGTGCCCATATTTAGTGGGTCCCTTTGGAAGATCCTACCTTTAGACTATCTGGCATTTTTATCAGTTGAATGGGAATGAGAAACCATTGCTGTGTATTCTTTCCTAACCCTTTGTTCATTAGTCACTAATCAAAAGGTTCAGAATTTTCAATCTGAGAGGTTTTTCCAAAATATAGGCAGTTGGGTTAGTGAGCAACGACCCCACTTTAACAATATAAGGCCCAAAACGGTCTAATCATTCTGCAGGAGCATGGCGTAATTCCTAGTTATTATATTTCTACTCTTCTTTTCATAACCCAAGTGGGTAGATGAAGATGAAGTTTACATTGATTGATGAACTAATGAAAATGCCAAAACCGCTTACCTACACTAAGAAAAAGATGGGTTTGTCCAATGAGAGAGCGAAAGACATGAATATGATTAAGAAAGACATAAATGGTGATTAAGAGAGCCTATTTCTAGTTTCACTCTAGCCGACATCATAATGAATTCATTTCAGCTCTGACAGACGTGATCGTGTGGCTCCCGTCAGTCCATCTAGTGCAAGGTTTGAATTCTGTGTTATGCATCACTACAACAATTTAGATTTTTTGCTACAAATATTTTAGCGATAGGTCTAATTTCACTTAAAAGTCGATTTTTTTCTTTAATCAACTATTTGCAATAATATTTCAAATCATTGCCAATAATCAACTTTTTTACGAGTTTAGAGTTTTTAGCGATGAATTGACTCGTCATAAAAAGTCTGTGTTGTTGTAGTGGTAATGTATTATTCACCACTGATATTACTTTGTATCACCCCATATTACATTGTTCAGGTCGATATTGGAGCCCACACACAATTACAATATTGGTTTTGGATGATACTTTGAACCTTGATGTGGTAGGCCTTACCATCAATGGACCTATTTGGTAGACGCCTAGAAATGAGTTAATTGTAATTATATTTTAGAGATTATTTCTTTATCTTTAAGGATCAAAATAATCTTGATAATCAATCATTTCATTTTAGTCTATTTCTATTATATCGAAGATGATATTATTTACTTTTGGTAAGAAATAAAATAATATTAATATCCAATAATTCGATTTTCAAGCATGGTTAAAACACTAGGCAACTTGACTCGGACTCATCTGGCTGAGAGTCAAGTGGTGACTCACCTAATTTGGGGCTGAATCAGCCCAACACTGATGGTATAAAAATGGGTCATGTTTGACCAAGTCCAAGTTGGCTAGAGTGAGTCACACCAGACTCGTCCGGTGTTAGGTTTTCAACTCATGGCTCAATGATGGAGTGGGTGTAGGTGCAATTCAATACGAAATCATGGGTTCCAAAGTGCCTATATTGTAAGTATGCATAGGAAAAAATAAAATTAAATGAAAAAAAGGCAGATCTCCTAATGACTCTACAAATAGAGATTTTTTATTCTTTACAATGTTACTGGGCCACGGCATCATTGATGATATCAGACTATATTTAATGCAGTAGTACTGACATTATCAATAATGACATGCCTAAAAAAAATGTAGGAATTTTTTTTTTATTTTTTTTTTATCCTGTTTACTATGAACAGAAAATCCAGATTCAGCATAAAATGGATGGTTCAGATTCACTAACAATACTAACCACAACAAGATTTGCACTGACGAACCAAGACTTGCCAGTCATCTCTCAATGAACGGTGAGGAGTGAACCTGAAAGGTCTTCCATTGATATAACGTCCTAACTAAAATATCAATGGGGCATGTGCGACAGACCCAATCAAATAGGTAGGCTTTCCAAGATTATTGAACTGAATTGGTCAGTCTGTTTTCTTTACTATTATTGATAATCCAAAGAAAATGACGTTCTTGATGCTCGTCAACTTTATTTAATGAGAATCTCATCGCGCAATTAACTGGTGACCATTTATAAAAATGAAGTCGAATTCCCCATTAAAGATTAACATGGAACTCTGTTAGCATGATCTTGACCATTTAGCTTGTGGGCCCCATCTTGGATGGCCCATGTTCAAAGAATCTTCTCAATTGGGAAAACTCTAAACTTTCATTGTTGGCATGCAGGAACATAGCTGAGAAGAAATTAACCAATAATCCATGTTCAATGAATAATGGCTAAAGATTGGGTGACTAGGATCTTGATACCAGGAAGATTTCCATGTGACATGGGGAAGGACGTGTTGTGGTTGAGCACCGCCTTTCTCAAAAGGATAACTAAAAAGGTTAACTACTCCGAATTTATGGAGCTTCTATGTACTCCTCACAGAGGTATCTTGAATTCACGAGGAAAATAAAAAAATATATATAATAATCTAAAAATTTATAATAAATTGATTGGTGATTAAAATAAGCTACAAAGTTTTTAAATAATAACATGAAACTTATAAAGAAGTTCAATTTGGCAACTAAAACTCACAGAATTCGTAACTTACTATAAATTACTATTTATAAATTGCCATAATTTTCACTAGACCTCATGTTTTCTCTAAAAATACTAAGTGTCCCATTTAGCTCAACCATGTTATTTTTCTAATTATTCTAAGCACTTTTTATGATGGACGGAACTCTTAAAGCCCAATGGATGAAGAGTTGCAAAAAACTAAAACTTACTATAAATAGTAAAAATGAAAAATCAACAATAATACAGTGGAATCTTGCAAATTTGGCGTGCGCAACTTAGCTTAGCTGGGTTGGATGGCTAAAGTAGCTCTTGCGTCTTACCCGAAATCATATATGACACGTTAGCTAATTCATTCCGTTTTGCAAGATATGCTCGTTTTAAGATTTCAACGGTCTAAATTACTTCCGTCGCAGATCGGACCTTCTATGGTCCACCTTGGCCATGAAATTGTACAATGACCCACTCTACATCACCATGGCACCATCCATTCATAATGAGAGCCGTCAGATCAATCAAACGTTATCAAGATCGTTTTTGCGCTAAATGGTTGGACCCCATTTGAGGGGAAGGAATACAGTATATGGGTCGGAGATCTGAGCCGTCCATCAAGTAAGCACGAATTGAACATGCCATGTTCCATAAATGAGGGTAGGAAACTCATAAAGTGAGCCACACATGTACAAATTTGGACTGTTGGACTATTATAGTGACCACCCATTTTTCTTATACCAATTTGACGTTGCCTGATTAGTGGACCAACATTATTTTTGTTTTACGGCACATACACTTTCTTGACTATGTCCCGTGTCTAATGAATGGTCCACATCTCTATCACGTGCATTCCATAGGATTGCTGGCACTGTCTCCTCCGGGGAATTGCTCGACACATTGGAGAGGTATTAGCTTGACACGTAAGCAATTGGGTTGGAACATGCACATGTGCCATCATTTCTCCAATTAGACGGACGAAATTGTAGGACCCACCACTGATAAGCTGGCCCAAAATAAGATTGATTGAACCATCTGCTTAGTTTTGTTTATATATCAAGAAAGCTTGGCACAACTCAACTCAATTTGGCCATTTATTGACCCGGGCTCGAACTCGGCTCGGCATAGTCCTCAAGCTTGAATGGCCAGCTCAACTCAGTTAGGTCAACAGCTCAGGCCAATTCGAGCTGAGTTCGCCTGTGCAGCATTTCACAAACATATAATCTGCACCTTCAAAATCTTACTTAACGTAAAGTAGCAGTAGTTGTTTTAATTGTATCTTATCAAATACCTTATATTATATATATATATATATATATATATATTATATATATATAATATTATATATATATATATATATATATATTTAATATCAAAGTAACCGAGTTGTTGAATTGGTTCAATCTAAGTTCGATTCATGTTGGGTTCGATTCAAGTTGAGTCAAGCTCGAACTCTATTCAAAATTTTTTCCAACTCAAAAAATCAGCTCAACTTGGATCGAACACAGTAATCAGTTTGTAACGGATCCAAATCGAGCTTTTTTTTAGTGGAGTGACTCGTGTAGATCCCTATGCCGTAGTGCCCTTGGGCACTATAAGCAATATAGTCCAAGTTTTATTGGGACACTTAGGCAGTCAGTCCGTTGATCTGGACTGTTCATTGGGTTCAGCTTATATTTCATGGGGGCTATCATGCAAACATGACGACAATCTGACAATGTGAACCATTTGATCAATGGTCCTTATATGGACGGTCAAGATAATTAATATAAAGTAGCTATGGTTAATTACTTCAACCATCTATTTGTTAGGGTGTGTCATGGATTGCTTATGACTCTAAAGAATCAATTTTGTTAGGTAAATCCCATCCGTGGCTTCAAAAATAGATGGCTGTGGAAAATAAGGCCAAATCAAAGATGGATCAGATCATCCAATCAGTAAGGTTTTTGTATTATACTTATAAAATGTGTTTTAGACTTAATGGACAGTTCAGATCAACTGAAGGAGCTGTCTAAGTCAACTGATGCAACTAGGAGCATTATAACTAATGCTCCCATCATTTCACGTGTATCAATCAATTCTCAATATATAAATTAAGAAAATTATTTATTATTAATCGACAATGCACATCCTAGAAGCAACCATACACCGGCCATTAGGCAGAAATGTTGGACAACTTCCATAGGCCCACGTAACTCATTAGCTTTGAATGGCCAGACGAATGGGACCCAGATGAACTTTTGCATTTGACACGCTGCAACATGTCACTCGTACGTAAGATCCAAGCCTCTCATCACCCAACTGATGATCTGATCAGCATGGATTTCTTAGAGGAGGTATCTAGCTACTGGATCTGCCTAATGAGTGGCTTGGATCTTGTACAGATCTGATCAGCATGGATTTCTTAGAGGAGGTATTGGGACACTAGCTCACCTTCTGTTAGCATTCCTCATCCGGCTGATTGGCTTACTTTCTCATGCTCACTTGCGGCACAAGGGTTACAGCTCAAGTGGGGCCCATGGTTGAGTGGTCCAATTAGAGGAGTTCTGTTCACATGCGCCCGAATGCATTGGAGCTGTGTGGGTCCCACCTTGATGCGTACGTTGAATCCGGACCATGCATCGTCTGTGCCGGCCATGTTAGGCATATATTCCAAAAGCCAGTTCTGGTCCATTACTCATGTGGGACACACCAAAGGTTAAAATGGGAGCATTGGGAGGGTGACGCCTATGTATTGTACATACCATTCAAACCATTTATCTGGTGCGAACCACCAGGAGGACTGGGCACGCCTAAACTCTGGCCATTCAAATAACTTATGTAGGCCACACCATGTGAGTAGCTTTTAGTGTGATTCTACGTTTTTTCCCGTGGCATGTCCAACTTAAAATTTAGATTAGGATGATTCTTGGTATGTACGGTGAAGATAAGGTGACACACCATATTGACGGTTTAGATCCCTCATACACATAATGAATGTCCCCAAACAACGCACGGTTCGTACCCATGTGCGCTATTTGATATGGTGGCCGTTCCTCCACCAAAAGTTTTCTCCGGGATAATAGGGAGAAAATACAGAAGCAGTTCACATTCGATCCAGAGAGTCAAAGTATCATGCGTTCGAGCACTGTGGGGCCCACTGGTGATTTGAATGTGGAATCCAGACCATGCATCTGTCCTCCTCGCGGCACCAAACATCCAAAGAATCGTCCATGTTAAAAATTCAGGTGCAACAAACCCCAGGGAACGACGTGTAATCAAGCCTAAAACTTATATATATTCACTTGTTGTGGCCCACCTCAGTTTTTCACTGGATTGATTCTCGGTGTGTCTATTTATCCTGGTGGGACACACCTGATGAATGGTTGGATGACATCCCCACAGCATTGAGGAAAACACACTCCATCTGGAATTTTCCACCATGGGTCTCTTTGATGTGGCACACCTGAGTCATGGATCTTAGTGGATTTTGAGTTAACAGTAGAGAGCGAATCTAATGGACGGATTGGATGGTACTCTCACACCACGGTGGGCCCCACAAAGCTCACCGTATGTATTTTAACAGAAGGGAGCATCCCCAAATCTTATACCGCCACATGGGGATTTTTGGTGCATGGGCCATCCACGATGAGGCCCATCATATCAATGGTATCGCACAAGGTAATATTTTTCTGCTCATTTTCATCCGTTAAAACTCGGTAGTTGGTTTGATATAATTACCGTTGAAACTACTCCCATTACTCCGGAAACGGATTGGCTACTCCCCCTGCCACCAGCCCGGTGGCTGATGGTCGGTGCTGTGTGGGCCCCACCATGATGTATGTGTTTCATCCATTCCGTTCATCCATTTTTACAGATCAATTTAGGATTAATTGAAAAAAATAGAGGGATATAAATGTTAGGTGGACCACACCACAGGAAAACAATAGTGATTGGATATCCACCATTAAAATCCTCCTAAGGTCCACTGTACTGTTATTTGACATCCAATTTGTTGATTAGGTCATACAGACCCAGATGAAGGGAAAAGACAAAGATAAGCTTGATCCAAAACTTTTATAGCCCCCAAAAAGTTTTTAATGGTCGAGGTTTATTCAACACTGTTTTCTGTAACGTGCTCTACTTGAGATTTTTATATATCTCGATTTTGGTCTCATACCATAAAATGATCTATAAAAATATATGGACGGCATGGATGAAACACATACATCATGAGGGGGCCCACAGAGCACCGACCATCAGCCATTGGATGGTGGCAGGGGGAGTAGCCAGTCCGTTCCTCATTTCACCATTACACGTGGCGATGTCACGAAGTACGTTACCAGCTGTCTTTCTACTTTTCTTGATGGAGAAATTGTTTGATACTCTGGTAAATAATGATGGCTGATACGCAGGCACTTAGAAATTACTCAGGGATTGCTTACCTAGAATACAGATAATTCAAAAGTACCGTCTTTCTTATGAAGAGTCCGATCCTCTTCTAAACAGGAATTTAATCATGAATCAAAACTTATTTTTAGTTATCGAACTATTAAACTGCTGGATGATTATTGGACGGTTAAAATCTAATGGTCTTATTTCATAAAACAAATGTCCACGAATCAGAGATTTAACTTGTTAAAACAACCTGATTTTTATATTCAGACTTAAAGATAGTGGCTTCCACAATTTAGACGGTTTCGTTTGTATTAATATGGGCCACATGTACTATTTTTAAGTGACTGCGAATCAAGTGTCATACCGAGCCTGAGTATCAAATAACTCTCCTTCTTGATAAGGAGTGTGGGACCCACTTCTCTCATCCCTTGTTCCCACTCTACTGGAAATGTCGACATTCCCCACTCAGGGAGGTGGGCCCTAGCAGAGACTTGCCGCACTCGGATTCGGTAGTGACCTCTCGAGTACCGATTTCGGTAGTGATCGGTACTGGAAATGCTGTATGGGCCCACCATGGTGTATTTATTTCATCCAGGCCGTTCATCCACTTTTACATCTCATTTTAGGGCATGAGCCCCACTTATGAGGAAGATCTAAAGTGGACGACGCCACAAAAGCATTGGGGATAGTGAGACCACCGTTGAAATCTTATTAGGGCCCACCAAGATGTGTATTTTCCATCCAATCTGTTCATAAAGCCACGTAAATATGGATGAAAGTAAAACTCAAATATCAGCTTTATCCAAAATTTCTGTGGTCCACAAGAAGTTTTCAACGGCAAGCATTCAATCTCCACTGCTTCCTATGGTGTGGGTCACTTGAGTTTTGGATCTGCCTAACTGAGCCCGTACCATAAAATAATCTGGAAATGGATGGACGGCCCGGATAAATCACGTACATCATGCAGAGCTTTTCCAGTACTGACCAGTACCAAGCTCGGTACTGAAGGGATCACTACCGAATCCCAGTCCGCCAGCCAGATAACGATTTTAGACGATCTGGATCGCCGTACCTCCGTGCGCCACGTGTGGGTCGCTACGAATTTTTGGGAGGTGTAGATGGCCCACCTCAGGTCCTTAGGCTCGGCATGTGACTGATCGCTTGTCGTTGATGAATCGACGGTCATGCAACGTCAATATCAGAGATGATGACCCGTCACGGGCTTGAAGGAGGCCAGACGTTTCGTTTTTACGTCGGGGTGGTGGGGTGCACCGTGCGGTCTGATTTTGGAAGGATTGTCCGTCTTTGATGGCCTTGGCCGTGGCTACAAATGACAGGATGTGGGTTGCCTTCAGCCCTAAGAACTGTGGGCCCACCGTGATTTGTTTATGTCCACTCTGTCCATCCGTTTAAATAGCTAATTTGTAGACATTAGGTAAAACATGAGGTAGATCCAAAGCTGAAGTGGACCACACGACATGATAAAGCAGGCATAAAGATGCCCACCGTTGAATCCTTCCTAACGCCCAACGCCATGTTTATATGGCATCTAAACCCTTCATAAGGTGGTGACTCCTATGTGGACGAAGGGAATTGGAAAATATTAAGGTTGATCCAAATTAAACTCATGTGGTCTCTAAGAAGCTTTCAATTGTGACCGTTTAATCCCACTTTTTAGTGGTGTGATTTATTCGGACACGGATTTCTTTGGTAGTAACTCAGTGGGCTACAGCTTCTAAGTAAACTCCGTGGGGCCCACCATGATGCATGTGTCTTATCCACGCTGTCCATCCTTTTTATCAGCTCAATTTAAAACATGACACTAAAATTGAAGCATATCTAAAAGATTAAAACTCAAATGGACCATATCACAGGAAACAGAGGGATACGACATCGCAATTGAAATCTTCCTAAGCTCTACAGTAATGTTTATTTGTCATCCAACCAATTAATAAAGTCACACATACATGGATGAAGCGAAAAAACAAATATCATCTTAATCCAAAACATTACTTTGACATCTACGACCACCGTAATGCAATCCTTCTCCTTTATCCAAGTAGGCTAGGGAGCGGCCATGGAAACATAAATTTCTATGGGCCTAATGTAATAAGTTATTACATGAATTGATTATAATCAAATACTATCTGTTAGTCTATTACACAAGTTCATAATAATTAAGAAGTTAATGACAATTAATTGTTAGCATGACAATAAGGGGGTTATTCAAATGATAGGAAATCAATCAAGTAGTCGATAGCCATCCAAAAGGCAAACGAAGCAGTTGATGGTTATCCAAGAGCTCAATTAAGCAGGAGATGGTCATCCAGGAGTTTAATTGAGCGGTCGAGTGGAATGCGATCGAGTCAACATGAAGACTTTGAGTGGTTATTGGGATAGGTGGCAAGGAAGTCTCCAAAAAGTTTTATAGTGCTAAACAGTCACAATAACTATTACAACGTGAGAAGCATCCTAAAATCCAAGTCGTGCTGAGACGATTGAATGTGAAAAGCACTTAAAAGACAATAGTGTTGAACGATTATAGTGACCATCAGAACGTGGGAAAGATCTAGATGACCGAATTAAGGATATAAATAACAGATGAATTCAACAAAGAAAAACATCTCATTCTATAACTCATAAAAACAAAATCTATCTTTCAATTATCCTGTCAATTTATTAGTCAAATTACATTCTATAATGTAATCCTTTACTTTTCCTGTCAAATAAGTTACCTTTCTTAGTGTAATCTTTTATTTTTCAGACCTATTGTTTTACATTCCGTAGTGTAATCGTAGCAGTAACCAAGTAGTTGGTGACTTTTAGCTGTATGTTAAGTATACGTTTGTGTGCTGGATTCAATTCATCAATCAGAAAGGTATTTCACATTTGTTCTTTGCAACCGATTGTAAGAATTCATTTTTCCATTTCATTTTATCTATATCAAAAGTCTTTTCATATGGAAGGCAAAGGTACAACCCATCATCAGAGAACGAAACCTACACTTTGAATATCGCCTGATCAAATTTTACACATTGAGTGAGTAGATAAATAGGCGACTTGTCTCATCAGATCTCAGTCATACACTACGTGTCTGCCCATCTTGACACTTGAGGTCATTGTTGTTCTGTTTGAATTGAATCCGCGATTTCAATTTTGGCACGCCCACACACCTAGTGCCGAAAATGATGACAACAAAATGATATGAAAGAGTGGGTAGGGAAATGCCCACTGTTGAGACCTCTTTGAGTACCACTGCAATGTTTATGCCCATCTATACCCTTCATAAGGTCTTTTAAAATAACTTATGGCCCCATTGAAAACTTCTTAGGAGCTATAGAAATTATGCATCACATTAATATTTGGGTTTGCTCTTCATCCAGATCTCTTTGTGACCTCATAAACATGTTGATACCAAATAAACATCATCGTGGGCCTTGGAAAGGTTTCACTGGTGGCATCATTGTCCCCATTACTTTCGATGGTATGGTCCATTTATGCTTTAGATTTTTATCTCATATCATGAAATGATCTCACAAAATGGATGGATGGTGTGGATAGGACACTGCAATAGGCATCTATAGAAAAATTTTCAAGCATCACATCTCAATTGCATTATAAGATTAGCTGTATATTTCAAGTTCATATTTCCAATCCCAATATTCAGTTTGTACAAGTGAACCTCATGGTTCAGTGACCTAAGTCGTTTATACAACGGGTCTCCCTACTTATGGGCCATGCAAAAGAGAATCACCTAGATTTAGATTTTTGGATTACTAAAGATGCATTTAAACATATTGGATTTTATTAATTTAATGTTAGTTTATAGTTAAGGTTGATATTCAATAGTTTTTCATTATAAAAGAGAATTTAAAATAATGGATCAATTAAATAACTATTTTACTGTAAGGATTGGTTATATACCAATTATCCATCTTAAATGAAGATTTTATATGTTATTTAGTGAATTTTAAAGAACTTACTATTCTAATCTATGCTATATATGAATATTTAATAATAGACCGTAAACAATTTACAAGTTATTCAAACACAAACATTTGTTTACATGTAAATATATTACAACTTAAAAGGCAAACAAAACACGTTGTGAACCATTTACACCTATAATTTTATTATTATAATTAGATTATAACTTAATTTTTTTAAAAATAAGCATCTAAAGGCCCAGGCGTGTTTGATTTTCCAGTTCGTTGCTAAATGCGTGGTAAAGTGGTAATAATTATTTCCTTACTTCCCTATGCTTTATTTGGCCTCCTATTTTTTAGAAAAAAAAAATTCGAGAATGCTGCAAAATATCGAGAATACGTGCCGCTTATCCCCACCTTTCATCTATTATGCCAGCTGAATTTATGGCATGAGTCTAAAAAATGAGGCATATACGAAGCTCAATTGGACCACGTCACAGGAAAAGGGAATCGAACATTTACCGGTAAAAACTTCTTGGGCCACTGTTTCTTTTGGTGTAGGCTACTTGAGTGTTGGATTTGCCTCAATTTTCGGTTCATATCTCTAAATTCCATGGTAAAACGGATGGATGGAACGGATATATCATATACATTACTGTAAGGTCCAAAAATTAAAACTATCTCTTTTGAATTGGTTTTAAGACAGATATCCCGATGAATTTTCAAACGCGGTGAAATGGTAATAATTATTTATGTACGGCTTTGAAAAAACAAACAGGTCATATAATGTTCATTCATCGTTGAAAATACCAAATTAACAATTTAGATAATCTTTAATCATTAAAAAAAAGAAAAAAAAGGCGTAGAGGCATAAAAAAGATCATAGACCATGTCTCTTGGGCACCAGGATCCCTTGTATGGGTTATTAGGGTACGTGGGACCATATTGATTCGATCGAGGGTCATGTTTTAACGATTCAAATTCATTTATACGATGGGCCTCACATGAGTGGAGATATCTGAAAAAAAAAAAAAACATCTTATGTTCGGATCTCTTGAAATTATGCCAGTTTACAGTTACCATACCACCGTTTTCAAAACGGTGCTGATATAATGTGGAGCTCTTGGTAACGAAGAAGAGCATTATTGGAAATCGATCAAAATTTCTTACCTCTCTTCTCGTTTTAATCTAAATCAGGGTCCATTTGAGAATATTTGGTAAAAGCAGGGGGGGATTGGAATGGAAACAAAATAAAATGAGGGGGCAGCCGGTCTTACAAACACCAGAGGAAATGCGAAAATCTCACCACACACATGTAAAGGGCAGACATGGTTGCGAGATTGGAGCAATCCATCAGAACTTCCAATCGGGTCTATGCCACGTCTCGAACATCATACAGATAAGATCAAGAAATGCGCTGCATGGATTTTTTTCATCTTAACCGTATAAAAAAATGTCCACTAATCCGATGGTCAGAGAACCAAATAAGAATAATTTTTTGTACATGATACATCTAGATCAGGACCTATAAGCTGGACATTTTAATTTAAATTAGATTTTTTCTGTGTATGCAATTTCTAAGTGCATGTGGATCATCTATCACACTCTGCCAGAGTATCAAAGTTTTTATCAATCTGTTTTGTACGCGGCCGCCTACGCTCGACAGTGGACAGTGTCATCCACGATAAGAACTTTGATGCTCTGGCTGAGAGTGATGGATGACATACAGGCATTTAAGAATCACTTGAAAATTGCATACGTAGTGTACAAGTAAGTCAAATTAACTGTCCAAATTATAGCTCACTGTTTAGATGTGTCTTAGACAAAAAAAAAAATAAAAAAATTACGTCTCTTTGACAATCTAACCATTGGATAGGTAGACATTTATTGGACGGTTAAAAATGAAAAAGATCAAATGGCCCTATTTTAACAAAGAAGCATCCACTGATCTACGGACAGGATGTTTCAACTAATTTAATTTTGCCAATGTGACTGTTTCATAATTTAATCGGTTTACGTGGAGATAATTAATATAACTATACAAATTGTTAGTGCCTGTATATCAAGAGTCATGCGCTGCCTGAGTATCATATAATTCCCCGTGATCCACCAGCTTATCCGCCGCTTCCTCATCACGCGGCATCAACAACCGTCCGTACCAGAGCAGCCTTACAAACGAGAGACTGATCAGTGGGACTGTGGATCGAAAACCGTCCATCTACCTGATCTTGTCCATAGATGAAGAGCATACGGTATTTTGGCCATGGCCTTGAAACTGACGGCCAAGATGAAGATACAATCAAAAGAAAGTGAAGGATAGGATCATCCGTGGGGTGTAACTTTCAAATAGAGATGGGACCCGCTTTGCATGGCCCGATTACCGATCGGGGTCCGGTTGATTCTGTGTCTACAGTTCGAAGAATCTAGAGAAACCAACCCACTGGAATGACATGGGCCACCTGAACCTGTTCGATGCGTTGGCAACGATCTAACCGCACGTTAGTTGCATTAGTTGATCCAGCGCTCCGGGCCTCCGACACGTGGACAGTACCTACATACTGTAGAACGGATTTGGATTCTGATTTTCTGTCCTTTTCCATGGCACATGGTTCATCCAGGAAGAGACACAACATACCAATGTTCTCGATTAAAACTGTGGGCCCCGCACAGGTCAGGACTGAAAACCCGATTTTACCCTCGGTTCAGGTTGAGAATCCTCGATCGTAGGTTTGTACGCTACTAAGCTGTACTCGAGTTTTCTGCTCAGACTATTCGGGCCCACAGTTCATGAATCCAGCCCATTGGTCTGTTTCATCCATGATGGATGACCATGCCCCAAAAAGATTCGGTCACGAAATGAATGGCTGTGATTGTATCTCTCTCCCTAACCGTCTGTTTGTTCGCCACGAAATGAATGGCTGTGATTGTATCTCTCTCCCTAACCGTCTGTTTGTTCGCCACGAAATGAATGGCTGTGATTGTCCTTTAGAGGTGGTATTTCAGCACGGTACATCATAGTGAGACGCAACAAAATAGTGGTCTTGATTACACCGGTTGGGAGTGGCGAGACGCAATAAAACAATACCTGACATGGGTTCGAGCACGTGAAATCCTACCAAGGCGTGAGTGTGTGGGTGGTGTGTGTGCGTGTGTTAAAAAAAACAAAAAAAAAATAAATAAAACAATACGTGCAAGAATTGCATAATCCTCGCCCGAGGAAATGGACAATATACTCGTATAGTCGTATATAGAGACTTGCCAAGCGTGCGCCAGATCTGAACCGATCATCAGCTGGGCCCTTCATCGGACGGCTTTTACACAGGTTTTATACTGGAAGAATTGCATAATCCTCGCCCGAGGACATGGATGATATACTCAATTTTTTAAATTTTGTACAAGTTCACGTGTAGGTTTACAGGTTCATAGTTTCTGTTGTGACCCATCTTGGATGGTCCATTCCCAACAACTTTTCAGACCGAGAAATCCTTACCATCGGGCTCGGGTTCATATGGATGTGGGTCGTTGATTTCTTTCTCTTCTAGATCATTTATATTCATGCTACATCCGGAAAAGCAAGGAACATTCTATGGAAATTTTTTCTGATATGGTCCATCCAAGGTGTGTCCCAATATACCAATGGTCCGGATTACTGATATATGGTCCCAAATTGTACAAAACCAAAACCTGAGTACACCGTAAGTATGGAGGACAATATTCTATCCTTAGATTTTTCCAAAGTTAGGTGCATGACGTAGTAGCACCGAAAGGTTCGCCGTCTGATTTGTTAACGTGTCAACGTAACAGACGGAGCTAGAGTTATTGGTATAATACGTCAAAGGACCGGAATCTTCTACAACACCTGTTGTACCTAGTGCGTAAAACACCCAAATCTGTGGGGCACGGAAAGCTGTGAATGTAAGATCCACTCCGTGTATCATGTTCTATCTTCGATCATAGGCCTTGAGGAGAAAAAAGATAATAAGATCCACAACTCAGATGGGCCACACCACATGTAACAGTGGAGATAGAATGCCGACCATAGGTTCTGGAACGAGGAAAAAGACATCTTTGTAAAGTTTTCCACACACGTGTAAACGTAGCAAGTGTTTGAGACATCCAAACTGTTTATTGTCTGCGTCCCACCGTGTCTTGAGCCGCGGACAGAAAATCTCAGGCATTCAGGGGAGCGGATTAGTGAGTGTTACCCTTACCGTGGGGCCCACCTTGGTGATGTGCAGTGCATTTACGCCGTCCATCCGTTTCTCCATCCCATTTTAGTATGTAATCTAAAAAAATAAGCTGATCCAAATCTCAGGTGGACCACACCACAGGAAACAGTGGTGTTTTAGTTCCTCACCATTAAAAATACCAAAGGGCCCATCCTAAGGTTTTCCTAATGTTTATTTTCCATCCAACCTATGGATAATATCAAGAAGACCTGGATGAAGGGAAAAATATAAATATAAGCTTATCCAAACTTTTGTGTCCCACAAAAAATTTTAACGGTCATTCGTCACTGTTTCTAGTGAAGTGGTCCACCTGAGATTTGGAACTTATTAAGGATTGGTATTGCGTCCTAAAATGAGATGGAAAAACAGTTGGACAGCGTGGATATAAAAAAAAAATACATCAAGGTGGCCCCGCACGGTTGTTCAATCAAATTCTTTCTAGCCATCCAATTTCCCATGATAACTGCACATGTCCAATTTTCGGCCCCGATCTAGACATGGTAAATCCTGCCAGATCAATGGCATGGATCACGAAAAGGTTACGCCATAATAGCAACTTTAGTTTTTCTAATAAGGGCTTTTACTATTTATAATAAATTTTAGTTTAATTATAACTATTTATCTTTAGAGCTTTTAAAATTGTGTCCAACATGAAAAGTGATTAAGAGAATAATGTAGTTAATTCATATAGTATAATTAAATTTAATATTTATTTTTTCTTGTGGATTGGAGGTGTGAGTAGTCCAGAGAAGGTCCATGCATTCATGATAGAGACGGTGATCAACCACTTCAAGCCATTGGTTCTTAGTGAAGTGAATTCTCACCCCGAGTTTTATCTCGATAGCTCAGCTTTGAAGCTCAAATGAACAACTCTTCTCGCGTAGAAAGCCTTTGCACTCCTCAGCTCGAGTCTACCTTAGAGGTTGATTACCATTAGATAACGGTGGCACAACGGTAGCATTTCTCATGTGAGCGACCAACTCGTTTTTCTCACAACAGTAGGTGTGAGATTTAAGTCACTCATTCGGTGGGTCCCACACGCCATGTTCGAAATTGGCAGAAAAGGTATGCAATATGTTAACCAAGTGGGCTGCATGATTATAAATATGGACCACAAACAGCTATAGGCCAGCAGAAACATTCTTTTTCTGGCCCACCTGTAGATCCGACCGGCCTAATTCCGAGCCACGTAAGAGACATGGTGGGGTGGGGTCCACGGCCTGAGAAACGCCACAAATCTTGCACTGTGCGGCATTGGCATTTACGGATAGAGATTGAGAGTAGCATTGTATCCTACTCCCTAGAGGGGCTGCAGGCGAGTGGACAGAAACAACATCAGTTGAACTATTAGGTGGGCCATACGTATTAAAAGAACTGTAAAACTAAATGATGGTGCATATGCATGTGTAGCGGACTCATGACTGGATGGGACTGGTTTCCAGCCACGTGGCAAAGAAATCTGGTCCCAGTTGGCGAACGGCTCAAATCTCATACGTGCTTTCCTCTACAGCATGTGGGCCAGTACAAGTGGGTGTCTACGGCGTTAGAATCGCTGCACAAGCGTGCAAGGTCCGGAGCACGAACCAGGTGGGCTAAATGGGAATGACCGTCCGCAGGACCCGCTTCTCCAGTCATCGAGGGACGAAAATACGTAGCCTGAATGTGAAGGGAGCCTATTTGGTGTTATACTTAGGGCCTATTTGGCTAGAGGTATTAAGTTGTATTAAATGAGATTGCATTGTTAATCCCACCTAGGGACTAGAAATGGCATGTTTGGAAGGAGTGTGGGATGGAATTAAAATTAATTTTATAGACTTTAGAAAATGAGCCTTGTGCTGGTAAGTGGGATAGGATTTTCAAATCCTATGATGATGAATTTTCAGTATAATTTGAAAGACAATCCCCAATTTACTTTTAATTGTATACATTCCAAACATGGTAATGGAAAATATGAGATACACCCTAATCGAGGGACAATACCCTTCGCATGCATTTACTGTTACTTTTACAATTCCATCCACCTTAATCCCACCTCATGCAGTTGGCCAAACAGGCTATGAGGCCCACTTGATGATTCGTTGTATATCCACACCATCCATTCGTTTCTCGAACCCATTTTAGGGTATTATTCCAAAAATTAAGCAGATCCAAATATCAGGTAGACCACATCACATGAAACCATGGTAATTGAGTGTCTCACCATTAAAAATTCCAAAGGGCCCGTTGTAAGGTTTTTAGTAATGTTTATTTATCATCCAACCTCTTGATAATTTCAAGAAGACCTGTATGAAGGGAGAATATAAAGATAAGCTTGATCCAAAAATTTTAATGGTAATTCATCACTGCTTCTAGAGATGTGGTCCACCTGAGATTTTGATCTTTTTAATAGTTGTGATTGTGTTCTAAAATGCCATGGAAAAATAGATAGACGGCATGGATATACAAAAATATATCAAGGTAAGCCCCACACGGCAAGAGTAACACCACCAAGGCCATACCAGGGTATTAGCTAATGCGCTCCCGAATATTAAAGTGGACTCGACTCCCATAATAATTTTGCACCATTTTAAAAGTTGAGGTGGCTTTTAAAAGCTACGATGGCTTTTAATTACTTAATATTTTACTTTTAACCATCCATTCAATAGACATCAACTGCAGTGTTAGTATTTCTTAATGGGACTCACAATTGAATTGTCTGGATAGCTGTACATCAGTGCCACATATGAAGACGAAGAGTAAAAAAAAAAATGGTACAAAACTAACATCGAAATGTATCGCGGAGAAACGGGTTCGACTATTCGCCTGTCCTCTCGCGAGTCGCAGCGTCATACATATACGCGGAGAGTTGAAAATGGAGCAGGATATGTGGGAAGCGGATTAGCTGGTGTACATACATAGCTGCTGTAGGTACGTGTCGTGCGAAGACGAGACGCTCCTCCAGCTCCGACTTGTACGAACGGTTCAAAGGAGATGAAAGTTGCATGGCCTTGGTATTTATTATATTTACACTGTTTATTTATTTTTAAATTTCATTTTAGAGCATTATCCAAAAAATAAATTATATATAGAGATTATCCGGACCACATCACAAAATAGCAGCGGAGATAATGATTTTAGCGGAAATAATGGTAACGTCTATTTTTCATCCAATCTATTCATAAGGTCGAAGAGACATGAATTAAGAGGAAAAGCAAATTTCATGTTAATCTAAAACTTCTCCACTTAAAATGGGTTTCAATAGTAGATGCTCAATCTCTCATTTTTATTTTTTGCTGTGTGGTCGACTTGATAGTTAAGTCTGTCTTATTTTTTGTCTCAAGCCTTAAGACGAGCTTGTCAAATAGATAGGCGGTTTGGATATAACACATACCTCGTGATAAGACCCACGGAGCTTGCTGACGTGTGAGGAACATCAACCATTTCCTCTGGTTTTTTTTAACTCGAAACTTCGAAATGGTTGGCCCGTCTAAACGGAATTCACCGGCGGTTGAGTAGGTGGGCCCCGGCCTTTGTTAAACAAGAGAAGAAAAGAGGAATCCCGGGCAGAGCTGCCCCTGCCCGTCCTGCCCACTGTCTATCATTTTGCTCTATAAATTCAAGTGCTGCCTTGTGAAATGCAGTTTGCCGCTTTAGCTACTCAACGCCGGGTGCGTAGGTTAGGCTCTCCGCCTCTCTCTCTCTCTCTCTCTCTCTCTCTCTCTCCCCTTTTGTAGTTTTATTGTTTTTATTATTTTAATTTATATTTCGATTGAATCAGCTTTATTTTCCGGGATCTGAAATTGACACGTCGGATGTCTCTTGCCGGAAAACATGAGACTCGAGGACTGTGTGTCAGATCCCGGCGCTCGTCGCGTGTCCGTGGAGTCTGACGTCTCTGGATCTCGATCTTGCTAAAGAGAAGAAAGATACCCTGCTTGCCCCTCCTGCCCCGCCATGTTATGATCTTGACCGTTCATCTACGAGTTCACACCGTAGATGGCCAACGTGGCAAAATCCTCAGCATCAGAGATCTCAATGATTTGTAACCCGCATTTTTATGCATGGACGGTTAGATCTCTCGCCAGTGAGCCCTCTTGTAACTGATGGGTACCTTTTGGACCTAGACCAACGGTCTGGATCATCTATTGGTGGGACAGTAGGGACGACAAGCGTCGAGATAGGAGGAATGATGAAATCCCTGATGCGGCATGAATCCTGTCCCATATCATCCGGTCTTACACGTGGTGTTCTAGTTCATTGATTTGGACCGTTGTTTGGTGGCCCCCACCATGGACGGCGGATGTCCCAACAGTCTCCCATTTTGGAAGATCTAACCGTTGATCAGCTGGTTAGAGAGAAGCTATTAAGAAAATAATACAGCAAGGGTCTCGAATTAGGCCCGATATTAGAAAGCAAGGATCTTTCAAGATGGAAGGTTTCGAGGGCATCTTCAGTCCATGATGGGGTCCACCAGATAAAAGATCTGGACCACTAAATCATGGGAGCATCGTGGATAGACGGGGCAGAAGGACAAGACTCACCCCTTGATGCATTAGGACTCGAGCTATTCCATAATGGTACGGTAACGGCCACCGTTACCGTTACAATACGACTATAATAGACTTTTTTTTTTTCAAAAAAAAATCTGTTTCTAGCTACTGTTACGGGCCACTACGGGCTATTTTCTCTGAAACGGTCGTTAAGGCCGTTTTGGCGCGTTTACAACGGTTATGTAACGGTTTTAGCATAGCATGTTAGGACTTGATAGCTCAAGGGATCGTTAGAAAGCTTGGATTTGGATTTTACTTAAGGCCTGTTTTATTTTTTAATTCCTCTATAATTCACCATAGGTGGATAATAGTGATTTCCATTTGTAATTCCTGCAACTGTGATTTTGACCGGCAGGCTATTTGAACGTATTGTTTTCTAAACTTGAGATGGAAATGCACCAAAACAGTGGGGTCCACTGTGATGTATGTGACTTATCCATGCCGTCCCTCCCTCGTGCCAGCTGATTTTAGGGCCTGAGCCACAAAGTGAGGCAGATCCAAAGCTTGAGTGAATCACATCACAAGAAACAGTGGGAATTGTACGCCTGGTGTTGAAAAACTTCTTGGGGCCCTCGGAAGATCTGGATCAAGCTCATATTTGTGTTTTCACCTTATCCATGTCTGTGTAACTGAACAGGTTAGATGACAAATAAACATCATTGTCGACACTGAGAGGGAAACAGCTTTCAGCGGTGTCGTCTTTAGAGCCACAGCTTCTGTTATTTTTGGGGCCATAACCTAAAATATGCTGGTAAAATGGTTGGATGGTGTGAATAAGTTACATGCATCACGGTGGGCCCCACAAATTTAAGTCAGACTCAGCAACTTTCCTTCGACCAGTTTTGGATGTGAAAATGCCCAGTGATTTCTGTCTCTTGCAAACGCTTAGAAATGAGTATTATTACCTTTTTCCATGTATTTACTGAGGAAAATTGAAAATCAAACAGGTCGTTAGGAATCCAAATCACAGATTTAGAATCCTGGGGACTTTCATTTTGTCAGTTGTGTTTGGTAACCAGGATTTTAAATCTGTTGGAATTGAGTAATAGTGGTCAGAAACCTGGATTTGGAGGTTTGGAGAAGGCATGTGCTGCTCCTCTTAGTTAACCAATTTTAAAAATATGACTGTTAGAGAGATCCTTGGGTTTTGCAAACTAGCTTTAGGGAGGAATTGAAAAGTGCATTTTATAGGATGCGGTGCGATGTGTTGTGTATGTCACCCAGACAACCTATGGACTGTTATTTTTGCTTACATCCAAGTTAGTTCAAGATCACAATCTCTGGAATGTATGATGTGCGGAAGATCCTCACCACTTGTCTACTGGGACCACACCCGTGGCTGGGGTGGACCTCTAGATCACACAGGTTGGTGGGCCCCTAGATCACACAGGTTGGTGAACGTAGCTGCTGGTTGGAAGGCTTTTCAGGATTATGAATGGATGGTTGGATGATCCTAGCTGCCCTGTGATTTGACATTCAATGGGCAAAAGTCATATTGATGGTTAGGATCATCCCTTCAGTGTGATTTTTAGGGGAGAGGCCATGCACAAAAGGGCCCAATAGATGAATGGTTCAGATCATACATGCGTGAACCACTTTGATCGAATTACCAATTGCTTGATGGTTAAACATAGGAGAGTCATTTGAAACTCTTTGTAGAGTATGAGACTTGATAGACAGGTACTCAGAAATTGTATGTGTGCGGATGTCGGATAACTAACCAATTGCTCTAAAATCTCAAACTGATAGAGCATGGCAAATCAATCCCTTTATCTCATATCCTAGGTCCCACATCCCATGGGTACCTTGGCCGAACCCCCCTCGTGGGCCCACTTCACATGGGTTCCACTTTACATGAACCATCTGCCTCACATGGGCCGTCCACCCCAAGTGTGCCCCTGCATCCCACAGGCCACCTTACTTGAGCTCGGTGTGAAAATGTCCCTGCATTACCCCACCTAAGCAGAACGTTGTCTCCAATAAAATAGTTTAGGTGTTTGAGCAGCACACGTAACCATGGTTGTGAAAGTTTCCACCCTTGGATGAGCTGTAGCCCAAAGTTCGCACTGTTTGAAGTCAATAGCTAACTAATCTATGCATCACTCACTATTGGGTTGTCAAAAGAGCTTTAGATGCACAATACAGAAATACCAGATCTACAGATTAGAGGGAAATGATACAGTACATGTCATTATGGTAGTTACAGTTATTGGATTACAGAGATCGAGAGGAAGTGGAGAAAAATCGATTTAAAATGTTTCCATCCATTATCTCTTTGATCCAACAGCTGCAACTGCGATGATGCTGTATCATTTTCCTGGATTAGGACATGAACACCCAATTAAAATCATGGACTGAAATCCAGTTTCAGTGTACCATACTGGTCACAACTGAACATGGTCTTATTGCCCTGTATTGGGATGTTTCGGGCTGATACAGAAACATTGTTAATGGCCGTTTTTTGATGCTCGACTTGTATCGGATTTCTTCTATTAGTTCTCATGTGAATATTTTACCTTCTACAGGTTGTCATATACCACTTTCGGAGTTTTTTCTTGAGAGCTTTTGCAAATGGCTTCTTCTTTCATTGCTGCTGGTGAAGAATGCAATGAGCAAAACAAAAAGGCTGCACTTCGTAGCCTAAGACGGCAATGTTCGTCCAACGAGGCTTCTTTTGGAAGTCATGTTACCAAGTCATGTGTCTGTGCTCCCACAACCCATGCTGGATCTTTCAAATGCAGGCTGCACAGGGTAAATTCTCAAGGCCATTCATCTCAGCCAGCTCCGCAGCCTTCACACTCCTCGTCATCCATAGAGGCACATAAAAAAAAAAAGTATTATAGAAAAAGGAGTCCTCTGTATTTCTACTGGGATGGAAATCTCATATAGTAGTATGTAGAGGAGACTCTGCTTCTTCCTCTACTACCTTTGTTGGTTCTTTTTCCCCACTTTTTTTTTTTTTTTTCCCCTTTGAGTCCTGGGTTTGATTCGTCTGTACTGTAAGGTTCGAGTGGTGGTTGGTGTAATTAATTATATGGATGAATGTTGTTTTGGAAGAACGTAGCAATTGCAGAGTGGTTATGGACATGTGAAACATCTTGCTTTAATATGCAGCTGTTTCAGTAAATCATCTATAAATGAGCCCCGTGACATATTTTGGATGGATCCCATAACCAATTCATGCTATCAAAGTCAATATATAATTGTGTTTGGAATGTGTGTGGGAAACAGAAGCATGAGCAGCGTTTAATCGCCCTACTGATTGATGACTTAAACAGTCATTTGGCATGATGTTTTCACTTCATTTTATTTATGTGAGTGTGAATGTAAGCACGTACCTTACTCCATGCCATTTACTCGTCTGTTTCAGGTGAGATTGATGTGGTAATTTTGATGGCACATTTCAGTAAATGCTAATGCTGCACAAAGATCGACTCATTTTTATGGCTTGTCCCAAAATTTCGGCACTTGCATGTAAGTTCATCTCCGGCTCATTTATATCTAATGGATGCAAACATTAAGATTTCAGTACTTCTGTTTGTTGAGATTATTTGCTGTTTATGTTACTATTGATACTGTTGTAGTTGAGAATTTTTCGACATTAAAGATGATTTTGTTGAGAGTCATTTGATAGCACATCATCAAAGCAATTGGTTAGATGATGATTTGTTTTCATTTAGTATGATCATGGTTCATAATATCCGTATCGTATTGGTCAATACAGCTACATCAGATCTGTGTCGGCCTGATACAATTATTGTATCACCCCAGTATAGCCATAATGGCCAGAATTTTCTTTTCCTTTTTAATTTTTTAATTTTTTTTTATTCCAACCATGAAGGAAACTTAGAAAGACATTTTAGACTAGGCCTGCACCTATTTTGGGGATCAAAACAAAGGATTTTAGTGGGATTTGACGAGTCAAGTCGGTGGGTTATTGCAGGAAAAATTGGCAAAGGGTAAATCAATACCTTTTTTTTTTTTTTTTTGTGTGTGTGTGTGTGTGTGTGTTTTCATCTTTTGTTTCTTGTATTTCAATGTAACGGAACTTGATCCATGAAATCAAGCTTTTTTGTGTCTAAGTAGGGTCCATTTAATTGACATTTAGCTAGTTAGGCCGACAGATGATTTTCTTATCAAAGAATGATCTGATACACTATTATATACATACAAGACAAAATGATAAATTCTTGAATTTCCTTTTTCTTCCACTTCCTTGTATTTTACACTATCTTTTTGGTTTGTTTTTTTTTTTTTTTAAAATTTACTGACACAGTCCAATACAGTCTGCTAGGGGTTGACATAGATATGATATGCCTGTGTTGTGTCAGTTTTCGGCCAGTCTGATATGCCCTATGATGCCTATACTCAGTACCATGAACATAAGAAGGGGATTCTGTCTATGCTTAGGCATGTAGAGAAATTGAGTAGGAGCTAGTAGAGTGGTTGCGAAGATTATTTGTTTATTTCTCTGATGAATTTATGAAATTAGTTTTTCTTTTATTGTAGAAGATTTTCTTTTTGCTTTATTTTCAGAACAATTGATAACTAATATATTATAGTGAAAGGGTGTTTGGGTGCTTTTAAGCATGTTATATGTGAAGTTTGATAGGGAAAAAAAAAAAATCTTCTATTGGTAAAATCCTAAGCAGGCTGACATTAGATTGTGAGAGTTGATTATGCATTCTGGCATGCTTGGGCTCAGTTTTTCCCAATCCCCTTGACAAGTTAGGCATATTGTGGCATTGTGAATGAAGCATGTGAGCCTGATGCTTATTATGGTGTTGAGCAATTGTTTCCAATAGAGGCCAAGGCGCAGAGTTATCCCCTCGAGGCATGGATCCTTTCAAGTCCATTGCAATGTGGCTCCTAAGATTTTCATTTGACTTCTTTGGTTCCAGATATCCCTTCCAGTTTCATTACTACCCTAATCTGACAGTCGAATCCTTTTTCTTGAATGCGTGTCTTGTTTTCTACTTTAATGGAGTGGTTTCTGATGGTGGCACTCTTTTCTGTTGTGGAGTCCAGTGGAATGGATGGCAGGACAGCACTCTTTTCTTGTGTTAGTTTTTGCTATTCGTCATCTATGTTTTCAGCATTATAAAATTTTAGTAATGGTGGAGAAATGCCTTTCTTGATCTTACAATCTATTTTTGTCAGAGATGCAAATTATCCTTATGCATAGGATCCGCCTCCTATGTTTCTTGGAAAATTTGGTAGGATGTGATTCACCCTCCACCAACCTTGATCTTCTATGTCAGCTCATGTTTTACTTTCATGCTTTTTTCCTTCTTTGTTGCTTTCAATATTAGGGTTGATAATGCTCGCCTCTTGGAAATGTCGGTATCTGTCAATCGGGGGAAGGCTGACTCTCATCAAGGCAGCTCTGTCTGACATTCCTATCTATTTCATGTCTTTATTCAAATGTCCTCCCCAGGTCCTGGAAAAAATTGACAAGCTTCGCTGTGATTTCCTTTGGTGCAGAAAGGAGAATCAGAAAAAATTTCACCTGCTGGACTGGAAAGAAGTTCGTGCCCATTTTAAGGAAGGAGGTGCTAGTATCAAGAGTCTTAAGGTGATGGATAGCGCCCTCCTTGGCAAATGGACTTGGAGACTAGCAATTGAGCAGAATGCTCTATGGAATTCAGTGATCAAAGTTAAATATGGCTCGTCTCAGGGGGGTTGGTGGACTAAAGATTCCTCGCGGTATAGAGCTTCCTATCTGTGGAAAGGGATTCTGCGTGCTAAACAGTCAGTTGCTCACAATATTGGAGTCATGCTCGGAAATGGGGGTAATATAAGGTCTTGGGAAGACCACTGGTGTGGAGATTCACCACTCAAAAGCTACCGTAGAGGTGACATTTTTCTGTAACAATTAAAAAGAGAACAAGGAGTTAGTTGCAAAATACAGATAATATACGGTACAAATTCGAAAAGAGTTTTGGATTATCCTAAAAATGCCTTGTTGATGAGCAGGTGAATTAAAATGTATTGGAATTTGATTGAAGATGATCCAACCCGCAAAAAGATTCCAGTTCCACAAACAGATCCTACTTCTGTTTGTGTGGAAAATATATCGAGACAGTGGTCACCCATGGGTCAACCAACCCCACTTTCTTAAACGCCCAGCCTCTTAACGAATTTATAGGGTGCCAGGTTGGTTATAGTAAAAAAAAAAATGTGGCCCACTTGAGTACACGTGTACCATGGGAGCTTCCCATGAAGTCGAGCTTTGTAGGCCCCACTATGATCTAATTCAGACATCCATGCCGTGCATTTGATAGGTCCCGTCTGGGTTATGGGATATTCCAAAAATTAGCTGTATTCAGAACTCAAGTGGCCCATACCATCTGAAACCATGTGAAATTGTACCTAAAACATCTAAAACTGCTTGTTGAGGCCCACTTGAGTTTTTGATAAAGCTGAAACTTTGTGCCAACTCCTCATATAAGTAGATCACACACAGTGGATGGGCTGGATGTTTGAACCACATCTCAGTGGGCCCAATAAACAATCATGGAGGTTTCAATGGGTGGGTATCTACTCTCAACTGTTGTCTGTAGTGTGCCCACCTAAGTCTGTCTATCTATCTATATATATACATATATAAAAAAAAAGTCTTATATGATGATATGATATAAATAAATATGTAGTGTTCAACAGATGTGTGCATGTGCTTTAGAGGTAGAGGCCTAAAAAGACAAGTTATCATGTTTGAGGTCTCCTAATTGAATTTGTTTTTAGAGTTGGTCTGGTTGGCAAGACTTGGGCTTAGGAATATGCTAAGGTTTCAGCCAATACTTCTCATCTTGGGTCACAAAGTTAGGCTCTTGCCCATTTTGTAAGCATATTGGACTCTTGCTAACCTTGACCGAGGCAACTCGTTGTCACTCCTGTTTGCATGAGAACAAACAGAGCACGCATTGTGAGAAAGCGTGCCTAAGCTAGTAAGGGGTACATTGCGACCAACCTTAGTTTTAGGATCGTTCTATACTTAATGACATTTTTACACATACTACCCTCTCTTGTGCCCAAATCTGTTGCAACTTCACACTTTGTGCAACTATATCGCCAACTTCCACTAAGCTATGGGGAATTGATGCCAGACCATTTGATCCACTAAAGGTCCACCAATTCGGTCATCGACCTCCAATCCTACGTGAACACACTACCACCAGCCTTGCTCCTTGCCATTGCGAATGGGCTGGTGGATCCTCTGCCAAGTGGTATGGAGGACTGGAGGTGTGGTTGCGCTCCCAGTCGAGCTGATTAGCTGGTGAAGCATGAGAAAATGAGAGGAAACAGTGGGAATTCAGTGAGCACCATAGACATTCAATCAATACTGTTTTCTCATGGTGTGGTCCACCTGAGATTTTTGATCTACCTCTTTTATGGCATGTACCATTAAAATGATGTGAAAAAATGGATGGACGGTATGGATAAAACATATAGATCTTTATGAGGCCCACATAGCACCAACCACTAGACACCTGGCTACTGCAGCGTCACCAGCCAAACCACGTCCGATTGGCTAGTGTACCACAACCCCCGACGTTGCTAGTGTATTATGTGAGTCCCATATGAGGTATGTGTTATATGCAAACCGTCTGTCCATTTGGAGAGATCATCATAAGTCTTGGGGCAAAAAATAAGACAGATCCAAAGATCAAGTGGACCACGCTACAAAAGCAGTGGGAGAATGAAAGTCTACCATTGAAACCCTTTTGAGGGTCACAGAAGTTTTGGATCAATATACTTTGTGTTTTTCCTCTTCATCCAGGTATATGTGATACTATTAACAGATTGGATGGAAAGTAAACATCATGGTGGGCACTATGAATGTTTTAATATTGAGAATCATTGTCCCACTCCTATTGTTTGTGTGGTCCAGTTGAGCTTCAGAATAATTTTTGAGCTCATTCTCTGCAAATGGATAAACGGTGTGGATATAATAAATACATCATTGTGGAGGCCATGTAAGATCGATCTCCTTTGAACCGTTAGGGGATTAAAATATAAAGTCAGTCCATAACTTGGGTGGGCCACACCACATACTATAGTTGAGAGGGGTTACCCTCCCGTTAAAACATTAATAATCATATATTGGGCCCACCTAGATGTGATTAACTGATCTAGCCCAATCATTATGTGTCACGCCCCAAATCCGGAGTTCGGACTCACAGGAATCCCGATCACCGAATCCATTGCCGACAGCCTCCGTAGTACCTCATTCTCGGCTCCCAACGCTCATACGCGTCAGATTCTGATCCTGGGATCCTACAAGGAGGATTTTCCAACGAACGTTTATCTCGTAAGAAGCATAACCACGAGTTTACTCAAATCATAAAGGCAACATCATCATCACATATCTACTAATATAATCATTTGAATACAATGCTGAAAGAGAAATACATATATAAAAAATTAAAGCTCCAGAAATCCGCTGCACGCTCCAAGCTCAACGCTACTGCTACAACCTAACGCTCCAAGCGGGCACACTTGTCAATCTATCATATGGGCAGGAGATTAGATCCGTTGAAAATATCATGTCAAACCGATAATCCAAACCATTTTATCAGTAGAAATGGATAGTTAAGATTGATGGAAGAAACCAAATTAGTTACAATCATGATCTTTAGACATCTATAAAATGTCTCACCATGATTTGCTTATAATTCCATAAAAGTACTTTGGTTTGATGATGCTAACCATCTTGATTACAACCAATCCCAACATGTTGGATGAAAAAAAAAAAAAGATTTTAATGTTGAGGCAGTAAGTTGATGTTGATGGTTTGAACTTCCTAGAAAAATCCCTCGAAGTTGTTACTTTCTTGTTGTGGTTGGAGTGTGCCTTCCCAGATCAGATTGTGTAAGACAATCTCAAATGCATTACCAAACCGGTTTACTATATCATAGCGATCGGTTAATTCCTGATATAGCTCATCGAATGAGCTATTGGGAGCAATGAGAATCACCCCAAGAAATCCTCTAAACCCTGGAGTATGATTTCATCAACCACTGCGGCAACGAAATTTAAAAGAGGTTGAGCTTGAAATAGTGCAGGAATGCCTCCGTGAGGTTGAGCTGCTGCAGGATTAATGCCTCCGTGAGCTTGAGCTGCCACAGGTTGAGCTTCTGCAGGAATGTCTTGGGAGCTGCCACAGGTTGAGCTGCTAGAGGAATGTCTTTGTCAGCTTGAGCTGCCAGAGGAATGTCTCCGTTACACACAGGTAGCATTTTTCTGTAACAATTAAAAAGAGAACAAGGAGTTAGTTGCAAAATACAGTTAATAGACTGTACGAACTCCAAAAAGAGTTTTGGATTATCCTAAAAATGCCTTGTTGATTATGTGGTGTAGGTTGATGAGTAGGTGAATTAAAATGTATTGGAAATTGATTGAAGACGATCCAACCCGCAAAAAAATTTCGGGATCCTACTTCTGTTTGTGTGGAAATGAAAAGAGCATGTATAAAATAAGTCTTACATGATGATATGATATAAATAAACATGTAGTGTTCAATAGATGTGTGCATGTGCATGTGCATGTGCTTTAGAGGTTGAGGCCTAAAAAGACAAGTTATCATGTTTGAGGTCTCCTAATGAAATTTGTTTTTAGAGTTGGTCTGGTTGGGCAGGACTTGGGCTAATTAGGAATATGCTCATGTTTCAGTCAATACTTCTCATCTTAGGTCACAAAGTTTGGCTCTTGCCCATTTTGTAAGCATATTGGACTCTTGCTAACCTTGACCAAGGCAACTCGTTGCTGCTACTTTTTGCTACGGGGAATTGATGTCGGACCATTTGATCCACTAAAGGTCCACCAATTCGGTCATCAACCTCCAATCCTCCGTGAACACACTACCACCAGCCTTGCTCCTTGTCATTGTGAATGGGCTGGTGGATCCTTTGCCAAGTGGTATTGAGGACTGGAGTTGTGGTTACGCTCCATGTCGAGCGGATTAGCTGGTGAAGCATGAGAAAAGGACAATTCACAAGGACACTACCACAAGCTAGGGGATGGGCCTTAATTGTCAGCTCATTCAAATAAGGGAATGGACTTTTCAAACAGTAGTCTTCAAATAAGGAAATGGACTTTTCAAACAGTAGTCTTCAAATAAGGGAATGGACTTTTCAAACAGTAGTCTTCAAATAAGGAAATGGACTTTTCAAATAGTAGTCTTTAAATAAGGGAATGGACTTTTTAAACAGTAGTCTTCAAATAAGGGAATGGACTTTTCAAACAGTAGTATCCGCTCAGTCGAGAGAATGAGCCTTTCAAAAAGAGTCAACTCACCAAAGAACTGGTAGAGAGTAAACTTTGTGGGTCCCACAGTCATTTATTCATCTTATTCACTCCGTCCATACATTTTAGCAGATAATTTTAGGTAGTCAGACAAAAAATGAAGCCTATACAAACCTCAAATGAACCACACCACCGGGTGTGAATTGAACATCTACCGTTGAAAATTTCATGAGGGCCACATAAGTTTTAGATCAATCTGATATTTGTGTTTTCGCTTCATCCATATATTTTTGATATCATGAACAGGTTGGATGACAAATAAAAATCACTTCTGCCATAGAAAGGTTTCAACGGTGGAAATCAGTATTCCCACTGTTTCATGTGGTATGGTCCACTTGATCTTTAGATATACCTCAATTTTGGGCTCAACAACTAAAATGATATGAAAAAAACGGATGAATGGAGTGGATAAGACAAATACATTCACAGTGGGCCCAACTGAGTTTACTCGGTACATTAGAGCGCACCGAATAGTTTTTCAGTACGCAATCCGCGTTCGGGAAATTGGAAGCGGATTGGCTGGTGTACCACATACCAGCTGGATAGGATAGCTGCTATAGTTACCTGTCGTGCGAAGACAAGCACTGACCCTCCTCGAGCTCCCAGTTGTACGAACGGTTCAAAGGAGATCAAAGTTTTATGGCCCTACAGTGATGTATTTATTATATCTACACTGTTCATTTATTTTTAGAGATCATTTTAGAGCATATCAAAAAAACGAGTCATATCCAAAGATCATCTGGACCACACCATATATAGCAGCGGAGATAATGATTTTCACTGTTAAAAAATTGGTAGGGCCCACCATAACAGCGGGGATTGAACCCCCACCATCAGAACTTTGTGAAGGCAACAGATGTTTTGTATCAAGATGATATTTGTACCTACAGTTTATCTAAGTGGAAATAACACTATCAATATGATATTTGTACCTTATGAATGTTTTAACGGTGAAAATCATTCTCCCTGCTTATATTATTTTGGTGTAATGCACGTAAGCTTTGGATAGGAATCATTTTTGATATCATGTTCTAAAATGATCTCAAAAATGGATGATTTGGCCCACCCTACTCATTTCAGCTCCTGATCTTTTTCAATTTAGGTCCAGCCATAAAATGAGCAGAAAAAAAAGATGGACGTGGAGGTGGAATTCCAAAACCATCAATCGTTACACCATGCATAGTCGGAGTTGGGTTGGCACCCCAATCAATGTTAATCATCATGAGATGCAGAGGTTTCGTGGACATTAAGTCCACAGGTAAAGGTTGCTAACTTAGGTGAGCCCAACATGATGTTTGTGACAAATTCACTCCACTTTTAGCTTTTTATCTACCTCAGTTTTAGACCCATACCTTAAAATGAGATAAGAAAACAGATGGGCATGGTAGATTTCTAACAACATAAAAGTGAGCCCCCACCTACGGTCAAGGTTTGATTTTCATAGCACTTAAGGCCAATTAGTGTGATAGTCACAGACATTAGGTACATGAGGTGAGAGTTGCTCAATCATTGGTGGGCCATAATAATATTTGTGACAAATACACTCAGTACAAATGTTTTGACACCTCATTCCAGGGTGTGTGATAAAAAATTAAGGTGGATGCAGAGCTCAAGTAGGCCAAATGAACATGAACATTTGGAGTTGAATGTCGTAACTGATATTGAAATATTATAGGGCCATAGTATGTATGTGAGAAATCCACCTTTACCATCTGTTTTTATAGGGGATGGCCCGCCAGTGAATCCACAGGCAGATTGCAGGTGCAGTAAAGGGTAATTTTGTGCTATTGAAATATGGGCGGGTTATGAGATAAACTGTAGATTTTTGGTCCATAGCCAAAAAGTTATGCAAACATATTGAAATATTCATATTTTTTTAAGTATATATTAGGCATCATATGTAGTCTTAGTCAAGCTGTATCAAACAATAATCAACCATAAATTATATTTAGAAAATATTTACTAACCTTTTCCAACACCACTCATTCCAAATATTTACATTCCCAAATAATCCTGCATTAAATAAATAAGATATTATTAACCCTTTAAAATGAGTATAATGTGAATGTATGAATCAGTACGAGGTGGGCAGTGGGCACATTGTCTTGGAACATTTAAAGATTAGTGGCCAAATATAAAGCATTTCATACATTGATTTTGAAATGATTATTATGAAATGCACTTAAAATTTTTGTTTACAATTATTGGGCAGCGACCATAATGCATGCTGAGATTCTCTGTGCAACGCTATGTACGAATATTGTTTTGGTTTGTTTTAACCATGTATTCAACAGTAATTTCATGCCATCCTTTATTTTGAACCTAACAATCAAACAACTCGACCACAAATTAATGTCATATATCATTTTACATGTGACTATTCGATCCAATCCAGCACATTTGTGTGACAACCATAGATTATGTGGCCTTCAAACAATCAAATTTAACAATAGTCAACTTTACAATTTTCAATGTATCACACCCGTGCAGCAAGATGTAGAGTGAGACCTTTTATGTGATGGGCAGTACGCAACTGAAAACAGGCCTAACAGTCGGTCCACCATAGGATGCATAATTTTCTACTATACAACTATCCATCGGATTATATATGCTTGGATAGTGAGAATTCTAAGAAGTTTAAAAAAAAAAAAAAAAAAACATCCGACTCATTAAAAGGTGCTAATTGGTCTATATTGGAAGGTGATGCTATGAAAGGGTTGTCCATCCTACGTCAAAATAGAAGCAGTACAAACTTTTTTCTATAGAGATATCATACATTGTGTAAGATTAAACCAACTTGGTTGGTTAAAAAAATGGAAATTAAGAGGACTCAAGCATAATATTTTTCTGTACGGATGATTTTGTAAAACCATATAGCAGGTAAGTACCATCATTCCCTAATTTAAACCATTGTCATCAGAGTCCTCTCTTTGGATGGAGGATGCACCAAAAATATTATAAATGGTAAAATCCCAACCATTCACTAGGTGACCTGACAAATAGACAATTCATAATGTTTTTTTTTTTGTTGTTGTTAGCTTGTTAGTACACCTACTGTTAGATCACACTTCAGTGTTAGCCACCCCCACTAAGGAATCAATGCCAAGGCCTTATTGTTAAAACAAGGTATCTTCCACTCAGTCTACCACTTAAGCTATGGATCTGGGTGTTGACAGATCAATTCATAATGTAAAAAGTGTAGCAGTCCATTCAACAAAAGGCCTGCCACTCCAGAGTTTCAATCTTCCCATTTGGGGAATTTAAAAAAAAATCGGCCACCTAGCTTTGGTTAGTTAATAAGGATAAAAAAAAAGTCTCAACATACATAAAATCTTTATTCCTTCTTTTTGTTCTTTAGCCTAAGATCTTCTGAACATGCTTCTTGGATGTGGCAGTGAGAACTAAGGGAGAAAGAGGCAAGAATAGACATGAGAAGATTT